>JACXIV010000065.1:1508130-2108130 GCA_014737475.1 Bombus confusus
CTGGTGTGCCTGGGTATCCAGGTTGTGGCGGTTTTCCGGGGTAGCCGGGTTGTCCTGGCATTCCAGGTGTGCCAGGAGTGCCAGGAGTGCCTGGGTATCCTGGTTGCGGCGGTGTTCCAGGATAGCCTGGTTGCCCTGGGGTTCCAGGTGTGCCTGGTGTGTCTGGGTATCCAGGTTGTGTCGGTTTTCCGGGGTAGCCGGGTTGTCCTGGCGTTCCAGGTGTGCCAGGAGTGCCAGGAGTGCCTGGGTATCCTGGTTGCGGCGGTTTTCCAGGGTACCCGGGTTGTCCGGGCGTTCCAGGTGTTCCAGGAGTTCCAGGAGTGCCCGGATATCCAGGTTGTGGAGGTTTTCCAGGGTATCCAGGTTTTCCTGGTGATCCAGGTGTGCCAGGAGTGCCTGGGTATCCAGGTTGCGGCGGTGTTCCGGGATAACCGGGTTTACCTGGCGTTCCAGGTGTGCCAGGAGTGCCGGGAGTACCAGGCTTGCCTGGGTACCCTGGTTGCGGCGGTGTTCCAGGATAGCCTGGTTGTCCTGGGGTTCCAGGTGTGCCTGGTGTGCCTGGTTTGCCTGGGTATCCTGGCTGCGGCGGTGTTCCGGGTTGGCCGGGTTGTCCTGGCGTTCCTGGTGTGCCTGGTGTGCCTGGGTATCCAGGTTGCGGCGGTGTTCCGGGATAACCGGGTTTTCCTGGCGTTCCAGGTGTGCCAGGAGTGCCAGGAGCACCAGGCTTGCCTGGGTATCCTGGTTGCGGCGGTGCTCCGGGTGTACCTGGCGTTCCAGGTGTGCCTGGTGTGCCTGGGTATCCAGGTTGCGGCGATGTTCCGGGATAGCCGGGTTTTCCTGGTGGTCCAGGAGTGCCAGGAGTGCCAGGAGTGCCAGGCTTGCCTGGGTATCCTGGTTGCGGCGGTGTTCCGGGATAGCCCGGTTGTCCTGGTGTTCCCGGTGTACCTGGCGTTCCAGGTGTACCAGGCTTGCCTGGGTATCCTGGTTGCGGCGGTGTTCCGGGTGTACCTGGCGTTCCAGGTGTGCCTGGTGTGCCTGGTTTGCCTGGGTATCCTGGTTGCGGCGGTGTTCCGGGTTGGCCGGGTTGTCCTGGCGTTCCTGGTGTGCCTGGTGTGCCTGGGTATCCAGGTTGCGGCGGTGTTCCGGGATAACCGGGTTTTCCTGGCGTTCCAGGTGTGCCAGGAGTGCCAGGAGTACCAGGCTTGCCTGGGTATCCTGGTTGCGGCGGTGTTCCGGGTGTACCTGGCGTTCCAGGTGTGCCTGGTGTGCCTGGGTATCCAGGTTGAGGTGGTGTTCCAGGATAGCCGGGTTGTCCTGGTGTACCGGGTGTACCTGGCGTTCCAGGAGTTCCAGGCTTTCCTGGATATCCTGGTTGCGGCGGTGTTCCGGGATAGCCGGGTTGTCCTGGCGTTCCAGGTGTGCCAGGAGTACCAGGCTTGCCTGGATATCCTGGTTGTGGTGGTGTTCCAGGATATCCGGGTTGTCCTGGCGTTCCAGGTGTGCCAGGAGTGCCAGGTGTGCCTGGGTATCCTGGTTGAGGTGGTGTTCCAGGATAGCCTGGTTGCCCTGGGGTTCCAGGTGTGCCTGGTGTGCCTGGGTATCCTGGTTGCGACGGTGTTCCGGGATGGCCGGGTTGTCCTGGGGTTCCAGGTGTGCCTGGTGTGCCTGGGTATCCTGGTTGCGGCGGTGTTCCGGGATAGCCGGGTTGTCCTGGTGTTCCGGGTGTTCCGGGTGTACCTGGCGTTCCAGGTGTGCCAGGCTTGCCTGGGTATCCTGGTTGCGGCGGTGTTCCGGGTGTACCTGGCGTTCCAGGTGTGCCTGGTGTGCCTGGGTATCCTGGTTGCGGCGGTGTTCCGGGATAGCCGGGTTGTCCTGGTGTTCCGGGTGTTCCGGGTGTACCTGGCGTTCCAGGTGTGCCAGGCTTGCCTGGGTATCCTGGTTGAGGTGGTGTTCCAGGATAGCCTGGTTGTCCTGGGGTTCCAGGTGTGCCTGGTGTGCCTGGGTATCCTGGTTGCTGCGGTGTTCCGGGATAGCCGGGTTGTCCTGGCGTTGCAGGTGTGCCAGGAGTACCAGGCTTGCCTGGGTATCCTGGTTGAGGTGGTGTTCCAGGATATCCGGGTTGTCCTGGCGTTCCAGGTGTGCCAGGAGTGCCAGGTGTGCCTGGGTATCCTGGTTGAGGTGGTGTTCCAGGATAGCCGGGTTGTCCTGGTGTTCCGGGTGTACCTGGCGTTCCAGGTGTGCCAGGCTTGCCTGGGTATCCTGGTTGCGGCGGTGTTCCGGGATAGCCGGGTTGTCCTGGCGTTCCAGGTGTGCCAGGAGTACCAGGCTTGCCTGGGTATCCAGGTTGCGGTGGTGTTTCAGGATAGCCGGGTTTTCCTGGTGTTCCGGGTGTACCTGGCGTTCCAGGTGTGCCAGGCTTGCCTGGGTATCCTGGTTGTGGTGGTGTTCCAGGATAGCCGGGTTTTCCAGGTATTCCAGGTGTGCCTGGTGTTCCTGGTGTTCCAGGTGTTCCAGGTGTGCCTGGTTTGCCTGGGTATCCTGGTTGTGGTGGTGTTCCAGGATAGCCGGGTTGTCCTGGTATTCCAGGTGTGCCTGGTGTTCCTGGTGTTCCTGGTGTTCCAGGTGTGCCTGGTTTGCTTGGGTATCCCGGTTGTGATGGTGTTTCCGGTATTCCGGGATATCCTGGAAATGAAATTTTGTATGTGTTGTGAATCAGATTTTGTATTTTCGTGTTATGATTCTTTCATCGGGTATTTTCTGTTTCTTATAATGTCGGTGTTTCTGTTTGTGCTATGTTGTGCGTACCGGGTTTATTTGGGTACTCCGGTTGTTGTGATGGATAGCGTGGTTGACCTGGTTGTGTCTGTGTTCCGCCAATGATTGAACCGTTTGTGCTTGGGACTTTGTGTTATTTAATGTTAGTGTTTTCGTCTCGGTCAAAGCTTGTTTGTATATTATTTATATGAATAATGATTTACCTGGTAGTGGTATAACGGTTGATCCAGAACCTGTTCCATCGAATTGTCTACATATTTCTGGGAAGTATAAATTTGCCCATTCTGTAATCACGCCATGATGATCGTGATGATCATCATGTTCCTGATGATGTTGTCCTGTGTCATCTTCGTGGTGATGTTCGTGTTCATGAAGGAATAATTCAACCGAGTTTCCTGGTTGAACAACTCGATATCCCCAACCATCGCTGATATAGAACGTTGTTTTCAGCTTTCCAAATGGATCAATATATCCATAGCATCCATACGTGATGTCGTCTGGCCCGCGTACTTCGTGATGAAATTGTCCGTTGGGACTTACTTCATAGCCATAATTATATGCATCTGGTAGGAAGGACAATAATATGTTCAAATTTTGTTCGAAATTATTCCCGAATATGCTGTCATGAATAAACTATATGCTCACTCGAATAGAAATCTTGATTTAGGTATTGAGTTTTCTGTTCGTCACTGATATTCAGTATCACTTCTCTACTCTGCCTGCTTCCTTGTTGCTGTGTGTATTGCAACAGAGATGTGGCAATCACCTATTGCAGATGAATTTACGATTAATTAGTAGAAAAATTGTGTTTTATTATCACAATATTCGTTTGCATTTTATTTTTTAAATTGTATGGTTATGGCACTGGGCTTTAGAAGGCTCATTATAAATCAGTAGAAAGCTATAAATAATACAGTTTGTTATTCTAATACGCATGTAGCTCAAACTATATGATCAATTAATCAGGAACGATAATTAGCTAGACTAATCTTGTTCACCTTTTAAAAGCTTAGCAAAGATTCACTGACAGGTCGACTCGTCATCTTAAATGTCAAGTCGATCACTTGAAGTTCAGAAATATACTTGCTGAGACCATGCAACTACATTTTACTCTAATAATTACTCCCTTTTTGATTTTAAACAATCAATTGGATGATATATTTGTCGTTATATTTGAATTTTTTAAATTTTCTTTCGTGATAAATCAGTTATATAGATATAGTCGAAAATGCCACACGAAATCTAATTTTCTATTGCCCTTGGGTTTCAATTCATTTCTGACTTTAGAAATTTCAATAAGTTTATACACATTTTTTACTCTGGTATTTCCTAATATAAACCAGAAATATCTAGATTAAATTTTGTTCTGTTAAAATACTTTAGGAATATTTTTTCACTATTAAAATACATATAAAAAAAGAAGACTGAAACGAGGTTATGCTATTATTTTACGAGCATTACTTTTGTTCATGCGCTCTTCGCACACGTATAAAACGAGATTGTACCACGGCATCGTTGTACTACACTTAATTTCGTTTTTTTTTTTTTTTTGTCATTGACAATAACTTTTAATCTTCTTATACCGTAAAAGTCAACTTACTGAGTTCTGCAATCATTTCCACGTGTTTAATGGGGAAAAAGTCTTTCTCGTTCGCGTTGCTGTTTAGGGTAATTAAAAAATAAGGTCGCGTAATCTTTCAATGCAACATCATCGTGTTTCGCAATGGGAGGATAAATATCTCAGGAACATCGACAATCCTTATAACGATTTACACTTCGAGTGCTTCTTCCCCGAAGAAATTTTATTTCAAAATAATGAGGTCAATGAGGCTTGTACGATTTACGTCGGCAAGCCACAGACAAAGGATAAAAATCGTTCAAATTTATTGCTTTTGCTTGGGCGTTCACACTATTGGCGTTATTGCAGTCACAGTGCGTCATTTTGTCTCCCACGGTTTTTTTTTTTTTTTTTTTTTTATTATACCCTGAAACCACTACACAATCAACGTACCCGATATCCATAGTAAAAGGACGAAGAATAATAAAATTGCTCGCTTTTATTGCCCTACGCTCGTCATAGTGTTAGCGGACTTTCTTCGACTTTGTGATAAAGCTGCTTCTTTACCTTCGACGATGTTACGGTGGCGCAGTGAGATAGCAATGCGACAATTAACATGTAAATTTTATGTGGACGATGATTTAACGTGATATTTCTGCTTTATGTGTTCTTCACGCTATATACATTGTTATTAAATTATGGTTTCTACGCGTTCCGATTAAAAAATTGTTTAGGCACCGCTTAGTGAAGCTTAAGGGATACAGGAACAAAGGTACCCCGAGGACAATGAAACTAAGCTTGAGGAGCTTACAGGAATGCAGAATATCGGTTAAACGATAGAGGCTTTCGCGTAGCAGAAATTTCTTTGAGAGAAAACTTTGAAAGCAAACATTGCGATTTTCATTAACAGGCATAATTAATCGAAAGTTCTGAATTTTTAGGGATTTGAAAGAAATTTTATCGAAGCTACGGATAACAGCGGATTATCTTTATGCTAAAGAAAACTATCCCAGGCAAACGAGACGCTGGTCTTCTTTAGCGTTAAATTACATTCATAATATTTTGTGAATTTTGTTAATTGCAAATTGAAGGTACATATTTTCGTTTAAGTAGATTATCTGAATATTCCATTACGCGAATGCTGTCCTATTTATCAACGCCCAAACGTGTGAACCTAAAGTGAAATTTCGAAGCAGCTTCTGTACGATATCTCGGCCAACCCTGTCGAACGAGTCTAGATTCACATTGTTCGCTTGCGTATTTATCGGTTATTGCGGGTCGATAGCGAACAGGAATTATTAATCGCGTTATAGGCTTGAAAAAATACGACTTTCCATTACTTTCGTTCGATTTCCTATTGTCGTTCGATTTATGTCCGATCATTTTCCTCGAATACGTGAATCTACTCGTATATAAATCGATAACCTTGCATGCTGGTTATTGGTTTATGAGGATTTTTACGCTGTTTAAGAAATAACAGTGTCAGATATAATGGCTGGAAAAGAAGCTACGAGTAGAAAATACAAGATATTCGTTGCAAACATATACTTCAACGAGATGACAGGATTCTAATTCTCTGCAAAATTCTAATTCTAGATAAGTCTTTCTTAACTTTCGCCACGAATATCTTCCCAACGATCTGATCATTGCGAGCCACACTTGCTGTGTATCAAAGCGTTTGAAAGGGTAGCCAGTTAATAGAGACGTTTGTTATAACACGCGCCTCCTCGTTTGTGACGTTAAAACACGTTTAGAATTATCAACTTATATTCGTAATCGTGATTGATGGTTGTTCAGTTACGGGTTCCACCCACATGAAAGGCAATTGAAACGGCTGCTTTATTCTTCTCGAGTCTTTTTGACAGTCCTATTCAATCAGATTAATGATACCTTGCTCATCTCTGATCACTGATTTCAGCCAGAACGCTGTGATTTATGCGCGCGATGGGAAACCTACGGTAATAAGTCAATAAGAAATGAAACAGATACAAATTGGTATTAAGCAATGGCTCGCATCAGCCTTCAGGCTGATAAAAAAAGTTTACTTTCCTTTGCTTATTTTGCATAAAATTTGCCAGGCTTTCCATTCCTAAGCGTCGTAATACGACGATCGAGGAATGTGCCGTTGAATCGATTAGATGGAAGATTGATGGAAAGAATGATGCGTTTTCTGGAATTTCACCTTATCGATCGGGCTATTTTAAGAAATCCTAACACTATCGATCATCGATTGAACAATAATCTTTATTGAAAGTATTCACCTATAGAAACTGTATACGCATACACGAACTAGTTGCAGCATATTCTCAATGGTATCAAGGACGTTGGTACGATCGATCTTCGATCGTAGTTCCATTCGGATATTTCTGCAACAACGCGTCAAACGAAACCATGCAAAACGTACAAGTGCCGCGATAGTCCACGTCAAATGCAAGAACGATTTAATATACGTTTGGAAGATGTAAGGTATCTTTGGTGTCACCGACAGCACCTTTGTCGCCGCGAACAACAAAGGCGACGGAAACAAACAAACAGGCGAGTCATCAGGACGAACCGTAAGAAACCATGTAGGAGGTGCCTTTGGTAAAAAGGTTTTCCATACCGGTATCAGTGTTCAATCAGACAGCGAACATATCAGATATTCCGAGCGAAAGATTTTCTATCGTAGACCAGTATAGCAATAAACTATATTTCGAGTTTTAATAACGTGTACCTTTGCATTAATACTCACTTCGTATCGTTTGATCATCGGTAAAAGTGGTTTGTAATTTATCGCTTTCTTTCCACGCCTCGCAAACCGCGAACCCTTTCCAATCCACGTCGATCGAACAAGCTCCGAAAGCAAATTGACTCGACAGGTTCGCTCCTCCTTGACGCGTACGAGAAATCAATCGCCGCGTACAGCCGCGTAGTTTCACCCATGAATAATAAACGAAGAGGCGGTCTGGCCGCTGAAAGCGCGAGCATCGGTCGCGGAACATCTCGTTCGGCACGAGGTCGGCCTAGATCGTGGTGAAAAGTGGCACGATCGCTCGTATCCTGCTAGGACGTTCTTGGCCGCGTGATCGATGATGTCAGACAGCCGTGTCGTTCCACCCACGAAAAGGGAAAGTGAGATCCCGAGTAGCTCTTCTTCCCGACGATCGCCTCGCGATATCTCGCCTTCTGTATATACAGACTTTCGTGTGTGGTGGGAAAGGTTAATATATGCCAACGCTCGACCTGCCCTGCGCCGTGAATCAAACGTCGCCTGTTAATCCCTCTGGTATTCGTGCCGGCGCGATATTTTAGTGGACAATGGTAAATCAACGATCGAACCCCAGGCACAAACCATCCGCGTTTACGCGCCTCACCGGCTGTCAAGATTAACATCGCGTCGCGTCGTTCGGCCGTCTTCAGGATACAGACGGACATAAACCCACATTGGCAACCGGTGGAGATTTCGCGCGGCTCGAGGACGTCCGAGAACGCGCGAAAGGGAGTTGATCGATCGTCGATCGAAGCGAACGTTCCGCTAAGGAAATCACAGCTCGCCAGAGTATTCGGACAATTGGAAAAAAGCACGTTGCGCGCGTCGTATGAAATATCTTGAAATTTCATTCGCACGAGCAATGATGAGACACGCGAGCAACGCGATTGCATGTATATATGGCTATACACCGGCGTTTCTTCCTCGTTTTTCCTTTTTTTGCCTTCTCGTCGACGGGTGCATATGGCAAAATTATTTTCACGGAACGCTTTTGAAATTGTAGACACGAGCTGCGGTAGGAGGGGGCAATTTTCTCGCTCGCGTACGAAAGGACGAATGTCGAGCTCCGCTGGTTGAAATTCGTGCGAATAAAAGAGCGTTATACGTACGTGTACATTGGCGAATATCGTTTCGATGTGCGTATTTCGAATTGTTTATTCTGCATTCGCCTTGTTTTCATCTCGATTTACCGCTGTTGATTTTGAATATTAGGCGTGCGCGATGTTATTTCTCCAGGGAAATTACTTTATTACGAGGTAACTACTGTTTAATAAATATTTATATGACAAATATGTATCGCGATAGTTTCGGTATTCGTACGTGGAAAATCGTTTCGTATCAAAATATTTCGATTAGCTATCGAGCAAAAACTTATTACATTTTCCCTGTCGTCTTCGTTTGCCGTAACTTGTCCTATAAATTATACATTTTTTCTTCCAACATTATTATGTTAATCCCAAGCCTCCTAAATTATCTGTAAATCGATACATCCAGTCTCGCTAGGAATTGCTATTAAAAACCTAATTACGATTCTCGATGCGGCATCAGCGTCGTAAAATCGCGTATTAGAAATTATCCACGGAACAGCGATGAAATGGCAGGTAAACGAATGCAGACTATCGAAAGACGAAGCGGTGTTTATCGAATAGGGCATCTGAAATTATACGTATGATTTGCTAACGTGTCCTCGCGAGGCCGATCGCGAAAAAATTCACGATTGCAGGCGAAGAAACGTGGATCTGTATGAACATCCACGTGACGAGGATTGCCCCGGGCGATTGAGACAGTCGTCGATCCCTTAAAATGGTATTCTACACGTTAAAAGCAAGAAATCTTTCGTAATAATTAAAAGCGAGAACGATCTGTATATCCTGTTGCAGAAAAACAACGAATTTATTAACGAAGCAAGTAAATTCCGATGAGCTAATTTGACAAATCGTAAAAATTCTGAAGAATTTGATAAAATTGTAAAAGGAAACTCGAATGAAAATGAATAGATCGGCGATGATTTGTTACCCGTCAAATCACGCTATAGTTAGTTATTAAATTATTACGCGGCAAAGTAGTTAGCCGTTTATTACCTGGTTTTTCGACGAGAACTTTACAATGGGAAAGGTGATTGGGATTCGTTTTCTCATCGCACGGTGTAGATGCAATCAGTCATAAAATTCATAGCGATAAATTCATACGGCTCTGTCAATAGAATAAATTCTCGGCGACATTGATGATTGATAATTGAGAATTACAAGTCAAGGGCCGAACGAACAGCCATAAAAATTCACGACAATTCAGAAATTCGTACCTTCGTTACGCGACCTATTTGCTCTCTTTCGTGCCGAGCTGTTTTATTACCTTCGATACAGATCCTCCTTCGTGAAACTTTCGTTTTGTGAGTCATTGGAAATCAGATAACTCGGTCTCATATATCAATTACATTGGTGGATACAGGCACGCTATAAAAATTCGATTATTTATACGTATAAAAACTTTCTCGGCTTATCCATCGTACGCCATCTGTTCGTTAGAAAAGCGACGCAAATAAGAAAAGTCAATTTTTGAGGAAATCTCATCTCGCCGAAATTGTCCACTTAGATATCACGCGAAACGATTCTTAACGTAGGAAACTGGCAATATCGAAGTGGAAAATTTCATTCGACTTTCGTATTAAATTCCGATTTGACCCGAGGCAGTCGATTTGGTAGGAAAACGATCGCGGTTAGTCGTACTTGGTCGCTTGTTCTGATAACACTATCACGCGGCATCGCATAAAGTCGAACAGTATTGCCTATTATACGCGATCTTTTCTATATCTCGTGTCTTGATTGAAACGGTAATTTCCTTTCCGCTCGTGCAGATTTATTTTTTGGTACGATCGCCAGACAGTGAGTGTATGGCGTTGCTAGTCGACCTCGACTATCGAAAATTGAAAACGAAAGCTAGCTTTTAATCGAGTCGCTGGTTAAACGAAGCAGCGTCGCAAATAGTATCTGAATCGTATAAACGACCGTTTAACACGAATTCGTTTCGTTTGGTTTTAGTGGGTGACTGGTGTTTGCGTTTTTAAATAGCACATTTTTAAACCGTGGCCGCGAGCGTCTGGCTGAAGACTTCTTGAAAATGCGAACACCGCGAGTAACGAGGAGATACTTGGACCAGAACATCGAGCCATCGTGGTTCAAGGTAAGAAATCGTGCCCATTCGTCACTTCCATATGCGTAGCCTTTTATCTACAAGCGGCTCTAAGACCTTTCTTGCGCCAGCGATTACGCGCAAACGTTACGCACAGTATGTCTGTGTCGCGTCAAATTCTGATTTGTTTAAGCATGCAGCAAGTTCGTGCGATATATCGTACCGAAACAGTGGCAGGAAATATAGGTTAATTATCGTTGGGCAAGATTATGCGCGCGTGGGTAAACGTCGTTAGTGGATTTAAGTAAAAGTCAAAGGTGAAGTGAAATAAAAAGTTAGAGGGCTTTGAAAAGTACCATTCGACTAAAAAGAATTGTTTCATTTCCATATTTTTAAACGTGTCCTCTTAGTCTTTTTTCATTTTTTCATCGATGGAAAGCTTTTTTTTTATACAAGAAAGAAATAATAGGTTTTTAAGCGCGATATAGCGTTTCCCGAAAATATCAACGTCGCTTAAACCGATTTTCACGTGGCAACCTCGATCGTGTATCAAACGATCTCTGTCAAAGAGAAATATAACACAACGATATCATCCGTGACTTCTGTTCGCGGGCGGATAGCCGGAGTATTGCAAAATGAAAACAGACAATCGTGTAACACGGTTATGGGAAAATTACAAGCGTATGCAAGATCTTCGAAATCTTATTAAGTCTCGACAGATATCGTTAATTAAAGCGTGTGAACGCATAATGGTTACAATTTCTTCTCTCTGAGAAAAAAAGAACGACCGGCTGAAAAGATTGCGGCTGTCGATTGCACAATCGCTCGTATGTACCACGAAACGCGCTACTCTATTCACGCTCGTCCCGTTCTCCGTTTTCATTTACTCTGTCATTTGCATACAGATGTTGCGCTTTTGCGGTGTAGGATCATTATGACAGGTAGAAACTCGAGGAACGTAGAAACAAATCCGTAAATATGTGTATCTATAATCTTCTCGCGTGGAACATCCTTATTAATTATTAATTCTTGTATCTCGCTTTCGTATCGTGGGTCTGATTTTTAGACGCGTGTAGTTGCCTTCGAAGGGGAAAATTTCATTAACAAAGTCGGTTAATTATTTACAACTTTTCATACTTATGGACATAAGCTCGCGAAGAGTCTGTGTTCGAACTCTCGTACAATTCTTTGTATATGTAATCTCTATATACGCTTTAAGATTGGTTTCCAATTTTTCCGATACGATCCTCGCAGTGGTACCTCGTTACAGTGCTAATGAAATTTCAAAATTTTTCTCACGTGACGTATACCACGTGGACATGAAAGTTTTCCATAAATATTCCGTGTTCAAGTATCTTTGTGAAGCAATGTATATGTGTATATATATAAAGTTAAATAAAAAAGAAGAGTGAAATATAATTAGTTGCTGACGAAAATTTGGAAGAGAGATTTTTAAGCCGTGAAGATTTAAAATAAATACTTAATACTGTAATACTTAATATAGTAGAGGGAAAGAAGATGTGATATCTCATTTAACAAGCTACATAATTAATAATAATTAGATCACGGTGGAAAGATAGTAGAGAAAAGAATAAAGTCGATTATTGTCTTAACGTGATCCCCATAAAGAGAACGTAACGATCTCTCGTTCACATGCTGCAACAGAAAATAATTACATACAAGCTCTCGTAATCCTGTGACAAGACAATTCCACTAAACGAGGGACAATTAGCAGAAATCGATACTCTTTGTGCGAGATCATTCCCTATATTACTCATATTCTGCTACACTCGTTACTCGTATCTTTACGTAACTGGACATGATTCTTTTTTTTTTTCAAAAAAATCTAAGTCATTAATCAAACAGAAGGAACAGAAAATGCATATATTGAGCAAATCGTACCGTCATCGGAAGGATTTCCCCGTGACAGGAATTTCCATCATTAGTTAGAATCTTTATATTTAACATTGCTGTTTACACTTTGCACCTTTTCTTATCTGTGCATACAGTTGGTTTTGAAAATATTCATTAGCATAAATTTGACTTCTATGTTCTGTATCCGAAGTAAACACAGATAAAACGTGTTACTGAACAATAGAACTATCGGACAAAGTATTCAACTTTTATCAAAAATTACCATTTTATCTTTTTTCGACACCAATTTATAAAGCGACCGAATATTTTTGACACATGAAAATTCACTTTCTCCCCGACGTTTCTTTCGATATTTGAACAACGGTTTGTCCTAAGCCACAAATTCTTTACTTTCTGAATCTACATACTACGATATACTGCAAAACATTCTCGCTGTTTTATCTGCATTTATCTCGAGTATGGAACACAGTAGTCAAAGTTATGCTACCGTCCGAATATCTTCGAGGCCGACCGTACCTGCTCGTGTATTCGACATTAAAATAAAGTTTAATTTTAGTTCGGACACTCCGAGCACCAATTTTTCCTACATGGATAAATTTCAACCTTTACGCGATACCAAAAATTCCTACATTTCCGATTCAGTTACTCGCTGCAGCGGGCTTCATAAAAATTCCAATCAGCTCGGCATATCCAGCTGGCGTATCCTTCATAACGAAATTCGTTCGAATCAGTTCCACTGAAATCTTTCACAACCAACAGCCATTAATCGCGCGTCCCTTGACACGTATTATGCTCCTGCTTTAAAAGACGAGCGCGTCCTTCAAATCGTTTTACGTTTGTGTCAAATATTTGTATATATATTAATATAATATAAATATTAATATATAAATATTGTATAAATATTAATATATTACGACAAACACAAATACAAATTCAATATTAAAACAGAAATTCTTTCTTCGCGCGGACGTATTTGCCTATCTGTCGTATCAATTAATCTAAGCGGGAGTTGCTAATGATTTGACGCGTGATCGCCTACGGGGTGATAAAACCGATCAGCCCCTAATATGTATAATGTATATCGCGTCATGGATGGGCCCGAGGCTGCACGGTGGCCTCTGTGTCGCGAAACACGAATCCGGCGCATCATCGCATTCAGTGAAAGTCAGCGACGAGTTGCGTAATGGAACGTCGATATCGCTTGGGGCCAGGCCTCTGGCCTGGCGATCGTTTATCTTACGGTTTGGCCGCATCGATTCGAGCAGATACGCGCGCACAGCCGAGTTTAGGATGATTCAGATCGTTTTCTATTCGGAGAAAGTTCAGCCGGCCTGGTTCGTGTGATATTCATGGCCGAATCGGCTCGAATAGCGGAACACATAGGATGAGACCGAAACGAGATTGATAAGAATTGATTGGCAATTCGAATGGGGATGGTAATCGTAGAAAGAGGAATTGTTGAACTTATTGATTATTTGTACGGCAGGGATTGAAGGATGAAGAAAGTTTTCCATATTGGATAAAGCGACATTTCTATCGTTTGGTGAGTTCGAATGGGTCACGCTGCGGTTCGAACAAGTCGAAGGAGATTCAGATACATTGGTCAGACAGGATAGGTAAGATATTAAAGAATGGTCGTAGATTTAATTAGAAGACGTGGAATTAATTAAGTTGTAGGTGATTTTGATACATCGATCGGTCGAAGTCGTATTAGCGAACGATCGTGTATTTGATGAAGTATTTGCTTAATATCGATAATATCCGAATGGTGTTTGAATTGCAATGCTCAAACATCGATATTGCATTGTACGAATTGTATTGCGATCGATTACATGGATGCGCGCACATTGCGTGTTTCACGGGAATCGTTCTATCCAAACATCGAGGGATCGTTGTTCCAAAAATCAAGATAACTTCGTGGTCTCGCAACCGACACCGTACGCGACACTTAATCTCCCTCCTTCTATTCCTTCGTTCATCAACGTAATCGTACTAATTGTTCGTGGAAACAATGGCCGGTTGCGGGAGAAAAGCAATTTAATATCAGAAGGCCAGCCGGGATATTACCGAAACCAGATGGAGGCGGTTTGCATTATTGGGAGGATTACGAAAAGAAAGTTAGCTCGATAGGATCTACACGGATTCATTGTCAGCTCGTTGCGGAGGTCGTGGCAACAAGTGTGCGAGGGTTCGACGGTGTTTGTTGCGGCTTTGTGGTTTCTTCTAATGTAAAATCAGACAAAACGCGAATTAATTTATCACATACTGCCTAGCACTTGGAAAATTGAACAACAATAGAATGGAAAGAAACTGTTTTAATTGAAATACCATAAATTAAATGCTTTTCATATTCGCGTTAGAATATTTGTCCGTAGCATTTTTCTAATGGTAACGTTAGCTCGGTTATAGAAACCTTTCACGAATATATCACGCGCGTTATACAGAACATTTTGAAATTTCGTTAGCACTATGGTCAGACACGACCATCAGGATTCTATCGATAATGTTTGAAACGAATTTGAAAATGTATATGGAAGTTACAAAATATTTGCCGCAAGCATGCACTGCTTAAAAATCAGCGAAGATGATCTGTCATTATTTAAATAGAAAAACTTCGATTCTCGCGGTATCTGTTCCAAAATATTCCCAGTGATGCAACTTTCGATCGCTGCACACTACTTTCACTTTTTGTATCTATTTTCTCCAAGATAGACCCAAATAGAAATCTCATTCAGGCATTAGCATATTCGTAATGTTACCATGTTGCTTTGCAACACTTGCTGCTTTCTACGTCAGTGTTTCCTAATTGTAAGGCACAGACTATTTTCTGAAACCCTGAGTCATCTTCTGTCTGTGAATGTGTAAGATTAATCTTGCTCCATATGGAAAACATAAAAGATCAAGTAAAACTGTCCGGAGAAATTAATCGAAAAGGACATTGTGGCAAAATCAGCGTGGCCGATACACGTGCTCCTCAAACAAGACTTTCTTGCTGTCTAACCTTTAAACATTGTTCCTTGCGCGCGTCTTTCACAACAGAGTTGCAACGAGTTGCTTAATGCTCTTCGCGTACCAACATTATGTTTTACTGATTACATTAATATATAAATTCTTAGACAAGCTGTGCGGCATTCAGTGAACTTTCGCGTCGAATTGAAAGGAACGATTATGGTTTTTCAGCTATTTAATTTCGATATAGGCAAGTATTATTAAATAATAATTTCGCTTTTCCCTTGCAATTTACGTTATTGCTCTTTATGTGTTTCCCTGGACACATGTAAATCCTTTTGCTTTTCCATTTGCTTTGTTATTTTCCGAGCTGTTAGTGTGATTAAATACAGAAAATGGTGGCCGAAGTAACAATTTCAATCGGTTTCAGCGCTAGAAATTTCACAGAAAATAACGTCGTTTATTGTTTGTTTCGTTTTAGCTGCGATTTTCCACGCGAATCGAACTTCAATCTCAGAATTCCTCGCCGTGCTTTTAAACCAACTGTAATTTCATTTAAACACCTACTGTACTCGATTTCAATCGCACCTTACAACGATTATACTTCTGATCCGAGCAATCAAATCTTGCGTACATTCGCGAAATAATTCCCATCGTGAGTTACGATTATATGGAAGATACTGCATGATATTTAGCTAGGAGTCCTAAGGAAGAAGTTAAAGGGTAATCGTGAACATGAGCGTATCGACGATCGAGCATTCAATAAATCATAAAACATAATTACTACCTCAGGGTATTAGCTTTTAGAAAAGTATCCACGTGAGAGGGTAGCCTTTTGAAACCTGTGTTATTTAGCTAAGTAGTCGGAGCTCGTGATGAGCGTCGTATGTCGTTTCATTAAACCCGTCTGTTCGCGAGGCAGTTACGAATCGCCAGTTAAACGCGTTTGCAAATTACCTTTTACCTTAGGGTGGCCGGCACAGTGAAGTCTCAGTGTACCACCTGGTGACTATGACAACGAGTTCGACGAAACTTTCAATTCTATCCTGCACCAGGATTAAATAACGCCTGTGGCCAGGTGCACGAGCAAATCGCAAACTTACTACCTTTATAAGATTTTTTATTTTTTATTATAGATATATTATTAATTAAGAAATTAATAATATAATAATATAATATATTAATAATATAAAAATATAAAAAAATTCCCCCTACATCTGGTTAATGAAAATTGACTCGTCCCGAAGACGTCGCGGCTTTGAATTCTTATCGATCGCTCTTTCATAGTGTTTCAATAGAGATAGGTTCTTGAAAGTATTCGAACATTCGTAGACATTTTTCACGAATACGTTATATACGAAACATTGTGAAATTTCATTAGCACTGTTATGAGGCTGGATTATCGTGATTATATTCGTTAAGTTCGAAACAAATCCGAAAGTGGGATATACGTATGTAGAGATTACAAGATATTCGCCAAAGTACAAGTGTATACGTATTTCGCAATGATCAGGAAAGTTAAGTTTAAGTAATCAATTAACCATTGTATTAATAAGCCTCGATATTCAGCGGGGCCATGCTCGATGCTAATTTTTTACGTTTTCAAACTTCATTGATAAAATCATGAGAATCGTGTCTCGTTAGAGTAGTACTAATCAAGAGGTTTTACGTAACACGCACGATATGGACATCGAAGGTTTCTATGGTAAGTGTTCAAATACCTTCGTGAACCACTGTACAAAGAAGGTAAAGGGGTTATCTGTTAATAGATATCTGACAGATAAAGGTTATCTATTTCGCAGAAGAGTCGATCCACCGTTCAAGGAGTCAAAAATTCGCAAGAAATTGGCGGCCAGACGAATTTGCAAATTTCCAACGTACTATCGCAGAAGCGCGGTAAACGGGCAGCTGCGGACCGGAACAAATTAGCTGAGCTTTTGTATTTAACTAGCCGTATCAAAGCGTTAAACGCTGTATCTCGCCGGATTTGTAAACAGTACAAACGGATTGCATCTGAAGATAATTTCTGGAGATTGAAGATAGAGCCGGAGCAGCCTATAGTTCAACCGGTAGTCGTCAATCATTGCCAGACTTTCGATAGAAGAGGCCTTATTCGAAGTTCTCCCGACAGATGAGCAGATCTTCTGCTAACCATTGACCGGCTATTATTTCACAAGCCCTTTCTTTTCTCCCCAGCCCCCTGTACTTATCGATCTCCTCTGTATTTGTGCACCTTAAACCGTATAGTTATCGCCCATCTACCATCAATATCGCGGACTCGTTGAAAACATCGAATCTAATTTCTAAATTAGAGAATCCCCATTGTTTCGATCTCTGTGATTATCTGATTCTGTCGTAAGCAAACGATGCCGATTTTTAATTTCTTTCGATGAAAGGCAATACTTCAAATCTCTGTTCTATCTCCCGTAGTTCAATACGTATCTTCTATCAAATTCCAAATTACGATCTTTTTGTTCAATACCAGAGCTACTAGTGCTTTCTCAATCTTTGGTATTTCTCTCAAATATTCTCTTTCTATCCTATCTTCGAGATCGAAAACCCGCGAATAATTATGCTCGTTAATGAGACAGATTCTTCGTCGATTCGTTGACGAGCCCCTAGTTTCTCCGATATCGAACGTTCCACGTACCAAGTCTCTGATCCGATGTCTTCATCGCGACCGTCGATCGTTCGTTTCGCTGCTGTTCCATCGCTTGTACGCAAGTAGTAGCAAGTTACTTGTATAATTTATACCCTCGGAGACAATGATGCGTCGGATAGCAGGGGTCATCTCGATGACTCGCGACCGATACGCGTTCGAATGCATCGTTATGCGTCACGCTCGAACGAACACGGGATTACACGCGAGCATAATAGCGTTACTCCCGTGGCATTGAGAGTTATGAATGAAATGTAGTGCAACGACATTGGCGTGCGAGTGCCAAGATCAATGAAACTGCGCGCCACGAGCGTCGACCATCGCGATACCGGCCTATTATATTATATGATGGTGCAATCGTCATTCGCTTCGATTCGCGTGTAAGTACGTCCGACGCATTTCAAATGTATAGCCGAACCTCTGTTATCTGCGCAAGGTTTAACGACCCTGAAACATTCCTCTTCAAATCTCCATTCGTACATGTAAGCGGAATAACTGATTTCCACGTGATATTCTTGAAAATTCGTTGCAGGCTCCCGATCGAGATTAAATAATCCTTTGAATTGTTTGCGCTACAACTGTGAATAATTGCTGCGCATCATTGGAATACCATTTGTATACTTTTAATTAATCTATGCGATCAGAGTTTTCTAATTGATGAGAATTATTTAACTCGCGAGAGTCGATGGGAATTGCACTAGGAATACGCGATGAAAGAAATTATCTACGTTGTTGCAAAAAAAGAAAAAAGAGGTAACACGTAGAGAGCGAGAAATCTAAAAATTAAATCGTTCTGCCGGGATGCGAATGTTAAATGCTATGCGAATAGAATATTTTGATTTGGACGAGTTGATAAGAATTAAAGGTTGATTATCTTTGTTTTCGAACATAAACGGAAGCATGTTGGAAGTAACGAGCGTTACATCGGGTGCAGTGCAAGAGAATGGTTGCCGACCCGATTGTTGCTTGCGATTTTCTATTTGCAGTCGAATAAACGTATGCCTTTATTTCGTAATTCGTTGGTACTTCGTCGCGACGTGGCGTGAATCTCTTTGCTTTCATCGCAGAGAACGCGCAGGTGTAAACGCCTATCATCGCTATATTTAAGTGACGGCTACCGTGAGAGATTATTCGCGGATAAACGCTTTATTTCAGTCTGACAAATGATCAATCAATTTACTTTCAATGAACTCGTGGCTAGCGCGCTAATGAATTTCTGTATAATTTGAGATCCGTTGAAAAATGATAGCGCAATCGATTAATTTTCCTTCGTGATACGAGATATTTGAAAATTTACATGTCACCCGTTGTTTCTATATTTTAGCCACCCGTTATTTTTATTTTATCTATCCATCGTTCAATAACGTAAAATTATTAGACCGTTTAAAAGTTCCTTCAAATATCCCAAAGATATTTCTACGTTGAATGAGACACGATGAAGAGTTCGTCGTAAACGAAGGTGCGTGCACAAATTTCGATGGACACGTAGAATTTGAGAATTATTGCAAAATGTTCGAATGAAAGGACACGTTTTCTGGTT
The DNA here is from genome assembly GCA_014737475.1 of Bombus confusus. Classification (NCBI taxonomy): domain Eukaryota; kingdom Metazoa; phylum Arthropoda; class Insecta; order Hymenoptera; family Apidae; genus Bombus; species Bombus confusus. The sequence continues at coordinate 1,527,365 of JACXIV010000065.1, forward strand.
CTCGCGCAAGGTATGAAACGAATAGAGCGAATTCAATATTGAAATTGCGTCGAGTTAACAAATATCGTTCCCGCGTTCCACATATCAGCGCGAAACAAGGCAAGCTTCAATTAAAAGTTTAATTATGACATGGAATGAATCATACACACAATTTGTAGCGTCGCGATTACGAACTTGTTGCTCATATTTTAATTCGATCGATATTCGCTTTCAATTTAAAGCGTCCAAAGTTTGATCGCGTTATTAGACCGAGTAATATATCGCGTATCGAATATTTCAAGCTCGTCGAGCACCCTAACGAAATTGGACTACAGTTCCGTTTTACAGTTGCAAATACACCTAAATCACGATCAACGTTTCCGACGGCTCGTTTCAACTTCGAAAACGACACTTCCTGCTCGCGTCTGGCCAATCTGATTCGACGTTACAAAAGGATTTGCCCAATAAATAACTTTCATACAAGGCCATCGAACCAAAACGCAGCGATCCATGTCAATGGTATTCTGCTCAGCCCACGCGATTATCTCATCCATTTCTACCTCATTGCCAACTCTCAGACGTCTAAAACACCTTGCCTATTCTCGACAAACTCAACGAACCTACATCCACGACCGCTCTATTTGTAGCGTTTGAAATTGACTTGTAACGTTTCTCTCGGCAACGTCCCGTTTCACAATTACCTAACTACGGCAATTCACTGACTCGACTGTCAAAGAGGAAGAGAAGATGAAGAAAGAAGCGGAAAGCAATAGAAAAGAATTTGTAGCACTCGTGGTCCTGCGTATATGGGACACGTACCAGGCTGAAGAAAGCGGCGCGCACACGGCCGAGCATCCTGACGCACCGGTCGCTTCCGTTTAGCAAGGCATCGTCACGACGATCTCAGTCTCGAACAGATGATGATCTCTTCGTATTGTACACGCAGTGTGCCGTTCGAACTGAAAGACTGAAGACGTAGCCAGCAGAAGAAGGCTTATATACAGGGTGGGGGTCGGCAAGACCAACCGACCAACTTGGTGCCCATCCTCTTCTTGGTGTCTTCTCTTTTCCCCATTCTTCTCCGTTTCGACTCTTCAGGGATAATTCTTGCGTGCTCCCCACTCTATTTGCCCTCCCCCACGCGCTATAGTGATCCTTGTTCGTCTTGGATCCGCAGGACCCTTCCGCTCGAGTAAAAAGGAGTCATGGAACGTGGCACGATCTTCCAACCATCGTTATGCTTATGGAATGGGCCGAATGGGGGATTCGATGGTTCCCGAGGATGGCTGACGGCTTCAGAACACCTCCTTTTTTTTCCCTACTCCTCCATTCTGTTGCTTCTGTTTTGGTAGCTTGAAAAAAGGCTCGCGGTTGTTAGTCGAAACGAGGAGGTGTGTTATAGACGGATGATCGATAAGTATCGAGCGATGTAAATTGTTGCTTCCACCTTTCTTCGGGGGGCGCTTTCGTTATTTTTACCAGCGGGCGTGGAAGAATGTGGGTGGTAGTCGGGAGTTTCGTTGAAGTTTATCTTTGCACGTGTTACTCTCTTCTTGAAGAGCAAAGCGTGTATTATTTATTTAGTATTATTTTAGTATATTTTATAGAAATTTGCGATCTGCTACGTATCTTGAAAGTGTACAGCCGGACTGCGAATTTTCATGCGTTTGTGGGATATTTTGCATTGCTTTTTCTTCGGAAATATTTAAATTTAAAAATCCATACAATACTTATATTTGTTTAAAATTAATATTTTTTTAAAAATCTATGTATCGCCCGCAAAACTGAATAAAGCACGGTAAAAATAGATCGCCATACGTAAAAGCACCCGGAACCAGGCAGAATTCTCTCGCAGCGTTGGAAAGAAGAAATTCGTAATTCGGTCCATAGCGTGGCCTTTTCAGCGATCGCAAGGACTGTGCAGGTATTTCGCAGGTGGGACGCGACGCGACGATGAATCACCTCGTTAAAGATTCCCGAGAAATTCACTGTATCCGATTCATCAAGTTTCGTAGGTACGCAATTGGGAAAGGCCGAGAAAGATATTTGCACGTTTGCGACCTTCGATTGGCTAGATCGCGTAAACAGGAACGCATTTTTCTACTCGACGAAGGCTTTGTACGCTTTACACCGCAGGCACTTTTGTCACACAGCTGCACACGAATGTCTCACGATCCGAGTCAATTTGGCCTCAACATTATCGTGAGAAACAGCGAGTTGCTCACGAAAGTGTTCAAACGCTCGTAAAAAAACTTCTATCGATATATTGTTCGTGTCATATAGAAAATTCTGAAATTTCATTATCGTCGCAATAAGATCCGTTTGCCACGATTACATTAGCAAAGTTTCGTTTGAATTTACGTTACATATATATATATTATCAGATTGACTTCGAAGATTTCGATATAATTACGACAGTCGGTTCTATTCGTGTTTTATTTCAATGAAATTTTAAAACGTTTTACGTAACACGCATAACGTGTACGTCGAAGTTTTCTACGACAAGCGTTTAAATATCGTCACGGACCGCTGCACAGAGAACGTGATGAAAAACTTACAAATGGATATCTATGGAACAAAGGGTAGCTTCAAGCGTAGTTGAGTTAATCATCGATTAGACATCGATTGAGATATACTTACAGGTATCGTGTCCCTGGACAACCTCCATTAACGAGCATTTCTATAAAGGATTGCAACTTTGTTGCGGTTCAATTACCAATTAACGATCGGCTTTCTGGATTTCGCTTCCGTGTCTCGCGTTCACACAAATATCCCGAATGGCACCAAAAATGGCAATAGACCACTTCTTTGATCGTAGTATTTTATGTCTAATGAGGAGTCGTAAGGATAAAAGTATCGTTTTAGAACCTTGGCTAAATGAATGGTGATGTTGGAGATCAAGATCGATGATAGTTTGTTGTAGCGGTTTTAAATAGAAACGACAGATACGTGGTAGGAAGCTAATTAAAAATCCACGAGTGATTCGGTATGTAGATAACTTGAGAGAAATCCACCTTTATTCTGTCGTATCGAAACATTTTTCCAAATTTATCGTAGAACTTGCTATTATCTTATGGCATCTTATCTATTACATATACAGGGTGGTTGGTAACTGGTGGTACAAGCGGAAAGGGGGTGATTCTACGCGAAAAAATAAGTCGAAAATATAGAATAAAAAAAATATAGAATAAAAAAGTCGGATAGTAAGTTAATAGGTAGGAAAACACTTTGGTCACATCGGAAGTGTTTATCAACATAACGTCAATCGAGACAATGATCTACAGTGAGATCCGTTATAACGAGACGCGATAAAGTGCACGCGTACCGAGCGAAAATTCAAAGTCGATTTTCTCGAAAACAAAGCCTCGAACGAAAAATTTTTATTCTGTATTTTCGACTTCTTCTTTCGCGTAGAATCACCCCCTTTCCGCTTGTACCACCAGTTACCAACCACCCTGTATATCTTATCTGTGACATCTTCTGCAGACGAATGAATCTATAGAAGCGTGTCATTCGTGTTTGGAGAATTGGATATAAGTAACGTATAATCAAATGCAAATGCAAATATAAGAATATATAAAGAATGGAATTAAAGATCAATTTGGCTCGCGAGAGACTGGATTACAACGAGAAACATCGAAGCTGACATAACAATGTATCCAAACATTAGGCTCCTTGACGTTCTAACTTAATGAGTCATAACGTTAGCGATGAGCTATCGAGGGTATCGCTGGGAAAGCTTCAGAATGGTAGAGGCCATTTTTTTTACAAACATTCGCCACAGATGCACTTTAATTAGCGAAGTCGAGAGCCGCGCATAATACGCCGCATGACGGTTCATGTAACGCACGAAATACAGAGTGAAAAAATAAATCAGAGATACGTAATACAATCTTTTCATACGACGCTCCGTTTTCCACAACATCAAATTTGAAAGTTCGCTTAATACGTATATGGTTAAGAACTTGCTTCGTCGTCGATCGATTGCAAACAGTAGATTATTCTATACGTGAAAGTAAATGAAAAACGTCGACAAAATTTTTTCCATTTGAGTCCTCTTTGAGTCTTAAAGAAAACAGAGTTTGAAGGGTTTAGTTAACAACTGGCCTGCCAGATACGTGCGTACTTACTCGATCAATTTTCATAGCTCGTTTTCTCGTAGATCAAACGTTCTATGGACCAATTTTATTCTATATTTTTTTTTTTTTTTTACTTATTTTCATAGAATAATCTATTGTCCACTGTTCGTTCCTGTGCAGTCCGGAATGAGCCAAATTCGTTTATGCTTGACAAATCTTCAAACTCGGTTTTCTCGAAGGCAAAACGCCTCTCGAAAAATTTTGAAAAAATTTTATTCTATATCTTCGACCTTTCTTCTTCGCGTAGAATCGTCTCCTTGTAAAGCGTACCATAATTATTGGGACACCCTGTATAACGTTTCAAGAAGACACGAGCGTTTGTGTGTGTGTCTTGCATAACTCGAATTTGAAGCGTAAACCTTGACTTTAAAACTGGTTGCGCCGGTGATGGCCAGTGGCTGCACTTTCTTCGCGATCGGATACGCTTTCCTTGCGGAGGCTAAACACGTTAACAATTATCATTGAATTTCAATTCGCGTAACATTCCGGCGATGGGACGTATCTCGAAGATGAATTTAGTTTCTCGGCATATTTGAAGATAGCAGATTGGTACTACGGGGATCGAAGTAATGGCATTTTGTTGGAAGATGTATCATCGACAGATAATTTGATATTTGATTTTAATTCACAGGATTGATATTCGATAATGTCTTTCGAACGATGTAGTCAATGATTATCATGTCGTTATGACGATGATTTATTAGCCGCCTGAATGTTAACGAGAGAGCTGCGATTTGCTATTATGTATTGTATAATTACGCTAAGGTATTTTTCGAACACGCCGATTTTGTAAGAAAATTCTTTATTTCGTTGCTATCAATCTAACCTTCCTTCCACTGGCGTGTTTCAGTCGTAGACGATCGAAACTATGGCTTTCAACTGAAGCTAAAATTATTTAATAAATCACGTCATGCTCATGACTACGAATTAAAATTAAGTAACTTGATCAAAAACTATTGCTACTCGATGATATTAATCGGTTAATCGAAGTACCATTACCATAGTATCAAAATTGCATCACACACGATTTCTACTTTTCGAGAAGAATTAAGAACGCGAGTTATCCTTCGCGACTCGAAATAATCTCGTGAAGATGAGACGTAGGAATTTTTTATTTGGTAACGTAGGAGAAAGAACATATTCCTGCTACCACGTATTAAATTTTGCTGAATCTTGCAGAGAGCGTTCTATATTTAGGTAACAAATTCGGTTAATGTAGATACAAAGGTTTTTCACACGATGCCACTGGAACACGCCTCCTTCATTTCCTTTAAGCTTGTAATCTTTAAACCTGATCGTTACACGTCGCCATTAGAATTCCTCTGTCTCTTGGGACCGGCTTGCTTTATTCGACAACCGTGAAATTAGATATTTGATTATTCCGGCCTGGGAATTTCTCCGATCGTGGCATACCTCGGAATGTTTTGAATAAAACCCATCGCGGTTCGTGCAATTTTCTTGCGATACTAAACATTCAGAATGCTAACATGACGTGACACAGAATACCTCGCACGATTTTACTACCGATCATACGATATAGAGTGTGACATGTTTTCACTTTCGTATCTTCCTACTTTACTAAGCTTAACTTTCACGTTATAGTACACAAGAGTTTTATCATCGATTACGCAATTATCAACAATACACTATCGCGTGTTTTTAGAGTTTCTTGACATGTTGCAATTAACTTCAGTCTAATTTCCTGGAATATTCCAACGAACTACACAGCGTTTTGAATCATTGGTAAAATACGTATCGTATACGTCTCGAGTTTTCTCGTGTTCTCCTACGATATCGAAACTTTCGTATTATCTTACACATATTACGAAGCATATGACAAGTGAAATTTTTTAAATCAGAATCCCGGTACGCTGTTGAGTAATATTATACTACTGTAGCGTCGACATATTTTTATGTGGTTTTCGGATCAGATATGTATCTTTGTCGCTCTTTTGAACATATCATATTGTTGTTAATAAATCAGATTTGTATATTGATGTATCGCTTATCTTCACAGGGCCTGTATCTTTTTCCGACAGTACTATAAATAAAAAGTATTTTCTTTTATTTCAATCAACGAAAATGCACTTACCATGTTTTTTCTCCATTGTCGAATGAACAGAAAATTTCGCGTAACAATTTCATCCTACCCTTATATGCTTTTATTCCCTTATTTTACTTCACTGCCCTGCCTTATCGCAGTACAGGGATCGACCCAATTATCTCATACTACTTAGCACAGTAACGTTACCAATACACTTCGTTCGGTAAAACGTACTGAAATTTTTCACGCTGGCCTACATTCGAAGTAGCATTATAATTCGGCCTCACACCGCGATGGAGGATCGAGCTCGACCCACGGTTGATCGCGACAGAGACAGCGAAGCAGCGGCATTGGACACCGTCTCCTAAAAAGTTTCTACTGCTTGTTGCCATTCTTGCGCGATGATCGCTGTGTTTTGCATGCCGGATACGTAAATCGACGGAACGATACGAATTTTTACGCGGACCCGCTGTTACAGATTTCCATCTCGCCCATCCTCGTTCGACCAACTATCACGTACACGCCGAAAAACTTCTCTCAGCCGTTCTAATTCCCTCCTGGTAATTTCGCCCGGGCAAAACTATCGGAAATCCTGCCCGGAATACGATTATCACGTCGACCAACATAACGACACGGACACGAGTCTTTGCTCGTTGCGTTCTCCAACCTCGAATTAGAGGTTTGCAAGCTCGAATGGCACGATGTTTGGGATATGATATAAAATTTGTCGAGTATGAACGTTTCATTTTTCCGTGAGTATATAGCAATGATATTAAAATTGCTGGAATCATTGCGCGATACGTGAGGAAGTTCACATTTTGGTTTTCTTGCGTGCTCCGCTATTTGAGGAATTTCTTGCATATGGATGAGATTTGAGAGGAACAGAAAGTTTTAATTAGTCGATGTTAGCTGCGTCATTTTTCGCTGGAGACTTGTCTGTCCAATTAAAAATGTTTTTAGCCGAATCTGGTATCAGCAAGAAGAGCAGCTCGTTATTAATAGTTCGATGTAATTAAAAAGTTTTTAATTATCATTCAAAGAGATTCGACGTCCATTCAACATCCATCTACATTTGAAATTCTACGCTTGAATTTACGATGTTACTTCCGGATAATTCCTATATTTTTCTACTTAAGGGGAACAAATTTTAAACGATTGAATTACATTACGGAGGAATAAATTTCATTCCCGAAGGATCGGAGATCGTTGCGCGATCTTTTTAATTAATCGCTGCATCGTGCAGTATTTTTTCCTGAAAAACAGAGGAAACTTTCTATAATCGCGTAAACGAAACTAACTATTAACCATGCAAATTGAAACCTGTAACTGGTCAACTGGCCAATATATTCGAAAGAAATTCGGAAATGGTTTTCGATTCCTTAGCTACCCGAACGTCGGGTATGAAAATAATATCCGTGACACGCAGTCACTTTCACCGACGCTGAGATTCATTGTCAAAAGACACATTCCGACAGGGATTCTATCCATAAATTAGCACATCAATTTGTCTAGTTAATTCGGGAATGACACGTCGTAGAAAACAGCTAACCGTCGTTAATCGCTTGGAACTTTCATTGATCGTTTGATTAATCGAAACGTTGGAGATAGTGTCGGATAATTAATCCTAAGTAATTGGTCCATAGTAACGGCTGCCAATTGCAATTTCCAGCTAATTACTAACATACGCGATACTTGAAAGCTTTATAAATCGATATGACTCTTTAATCCTGTACGATTCGAGTTCACGTTTCTACGTTTTGTCACAATTCAATAAGTTCAATAAGGTGTTACGTACCTATATACTGAGCGATTTACTTAAAAAAAAATGTTCGGAATTTCGAAATATATTTTTCCATTTTCCCATTTCAATAATCCATCCATAGTAACATATTTCTGTTAAATAAAACATTAGAAACAGAATAAACATCGTGCGTGTAAAACAATAAAATTCAAATAAAATGCGGAGTTTATTTCGACGTATAGGACCGCAAAGCGTCAAAGGATGCCAGGTACGCAAAGTTGATTGCAATAGCAAAGTCAGCGAAGCAAATCTTATTAATTTGAACGTAGTTCAAAGGAAAGTTACGTTGGAGTATCAGCCTATAAAGGCAGAACCGCTGCGTTAAGGCGTCTCTACAAAACGAGATTTTATAAATAAAGAAAAACGAGCTGTCATCTACGTCAGATCTCTTAGAGGCAAGAGAATTGAATCTTGATTAATGCAAATCCCCATCGCTTGAGGTATCTTTGTTAAAGAATACAGGACCAAGTAAGCAACGAATGTACGAAGAAATCGTGTTCCTTTAAATAAGTGATTTCCTTTCGCGACCATCTACAGTAAAATCGTTTCTGCGAGCGCCGTTATCAGTCAGTTTTCTTACGTCGCTCGGAAGGGAAAAACTTGAGCCATTTCAACTTTTACCAATTATCGGAAAACCGTAAAATTTCACTTGCAAACAGCGTCGCTATCGTATCTTCGAATTTCTTCGAATTTATCGTATCCGCGATGCCTCTTTATCTTTCTCGAAGCAAGCAACGCAAAAGTTGTAAAAAAATCTTCAACCAGATGCAAACTCTGAATGGAAATTTAGAAAATTATTCGCAACTTAGCGTTACTTTGGTTTTCTTTATTGCCTTTCTTATCTGCGGCAATTCCTCTTTAACGAAAATTAATGAGCGACGGAGAAGATCGTGACAAAAGCGAAGGATCAAAGAAGCCGCGGGAAGAGCAACGAAGAATAAATTTGACAAGGAAATATGACGCTGAATCGATATTGGTTAGGCAACAAAATTACTTTCGTTCTCTTTTTATAAAGTTTCCATTGACGCAATTTATGATATATAATCATAAAGTAAAGCTATTTTTGAGATCAGAATTTTCCGCTCTTTGCGAGCACCGAAGTATGTATATCCCGACGAAGGAAGTTGGTTAACTGTTTGCATGGAGTTTTAGATTATCCGTGTCACTGAAGCCTAAACTATCGACAGGTTAAAGGCTTGTGTTGAATTAGAAATTTTCAAACGGTGAATTTGTTCGTAATGATCGAATAATCGAAGCTTCAGACACTAAACTTCATCTACTTTGTGTCAACGTAGAGATGATCGAGAGAATATGCATAAACATCCACGGTGTAGTTATTAAAATCTTTTGATACCAACCAATTTTTGTATGTAGCTTGTCAACGGTTACATCTCCTGATACTTTCTCGTTGGTTGTTATTTTTTTTTTACAGACACAGTCGTATGCATACGTATAAATATCGCCGAGTACGAATGTTATCTTTGGAAACGACAAGTAACAAACTGTGACTTGGTACATAAAGTAACACTGATTTACGTTTAAAGCTGATTTCCAGGATTCTGACTTTAATAACTAACAAGGATGAGACGACAAGTTTTGGTATGCGAGTTTCCTATTCGAAAGTTATAAATAATAGAACGGAGGTCGTCAACTTTCGAGCTTAACTTCTTTGGGCTTTGTTTGACGAGTGAAAATTGTTTCACGATGAAAACTATTCGTGAAATCTACCAATCCTCTAATCGCCTGCATGCTTTCCGCAAAGTTCTATCGGATGAACGAATAAAAAGTCACGGTCTATTGACAGTTTCTTTGATCATTTGAGCCAATTGTGTCACATTCTATATGAAAGCAGTGAATGTCTTAATATTTATCAATGCGTATCATTGCAGGGTTAATCATTTCTTGCAAATCGTGTTAACCGTCCCAAAAATATTTCACAAGACAGCCCTAGCTGGAAATAAAATTTTATCGAAACACCCACGCTTCGGATATCACCAATTCGAAATACGTTCGTTCGAAGTAGCGAAATAGATTTTGGATATAAATTTCTCGCAGTTTTCTCCGTGATGCTTGGTGTTGACATTAGCTAGAACATGGGACGGAGTTCGAACTGGCAGGAAGTCGCGCTTAATCGTGAATCACACGCGATCCGTCATCATGACACAAATCACTTTCTCTGGCTGCTTAACGTCCTACAGAATGATACTCTACGCCGTGAGTCCTCTTGATAATTTCCGACAAAGTATAATTTACATGAGGTAACTGGTTTGACGCGCTACCGCGCGTAACTTTCCCGCTCGAGAATAGAGGAAAGAGAACCAGTCGCGATTCTCGTCGTCGCGACTAGCTGGTCACGCGTTAACATTCCACTTCCTTGACACTATGCTGACATTGTTATTGTTGTGATATAATCGCGTTAGAGCGCCGATCGAAGAGGGAAACTGAATATAATCAGCGAAAATTCTGCTGACGATTATTCATGTTGCGTAGATGAAACGGTGAAAGATATTTATAATTGCACTGGCATCTGTGTTATATGGTATGTTAATGGGATTATATAACAGCTACGTGCATATAATATTTATGTTAGAATATATAACTGAATAAATCCCTTGGCTGGCTGAGTGACGTAAGTCGGGTCACTGCACTGCACATTTTCATAAAATGCACTGATCCCGCAATTTACGCGGCGCTTCTTTTACGCGAGTCTCTGTTTTACATGCTAAATTGTAGTACAATTTATACGGTAGTTTTTGTGCTCGATCTTAATTTACGCGGCCAGTCGGGTAGGTGTCGTACGAGATAAGGATGAAAGTGCATTACATTGCGCTAGTCATCGTACGCGTACGTATTTTTTTTCTACTCACTCCGCGTGAATTGAGGGATCAGTGTAACGTCCTACGTTCTTATAGAAAATTCGTAGTATTTAATTGACGCTTTAATTAACTACGAAATGAAAGAGACGATACTTGTAAGAATTGAAATATATAGATAAATGCAAACTCTCAAAATCTTCACATTCTATTGTGATTCTTAGCACATTGTATGAAACGAAAATTGATGTTTATTCTTTTCATCATAAAAAAAAAAAGAATTAATAGAGACGAGGAAGAACTCGATAAGGTTTAAAACTGCGTTTTCTTATATTCCAATGTATTGAAATCTGAAGCCTGAACTCATATTCTAAAAGTTTCGCAAACGCATAGAATAACGATCGAAAAAAATGGTACAAACATCTTTTCGTTCGACTAAGGAAATATTCGTTAGATTAGATATCAGTCGACATTTATTCATCCATTCGTATCGGATACTCATGCATACCTATGCATATAGACAAAATTCCTATACCGAAGCGAAAAATTCAAAATAAAAATCGAAAACCGTTGATCGAAACTATTTGAGCATCCGATCGGTGAATCGAAAGAATCTTAAGGATTACAACATCGCGTCAACATTGCGTTAATGCAACACTGCCTGCATTTCCAACACTTTCAATCAATTTCCATTATCGAATTCCGTTTCACAACGATGTGACTGCGAAGGAGAATTCCAAGGATTCGCTCGATATTCTTTCGCCCGCTGTTTGTTTCAACCAGATTCTACAACTTTATGAAACTTCAATTGAGATATTTGCAAGGCCGTAATAAACGATCGTTTCGTCCCTAACGAGTTCAAGCAAACTCCTGAGAGGTGAAATTTACCTACATCCGGTGAAACGTAACGCGAAGTATGCTTTGAACAATGAAACTGTCTGAAACAGGCAAACCAGCAGAAATGTGATCAAGCGCGGTCAAAACGAGAAGGCGGTGGCGTCTTTCTAAAGACCCCGCGCCGATGTGAAACTAACTGTAATTCCAGAATTCCAGAATAATTCATCGCCGTTCTACGCTCGAATCTTTTCACTTCGTCCGAACTACGACTTCGCGTTTTCTCGCACGGCGCTGTGATTCTTCAACGCGAAAAGAATTCACGGATGTGACGTGAGAGATTATTTTGGCGCGTACGTTGGTGTCTCGCGACTAGTTATCATCGTGCGGAGATCGTGGCCCGTTTGTGGGAAGGTTAAGGCCCGGGGTCTCGTGTGGGCGAACTGGTTATGTGAAATCTCGCGGCCGATCGATACATCCCGCCGAAACTCCTAAGGATGTACTTTAATTTATTGATCTGTAATTTCGTTTCCTGGTGGCGAGATCGGCTGCGACGCCGATGAGGTTGTTTTGCAGCGATGCTATGCGTTGTCGGACTTCGTTCTTTACGGCACGAAACGTTGGTAGAGTAGAATTTAAAAAACGAGCGAATTTTTCTTAGATGCAATGAAATTGCAGAAGGAGAAAATTGGATTACGCTCACGTAAGGTATATTTGCTTTATTTATTTGTTTATTCGATGGGAAGAAAATTCAGATTCAAAGGTGCTTTGTTTTCGCGATAAGTAATGTCTCTTCCCATAAAGGATGGTTAATATTCTTACAACCGTTGAAAAATTGTGAAGAGTGTTATTTAAAGAAAGAATTGTTGAACGTATATCATGAACGTATATTATTAATAAATCAACGAAGCCTTAGAATCTTAAAACACGTTAGGAGCGTAAAACCCGGATAGAAGCTTAATTCATGGAGTTTACAAAAAGCTAGTTATCTACATATTATGCGTCCGTTACAACAGGATTATCCTGAGTGCATTTTCTTGCTGCTGCTGAAAAAGGAGAATATCGTGCAGCAGCGTATACAAATTAATCCGCGCAGGCTATAAAATCGTAAAACCCTCTTAAAGGGTTTGAAATAAGAATAAAAGAATGAAGTCTATCTTCGCTCGCTTTCTTACTTCTAAAACGACTGAAAAATAAGCCGCGCATAAACAACGTCAGAGAAATATCCTCCCGCTTTTCTTTCTACATTTATATGGAACAATTGCGTCTGAACGAACTTACATGGAGAAAATTTTCGAAATGCTTTTCCTCGGAAACGAAGCCTCGTACGTGAAAGCTTCGTTCTACATACTCAACTTGTTTTTTCATGTAGAATCGCCCGTTGCTGGACTGTACCATCAGCTACCGGACGTTTTACATATTCAACACTCCCATATTTGCAGCCCGCTAAACAAACATCACCTTCGGTCGTCAAAAGGAAGAAAAAAGAAAGATAAAGATGCGAAAACACGACACAGAATGGTACTAAATTATCATAAATCGCGCGCAATGCAACCTGTTTAAAGGAAAATCAACTTATTTCGTCGAGAATAGAGCCGTAGAAATAGTAGAATCAAAGGTAACGATCCTTCGGTAGGATGCGTCATGACTAGTTGAGGACGCTACTTGTAAGGCCGGATGAGCCAGCGATTGATCAATCTATTACATTGATCGATAGCGCAATCGCTCCTCTTTCGATCCGGCCAGGAATGGATTCAAATTCCTCGGTAATGTATGGATTGCGAATGGCCAAAGTCTCTCCGATTGTGAATCCTTGTCGCCATGGTGCAACAAGTGTTGCGCGCAACACAACCTTTGCCCTGGAAGCTGTTTTTCAGGCAAACGTCTCCAGGGCAGTTCCTTTTTCGCTTGGCAGATGTTCATTTGCTATTCGTATGACAAACGATGTTTACAAAACCGAGTTTTGTAACGTGACCGGCCTTTTTAACCAACGCCAGTTGCCAGTCGAAACAATTATGGAAACACATTCATAATTACACAACCGATCGTGTTTTACAGGCGAAGCGATATTCCTAGCTTCGTGAAATTCCTTTCTGTCGCGGTCATGTGCGAAAGGAGAAAATTCTATCGAATATCGTCGATGATTTATCAACGATCAGTGTACGTTGTTCAGTGAAGGGAAATACGTGAATTGGTGATAGATGAAGATACGATTTAAACGATGGCTGACGAGAGTATTTGGCAGCTTGTAGAAGCTTCTTCTGAATATACTATGTATTAGAAGATTTTGTACGACGCGCAACATTGTTACATTGGTAGAATTATAAACGAAAAGAATATCTACATAGAAGGAGCAAGATTTTCATTGTAAACGTGTATGTATCTCACAAAGATGAGAATATTATTTAAACAGTCAATCGTTCACTATGCTATCCGCTATGTTGTGTTCACGCTTGTGTTCATACCAAGGGAACAAACCCGGTGATCGATACACGTCGACATTGATGAAACTTTGCACAAGCGTTCGTCAGACCTACCTAAGAATTTAGCTATCGTTCGTTCGCGACCGCTTCTTACTTTGAGGGAGAAATCAACCCTTTTATCCGAGCCGGTCCTTCTATGTAAATGCATGCAAATGGTAAACGACAGAAGATGTCAAAAAATAGTTGAAATAAAAGTTATTCCGTGTTTTGGAAATTACATAAGAAAATGCTTCTTCCAAGAAATTTTTCGCTCAGATTTATAGGTCTCGAGACATCACATAACTTTTATTTCAATAATTTCTTGATATCTTCTGTCGTTTACGATTTGTAAGTGTTCACATAGAAGGACCGGCTCGGATAAAAGGGTTGATTTCTCTCCCTTAAAGCAAAAGACAGTCACGAACGAGATGCGAGTAAATTCTTAGATAAGTCTAACGAACATTTGTGCAAAGTCTCATCAATGTTGGCGTGTATGAGTCACTGGGATTCTCTTGTAAGCGTATGTTTACAATAAACGTGTTCGTACTCCACGGTATGTTGATTTTAGATTACTAACGTTTTCTAGATTAGAACAACGACAGTCACGGCTATTTACGTAAGCTTGCAGCTTGCAGAAATCGATAATGTCGATGTTATAGGAGTTGAACAAGGTGCTTGTTTTGGCCCTTATCGTTATCAGTAAATTACGCGTTCGTGATTACATCGCTATCGATCAATGTAACAATGTTACGAATATTCACGTCATCGTCGTTTTCGAATTTTCGATTCGCTTCGTCAAACTTTCGTTTGGACGCTTCGAAGCTTTTTAGGGCTCGACAACATTGTTATCGATCTTTTCTCCGCTGGGAATCACCGCTATTGTACTTAAAAGTTTTCGCCACACCCAAGCAATAACATTCTACTAAAATATTTGTTCGAACTTTCGAACAGAGGGCTCGATTCTTCCGATATCGTGGTTATTGGTGGATTTATCTCGACATTCGTATCGCAAAACGCATTTTATTAAAACATTCAGTCTAACTTATCTCTTTGTAATCGCTCGAAGCACTAACTAGCGAAATCTCTATGTCTGGCGAGTTCTTGTGAGAATTCTTTCTCTCCGTTTTACAATCTCGATCTTTTAGACGTTAACAATCTTGGTTACAGAAGAAATTATTACGCCCACGTGATTTGTTCCTTTTATACTTGAGATCTCCACGAGATACGTAATTACACGTATGACTTTTCTTATTACCGCAACTAGCTAAGTAACTGCGGTCTTTACACGATATACGAATTCGATAGTAGCGAAATGTTTGTTTTTTAATTTAGAAAAAAAGAGTGTGTTATATTATAAATCGCTGACAATATATGTATAACGGTTAATCGAGTGAAAAACGAATATCGCACGTTTGCGTCGGCAAAAAGCGACAAGTGAGATGCTTAAACGGGATTTCGTGGCGCAAACAAAATGCTAAAGCCCTCGAGTTTCGACGTAAATCACTGTTAAAATCTACTAAACTTTGACGTTGTTTCCACGAACTAGCATTCGGACATACGTTCGTTATAATTTGCTTAATTAAGCTTGTGTCCTCTTATCGAGATTGAAGAAAAACGATGAGTGAACGACCGGAAGACAAGTAATAAAATGATATTGGCACCGTTATTTTTATACCTTTTCAGAATCGAGCGCCGCTCCAAACGAGAAGCGAGACATTTTTGGGCGGATTATTTTCCCAAAAATTAAAATGCTACGTGTTGTTTATCACTCGAACTGTTGTAACACTTTATCGCTGCGTTTTATCTCGCCAACGATGCCGTTACTTCGATCGATTGCAATCTCAAATTTTAATGAACAACGTTCAGGAGTGGTGTTTACGGAGGATGATCAGGTCATCGGCAATGAATATCTTGCACGGTCATTCAGACCATTCAATATGTTATTCTTCGTTAATTTATTTCACTACTTGGTCGGTTAGCGTGCATATTTCTGCATATCTTTATTCCTTTTCCTATAATTTCTTCTTTTTTCTTTCGACAGTCGCTTCTTTTAGTTTCCAGTAACAACATTTTCATTGACTATTTACTTGTTCAAATGTTTCAATAATATCTACAACAGCAAATATATCAATAATACTGAAAATGATAAATATGAAAATAATATTGAACGTAATATAAATTACTCCAGGAATTACCTAATAGGAACTAGCGTCGTTAATCATTGGGACAATTTGCATGTTTATTATTGAGCTTTCTGACGTTTATTTTATAAATTCACACATCGTTCGTGCGATATCCTCGTAATCCGTTTTCAACCGTTCCTTTTTTTCAATATTATTCTACAAATTTCAACGGTTTTTAAAGGATTTAATCGAAATATGCTTTTAAAATTTTAAATACACACACTTTTTGACTTAAATGCTCGTTCTATGATTTTTTTGTACTTTGATTTTTGTTCAATTAAAAAGTTTGTATTAATAATGCTAAGTAAGGAACAGTTTGTACAAATGTATTAATGGTCGTTTATATCACACTCTACAGAAGCTTGGAATATTCAAACAACAAACAAATGTAATATTTAGTTTCGTACATTTTCTATTCCGCTTTCCGGTTCTTTTTAATAAACGTGCATATTGCTCGAAAGAACGCGCCACAGTAGTATTTTTATACAATACGTGATGTATCGTAATGTCACGAAATGATTACCAAAAAATGTTTCGGCAACACGTCGATGATACCCGCCATCGAAATTTTTTCCTTTTCAAAAATTCCATTCCGAAGATAGAAAATAATATCGTGCACGTGAATCGTTCGACCGTGTAGCGAGCGAAAATGATATCGAATACGACTGCTGACAATTTAATGAATTGTATCTGCGACAGAATAACTTGTCATGTCTCGTCACAATGTTAATGAAATTTTATATGAGCATAAAAGTCATCAATAATAAATGTTCAAATATGGACTTTCACGAGCCAGTGTACGTCCAATTTATTCGTTATAGTTTACGATTTCAGTAGCACGAAGAACGAAACTTCTCTCTGATGTCGATTAGAAAAAAATTCTGTTTGCTTCGTACAAAAGTAAAGATAGTTTTAATAGACAAGTAAAAAATAGTCTTATATAGCGGGTATTATCTGGACAAACAAACTCCATAAATTATACGATTGGAATTTTTATCAATTTTATAGAAGATCGAATACGATAGAGAAGTAACAGAGTTTTATAAATTGATTGAATTTACACTTTACTGATCTTAAATGAACTTCAACGCAATTCTTTCAATTATAATCTTTATTATCTGTTTATCCAACTTCCTCTCGAAACCGCCGTTCCCTCGTTGCTAATTTTCGTTGTGTCTCAAGCCACAAATTCGACTGCGGCAACAACTAACTCGTATGCGCAAAATTTCGGACGAATAAAACAGAGGCAGTTAATTTGCAGCTTCTGTTCAAATTCCTGCTTGCAGAGCTGTACATTCGTGATATATCTACAAATCATCGGATTAAATAGCATCTAAATACATTCTTGTTTTTGGCAAGTGGCACGGAACTCGACCGAACGATGTTTCTGACTTCTGCGATAGATAATTATCCGAATATATCGGATCCTTGAAACCCATTTAATTTACACTCGTTTTGTTTAGTACTTACGTACCCGTAATAATACAGAAAATTATAGAGAGTTTGGAAGTATAGTAGTTTCTGTGATACTTGGTAAAACGATTTTCGTTATATAGGTATAATACTCTGTGAATTGTATTCTCAGAAATATGAATTTGCATAAAAATCTCAAAATTCCTCCAAATTATGACAACCCAATATTTTTTCTAAAAAATTGCTTGGAACACATCGTTCCATTACCTAGTCTCGCGACGGTTACAGAAACCATCTCTCTCAAAATAGCCGGGTTGCATCATCAAACCGAGATACGCTGAAATTTATCGAAATAATCGATACGTTGTTGAGAAATATATTTGTCCTGCGGTCGAATGCGTAATTGCTTGATATTCGCTGCACGTCCCGAGGTTGCGTCTCCTCGACCCGGATGAGATTTTATTTATGAAGAGCACTTTTCGAGCGCCGGTTATCGCGGCAATTTTATCTATCGTCATACGTATTTTCTTTTTGTTTCACGTTGGTCCGCCTCGCGGATTCTCGCGGGCGTTTAACAGGTCGAGGAAGAGACGTATAGGAATGCGTGGCTCAGTGGCGGAGATTTTTACCCGCTGACGAATCCTTAGCGGGAATTTTCGGTGGTTACCAACGAATTTCACGTGCCGTTTGCGACTAGATTTATGTGAAATCTCTGATCATTGTGTTGCCGAGATCCTGTTCGACTGCGGAATTAGTCTCGGTGACGAGCTGGAATTTATTTCGTCGCCGGTAGAAGCTTGGAATTTATGATAATATCGAGCGTCATCGTAGTGGTCACCGAGTTAAAAGGTTTTTGGTTCGTAAAATTCTTTCCGACTCGGAGTACTAGAAAATTTCTGACAACTAAGTTAAAATGGATTTACGTAACGCGTAATCTTAATTGTTATCGTAGAGTGGATGCATGGTTTTTCTTAGTAATGTACTCAACTTTTATCAATCAACGTGAAGGAATGGGAATTTATTGCGATAGATGCACGCGTTGTTCATTTCCTTCTTTCGTTCATTAATACGATTTTATATGGCAATATATACGGCGAGCAGAACACCATAGTGGCGAAAGTAAAGATTTTGAGAATTTGAATTTAGTTACGTATTTCAACTTTGTATCATCCCTCTAGTTTCATAATTAATTGATGGATTTAATCACCATTGCGATTCTCTGCCTTCTATACGTAATATATAATTATTTACTCGTTTGATAGAATACGTTGTATAAGTTCAGGGAAAGATTTGCGACATTGCGTAATTCTCGAACGACGTCGTTCGATCTCTTATGGAATTGATTTCACAGAGAAATGAAAAGACGCTGGTAGAAGGTCAATATGGTATTAAAGTATCAAAATTCGAACAACGCAATTTTAACAAAGTTCAAATGGAGAAGTCTAAAAGAATGAATCGAAAAGTTTGAACGGCGTTGGAGTTACAGAAACTTCGGCGAACTCCGTGAAAGTCGTGGCGCGATACTTTGCAAAAGAAAGAAATGCTTGATTCTACTCGATGAGAAATAGAAAGTCTTCTAACAAATTTATATTTTCGATTCGTCCGTGATTTCACGCGTCAAATATTGCGACGGACAAATTGTGCGAAATTTTACGAACCTCTTTTCATCGCTCATAGAACAAGATTCTTGATCGAGAAGAAGAGAAAAATTAGCAAACGAAATCAAATAAAGAGAATCATTAGCGGGTCGAGTATTAATTCAACGCACATGTCCACTGTTGCATTAACCCATTAACGCACACATAGAAACCTACTTAACAAAGACAGGAATCGTTACAATCGATACTACACGTGTCATTAAACTAAAATAATTTATAGCTTCCCTCTTCGTCCAAAAAAAAAAGTTTATCGATCAAGGCTATCTCAACTTGTACTACCTACTTACTACCTTACAAGCAAGATATTAAACTCGACCAATATTGCTTCTCTCTCAACGACCCGTCCCACATCACTATATCAATCTCCTGCAACGAAATTTGATACCAACCCCTTGTCTACACGATCGATCCCGGGATAAATTTCTGCTTTACGAAAATCTTGTCTATCCATCGTCGATCATCGTGGATGGTTCTGGAAGCGTAGTGGAACACGTTCGCTTTGAATGGCAAGGCGCATTGCCGGATCGCACGAGATACGATGTTCGAATACTTCGTACCGGAAAACATACTCTTACTAGCAGGCCACGATATATGCCGTACACGTTTGACCCCCGTGCGTGAATTTTTAACAAACTTAAGCAGATTCCCCGATTCACCGCCGCGTCTACGTCCGCAAGAACGCGCACGGTTTATTGACCTCGCGGTTACAGACCGGTGAACCTGATGGCTGCTCTTTCGTACGTTGGCCTACGCCGCGTTCAACCCAAATTCTATGCTCGAAATGTCAATGTCGAGGCTAAATTACTACGCAGCGAGAAATTGATGCACGTAGGACCACGGTGAAATCGATAGGTGAGTCGCGATGCTTCATAAACTGCTTTGTCCAGGCGAGAAAGCAGCGCTTCACTTTGTATCATACGTTAAAGATTCTTAGAAACGACGTTATCTCGCTTCGCTCTGTTCCTTCTTTCGTGATAATTCGTTTTAAACTCGGAAAATTCGCTGTCAGGTTTTTTAATCCGTTAGGTCTAACATCTCCCAATCTTAGGATATTTTTATCATCGGCTAACGAAGAAAGTCTTTACGCGCTTCAATGTTGAGAAAGAAATATACAAATAACGCGGAAAATCGTTTATGTATTAGATTCGCTGATATTCAATGCTTTTGGCAAGTGCTTCTTGGACTCGTTGCAGCTACACACAGTGAACATCTGCGGTAACGGTTTGTGCACAAGGCAGCAATTCGTAATGAACGATAGAAAAAAAGCGGCAAAACTGTCTTGGTTACCTAGCAGATAATTTGAACAAACTCGTTTTTCTAGAAATATATGATTCGCATATTTTTTCGTCAAATTTGGACAGCCACTCGGATGATGAAGGATGGTACCTTTCTGTGGCGATTTCATGAGATGGAAATAAAACAGGGAAAAGGAAAAAAGCGGCAGAGCGCAGGCAGGGAAAATACAGGGCGTGGAAAGAAGAAGAAAGAAGAAGAAGCTGTCGTAACACGGTCATTACCGACCATTAAACTCGTGAACATTTGACGCGAGTATTATTCAATATCACGCCGTAAGGTCGGCTTTGCAGCCATCGAACGGTTGTTTCGCGGGTTGACCAGTAACCCCGATTCGTGCAGGCCAATAGAAGTAAGACTTTCGCTTCCTCGGCAGGCACAGTTGCCAAACATCTTCCGGAATTCTTCGCGGTGGCTCGGGACAATTAACCTTTTCCCCTAGAACCTTTAGCGACCTCGATACGTGCCACGAGAATCGCTCGTTTACTTCGCTTCGTGAATCGAGACGATCACCCTTTTACCTTCCACCTTCGACTTCATTCGACTCGATTAAAGTCGATTTCTATCGGTAATCGGTATACGCCGTGGTCCTAAATTCGTAATACCATCGAAGTCAGAGGGAGATTCTATGGCCCAGAATAAGAAGAAAAATCAAGAATAATGGAAATACGTTGGAGGCTTCGTGTTCAGGAAAATTAAGTTCGAAAAGTTGTCAAGTGTATGGGAATTTCAGTAATCCTAATGGGACGGGAGTAAACAATCGACAGGAGATTGTTCTGTACGCGACAATAAGTCGAAATGGTAGAATGGAACTTTTTCGCTGAAGGACTCGTTTCGAAGAAAATCAAATTTGGAAGATCCAAGTTAATAATTTCAATTCGTGGTATCCCGAAACGCCTGTCTCTTTTCAGATTGAGAAATCAAATTCCAAACAAATTAAGCTTCATGTTTTTTTATATTTTTCGTTCGTTACTTCTCTGTCTCTTTTGACTCCAGTCCGCGATATTCGCGGAGTTCCGAGACCGGTTGTTTTTGGTATCTCAAGAATGTTAAGAATGCACCGGTATCAGTATGCGAAGCTGAAGTAGTGTAACTTGTTGGATGAGCACGACGGTAACGAGCCGCGATATATATGAAACATCGGAAGACGTTATAAATGCGTTGAAAGTATAATGAAGTCGAGAACATGGCACCCGAGAGGTCCTAAAATTAATCAAGATTAGTAGCCGGTGTTTTTCCGTATCTTCGTGACGAACATATTCTCGAGAAAGCTGTTTTAAAATACAAGTAACTCGAGGCATGTAGCATCTAGGAGAATTTGAGAGGAAATTAATTCAAACGTGAAATATATGAAGATAAATTCAAACGAAACGTTAGAAGAATGTTGCTCGAACCAAGAAGAGATAAAGCAATATGTTGACTGTTTGTGAACGTCGGTATGCAGATAAAATAGTATATGCGATAATGGTTGACGTGCACAACGCGAAGGACATGATTAATTTCATTAGTCTGCTAAGACTAACAATAAGAGTCGAATTAATACGGACAATTAAGTTATACGCATATAATTTAAACGAGAGAAGATAGAAATGAGGTATAATGGTCAATGTGTAAGATATAAAGAAATCAGGCTGTAAATTAGAATCACAGATTCAGAATAAATACATTCACTTTACTTTAGTGTAATATTCGGTGACAGTAATTGCAAATTTGTTTTTAAAAACTGCAAGTTACATGATAATTTAGTTTGTAATTATTTATATTCGGATCGAGTAAGCTCTAGGTCTGAAAAGCTCGGTGAGTTTCAACGGTAAGATATAGAATATCGACTTTCAAAGTAGACCATCTAGAATCTAGTGGATTTACCCCGACCTCGTTGTCGGGAGGCTTGCCACGGGTCACAGAGGAGTTAAAGAACCTTGAACTCCCTGCATACAACGCAATAAGATCCGTCAAGGACAATCCAGGAAGCGAAGGACGTCGACTTTCATAGGCTTGAGAATGTGAAACCTACCATGGATCATTCAGAAGTCAAACGACCTTATTGTATCGTTCCCAACTTTCTGACCGTGAGACCACCAAAACTTAGGGAACGAAACCTATAATTTAGAGACAAGTGGGTCCAATCACGAGCCTGCCCGAGGTCAGGAAATCTCCAAGTCTACGACATAATCTCTATGAGCCACCCAAGAGTTGAAAAGCCTCGGAGCTCTCAATTACATAAGCAAATTTCAAAATGCTTGGCCCTATAATTTTGGAGTTCGTTATTGATTATCCAGAAATTAGGAGATCTTGATGTTTTGGACTTGAAGAAAATTGAAATTGAAGAATTCAGAAACTTCGAAACTCTACAAGTTGCACAGACGCCCACGATTCAGAAACCTTGAAACAATGACCCTCTGACGGCCCCTCCACGATTCTAAAGTAGTTTCCCTGATAAATCTTAATTTTTTGTTATTGGAGTCAAACGCTTCGATGACCCTTCGCTTTGGACTGTTCCGTAAGCGATCTTATCTTCTAAATCATGAATCAGAATCATGGACTTTTGATTAATCTGTAATCCGCAATGTCAGTCAAGGTAGCCATAGTTCCACAACTTTTAGGTGGTCGGTCTGTGGCGAGTTCACGATATCAGGGTCGATGATTACAAAGTCTTTCGGTTTTAAACTAGTTCTTAACTGGTTCAATGGCCTTGTTGTTATGGATGTCACAATTCACCGTCTCTTTGATAATCCAAGATCCGTCCGTGACACTCAAAGGCACTTTGAGTTGTACGATTTCGACCTGGTCCAAGATTATCCGATATTTCTGGAATGTGTTTTTTATACGATCCGTGGCGTGTTCTGCAATTCATCGTCGCCAGTGTCGCGCTCATGCTAAATATTAATTTCATGCTAAATATATGTTCTTAATAGATATCTTGTAACATATTTCAGACTGACTTCGATTCTTACCAACGTCATCACGGCGATCGCGTTTCGTTATAGCGTTAACGAAATTTCAAAATGATTTACATAACATGCACAATATATACGTAAGACTCTTCTATGTTACGCATTGAAATACTGTCGTCAGCCACTATACCGAGTACATACTTTGCATGAAAGTTTAATATTAGTTTCACGAATCCGCCCCAGACAAAGTTTCATTCAGATGCTGCGAATCAGCAACATAGAGAACAAAGTATTTTCCTCTGAATCGCCGTCAAAGAAACGCGTGCACGGCATAACGAAGGAACGATATAACAAGCATAACAGGGACACGACATAACGTGGATCTAGTATTCCATTCTGAAATGATAGTTAATTTTTTTGCTGTGACGATGGTACACTCGGCTGATTATAGTAACAACAAATCACGGTCGTGATGTGCGTTAAACGCTTGACCTCGCCAAATGCTTTTCTGCGAAGTGTCCCTGCACGTCCTTCCTTCCAAGAACATCTCCATATTAGGGTGAAAGCCAGTGAACTGTTCGTTCGCGTACTATGGTACCGTGAAATTGTTACGCACGACCTCGCTGTCACTGCGTTTCTGCGAAATCTTAATTAGCTCTAGCTGGTTATCTTGATCAGACGTTGCTCGGAAGTTACTTTAATGAAATGCGGAGAACGAACTTGGTTAAGTTGGTCCATCTGGTTGATTTTATGACTTTTTCATTGCGACTTTTATGTGGAGCAGATCGAATAACAAATATTCATTGCGAAATTTCTCTTCCTTTTCGATGTCCATTAGCGTTACGCGCTCAGGGTGGAAAGCAAGGTAAATTGGAAGTACTTAAATTCGATGGTATACTTATTTAGGGGAAGAGTAAATTAAAGAAAGTTGAAAGAAACTCGAGTTCTTTTTCGAGTATATAAAAAGTACCATTGCATTTATTTAAAAATTGCGCGTACATGATAGAAATTGACTCTGTCCGGAATGGAGAAGATTATCGATCCTTGTCGATCGGAGCTATTGATTAATCAATTAGTCTTTCACGAAATTCTATTCTTTTCTAAACCTTGTATTAACATAATAATATATTTAGAATTCAGTTTCATAAATCCTTTGAAATGATATTCAGTACCGTTAATAGAGGACTTGAACGTATTTATGCAAATTACAAAACAGTAGAACATTGTACTATCGCTGACGTATAGTAATTTACAATGATTATCAGGCTAAATCCTGCTGATAAATAGGAATAAGACTAATGAGTTAAAACTACTACATTGTGAGAACATCAATGAATAATAGTCACTTTCTAATTCTCCGCTCGTTGGTCACGTACAACTATTAGTACAAGCAACATCGATACAAAACATTGAACTTCGCAGCCGCCAAGTCATTAATACATGTATCGAGGAACGGTGTACAGCATTTTAATTTGTTGGTCTGTCGATGGGGCTCACGTATACCTTAATTTATGTACAGGCGTACCTTTCTGCACCTGTTGTTATTGCGAGCATTCACGATTCGATGTATTTATCGATCACGATCACGCGAAATTAAGCCTCGATTGGATTTCTGAAATATTTATTGCTTAAATTACCGAGTGTGGGATTGATTGAAATATCTTATGTTCTATTTTAAGACAAGAAACTTGACAGTCAGATTTTCACTGGATTGTCGGCTCTAATGCCAACATGTAGAACATAGTTTCGTTTAAAATCACCATTGCAGAATTTAAAAAGTTAAAGGTTAAATCGTCGCGCAACCAACCGACGCGAAACACGACTCGCTGAAAATTTAATAAAAAAAAAAACGGCAGTAAAAAACCAATTCGTTGACACGGAAATAAAAGTGTACAAAGCATATCGTAAAATTTGTCGTTTATACAAACGATCCGTTAGAGAACCGTACACGAGAAAACCGACTGTAAAAGTCGCTGTAATCTTTTTGTGCTGAGAACAAATTGAGCTTTCCCTTCACGAACACAGCGCGGCTGTTAAATATCCGTAGAAATGACGTAACGATTTAAAAAAAGGACATAACGGTACGGACTTGGTCAAAGTTAACAGCTTTTAATCGCTAATTTTTGCAGATGGAAATTAAACGCAGTCAATGGTCCTTTCGTACTAATTACGCGCAAAGAATAGTTTTAAAAAGCGAAACGCCCGAAGGAAAAATCCTATGAGCTAATACAGAACTTGCATAAGACTTACAAAGCAAGTTTGAGTTTGCAATAACTATGAGATTTAAACTACCTATAAAGGTGGTATTTTAACTGCTAAAAATCGTCCTTTTAAAAAGCACCGTTCCGCTCTATCTCGCGACTTAAGAAGAACAAACAACTCCTAACTGTTCTTCCCGTTCGTTCTTTCATACTTTACGAAACGAAGATTTCAAATAGGATTTCTAGTAACTTCGAGAATACGCTTACGAGCGTGTAATTTTATTAAAAAATATCCCGAAGGTTATAGGGTTAATCGAACTGCTCGTTCAGTTACGAAAGCACCGAAACTGTTTAATGCTACGGCGCACCCTACATTACGCCCTCGAATCTGATTATAATTCCAGGCATCGCGTACGCACGACACTGCGCGTCATTAAACCGAAGATTTACGGGTAAAGATCAAGAAACGCTGCGGGCAGAATCACGGTGTCATCAACCTTTCGTAATCGGCCGTGTTTCGCTATCGAAATCGGTGATTCGGTCGATTGTTACGGCGAGATTAGATCCAGCCGGATCTTCTTCATCTTCGTCGTCATCTTCATGATCGTCCTCGTCGTGGTCTCGTGACATTCGTGGCCGGTTTCGAAAACGATCGCAAAGACACTCGAAGACGCGCGAATAATTGCGAGGAGATTGAAATGGTGTCAGACCTTCGTGCGCATCGCTCGTGATCCCCTTGCGGATATTAATTGCCTATTGTCCGATTGCATGGATGCGCGAAACCGATCTTTATGGCAACGGAAGGCTGTGTTTAAGCGGTCGACGAGGTGAGGTCGGGTCGCCCGAACGTCGAAGAATCGATTAAAATTGGAATCGTTGAATTTCATTTTCCTGTTATTCACGAGCGTGTGGGATAGTCGAGGAACGATTACTTCGAAATCAGCGACAGATTGGACACTATTGGACAGGTTGTTTGTTCTCGAATACGGGAGCTTTGGAATCCGTGTCTCTTGGGGGCCGATGACACACGAGCTTTGACGATAATTGAGATTTAGATCATATTTGTATGTTCGATCTATTTCCTTTCACAGATACGTGTATATACATTTGTAGTCCTGATGTATGTTGGTTTATGGAAAATATCTGAACACTTGCCATGGTGAAACTTTTACGTATGTTAAATGCTGTATAAAACATTCTTAAATCTCATTAGCACTGGAATGACACACGACTGGCATGGTTCTACTGACAAAATTTGAAATCAACCGAGAAATGTACATATGAATTCCAAGACATTTGTTGTAAACACGTATTTTAATTAAAGATCAGCGAGGAGAGATGATGATAATGATAACGATGAGAGAAAGACCGCTATGAAGGTAATTTTACCAAACGAGCAAACGTAATAGCTAGATTACACGATCGATAACGAACAAATCAACGAATTCCATGATCGTCCGATTTGATCACGTATTCGTTCTTAACAACGCTAATAGATCATGTATGTTGGTCCGAGAAACACGATATCAACGATCATTCGCATGGCAAGAATATTTCAATAATCAACCTGTTGTTGATACATCTAGCATTGCTATTGTGCTGTTGCTTCGTTATGCATCTGGATTGTCTTAATTATCGTCTCTATTACGTATCTCTGACGATGGTACTCGGGGATGGAAAATTTATGACGCTGTTCTTCTTTGTCTATAGACACGTTACGTCACGTTTTATCCGAAGATCAAGAGCAGAAACCAACCTTGACATTGATGCGCAGAGACCGTTTCCTCAGTCGGAGAAAGTTGCATATTTTTATTGCAAATCTATTCGTTTATCGACCTTTTCTGGTATTTTGCTCTGTAAACGTTAAAGATTTGATATTAGTAATTAAATATTAAATAAATACAATTTAATGGCGTAGATTTCTTTTGTATCGTATTTAATTTCTTATCGATTGTTTGCAAATTAAAGAGTAGTTGCGCGAAATTTTATAGATTGAAAACATCGAATATTGTAAATCGTTTTATTCGATCTTTCGATATCTTCGACGCGGAACATTTATGCAGCAATGTAAATCTAACGTCAGAATCAAGTAACGATTTCTGGCGTCAATTTGAACTTTCACGTTTGCTCATTAAGCTAATCGTTGCTAGTATTAAACAGAGTTTGCAAGTTTCAGCTTAATGCGGTTTCATAAACAAGATTCGTCTCTACGCTACTACTAATTTTACCATCAAGCTAACCATCAAGCTAACTCGATAACACAAATACAAATGTTATTATATTCTTTAAAAAATAAACAGACAAATAGACAGATTTCTTAATTAAATCCTCTTACTATTCTACGAACGTTTTGGTTATCAAACCACTTTACGTATCAAAAGGAATTTATTTGCATTGCAACCGTACTTAATAGGCTGCGATACACAGCACTTTCGATTTATCATCAAAGGAATTTCGAGCACTTGAAAGCTTTCTACCCAGTCGGGAGAAGTTCCATAAAAAACATATGGAGGGACAGCGAAAGGGTTACTTATTCTCATCCCGTGTCCTACGATAAGCCCTTGGTGCTGGTTGCAAAAAAACCACGCCGTGGCAGGATCGTAAAAAGGATCTTGCCCCCGAAACCAGTTTGGTCCAGGAAAATCCGCGAACAAATTCTTTCTGGTCGTTTCCTGCTGGCTCCTGGTGTAAAAATGGAAACACAAAACAGTGCACGGTGTTGGTCACTGGCCGCTGACCCACGAATTCGAACGAAATCTTACGATTCCTGCCGCGAAACCGGTTAAAGCTCGCTCTTTCGCCTCGCTCGCATTCAAATTTCAAGGAGCCATATAGAACCGCAAGATGCAAATTGTTTTAACGAATTTCGTTCCCTCTCTTCAGGTTCGTGGAACTACTTTTGCGATGCTCGTACCCTTTTATTATTTTGAGAACAAGAGAGGCGTGGGATTTGAAAAATCGAATCGAAACTTCGGTGGTAGAATTTAATATTTTTCTTGCAAACATTCTTGAGAGATGTACATTTACGTTTATCAGTTTTTAGGATACTTTCGAGGATAATGAAAAACGTTCTTTTTTAATGACGATTAGACGGATGATAAGGAATTGTTGTAGTTGATTCGCATCTTAGATTAACAAAAATACTCGATGTTTTTTAATAGTACGGTACCCGTGTAATTTTATATCGAAAAGGATCGGAGAGATTGCGTAATGGAAAATTTGAAACAGGAATCTTCCCAGTGCACGTAGATAAAAGTCTACAGATCCCCTGAGGATTTCTATCTTGACTTTTTGTAGTCTGACAATTACGCAACTTAATTTCACAAAAGACGCCAGTTGTTAATCGTGCACCTGCGTGAATGAGATGTAAAAGAAAAGAAAGCCATAAATCTCTCTAGATCCTGATCGTGATGAACGGCGAGCGTTGATCGATATTGCTCACTTCCGCTCTTTAATTTCTGCAATTACGTGTAAAAACTGGGCGATGAATGGCAGACAAATGTTAATGATTTTCTCTATGAAAATATCCAAATACGAAAGGCATTAACCCGTAAAACGCACGAGGATCATAATGTCAGGAAAAGAAATATATGCATTATATAAAATAAAAATTCTAACTTTTAACATTTTTAAATTTACTTAAAAAGATGGTTAACTGTCACGTAGTATAACATCGTCTCTGACATTATGGATTTGGTCGAAGATTTGATCTCGTCGAAAGTTTGACCAAACTCTATTATTCATACGATAGAAATCACGAAGTGATTATATTTTGGAATTTTTAACGCCTTCTCTTCTTCCGTGAAAAACCGTGTTATGTAAATAGTAGAAACTTGGTGGACTGTTCCGCGTAGGTTGAAATCGGAAATAATTTATTTCACAAAGTCGCATGCGTCCGTTCTTTCCGCGTAAATCGAACGTACTATCGTGGGTGTCTCGACTTTTTCTTTAGAAATTCACGCTTCTATCGTAAAGTACTATCGATAATTTATGAAAGAAAACAGAATTTCGAACAGTTGCAAAGCCTTCAGAACCGACCGAAAAATTTCAATGAAAAATTGATAGAAAAATTACAAAACGATGCTTTATCCTTTAAAATCTCAAAAATTGAACAATTTTATCTTCTAAATTATTTCTGAACGTTGCTTCCTAATTGTTTTAAGCGCTCCACCGTGTCTTGTTCGCTTCTGTTCATATTTCATCTATAATTTAATTACACGCCAATTTTCCATGCTCAGTGTCACGGTACAACGACAAAATGTCCATTAAAGTTTTAGGGACTGGAACGAACGGCTGCAAAGTGAATTCGCGAGATCGTATTTCGTCAATAGCAAATTGGAAATTTTAGGTACGCGTTAGATGAACTAAAAAAATTGGTGATGCCGCTACGATTAATCGCGAACTCCGTGAAATGGCATTAAGGTATTAGGCAGTGATAGTACCAAGAATCAAGTACATTAATGTCACGAAAGAATGGACCGCCCACCGGCTTCGATACAACGTGAACTATTGCAAAATCGTTTAGGGACACGGAGCACGTCATCGTTAATATCATCTTCGTGATGGAGATCGTCGGATTCGATGAAGATTCACGACTGCTTGAGATCGAATTAATCACGAGGTGTGTTATCAAGGAACGTATAAATGCCTACACACCTAGCGTAGTTATTCGCTATATTTAACTCTGTCGTTACATTTTATGACTTCGAAACTTGGAGCAAACAACCGTAGCGAGAGCAACGGTAATTAATTAAATGACGGTTACTGTACTTCAAACTGATTTATCTTCATTATCCTTCTTACCGGTAATCGAATCTTAAAATCCTTTATCTAAGCATCTTTTGCGATTCCCAGCATCCTATTTTCGGTATAATGTACAGAATTCATTATGTTAGGATGTTTGTGATTTATAACAATGTTTACAGCAAATTTTTGACTGAGAAAATGTTAGGTATGTGACAACGTTTCTAAGTCATATTTTACAGTTTTTTTTATTTAAAACAAAGGAATAAACTTTTTGGAATTTTGCATCTTCAACGAATCGATTAGAAAATGCTCAGAGTTTAAAACTCGTTAAATCAATATTTTTAACAAGGAAACCCTCGAGTCTCACCTTTTGTTAGTTTCTTCGTGGATCTATGACAGAAATTTTACTCTCTCTCTCTCTCTCTCTCTCTCTCTCTATCTCTCTCTGAGACAAGAATCGAACAACTCGTCTTGAAACGCCACAACTTTGAGAACTTTATCAGCCGACAGCCTAGAAGTTTCCTTCGTTTATAAAACATAAATGATTTATCGCGTGGACGCTCTTGCGTATATTCTTGTGTATTAATATAATTTCCTATAACTTTCTCACGACTTCTGTCGTATCGTCCAAAATTTATCTGACAATATAGTTAACGATACAACTTAACGTAGCTTGGTTGATTAACCGTCTTACGATCTCGAGAATAGGATTAAGAAGGCTCAGCTTATACAGGCGAAACGCAAAAGATTTTGCACGTGATAAAAATCAAACGAACATTGAAATCATGGCGGAATAAATGAGCTCGTTTGTAGAAACTCGAGGCAACCTTTTTGTGATCCATCCATCGTGACAAGAGAATGGCGAAGAACGATTATCCATAAAAGTGCGTTCTACTAACTCTGAGACCACCTTGACACGGTTGTTCACATTTCAACCGAATACTCTTACTCTTCGGTATCGTTTGAAATAATTAAAGGACTATATCATTCCTCGTCTCATCTTCAAAGATTCTATGTACTCCTAACTATTTAAATTTAACGTCATGAAATATGTAAAAGCAGGATTGTATGTTGGAACGAATGCATTTGTGTAATAAGATGTGTAGCATGTATAGATGCACCTGCCAGCAAGATTCTCCAAGGAATTACTTTCCTCTTTTTTTCCGTAGCGTCATTTCCGCGAGCTCTGAAAAAGCATTGGTGAATGTGAAATAGCGAACTTCGGAAGTTACGTCTCTCCGGAGGATCGTCGGAAGAAATGAGACGACGATAAGAATATTACAAAAATCGTAGCAAGCGTAATCTCGGTTTAAAATTCGTATACCTCTATCACGCCTATAGTGGCTATTGAGTGCAATAAAATTACGAAACTCGAATGGCAGAAGATTCTTCCAAGAAGCATCCTCTTTTTAATACTCAATGACTCGCAATCTGAATACGCAAGAAAAAGATAATCCGCAGAAGAAGGCAATTGCCTGTAAATTAAAAGCACCATAAACTTTCCAGGAGGAATGAAAAATGATCGAGCATAACATTAAAGCAACGGGCTGACGATATAAATTTGTACGTCGCGCACACGTCGGTAACCGGTCAAATTATAATTCGGCCGGTTTCGCAACGAGGTCCGTTTATTGTTTCGAAATTTCTCCCGGACGTCACGCGAGATATCGGAAATCGTCGGCCGTCTCGATCGATCATTCGGTGGGATCGCCTTGTAACGCGTGTAACGACGCGTTCCTCGCGTTCATCATGAATTTCGAGGAGGGGCGGCTGGCCTTAATTTCGCCCGCGGAAAAGGATTCCCGCGCTGTGAGACGCGTAACGAAGCTTTCGTTGCGCCACGCAACGGGACGATTTACCATGGCAAAAATTAACGACTACACACGATTATATCGCGCAGCGTCCAACAACGGGAACGTAAATGTGTTCCGGGTTAAACAACCGGCTGTGACACGAAAATTGATCTTATCAGAGAGAACGCTGATTAATCGGCGTTAAGAACATGTAACCAGCTGCCTCGCCTACTTATTTCGACTGATTTCACGATTATTATTCGGCCACGAGAAGCCTTGTTCCCTCCAGCGCCTTTATTTCTTAATTACGCGACCGGCCGATTTATCGGCGATCGATTTTGCGGGGGGAGAAATTTTTATCGGGCCAAGCGACTCGCCCTGCGATAGAATGCTACTTTATTCAATTTGCGGAATCCTCGCGTGCCTTTGCAATTCGAATTAGATTTTAAGCGAATTAATTATTTCAACGGACGTTTGACAGGAAACGAGGCTAAGTAGAAAATTCTCCGAGCGCTTCGGATGCAGATGATTCTTTGCTGACGTACTTTTGAATAATTTACCATCGAATTGTCTGCGTATTATGCGTAACCTTTTGATGTAAAAAATCGAGAAATTTAATTGTAAAGTTCTGGTGGTTTAAAAATTCATCAGTGCTCAATGTTCCAAATTTTACTTCGCTAAAATAATTTATGAATATTCTAGCACGGTTCCGAGTACACGTATAGAATTTATTTTTTCTTTCAAATGTGAAACTTGGAAAAACTTGGAGGATAATATAATCTAATGTCGTCGGGACGAAAAAACCGATTCACGGTGTCTGTTAAATGTCATCCTTGACATCTTTGGACAAAATAGATATGATCGAACA
Source organism: Bombus confusus (assembly GCA_014737475.1). Lineage (NCBI taxonomy): Eukaryota > Metazoa > Arthropoda > Insecta > Hymenoptera > Apidae > Bombus > Bombus confusus. The sequence continues at coordinate 1,560,486 of JACXIV010000065.1, forward strand.
GGCTGCAGTATTGAGAAAAAACCGCGTGCACATTCCCCGGTCGGGAACCGGTCGTGGAGTCTCCTCCACCGATTGCGCAATTTCAGAATGCGCTTACTTTATCTGGACCTTTATCTCGATATGGAATATTTATAACATCAAACGATATATTGCGACTAAATAGTTTCTAATGAGTTCTTAATCCGTTGAAACGAGTCAAGCATGTTTTATTTTATTCTACTTAGATGTGCATAAAAGATAAAAAGGTGCGTAAAATGAGAAAACGTAAAAAGAAACGGACGATGTATAATTAAAAAGAATAAATTAAGAAACGTAAGTTCCAAGTAAAAAGTGTAGAAATAATTGAAATACTCTCATGATCGAGGAACTGCAAATTCGATAACTTCGATGCATGTACGTATAGCGATATTTTTTTTATGCTTTTATTGATATGAATAACAAATGTACAAAGAAAGTAGAACAACAGTTGACAATTCAGTAAAAGTAATTATATGTCGAAATGAACAAAGCCTATACGCCATAAATTCTACGGGGAGAGATGTTAAACATATCGTGTTTCAGGCACATTAATATATTTCTTCTAATTTGGACATGTACCAGTTTCACATCTATAGATACATTATTTTACGTGCTGACACATTTGGCTAATGAGCGGAAACATTTCTAGTACACTGAAAAATTAACTGTTGATTCAGTTGCTTTGTAACTTTTGATACCCTTTACTCGAAGCGAATTTTTATCATTCGAGTATGGAAATAAATAAAAAATATTTATACAAATACACCATCTGTTTTCGTAAATAATACTAGTGTTATAATGTAAAATCCACTATTCTTGTACTGGCTGGATCTACAAAGTCTTTATACATATATGTATATATAATATCTTTCTCATTAAATAGAGAACGTCACGCGCGAAAAGGTCGTAACTGTGAGCAAATATACACGCACACGATACAAGTTCCGGTAAAAATTTATATTTTTTAAATAAATTAACGATTAACGTTCGATACGTTCGATTAACTAAAGAGATTATTAAATTTGCTAAATTTTGTCTATATATTACATTTAAAGGAACATATTTTCCGTTACTTGAACATTTTTTAAATTAAATCAATTCAACTATACAATATTTCAGGTGCAAATATACGCGACAATCTTACTTAAATCTATTAACTATGTAGAAAGTTTCTATTAACATTGTAAATTTCGAAGTTTTATAATATCAATGTAAGAAGTCAATACTTTCAATAGAATTACGTCATTGCCGGAACTTGCATATAAAGTTATACGTATATTACGATACGATACGAATTCAATACGTAGATAATATACGTATACATATGTTTGTCATTACAAAATTCAAAATTCAAAATTCATAATCGGCAAATTTTCTATCGTAAATAGGTATTATTGCGATATCAGCGGTCATGAACAATAACAAGCTCAGAATCACTATTTGCAATCTAGGAAAAACGTTTTGTTTTCTTTCACGTTTTATAGAAATATACCGACATATGCTAAATATGCATTTAATTTTATGTATAGAAAAATTCGGTTAATCAACTGAGTTGTTGTAAATAATTAAATTGCAGTAATTCGCACTTAAAATTAAGTAGTGCTGTAGGAAGACTGAACCGAAGAAACTAATCTTTGTGATTACATCGGTGGGTCTATAACGTGTACACGCTCTCGAACGAAAAAAAAAAAAAAAAAAAAAACACTTGAACGACGATACAGCGATTGTTTGTCTCTTCGCATACCTTCTACGTTACATTTCTAACCGATTTTTACATTTCATTTAAAATACAGTATATGTATACATTGAAATTCATTATCCTATAGTAACAACTTAAGTCTAATATGTACCACTTTTGTTATTTTATCGTTTTAAAGTGCACATTGCAATTACAACTTGGCATCAATATGTATATATGTATATATTAATATGTACTTACGCGAAAAAAAATCGGACGTTGTATACACAAAAATATATTACATTGCATTACAGTGATAGTTTAATATGCACAAAAGCGATTCGTAGATTGTAGAATTAAACAAAGACCTTATTCCGCCGTACGTTAAAAGATAAATTATCGTTATGCATAGGATTCACGCAAATTATCTTCAAAAATGAGCAAAAATGCCGCGACTGGTATCGATTAACTATATGTAAGTTTTAACATCCCCCCCTCCCATTCAAAAGAAAGAAGAACAGGAAAAGAGAAGGCAGATTATAACTACAAAAAAATAATTTTAAGAATCTAAGCGTAATCCCGTGAGCAGTTTGTAGAAAGACAATTCTTTTGAAAGTAGTACGTGCTAATAAAGCTGCAAAGTTTCAAGCTAGGAAAGCATTCTGCTTCCTTACTTAGATTTCGATATTTCTAACACGTACAATCGTTTCAGTTTTCATCTAGGCTCGTATGTCTGCTTAAAACGCTACTATCTACACGTAATACGTAATTTATAAAATTCTAAAGCTGAAAACTCGTTAAATACTTCCGATATACTAAACGTCGTACTCGAAACGCATATCGATACGATGATATATATAGATTATGATTGTGAACGGCTTTTGAGACAAATTCCCATTTCCTCGAACAAAAATTCTTTTGTATTACTTTATGAAAATATAACGAAGCGTTGTTAAACGCTGTTAATACACATATGTTTCCTAACGCTCGTTGCTGTGCAATATTTAACACGTTCGAACGAAATATCGATGATGATAAACCTTTATCTATATACTTTAATATACAATTGCTTGATTACATGTTGCACCTTATTAACACACTTCTTACAAATGTCCTTTTAATCATACACTCTCAAAATATCAATTTCACGAGTGAGAGTTTTTTCGATTCTTACACTGAACTGATCCGATCTGATCACTACAGTTTATCCTTTTATTAGCAAATTAATATTATTCGACGTTCACTTTATATAATGTAAAGAAACAATGATTTTATTGGTATTACCGCTTACCAATTTGCACAAAAAAATTGCGGACATTATGTTGGACGATTATTGTACGATTCCATCTTTCATTTGTGGTAATTATTTTTCTCGTTTATGTTCTTTTTGTTCTTCCGACGATTCTTCCCGAACGGCTGAAACCATCCTTAACATTAGAATGGCCAATAATTTATCTAAAGGATCCATAAAACCTCGTTGAATCCATTTTGGTATCGTTGTACGAGCATGAGAAAATCCTAACTTTTGCAAAATGTAATCTATTCCATAAGGCTCAATGCTTTTACCAGCCCATGAAAGTAACCTTTGGTATCAAGAATAAAGATTATGTCATACATAACTTAATAGTAGAATAATGACAAATGTCATCATTACCTTACAGTTGGTTCAACATGCCACGTTTTACACCTGTACGATCGCCAATCTTTTATGAACATTTCTGCTGGATCAAACTGCTTACGTTTCTTCTCATCTTCGGAAGTAATCGTTGTTGTAGCAGAAGTACTGCCAGTGTTTGTAGTTCCGCCTTTCTTTTCTTGAGGATCTGGACTGTGCGCTCGTGCACCCATATTCTATAAATGGTTACACAACAAAAACGATTGAAAAAATAAATTTTCATAACTTGTAATTGCTTCAAAAATATATAAAATATATTTACCACTTTCTCTTTTTCTTTTACGTATGAAGTAATTAAATCATGAAGGAAGAAAAAGGCCTCTGCGTCTACCGTAACGAAGATGTGGTCCTCAAATTCCGTTATGAAACTACATTCAACTAGTGGTTTTTCACCTGTTGAAAAGCGATTTTTATACAATAAATTTTATAGAATATTCATCATGTATTAACTTTATCATTGCATTTTAAAATATGAAATATGAATTACTTCCATGATGACATACATATAACTTCTTAAATAGTCCAAGAACTACGTATCTATGTGTCAATACAAATTCATCTAATTTATGTAATAAATTCTATACTACATTACATGATTGTAACCTTTATGCTTTTCTAATATAATACTGAAATATAATATTTCACAATGAAAATGTTTATAGAATTATAACCTGTTATAATATTGAACACCATTAGTCTCATCCTTTTATATTAATAAAAACCATATACTACATTTTTATTATTGCGAGAAATGTATATTTTAAATATTAATACCGCATTAATAATTTTATTTTGTGCGGATCATGCATACTGAATATGAATTTGATTATATAGATTAGCAATTACAAAAATTTAAGTCTAATCTTTAGCACTTATTGAACATTTCATGCAAAATAATTTTTAATATAGTACTTTATATGTTATAAAGCATTCAATAACCTGGCACAGTGTACAAATCAACTTATGTTATTAATTCCAAATTAAGTATGCTTCTTACCAAGTTTTATATAAATCAATTCTCTTTTTATACTTACTATATAATATATGTTTAGGAGCTCCTAAAAATATACAAAGAAAACAGTTGCAACACATAATATAAAGAGAAAAAGTTCCTACTGCAGCTTTCATATTTACAAATACAATCGTATTATATATTAAACATGTGTCATCAGGCACATATTTTGGTGCATCATTAGAATTCTTAAATATTTTGACTTAAGTTGGATAACGGTAAATAGAGATGTCACGTACCGACAACAATTGGAGTTTTTGCGGTTTGCAGATGTTCAGTTTTTAGATGTAACTGCAATGATGGTAGAGCAAATATAACTTCTCTTCCATGAGAATGTTCTTGTAATTTTCCAGAAGTTGTTGACGTACTTCTCCCACGAGTTGAATTACTACTATCAGACGTACTGTCTGTTCGTTCTCTTTCAACACACGGAAACCGATCTACAGCTGTGCATTAAAATGACAGACATTAAGGTACTTTCGTTTATATTCTACTACTACCAAAATAAATTTATTTTCAATACATGTTAGCGTACCGTCTATTTCACTACTTGCAAACGCATAATGAAACCATTCTTGCAATGATTTAAATTGTGGCGGGAATAATACACTACGACTGAATCTGCAAACAGTAGCCATAGAGTGATGTCTTGCATGTTGTTCTTGTTGTTGGCCTAAACTGATGGTCAATGTTTGCACAACATGAACATCACGCGTATTTGGGGCTGTCAAAAATATTATTATTAAACCATTTTGAACAAAACACAAATTTCAGTCAGTTATACTTATATATGATATTCCTTACATTCAACGCTTGGAATTTCTTGAGCTTCAGTAGTGAAACTAATGCATGGTTCTTTTAGTGAAAATAGTGCCCAACTTTTACTTTTGAAATTAATTCCATGGAAACACGCTAAACTAATGTTGCAGCCATGAAGTTCCATTGTTCCTCCAAGTACAGTTCCTGTTGATGGTAAAGAAAAGCTTAAACTACCTAACTGCAGACCAGCTACTTGGGCTAATACACCTTGCCAATGTCTATGATGACGAGCATCTGTCACTGTAGTTGTTTGATTTGTGTTCCATGGACCTGTAGTATATGATTTTAGAAATAATTTCATTATATTGATTTGAAATACATATAGCTCAACTATATTAAGTATGTAAGTTTACCTTCATTAGTAATTTTCTTTCTTTGCGTTCTTTTTCTAAAGCTACTGTTATTTACTCTTTGATGTCTTGGTTGTAAAGAACTAAACACTCGTTTACTACTTTTAAATTGTTGACTGAAAAACTCATCTAATTTATAATACATTTTTAATAAGTCTGCTGTTGTAGATTTACTAATCATAATCTGCAATTGATCCCACCCCAAGTCTCCGTGCATAAAAATCACCGCAGGTCTGTCAGGATTGGTATTTAAATAAAAGATTATATAAAGATTTGTCTAATTATTATCTAGTAATTATAAAAATATAGATATAAAATAACCTCCTCGTTGGCATAAAGGCATCTCCATTATTGTTACGATTAATTTTCCATTCATCCCTTAATGTAACATCCAGTGAAGATACCCTAGACATTAATACACTTGTTCCCATATAATCCAATCGCAACTCTAATGCAAACAGTTTTAAACCTACAGTATGATCGGGTTCTATGCCAGGTTCTTCTCGAATGTGTACTACAAATATATACATACATAAGTTATTTAATTTAGTATTAATATTTAATAAGTATTACATAATTAAATTAATAAAACTAATATATTTTTTAGTATAAATTTAAATATCAATAACTTACTGTATGTATCAATTTCACTTAATTCAATGACACCACCAACAATACCACCCTTTGCATCCAAACTAGAACCTCCTAATCCAATGCCTATATATAAATTCTTATGTCCAGTGCTACCTATAGACAGTCTTCCATCAGATCTAAAATCCTTTGTCATCCATGTAACATTGCCCATGACATTACCCATGTTCATATGAACATTCAAACGTGTGAAATTTATGGCGAATAGTACTAATGTTTCCCATGCAGATTCTCTTAATTTAAGTTCTGACGTTTGTTTATCAGAAGTAAAACTCCATCCTCTCCCGATATCTATTATTAACATATGTATATTGGTATGAAAAATTATTTGAAATGATTGTTAAAGATTTTATAAAGTACCTTTCAATCGTGCATGTTTCGGTATATCACTTTCTAAGCTCAATCTTAATTTGTCCCTATTCAAAGTTGGACTTCGTTCTGGAGCACTTTTTGATAGTCCATCAGTACCGTGTCGATCATAGTGTTTTAATAAAGAGCTACCCATAACTGCCTCTTCTTGATTTAGAGAAGGACTACCGTCACCCTCAGAATATGCCGTACCTGAACTTAAATCTCCTAAAAATAATCGACGTACTATACTACGTCTATACCACGCTTTTGGGAAAGCCAATATTTCGCTTAATCTTCGCATATCATATTTAAACGAAGCAGATCCAATGTCAACAATTGCTGAAAGGTTGTGTACAAATATTTCATTAATCTCTTCCACGTGTGTTAAATAACATTTGAATATAAGAAGAAATTATACATACTAGAAAAACGAATAACTGCACGACTAGTATCTGACATCTTCTTCAATTGTTCACTTTGAAAATTTAATTTACGGCTCCTTGACATATGAAATTTTACAAATGCGACATTAATACTTAAAGAATCTTTTCTCTCGCTATCCGATAAAGGTGACCATTGTGCTTCTTTTAACCCAGTTTTCTTCCCACCACCATAAGGATGAAATATATAAACAGAAAAATCAGCAAGACATCCGGTAACTGATAATCCACCAATCGCTGAACCAGCTTCTTTTCCAGTAGGTTGTGTACTTGGAGATTTGTACTCTCGAAACTCTATGAGTTCTTCTTCTGCTCGCTTGGACGAAAACACTATATCAAGGGACGGCAATTGCAAAATACATTCCACCCGAGAAACCGGTAAACAAGAGAATCTGAAATGATGAAAAATTATAGTGACTAATAATTATAAATAAATTAATGAATAAATAATTGAAAATTACCTAAACGTAGAAGGTTGCATATGAAAATATACTATCACATCGACAGGGAAACTCGCATAAACATAATTGCTGTTTGCTGCAGTAGCAGCCCAAGATGTGCTTTCCGCATTTTCCAATGGAAATACTGTATTTGTTTGTGCATTACTATGAAAATGGGTTTTACTTGGAATCGGTTCTAATGTTTGTTCCAAAAATTCAAGGATATGTGGACTTATTATAGTTTCTTCTGGTATACTTTGCAGAGTCATCCAAGCAAATAAACTAGCCTTCTTAGTACTAGATTTTTTAAACGCAGTTACTGATGAAGGATTAAGCAAACTATTGTCTGATGATACACGGGGAGACACAGATTCTTCTGGAAGTGTTTTAGATTCATAATGTACCTGTAATGAAATTAATTAAAAAAAAAAAAATTAATTCAAAACATGTAAATACAAGAACACATGTACATATATGTATCTGTAACATGTTATATATATGCAACAACATATTTTTACCTTTACATCTAAGCCAGGAATATGAAAAATTGTTAAATCTACTAAAGGTACATTCGTGTGTTGTAAATATCGTAGTCGAGATGTACTTGCAGTGGATGATTTTTCTTTACTACTTAAATGTTTCCTACTACTACTAGGACTGCTTGGTTGAAATTCAAATGTACCTCCAGAACACGATCGCTCCTTTTTCATTCTACTCATACTGTAAAAAGATATTCATTTATATTAAATGCATAAAACACGAGCAATAAATATTAAGTTAGTTATAGATATATATATACATTTTAATTTCATCTTCTTTTCCTGGATCTTTTGTGTGGAGTACACATTTACCACTGTTAATTAGAACTTTTACATCAAGTTCAAAGTCTATGTTAGGTTCTTGAGTTTTCTGAGGTGTTATGTACGGTGACGAAGTTGATGAGGATTGTTCTTTTCCAAACGAATCAAGTAGCGGTGCGCTATGAAAATTAAAACTTAGCAAACGTAATATATTGTATTCATATCTTGTCTATACCACATGCTCATACATACTTTCCTTCCATGCTATCATAACTCGATGTGTAACTAATATCCCTGCTTTTTTTTCTTAATTCAACCCGTTCTCCGTCTATTTCAATAGTTTCTGGCCACTCTAATTCTCCTTCTGGTAAACTTAATTCAGAACCAGCACTCGGAAGCGACGATTGTCTACATAATATCATTATTTAAAAAATGGTAGTAATAAATATATTAGAATTATTTGGTAAACATACCTGCCCATTGTATGCGTGTCACTAAAAGTAACACGTGGTCCGCCTAGTCCTCTTACACGAAGGGAGGCAGATCTTTAAATTAATATATATCACCAGATAAAATTTTGTGAAAACAAAGATAAAATAAAGTTTTTATAAGTGAAAATATACGATACCGGCTTGGGCCGCTTCTAGGACTACTTTCATAACTAGCGGAATTTGCTGAATTGACTTCTAGATTCATATCTTCAGGACTTTCGAGCTGATTTTCGAGAGTTGGTGAAGGTACAATAAACGAACGCGATCGATACGTATTCGGTTTTCCACCCAATCCTAATTTTCCTTTTATTCCTGAAGCTTTAACCGACTGTCTTCTTAACTTCTGGATCATATCTCTATAAAATTTACATAGAAATTTTATTTTTACGTACTTAATAATGTACTGCATTATTATCTCATAGCAATCTAAAACGTGTTTCAGAAGTTTATACCTTCTAAAATCTTTGAAAACCATAGCTTCCAACTCATGTAGACGCTTCATTTCTTGTTCTATTGTTCCATGAGAAGCACCCAGTGACCGTAGATCGTTTATAATTTTTGCCTGTTCATTCATCTCTTTTTCTATTAATTTTGATCTCTTCTTCGCATCAAGCGTAGGATCAAAAACAAACGCTGGTAGACTGTCTGTCCAATTTTTAGATTTCTTCATTAGTATACTCTCCTACAAACATTCAAAATTCGATTAGTGAACAATACACATATCATTATGCAGTTTTAAATAAAAAAGAATTTATGGGTATAAGAAAATAAAAAAATCATATATTCTGTGAAAGTAGTGTTAATAATTGATATCTAATTTATAATACATTACCCAATAAAACGACCGAAAAATGTACTATAGGATAAAATAAATATAATTAAACCATACTTTTTTCTTAACCTGGCTAGTACTATTATCTGGCTGATCTGCATCATCGCTATCATAATCTGCAGATACATGAATATCATCTTCTTCAGAACCAGTCAACATTGTTAGTGTATGCCCAAGTGCTGACAGTTGTTGTCCTACATTAACATCTAAATGAATATCAACACCTTCCATTTGCCATTGTACATTTAAGATCCACTTGGCATTATCTGAAAATAATTACTAGATTGCATTATCCGTTCCTAACAAAAGATTGTTCAAATAAAGTTTTATTTTTATTACCAGACTTATCTTGTTTTTGTGCAATTGTTCTACTACATACTTCATAAGTGCCTTCAGATACCATACATAAATTCATTATACTGCTATCAGTCACATCTGGTTTCCAATCATCCAGAGAAGTTTCAAAGTCATCAGCAAATCTTAAGCACAAACCCATAAATCTGTAAAATGATAATGTATTATCAATTCATTCATAACGTTTATTAAGAATTGAATAATTAATATTAACATTATACCTTGCTTTACTAACTAAGCTACCACTGCTGCATGCTGATATGCTTGTATTTTCTAATGTCACTACTACAGCACCTCTTGATTCGCCATCATACAATCCTCTGTTCATACCCCAAGTGGGTGGCAAGGGATTAAGTGGTAAACAAATACCCATATCATCTACAGTCAATTGCAAAAACAATGTCCCCAAATGAGGAGCACTTAATTGACTCGTTATTTGACCAAATGGAACTTTTTCAAATACTTGCTGTGTGGCAGTTAAAACCTCTTTATTTAAGTTAGCTCTCTTCTCATTCCAATATTCGTACGCGTTTTTATAATTTAGCCAAACAAGTATAGCTTTATCAATAGCCATTGGCTGAATATATATTAATGGGCGCTTTAGCGTAATTAATACTACTTCCTTATCTTCACCTTGTGCCGTTTCTTCTTGGAAAGCGTTTCTTAATCCTACTCTGGTATTAAAAAAGGCAAATTGCTGAAATTCTGGTTCTGCTTCTTCAAATAAAACATTCTTTAATAATTGTCCGAGACTTAAATTAATGTCAACTTGTGCTTTCCCAAATAACTTCATGTATGGATTTGGTTGAGTAGCACCAGAAACATTTTGTACTCTATTAGATAATTGAAGTTCAACAGCTCCAGTTTCCAGTCGAACTGCTGAATTTGTTGGGGTTGTTGCCGTCAATTGTATCCTCTATATATAATATAAAGAATATTAAATATTAAAAATTCCAAATTATTGATATTAATATAACACTGACCTTAATGCGAATAATTAAAGTAAATAATATCCTTTTTACAGTCGTATTACTTGGTTCTTCATCTTCTAACCACAAAGGAACTGGTTTCTCTCCACCATAAACTTTTTGTACAACTTCATTTACTTCTTTCATGAACACTTTTTGTACAAATACTAAATGATTAAGAAGATCTGTAGTCAATGAATGTTCAAAAGTACCGATATCTGCCGTTGCGCTAAGATAGCTGCCTTGTCTTAATACAACACCATCTACAAATTACAAAAAGGCTAATTCAATATATCTGTATCATAAAATGTATTACACAAATCTGTAAAATATTAGATTACTAACCAGCTAATTTACTATCGTTCATGTTACTGTTACCATCTTGAATATATTCTGCAGATACATGTACTTTAGGAAGTTCAATGCTAGCTTCGGAAGGTAAATTTGCTTCCGTCACTTGAAGTTTCGTTGTAAAACTCAAGGTATGGTGAGGCAGATCTATCGTGAACTTAGCTTTACTACCAGTTATGCCGGAACTAGTTACCTGATCCATTTTATATTGTGCTTGTAGAGATGGTAACAGCGCTGCTGTTATACTCAAACTTTGAAATATTATGTGAAATTGCATTACAATTGGTTCTAACAAACTAGATACAACTTGTGGTTTTTCTAAATCAACTGATGGTGCTGGTGCATAATGATGTGGACTACCAGGTACTCCAGTATCAACTTCGTCCTGTTGTTGACCTCTGGACATTCTTGAGGATGTTCTTGTTACCCTAAGTTCCTAAACATTTTTTATCATTTAGTATTATAACGAATTTAATTACCATCATTATCACTATAAAAGATGAAATTATATATTTACTTGTAAAGTCGATGATAATTGTTTACTGCCTCTGGTCATCATACCATGTAAAGCTACTGGATGTTGTGGAATATCTATATTGACGGCGCCGACAGTCAATAATCCACTATTTTTATCTTTTTGTCGTCTGCTAATACTCGAATACAAAGCTTGCGATTTGCCCACAGTTACTCTAACAACCGTTTGTTGATTAGGTGCAACACCTTCTAATAAAACAATCATTGTTCTACCAATTTGACCAGTCAAGCTACATTCTAAGCTGGCAGGTCTTGATTTTTTGCGGCATGTAAAACTTGCATGAAGACTCGTTATTTCTGCTTCAAGTTTCAATCCACTGAGAGTAGCTAATAATCTGGTCCTATGTATTCTAGCAACTCCAAAAATAACTAATCTTGTCCGTTCTCCCGTTACAATATCTACAATATATTGTTATATATTAGTTATATACATACAATTAATGATAAAATTTAGTGTTAAGGAAAGTATTAAATAAATTAAATTAGTATTAACTTAATTCTCGTGGAAGTGGCACAGGCGTTGAACTATTTTCAGCATTCAGTCCTTTCTCAATATCTGCATCTTTTGTTTCATTTAATAATTCATATTTTCGACCACTTTTATAATGTTCTGAAGCGTCTGCTGGTATGGAAAAACGATGTGTAATAGTCTTAGTCTCTGGTCGAGTAGCATATAAGTCCAACAAATAGTAGATCGTTTTCCAGCATCGTGGCGTTAAATGTGTTGTATCTTTGCATTTATCAGGAAGTACACAAAGTTTGTCTAAACCAGATCCACTTGGACTCGCTCCAAAATTGGGAGTTATTACTCCTTCGCTCAAATTAATGTATCCTTTTACGCTTTTTCCTGTACTACGTAGTTTTTGAGCAAAACTTTGCGGCCGAGATCGAATACTCGCACCAGGTATTACAACTTTCGAAAGATTGGGTTCAAAACTATTACGAAGTAATGGGACATCTATCTTTTTACCTTCTAACAAAAGTTGCTCTTGTAAATCAGATGCTGTAGAAAAAATAAGAATATGTTAAATTCATATTTAAGCATATAATGAATAAAAAATAAACAAAATAATGTTTACTTGAAGATGATCCATTTTTTACTGTTGTATCATTAACAATTAAATTATTGTTTCGTTTACTTTCTGGTTGTTGTTCTTTTAGTTCCATTTGTGTTTCTTTAACATTTTGATACATATTACTAATTTGATGCAATAATCTGAGAAGAGGCATGTTTACTTGTTGACTAATGTATCGTATATTTAAACTAAAGTTCACAACTGTACTTGTATGTTTCTTCAATTGGCCCCGAGATATATATAATACAGTTTGCTTCTGAATCATATCATCTACCGCCATATCAGCCATTTTCTTAACATCAATATCAATGCCGATTTTCTCGCACAAAAATGCCGGTGTCTCTGGTGGTATATCCAAATGAAATTTCGAATTTCCTTTCTTTGTTTGGTACTTATTACCTAATAAATTGATTTAAATTCGTGATCATTTCCATTTTGAACAATATTTGAAATTGATTCTCAGGCAAATATTCTTTTTTACATACCCTTTCTTTTATCTGTTACTTTTCCGAATTCACTGACAACTATATCAATACGCATAGTTTCCATATTCCCTACTAGAGATAAATTTGATCCTAATGAGTCTAAGGAAGATACATTGTTTATATTTCCTGACCCAATGGCAGATAACATTTGTTGTGGCATAACAGATAAGGAAGATAGAAGTGGTTCAAAAATTAAATGCGCATCTAAAAGTCTAAGTGAATCTTTCATAGGATAAAGAAGAGTACCACTATGAACATCAGAATCTTCTGTGTCATCTGTTGTCATTGTGTTGATCTTAGAATCCTGAAAACATATAACCATTATATTAAATAAAGATAGAAACAAAAAAATATACCCTAAAAATAGAATGAAAATTCTTAAAAAAATTCATATAGTAATATATAGAATAGAGCTTGTTGAAGGCAATACATTCAATTCTACAATAAATTTGAAGTACCTTTAAAGACTTTTGCTCTGCACGAAAGACCTAAGATGATAGGAATAATGAAAATGTATTGTATTATAAATATCTTTTCTTGAACCTTTTTATGTGTAATAGGAGATTTTGCTTACCCAATTTCCTTTTAAATTGCTTTTATCATTATCCTTTATAAATTCTTGTTGTTTAGCCATCCAGCTATACAGATCTTCACCAGTATTTAAAGGTTTATTGGAATGATGACTTGTAGGAGATGTAACTTGGTCTAAACTTCCAGTACTATGTTGACTACCATGTCCACCTCCAGAATAGATGCTTGGATTAGAACCCAATTGATGAGAATGGGAAATGTGAATTTGCGGTGTTTTCTCTTCTCGTAATGTGCCGTAACCTAATATAAAACTCTACTTGTATATACATTATTTTTATGCTATTAAAAAAGTACAACGCATTAATTAAGAAAGTAAAGCACAAAATACTGTTAGAGGAATAGAAATACAGAGTTAGATAAACAGAAACAAATATAAGATAGATACTTGATAAGCGCTACAATGAAGTAAAAAGCAATACACATGAGAAACAAACAAACTGATATTTGATTGTGCGAGTCATATAGTGCTAAAGTTGAAGAGCAAGGCGATAAAAAGAAAATTAATGATATATATTCATTGCAAACGAAACAGTCTATTCACTAGAATATTTATTTCAACCATTTTAATCTGTTACTTTCTTTGTCCAGGTAAACCTTTCATCAATAAATTGAATAAACTTCCAATTCAATTATATCATGCTAATGTATAGACTGTTTGTACATAGTCATTTAATCGTCTTGCACTTACTTATATTATTCGGTTCCCGAGTTTGATTGAATAACCCACCACTTGCAAGCAATGGAAAAACAATACTTGCTCGTGTACTAGCAGGCATTTGCGTGGGTTGTAGTGATTTTCCTTTCTTTAGACGAACTACTGGTGGAGAAGGGGAGGTTAGTGAATCTGGGCCTGGAACCGGTGTTGCTATGGGGGTTGTATCTTTACCCCGAGGAGAACTTACAGGAACCGTCAAACCATCACCACAAATACCTGGTCATTCCATATCAAGCCATGATTTTTGTTTAGAAAGCTGATGACTATACTGTTAATATATGTTTGAAGAAGCATATTGTAACTTTAATAACATATAGTGCTATATTATTTACAGAATGTATTTGGTAGTTCAGTTTCTATAAATAATATTCTAAAGACTGTATTTAAAACTTATGTAGGAAAAATGTCTTATATGCAAAGACTAATAAGGACTAGTATTCTTAAAAATTTGATAAATCTTTGACTCTAAGATTTTTTTGATATTAAATATTTAAATAACAATTATAAAATAAATAACTTGTCCTACATGTAAATTAAGAATTTTGATAATAATAATAATAAAGAGAAAAAATTGGACGAAAGTAGTATAAGCAAGCACATGTTATACATATTATACATGTATACATAATTTATATGTAAATATTATAAAAGTTTTTAATAGAAGATTAATGCTGTTGTGTGAATACTTCACAATCACTAATGCTAAAGACACATACTATAATGTGTCTATATGAGAATGCAGATTAAGATATTAAGCAATTATTAAAATTATGATTTAAAGCAGATGCTAAAAGCTGCAGGTGTATTAAATTGAAGTTTTACAAAATATCAAATAATCTAATAAAGTTATATCAATAAAAAGATACTATACCAATTATCTTCATAGATTATATAATTGGAACCTTGTTTTAATTTAACTTATAGTACCTGTACTTTTATCTTGTCCAGTCTTGGCATGTGTATGCTTGTGCATATGGTCTGTGTGAATTAACATAGCACATTCATCTGTGACTTCCTGATCATCAACTTCTCCTGCGCTACCCTCACCATCAGTCAGCAAATTTTCCTGTACATGAATAAGTCAAGTCCAAAATGTTTATTTAATATCTTCAATAATGAAAGTCAAAATAATTTATTTGATCATAATCAATGATAAACGAAATAAATATCGAAGTTTTAATTTTCAATAAATCATAATATAAAACAGTTAATGGATAAAGAATTGTGAGAATAGTTTTCAGAAGATTTTGGTTTCAGAAGTTTTGAATTTCACAGGAAGTCTTAAAATTATAACATAATTTATATATATATATATAATATTTTCAGTTAAATATTGCATAAGCCCTGAAGAAACCTTCACCACTTAACATTCATACTGCCAAATACTACTAATTTTTACTTACAAGGCAAAATGAACATTATCTTATTTAAACACGATATAAATTAAGTAAAATACATATGTTTATAGCATACATATATAAGTTCTGTTAATAAACACATATGCATCATTGCAAAGTATTAGCACATTATATTACATTAAAATAGAGTTAATAGTTATTAGACAAAGCATGTAAGTACAAATTTATTAAAGTGAAAATAAATTTTTATATGAAAATGGTTTGCAAAGATACTGTGTTAGAGCTACTTCTTTGAATATATTTTGAAAATTCTTACTGAATTTTACATTGCAATCATCATCCTGTACATCCGTGTTTATTTGCTGAAAAAAAAAATTCTCTACCAAATTATGTTCCCTATAAAATATATTATGAACTTCTGAATGAAATAGAAAGCTTCCTTTTTGATGTACTATAATGCTATTAATATAAGAACAATTGTATTTTAAAATTATTGCCTAATAAAGGATAAATGAGAAATATTACATATTAGAAAAGTAAAATGTTAATAATTGTTTAAAGAAAAATATTAATGCAAGAAATATAAAAGGAACAAAGTTATATGAAATTCCATTCCCATTCTAATTTAATTTTTAATAAGGACATTTAAGTATAAAAACAAATAATGTCCATACCTCATCTGGGTCTGAGACTGCAAATGTGACATTCAATGGTTTAACGTGTTTGGTTTTGTAGTTATGTTCCAATAATAGTGGAGTATAGAGAACATTCTTCCATTGTCTGCTCAATACTATAACTCCCTAATAATATATGGATGAATGCATATATGAATATAGCTTAAAAAAGATTAAGTATATTTATATACTTACTTGTCGAAGTGTTGATAATAAAGGCAAATCTGATTCCTTTAAGTTAGCTTCAATGCTTTTTAATTCATTTAATAAAACATAATTTTGTAAAATTGTACATAATTGACAAGATGGATCTTCTTGTAGCGTTTTCGCTAATGGGGTTAATCTTCCGTAACGACTCTATAAAACAAATAATAACAACTTTGCTAAATATAATAAATTTAATTAAATATACAACACATGTATAAATACATACTTTAGTGGGCATGTGTGTCGCTTGAACATCTAATGCTTCTGCCATGAGACAAGCAACTATAGCAGTCGATCTTCGATACATAGTTCTAAACATGTGTACAATTCGAATTGCAAACTTATTGCTAGGATTCATCCAAGCATTTATAGCAGGTGATGCAGTACTTAGTAGGTTCCAATCTAATCGAGTATAATCAATTTTTCTTGTTATGGGTGTACGGGGTGGTGCTGCAAAATTAAACCATACCGTTTTTAATTCTATGATACAAGAAACAGTATTTCCATTTCCTGCTTTTGAGGCGAGACTAGCACACGTTGCACTAGTATTTATTTGTGCTCCATTATGCAAGTTTGTCGAAGCTGTTTCTGGCTCAGCTATAGGTACAGTAGAAGCTGTAATATAGCAAATAATGTAAATATATAATATTTATTAAGAATCATTTAATTTAAGAAACGAAATATACCAGCAGCATTGTCTAATTCTTCTTGACTTTTTACGCTATCCGTATAAAACATTTCGGCATCAATCTTTTTACTATCATTTCCGTTTTCTCCTTTTTCAAATTGAGATCTTTTTACTACTTTCAATTTGACACCTTCTAAACCACATTCAAACATTATAAAACCTAATCTATCTTCTCCACTACCGAGAGTAAATTCTTCTGTTGCTTGCGGAGATCCAGATTGTTTCTGCAATAAATACACTTCTGATGAGTTTTAGAAAATATATAGTACTAAGAATAAATTAGAAAAGATAGAAACATACACTTTTTTCTTTGTCATCTGTAAATTGATGTAAATAATAATCAACACACTTTAGTGGAGAAGTTATTCTAGTACATGTGAATAACACTCTTGAATAATGAGCAGGAATTGCTGTTATAACAGCATCTTTTAATATTGAAGATTCATTTCTAAGTCTACGTAATTGTGAATGAGCTTTGCCTATTATATCAATTATCTCAATTAGTGTTATACGATAGTTTACAGTTATTACAGTAATATCTTATGCAATTTACCTATATTTAATGTAACTACAATTTCTTCTTGCTGTTTCTCAGAGGTTTCTATATATACCGTTTCTCCACTTCCAATATCTGCAACCACAGCAGCAGTTTGGTGCCCAGGTAAAAATGCCTTGCTAATTTTATTAACTTTCTTTTGATTCGGCAATACAGCTGGTTTATGAAATGTTTGAACTACTTCTCGTGCTTGTTTTCCAATGTAGAATCTTGCTGTCACATCATCAAAACAGACGGCGAATAACGATACACATGTTAAATCACGAATGTTTTCAAGAGCAGAAAAAGATATAATTTCTTCAACAACCGAGGCTTGCAACAAAGTTATGCTCATCTAAAATTAAACATTAATATACGTATAAAATATTTCATAAAAAAATTATATATTGTAAATTATTAATTACCTTTGGTAAAATAATACTGCCCTGTACTTGTGTCATAATACTTTCTTCATATACGTTTGTTTGCAATGCAATTTTACCTGTTATTATACAATATAAATGTTAACAAATACACATTTACGCATTACAAATGGAATTGAATGTAATAAAACTAACGTTTATCGTCACCTTGACCATTTTTTATATTTCTTTCAGCAGTGGATCGTTTTGAACTAGTTTGTACTTGACTCCAATAAGATAAACTTTGGTCTTGTTTCAAAATATTAGCATCTTCAACCTTTCCAATGCATTCATGATGAAGATGGTTTAGAATAGTTAATGGGTGTAAAGTAGCTAATGTTGGTATAATAGCATCAATGAAACGTTGTAACGATTCTAGTATCATAGGGCTTAACATGATATCTACATCTCCCTTAAATTTTACGATAACCGTTGTTCGTGATCCATTTTCATGTTGCACAGTTAATAATTCTTCCTTGTTATGAGTTGTATGATCTCCTTCTCCTTAATGTAACAATACAATCTTCTGGTATACATATATGTATTTAAGATAATTAATAACATAAAGGTACTGTTTATTACCTTCCATATGATTAATAGTCGTATTATCCCAAAGGTATGGGTGTGTAGGAGTTTTATTAGATGAGTTGGCTACAGGTGAACCATCAGACCTTGTAATCATTTTTAGCGAAGTAAATCCTTCAGTAACAGTTTCAAATTTCGGAACATATCTGCCACCAACATAAACTAGTCTACCATCTTCAGTACGTTGAAAAAGTGGTGTAGTAAATGCAGCACTTCCTGCTGGTATTGATGATTGACTCCAATTTGAACAACGTATCTAAAATTGATTGTATATCCCATATAAATTGCATCTCTCAGACACATTGAAAATTTAAGATTCACGAGTTTCAAACTACCTGAGTTAAATGGCTAACATAGCTTGACATGAGAAGTGGAGAATCAACAATTGGCTTATTTACTTGCATATGTAAATTAACAAGGGTAACATCTTCTTGCGAAGATACAGCCGATATGAAACTAGTAGAAGAAACAGAATGGCTATCGGATGAATCATGTAATCCACCATTTCCATTCTTTGAATCAGTTTCGTTTTGAAAGCTAGTATTTCGATTTACTCTAGGACTTCGTTTCGTACTTATTGCCTGTGGTTTTGCTCTCTCTAAAGTATGTGCTTTTTCCGATACGGAAACATTCACATTTGTTGAACTTTCTACAATAGACAAGTCTGATGAAAACTTTTTTTTCATGCTATCATTACGATTTAATACTGAGCCAGATCCAACAATAGATTGGCGTAAACTTGATGTGCGACTTCCGCTCAAACCATGACTTGTGTCTTCATCAGCAGAATAAAAAGCTTCTGAATGATTTTCTGAAGACATAGATATTGTCCGTTGAACCTGTAAACATATCGAAGATTTAAAATATAATTAAAAATATTATTTAATTATATTAATTCATTAATCTCACCTCTTGTTTTAATTTTTCTTCGGACTCTGATTTTATATATAATGAGTGGTGAGAATCAGAAATGTTGATACTATCAACAGTTTTTATGCTTGTTTGCATCGATTCAGAGAAATTTATTTCTGTAGATACGACTGGTAGTGATTGTGGACTATTTGATTCAAATGGTTCTACATCCGAGGCATTGAAATAGTCAACCGCTAATTTAGAATCAGACACGCTACTTTTTGGAGCAGTTTCGATTTCAGGAACACTTAAGATTGATTTGCTACGCTCTGTATGCAATTTTGAATCTGAATCTAATTTTTGTGGTAGCTGTACAACAGGACTCGCGTCTACTAATCTAGAATATGGAACATCTTTTACACTGCTTCCACTGCAATAAAAAGTTAAAAGTTAAAATTTATTAATATATAATAAAATAAAAATTAAATGTCTAATCTGTAAAATTTGGTAGCAATTTTTATATTTATTTTTACTATTATATTATTAAATATAGCATATTAGAAATAAATATTCAAAAATAAGATATTCTCTATGTTAAAAATATAAGCTTGCATGAAGCAGAAAATTTTCATGGAGACAGAACCCACTGAAACATAAGATACATTAAAAAATTACATTGACAAATAGCAGCATAAATGATACATAATTTTTATATTTTTGTTTATTATTACACAAAATTTTTATTTGAATTTTTATTGTTTTTATAGTTATTCTAAATATAAATGAGCATATTATAAATTCAAAATTTAGCGTATTTGTGCAATCATGCAATATTTAAAGAAATTAATCAAATTATTAAAAAGCTGCTTCAAAGCTATTCCAAAGATTACCGCATCGATGTATAAGAAAATCTTCTGCCCAGTAGTTTCCGTTCCCCACTGCATGCGAATGGACTTGCTGATGCAGTAATTAATTTTGTACTACTAGTTTCTTCGATACCGGAATCTTTATTATGATCTGTCACAGACCTTGGTCGTTCAACACCCTTTTTCGAAGTTTGTGATCCATCGTGCGTGGCAGTTATTTTTACTCCAGTAACAGGATAATCTTGTAAAGACACATCTTGTAAATTATAAGGTGATGTATGGAATACCAGTTGACCATTGTGCAATATAGATTGTCCAAATCCTTTTTCTTTTCCAGATTCGTTAATTCTACAATAATATATGAAAAAAAGTAACAAGTAATTTGCTGATAAGTTAATAAGTATTAGAGTAATTAATTGATTTGTACCTGTATGCAGCAACATTTATGCCATCTTGAAAATCATGGTAGCTTGGTTTAAAAAATCTTAACCCATTTCGATTATTTCCAAAAAATGCGCAACCGCCTATACAACCACATCTTGTTGCTTTTACACCACTTTCTCGAGGCCATAAAAACCACAAACGTTTTGTGGCCTCATCATGTAGTTTTAAATATTTATTTTGTATTAAATGTAAATTATGTTCAGGAGTTGGAAGTGAAATAGCAGCTTCTAAGATTACTGGTCCTAAGGCTACAGATCCTACTTCTAACCAAATATCAGATCCATCACCTAAGATATATAAAACAAACAGCATTATCTTTAACTTTGTATTTCTAAAGTTACATATATTTGTCATACCTGACATACGACTGCTTGCATTATTATGTGATCTGCCACTACCAGCTGTGTTGGTATTACTTGTATTTGCAAAATGATCAGCTGCTGATACAAATTGTCTTATTAATATTCTTGGTAATACACCAGTTACCCCAGATTTTACTTGTTGACCATGAAGATTACAGGTTGACATGCGAATTGGAGATATCCAGGTATGGATAGTAGTTCCTACTTCTTGAAAATATAAATCAATTGCATCTATTGCTACTCTAGTCATTCTATATTTTATATCTTCCGAACTAGGACATCTGTAACGATATTATAATATCATTGTCTTTAAGTTTACAAGCATTAAAAATTATTGCATACCTGTAATGTTTGTCAACATCACTATCAGGACATTGTAAAGGTGGAATACCATGATGACAATGATGTGGTAGATCTGGAGGACGTAAGCTGTTTTCATTATTTTTTACCATTAATAAAAATGTTTCCAAAGATATAACAAGGTGATGCAATTGGGGAGAACTCATTTTCCCAGTCAATTTTCCTAATTGTACTTCGATTAACCATGCATACTCCAAAGTCTCTTGATCTAAACTTCTTCCTTCATTACTGAACATTGCATGCCCTCTAACTTGCAATGCACTCAACATTAAATGTCCCTGATTTAAATGACGTTCTTTATTCGAACGAACGACGTTATCAGTGATTAATGCAATCGCTGGCGATAGGAGCAGCTGAAGCTCTGTTTCCTTATATTTCTTTTTCATTTCAAATCCAAATCGTTCCAAAAGTATAACTGGACAAGGAGGATCATTTTCTCCACAATTTTTCACTAAATGAGCTTGAATATCATGCATAGTAATTCCAACAGTTACTTCTAATGGTCGATAATCTCTTGGATCAAATGGTTTTGATTTTGCATCTTCATCTTCTACAGATTCAATACTACTATTTTGCACATCTCTGTCTTTACTTCTTTCTGTACTTATTGATGTAGGATTTGTTCGACTCTGTTGCATGTCGGTAAACGTTTGATAATCGCCGAACAAATTTTCTTTTAAGTGCATAAAATTTTTTAAAAGCGATCCATATAAAATTAATATAGATGGGCCAATCTCAAGATCTAAACTAACTTTGTCAGGAGCTATAGACTGTGGATCAAATTTCTGATTACCGTTTCTTGTCCAATGAAGACCTGGTGATTTTCTACATCTAGGAATTCTCATTGGAGATAAAAGAATTTCTTCTTTCTCTGGTGTTGTTATATTTGCTTGTGGTGTAGGTCCCAATGGTGGACATGGATGATATGTATAATTGATACTTAATGCCACAATTGGTACAGACCAACAGTCAACCCAGCCTGCTCCCTTCTGACAAACATTTCTCCACTTTTTGTTTTTGTTCAATTCTGACAAATATATATGTGATCCATCACGTGTCATAATCTTTGCATTTTTATTCAAAGCTAACAAAATTGTACGACTTGTATTGACTTCAGGTAGATAAAACGAAAGATCAACACTTTCACCTTGAATCCAGAAACGCAAAGGTATTGTAATGGGCAAATAATCCACAAATGGAAGATCAAATGATAGTTCAAAAAATTCCCCACAAAAAGCAATGTGCGCATTTTCTTGATTCTGTGATGAACAATCAATCCAATTATATTCATTACATAATGTAATTAATTCAAATTCTTTTAACAATAAATTGAACTTCCACGTATAAGGTACAAAATGTAAAATGTCAGGTCTGGCTTTACTGGCCCAATCATTAATCATATCTTGAAAAAATTCTTTGTGCGAATAAACTAAGTTAGCTGTGGCTTTACACCCAGTTAAATTTAACATCCATTCTTGATGATCGTTCCACTTTATTGGGTAATGACACTTAACACCAAACTCTAGTGTTTCGCTTTCAACTAAACTTCGATATTGCAAACTTGTAGTGGCTTCCAAGTGTAACAGTTGACCTGTTATTTTTGTAGTATATCCATCTTGTAAAACTATCCATGGCATAGTGATCTCCAGATATGATCCGGGTCCTACATTTATATGAACTGCATTTGTTTCCCTGTTTTTACTAAAAAGTATATCAATTGTAGCTTCATTTAATGTTGATAATCTTATATCAAATGATTGAACTTGTCTTTTCTCCCCAGTAACAGGGGTTTTTGTAACTTTCAATGGTTGGTAATCATTAGGGAAAAAGAATTTAAATAAATGTTCTCTTTGTCTATCAGCCCATGGTCCATAACTGAAATCAGTGCCCTTTCCACATTTAATGTCAATGCCCCAGATTGGTGGCATAGCTTCAACCATGTCTCCATTTACTAATTGAATCATTTGCGGCTGTTCAGGAACAAATCCAGGTTCATCCATGTAGTAATAAACTTCTATGTTGTTTGAACTTAATATAACGAATCCTTCACCCATATATCTAGGTGGATCATCTACCATTCCTGTATACTTTGGACTAGGTGCTAAAATAACTTTGAAATTCTCAGCTTTACATTTTGTAAAATGCATGAAATGATCATATCGAGATGCTGCTGGTTTCGTAGAATATACAAAATGCGCTTCTTCCACAGTTATTGATAAGGTTGTTGGTATTAACCGATTACCAAATACCAATCTCCCCTAAAATAACAGAACACTTTATATAGCGGTAATCGGAGATATATTGAAAAATGTTAATTAATTTATGTACTAACTGTGCAAACATCTAATTTAATAACAGGTATTAAATCTCTCCATGTCCGAGCTATAACATGAGCTTCTTTTTTCCTAATATTATCAACGTGACGCGAAACATCCATTGCATTTATTTGTTGGCGTGTTTCATGAGCAGTATTACTAAATGATTCTGCATCATGATCATCACTATTAACATTGTGATTTTCCTCATCAGGAAACATTTGTTGTGTAAGACCAAATGTTTTTTCTAATTGTGCATATAGCTGACAGCGATTATAAACATGTAATTCAAAGCCATTTAACATAACAGAAAGTCGCGTATCGGAATGTGAAAGATCTAGAAGAAAATTTATTAAAAATTTTAACACAAATTTATATGTTATAATTTTAATCAAATACAATACAATTGTTTGTATATAAAATACCTTCAGATACATCTTTGGGAACATAACTTCGCCACCATCGAAATATAAGCCATCCATCCTGTATTCTGATACTATAATCTGTTGTGATGTAAACTATATCTCGAAACATTATTTTTCCACTTAGTGCACTTAAAGTAAAAGAGCCTAAAAATAAACAATACATATTATAATTTATAGTGGTATGTATATTAATATAAAATAAATTATTCTTATAGTATTTCTTAGAGACTTACCTACTTTAACATATCCATCCCTAATAACAAATCGATTTAATAATTTTGTTAATATATAACCAATGACTCTGCTATTATAGTAAGCTATATAAATAATCCATGAAATAGCAGATACTAATGAGCAAAGTAAATATATAAAACTGCTATCCATCTTAAGGTCATCAAGGATGACATGATCAGAATAGTTCCAAAAGGCTGGTTCAATTCCAGAAAAAGATGGAACTGTAACATTATACAGTTCATTCTCCTCCATGGTAATATTGTTTCTTTGTTACAGAATCAAGAAATATTAGTCATTTTGTAATTAATCACTGAAACCATAAAACAAACATATTTATAGAAATAGTGAAAATATAAATATTTCTGCTTAATATACTTAAAATGCTTTGCTTGAAATTTCAAAAATGTAATCTATAATTTATCATAACTTACTACTATTAGTATTAATTTCTTTCATTATAATGTTGTACAATCTTTATTTATATTCAAAAGTTATTATGTACGTAATTGGAATCAAAAACTCAAAAAGAAAATAGTTTGTAAACATAACCTAATCAACTGACTATAATTAAAAAAGAATTTAATGATTTATTTAATCTCTGCAAACATATTATTTCAGTATATTTAATATTTTGCTCTTTATATGTGATACTGTTAGCAGTTAACAAAATATTATCTACTAATGAGTAATAAAGAAATAAGGATCGTTTAAAGATTTGTTATCAACATAAAATATTGACTATCGCAAAAGGTAAAAGATAAAATATGTACTTTGTTATACATTTATTGATACTTCGGGTTATTTAAATGATTATCTACTTATCAATGAAAGCAAAATATCTATTGTATGTGCATGTGTGTATGTATGTATGTATGTGTATGTGTACATATATATAATACAAACTACATATTTTAAAAAGTACTTTATGAATAAATACCAGGACAAATTAATTTATTCAACTAATTTACCTTTATTCGATACTTATATAAGAATTACACTCAATTTTTGTTGTGTCACTCATGGTTTTGTGTTTATCGGTACATCAGTTTTAATAGATGTCACAAAACTGTCATCGATAGACAGCAACACACATAACCACACATAACCAGTTGATTACCAGCACTAACTATAGATTTGGTAGCGACACCATAGATAAGGTACAAGATAGAGTTCACATCCTATGGAATTTCAGGTAACATTCTGAAATACCTGTTACGTTCGTGTCGGTTAGTAATGTTCTAGTTGTCCCTTAGGTGGCACGAGCTATCCTAATTTACAGACAAAAGTTCGCGGGAAGAGACGGACGCTTTAAAATACTGAAGTATTAAACTCCCGAATGCGCGAGACAAGGATCAGGACTTTCATCGAAATAAGTAAGAGTTAAATGGATTCGTGGCCTAATCGAAGAGGAGCTATCGAGAAGAACATTGTCAAAAGATCCTTTTCTTCTCGCTGTCCTCGACTAAGACGATTATAAAGTTTATAAGTTTCGAGGACCCATTCGAAACATCACAGTTGTCCCCTTTTACTGTTTCTAGCTGCATTCTTGTTTATGAATCTTTTCCTACTCAAGTGATCACCTAATCTAGTGGAGTATTTCACCAAGGGTGTCTTTATTATTGTTAAGTCAAAAGCTAAAAGCGATTTCCACGTTCTTTGAATATTTAGATAACGAGCGCTATCTCGACAATGGAAATTATTAAGATGGCGACATCACGTACCAATCACCAAAAATTTTTTTTTACCACGGTATCTGCAATCTGAATATAAAAATTATACGTATTTAGATCAATAGTCGAAAACGATAAAGCCAATGGTAAAATTTGGATCCCAAAAAATTTAGTATTGATTAAGTTAAATCATTTTTATTCATTTTTATAGTAAAATAAGTGGAATAAATAATTTGTCGGATCTAATTTTAATTTCAATTAGTGCTGATGCTATTAGAGATGATATAAATTTTTTGTATGGTAAATCGATAACGTTGGAAATTGCATAAAAGTAGAAAGATGATTTTCTATCTTACATTTTGTCTATGGGCGTAAAAATTAGGCCTATAGTGCGCCGTTAACTAGATTTGAATTTAAAAAAAATTAATTTTTCTGAACATTTTTGTTTACACCTTATTTTAGTGATTTGTGAAGTACTTCATACTTATTTAATTTATGTAACTTGTTCTATACTCACAAAATAATGTATGATCAATTAAATGTTTGGTAAAGATCTTACGGGCAACGGTTTAAGTAACCTAAATCTCATTTAGTTTTAACAAATGTTTTATTTTTATATAACATTGAAAACAGTTAGAAAGCATTTTTGCAGTTCTGTTAGGTTTTGTATATTAAATAATATATACTTATTATATAATTATGGAAAAATCTATGGATGTGTTTACGTGGATTCATCAATTAGAATGTCCACCAACAATATTCAACGATTCAATAAAACAAATGTTTGTATAAAATTTCATAAATTTATTTTTACTTACATATAATGTGTCATAACTTTATTCCTGATCATGTATGATATTACTTAAATTATAATTATACACATATTTCAATTTTAAATTATCTATTATTTGTGATAGGTTATACTCAGGCCTTGTTGGACTGATGTGGGATGATTTAGCTGAGGTTATATTTAATGCTAAAGAAGCAACAACAATAAGAAAAAATGTATTATTGTATCATTTAAAACAGAAAACATCTAATAAAACTGTTCAATGTATGAAAAATTTATTACAATTAAAATCAGAAAAAATTAATTTAAGGGATCAAATATCTAAGTTAGAGGAAGAATATGAGCAGCAAGATTTTAAAGTTAGGCAAAAAGGTATGTTATTAACAAAAATATGACAAAGAATATATATTTAACAAATGTTGTATGTATTTGTATTTAACAAAATGTAACAAATGTTTGTTTAGTCCAAAAACTACGAGATATTTCATCTAAGCGTTCTGTCATAAGAGCAAGAAGAAATTTACTTCAGATGAAATATGATCAAACTAATACACAACTTCATGATTGTAATAATATGAGATTAGTTTGTCAACATTTAATGCCACAAACTTGCAAAGATTTAGATCGTAAAGTACTAATGGAAATGTCAGATGTAGTGACAAGTCTTTGGACTGGAGCAAATAAAAGACAAGTATGTGTCTATATATCATTTAAGACAATGACAATTATATCTATATTATTTAGATTATATTTATAGGTGTGGGATATAGTAACAAGTAATCTTAGTCACATTGAAGTACCTACATTATGGCATTATTTATATCAAAGCTTAACTGAAGATCTGGATATATTAATTAAATCAGAAAATATGAAATCTCTGGAGCCAAATGGAAAACACATAAATATTGGTATTGCTAAAACATATGGACAGCATATTTCTTTAGTGTCCAAACGATTATTATACAATGCAAGAACAAATAATCATCAACAAAATGTTTTGGAATATATAGAAAAAATTGAGGTATGTTAAATATTAGTTATATAAAAAATTAAATATTAAATATTAACTTTTTTAATCTTAATTCTAATTTTAGGCAGCTTCAGATAATTCTACAGATATAAGTGAGTGGTTAGCATTAGCATTAGAAGTGCACAAATTAGAAAGTGAGCAAAGAAGTTTACAAAGAGAAATTGATAAAATTCGGGACGATTTATATGAATGTAACACATTTGCATTTGATCTAACACAACTAGTTCTAGAAATTCAAAATGCTAGTGCTGAAATTGTATGTTAACATTTTATAATTATTGTAATGTGTATATACATGATTATTTTTGCATTAATTTTAAATTAATTTTAGGCAACATATGTACAAAATATACAGCAATCATTAAACCTTTTGAAATCTGCACCAATGTTTCTCATGAAAACAGAAGAAAAAATAAACGCGGAGTTACAAAAAATAATAGCAATGCGAAATGATGGTTATGACTGTACAGTATTAAAAAATGATTTATCTACTGAATTGCATATATTTCATGATGTTTTAGATCTGAATGCTTTAAAAAAAGTCATGTTAAGAGGAGAAATTGGAGTTTACAGGTCAGACTTCTTCTATATTGTAAAAATTTATTACTTTTTATTTCTAAATCTAAAACAAATTGTAAATTGATTTGTATATTGTGCAAATGTTTTAGGTATACGAAAAGTTGTTTCAGTGAAGCATCTGTTTCAATTACTAACTCCCAAATTTCAAATCTTGCATCATATTTTCCATTGATTCAAATTCCTATATATTCTTTAATAGAATGTTATAAAAATCTAATTTCAATGTTCATGTATAAAAAATTAGAATCCTTAGAAACTGAAGAAAATCTAAATACATTTCATTTACCGTCAATAACATATGAGGAGAATAATTATAATACAGTGGAACTTTTGAAATTATCACAAAGTATTAATACGAAAACGAGGGCAGAAATTGACGAATTTAATGAAATTCTAAATGATTGGTAAGTATATCAATTACAATTAATATTTTGCTGTAGATGGATATTAACGTTTGTATTATTACTAACAGGGTGAACCAACCGGTTCAAAAAGTAATGGAAGTTATTGAAAAAGTTGTAGATAGTGCAACCTTCCCAGAGTGGATCGAATTTTATGATTTATTATTATATAGGTTACAAAATCCTACATAGTTATGTGTATAAATGTCTTATTTTTTATAGCCCAAAATTTTTATGACATAGAACTACATATGTATAATAGAATAATTTATATATTTTGGTATTAAATTTTCTAACATTAAAAATGTAGTTATTATTTATTATCATAAAAAAACATGTGAATCCTGTAACGAATGTATATATAGTCTGTTCAATGAGATGAAGCAATAAACTTGAAATTTGATTGTTACGACTGCAATTGGCTGCCGACTAGTGACTAGTGTCGACAGAATTCTCTAGTGGGCAACCAATAATTGCAATCGCAGCATCGCATTTTGTTTACGTTTACTCTCGTCTCGTTGAATGAGCTATAGTATCCTAGTATTTGTAGTGACTTTGTCAATACTTATAATCATGGCGGGTTTTGTAAGCAGTGTATTTATAAGTTTAGTCTACAAGAATAAAAACTAAAAAGAATTATTTTGTATAATATACAAACAATAATTGTATTTCTACATTTTTACGATTAAAGAATTTAATTTATTGTGGGATAAAATGCTGTCAGTTGTTCTGAAGTCTGTATTTGGTTATGATGATTTTAAAAGTGATATTCAGAAACAAGCAACCACTGCTGTTTATAAAGGTTGATGTCATTTATAAATAATAGATATGTGGAATTTACTTATTTTTTTATCGGCATTAAAATTTTTTGTTATTCTTAATATTTCTGAATAAATCAACTACAATAAATTAAACATTTTTAGCCAAACAAGATGTATTTGTGTGTATGCCAACTGGATCTGGTAAATCACTTTGTTTTCAATTGCCAGCTTTAATGAAAGAAGATAAAATCACAATTGTTTTTTCACCATTACTAGCTTTAATAAAGGTATATATACATATATATTTTACATCCAAACATGTATCATACATGAGTATCATATAGAGATTTAGAATATCCAAAAACAAACTAAATCTATCATATAATGTTCTCTTATTGTAGAATCAAGTTGACTTTTTAATAAGTAAGAAAGTTAATGCAAACTCATTGAATTCAAATACATCCACTAAAGAAAGAAATGCAATAATGAAAGATTTGGCATCTAATTCTCCAAAAATTAAATTATTATATGTTACTCCTGAAATGGGTGCACAGCAACATTTTCAAGTAAA
Source organism: Bombus confusus (assembly GCA_014737475.1). Taxonomy (NCBI): domain Eukaryota; kingdom Metazoa; phylum Arthropoda; class Insecta; order Hymenoptera; family Apidae; genus Bombus; species Bombus confusus. Next base: position 1,591,246 of record JACXIV010000065.1, read on the forward strand.
TAACTAATTTACAATTGTGATAAAATTTCCAATGGCTGTATGCATATTAATTGATTATTCATATTACCTTTCTATAGGCCATAATAACAAGATTGAACAAAATAAAAGCATTATCTTATTTTGTTGTTGATGAAGCTCACTGTTTGAGTCAGTGGGGTCATGATTTTAGACCTAGTTATAGAGAACTAGGAAAATTTAAAAAATTATGTCCCAATATTCCCATAATTGCATTAACAGCTACTGCTGCGAAAGAGGTAAGTATGTATACTTTATAAACTTAAGGTATTAACAAAGGTTTAAAATTTAAATAGTATGAAATATATTATTATAGGTGAAAGATGATATACTCCAGTGCTTAAATATGAAAAATCCTGCCATATTCTCAGTTCCTGTATTTCGACCTAATCTTTATTATGATGTATGGTTTTTAGAAATATTAGACAAACCTTTTGAACATTTAAGAAATTTTGTTATAGAAGCTCTTGATTCCCAAGACAAATCCATTCCAAAAGTGAGTTATCGTGCATGATAAACCTATAATATATGTAACATATGTTAGGTAACATGATATCTAACATATATAAAAAAACTAATTGCAGGCCAAAAAAAATTGTGGCATTATTTATTGTAGAAAAAAAGAAGCAACCGAAGTAATTGCACATAAATTGTCCAGTTCTGGTATACCTGCTCTAGCGTATCATGCAGGTAAATGTTATTATTATTCCTAATACTCATGAAACTAACAATGATAAAACAACTAGTAATATCTAATAATTATTTCTATAGGTTTAAAAAATCAAGAACGTAATGAAGTTCAAAATAAATGGACATCTGGTGAAGTACCTATTATTGCAGCAACATGTAGTTTTGGGATGGGCGTAGACAAGGGCTCTGTTAGGTGAATTATTTTATTTCATAGAAAGCATATGTCACTTTTACTGACATTTAATTGTAATATTGTAATTTTATATGCAGATTTGTAGTGCATTGGACAGTTCCTCAAAATATAGCAGCATATTATCAAGAATCTGGTAGAGCTGGCAGGGATGGTAAACCAGCATTTTGTAGGATTTATTTTAGTAATAAAGAATATTCAGCTATAGCATTTCTTATTAAAGAAGAAATTACGCGAAAAAAGTCCGAGCTTGTAAAATTAAATTGGAAAAATTTTGAAAAAACTGTTTCTTACTGTCTTGAAGCAAAGTAAGAATTGTTATATTATCTGTAAATATCATTTTATGTATAAATACTTAAGTACAGTTTAATGGATTCTACAGATGTAGACACGCAGTGTTCTCTAAATATTTTGGAGATAATCCACCTCCATGCAAGGATAGGTGTGATGTATGTAAAAAGAAAGATGCTGTTCAAGCAAGAATATCACAGTTTGAAATGTGCCAAACTAGATCACAATCTCAACCTAAGTCTAGTAGTAATTTAGATGGTATTGCTTTACCAAAGTATGATGTTGAGTAAGTAATATATTTTTAAAATATTACGATTATATATATTTTTTACTAAATTGTAATTATCTCAGTCTTAATTATTTTTATCTGCAGTGAAAATGAATATGGAGGGAGATTAGATTCAAGGGAAAAATTATTAGCTGAAAGTAAACGGGAAGCTAAAGAATTAATTGAAAAACAGTTTGCTATTCGGAGAAATAATAATAAAAGCAACCAGGTAAATATATCTGAAGGATAGATTTATATCTTTTTTCTTATCTGTCTTTTTCATCTTTTTTCTTATCTGTTTTTTTCCTACTTTAGTTAAAAAAACAAAATCTTGAAGATGCTAAACAATCTCATGTACGTGCACCTGAAAGTACTGATATAAAAATAAAAGGTTTAGCTGTGCAAATTCGCGAACATTTCTACAATCAATTGAGATCAGCCTTACTAGATAATTATGAAGCAGTTTTTCCTGAATCTAAAGGAAAAATTAAAGAGACTGATATGCATGATTTAGCATATGATCTTGAATATAAAGAGTTATGCAGCAGTAAAATTGCAAATAAATATAAATTTGATATGTCTAAATTGGTAGGTAATTTGACATTTTATATCCGTAGTTCATTCACAGTGCTTAATAATTTGAGTTTTTGGTAAATACAGATTTCTTCGATACGAAAATGTACCAATTCTAATACGTTACATGAACATTTACGTGATTTTAACGCAAACAGTAAACAAAATATGCGACCAAAATGTTTTAATGAATATGATAAAGAAATAAATAATAGTCATTTAGAACATGACACAGAAGATAAGTTAAGTAAACAAGCAGATAAAAATATTTTATGCCCTACATTTAAGACTGCTCTAGAACTAAGAAAAAGCGAAGAGATATTGGAAAACAAGCCTATTAATAAGAAAAATATATTCGAGGAAAGTATTTTGCAAGACGATAATAAAGATATCAACATAATAGAATCAAAAGATAATGTTAGTAAAAATTGCTTCCTTTTTACTGAAGATGTGATTGCTAAAAATAGTAATCTCACAGAAAAAGACAGTGAAAAAGCTATAACACAACACAAGACTACTGACTTCCAAGCATTAAGTGGTTTCACATGCGCTCGAAAGATTCACGAAGAAATGTTACTAAAAGATCACAATAAAAAGTCACGAAAATTTTCGAAAGAACCTGCAAAGGGAAGTTCCAAAGCTAAAAAAGCGTCTCCCGGAAGTAAATCAGTTTATGAACAAATTTTGCAATCTACAAAATCAAATTCTGTTGTAGTTATAGAAGATAATGAGAGTAACGGCGGTGCAAATATCGAGGATGAAAAAGAATCAAAATGTCAAAATAAAAAGAAACGTAAAAATGTAAATTTATTTGAAAGTAACGTAAATATAAAATCGAATAAAAAGGTAAAGTTTGAAGAAAAAAGATGTTCTGTAATTAACGAGGAAAAGATTCCCAATACTGACGACACTGAAGTAAATGAAATCTTTATTGATAAAAATAATAAAGTTGATCATGAAAAAACTGAAACCGAAGACGTTAAAGATAAAAGAATATTTACAACAATAGAAGATATAGAAAGAAAAGAAATGTCAGAACAGGAAAGCATAATAGTTGAACATGTAGAAATAAAAAAATGTTTGCAAGAGAAACGCGATGAAAAAAACCATTTAAAGCAATACACAGATAAATATAAGAAGAAACTTGTACCTGCAGATAAAGCTACACAATTTAAAACCGTAAAAATTTTAAAATCATATTTAATGAAGTATTACCCATCTGAACGTATTCCTGATCGAACGACATTTTCAAAAATATGTAAGGAAATGCATTATACACTCCTTGGACAAAAAATATTTGGTAATGTACAATTTTAAAAAGTTTGCATCTTTTTATGTTATTCAGATACATTGAATTGACGGTAAATGTTTCAGATAAAGAGGGAATACAACAATTTGTTGCAAAATATATGACACAGAATTAATAGTCTTTGTCACAAGTGTCCATTCGAATATTATCTATGAACAATTACACAAATTTTGTATATATACCTGTATAGATATGAAATCATAATTTGAATTAAGAAAAATTTTTTATTCAGTATATATATTTATATTGGTGTCGTACTTGTAAATTAAAGCTCGAATTTCTTAAGTGTATCATTAAATATATCTTTTTACTTAAATTTTTGTATTTGTAAAAGCGCTGTTGTTTTTAATAAAGTATTTATGAGCCTATACTTACAATTTCTTATTTTTGCTTATAGAATATGTTGGCATTGTATTACAAAAGAAATTTGGGGCCCTGTATATTACAAACCCTATTTGTATTTTTGTTAAAAACAGTATTTATTGAGCAATTCTTACAAATACTTACATATATCATTAACATTTCACTGGCAAGAATTCAACATTTTTGTAAAGAACATAACATTATTCCCATTAAATTGTGCAGAATATATAACTCAAGGAAATAGGATTTATGTATACAAAAAGTTTTTATTGTTCTAGAGCTAAACATGATTTATAGGAATATATTTATTTGCATACTATAAGAATACTATTTCCTTAGTTCACTATAATTATTATTTAGATCTATAAATGAGGCAAGAGTGATGAAACATTTAAAGAAATATTCATACTTAAGTTATGAGGATTTCAAAAATTTATACACAATGTGAATGCTATATATGTAGAAAATTAGTAATTAATGTTGTATGAACAATATTTACAAATAGAGAATTAACTGAAATACTCTGATATAAAAAGGGAAATAGTATATTTAGTCATATTTTAAAAATAATTTAGTCCTAATCTCAGAATTATAAATTTTCTTTAGAAAACTCAAATCTTAGTGTTATAAACCTGTTAATAATTACTTAAAACTAATGGAAGACTATCACAAATTTAATTGTACATACGTGAAGTTAAGAAATAAATGAATATGTGATAACATTGGAATGCTAAATACGAATATAGTAAGTAAGTTATGCCTTACAATGAAATCATCTGATATCATTATTATATGGATATGGTATTATCTGATTGTATTGAAGTTCAATGACAGAATTTATATTTAATAATAAAAATATAAGGATCTTTTTTGCTATTGATAAAAAAGAATCTATGAACATAATATGTATATTTTAACACTTTTTATGATTAATATAATACTTTTAACGGCTCTTAACAAAAGAGCAGTATGTATTTACTTAGTATATATAATTAATAATAAAATTCTATTACTATGATATCAATAAATATGTTTTAAATATACAAAATCAAGTAATCCACAATCCCTTTTACCGTTTCCTAAATCTATTTCAATTTTAATTACAAACGATGCTATTCAAACTTGATATTTTTTGTATATTATATTACATATGATAACATGATTGAATATGTTAATGAAGTACCAATTACCTCATGTTTTTGTTTTAATATTTATGTGTGTTATAAATCACTTAATCACTATACCAGTCTATAATATCAGTCTTAATGCACTTAATTATTTATATAAAATTAAAAAACCCCTTGTGCAAATTATTATTGTATCCTCTTGCGTTTCTTTATCTATAAGTGCACCGGTCTTCGAGAAATTTATTATAAATATAAAATACCATCACCAAAATATTAACAATAACTGCACCCATCAAAAATTTTCCAATAGCAAAAGATGTTAACTATATGTAAAAGTAGAAACTAATAATTTCTGAATTAGCACCGTTTGTATTGTGTCGTTTAATCAGTAAAATTACAATCGTTTAGCAAGATGTCACTATTTACCACATTGCGATTCCATTTGAACAAGGTTATCAATTATCTCATGTTTTATACACTATGCAAATATATTTTCATTCAATTATCACAGTGCATTAATAGATAAATAAAATTTCAATTTTACGATACTATAATCAGTTTAAAAAATGTCGAAGATAAACGTATTTTCTTACTTATCGATGTGGAGTTCGATATTTCGTTTCATCGAGATTCAAAATAATATGTGTGCGTCCCATTGGTTTCGAACGTCAATTTTGCGCGGGAAATAACCTCTTTCTATAGTTTTCCCGGATGCTGATGGTCACACGATATCTTCTTTCAAAGTTGGTAAGTCCGTTGTTGGTTCGGATTCTTTATTTTCTTCTTTCGATTCAATTAACGAACTGTAATAAGTATCCATTTCGTCGATCTTACACGACATTCGCCTACCGTTAAAAAATTGTAACTTTTTATTTCTCATTTGAGAACCGAACCATTGGGTAGTCAATGTTGATTCCTTCGGATATACGAAGATTTTGCGAACACCGAGAGCTATAAGTATAGGGCCAATGAACAACGAAAAATAAATCATTATACTTTGAAAAACCGGTAAGAAATTTAAGTAGAACCAGAAACGAATAAGCATCGATGTTGGCAATTTCGACATTCCCTAGAAAAAATATTTTAAAAATTAGATATTTTTTAATGGGAAATTTTACAAAATTTATATTTATAATGTGTTTATTATATTATATTGATAATATCATGGATTATTTAAAGTCATCAGTCAGGTAAATCTGAATGTCGAGATATCGATGCTATTGATACATTCGATATTGAAGGTATATGTTCGATACTTGCAATTCGATATTTTTCAGTACTTACAATTTCGAACCACAGCAACGGTAAGACGAAGTTTTCGAATTTTTCTACTCTGGCCATATGTCCGATATTTTGCAAAGCCATGTTGATTTGAAAACGGAAAGCAAACTCTACCGGAAGACCTGACTGTGGTTGAATATATACGAAAGATTCGTGTGCATCACGGTTTGGAGTTAGCCCTTCGATAGATTCCAAGATGCTTGGATCGGCCTTGTAGAAGTGCGGATACGAGAGAGCAATTGGAAATCCTGCATCATTGTAAAGGTAAGTGATCAACATGAATATATAAATTAGTTTCCTTTCTTTTTGTTCTTTTAATTCCATATTCTTCATGTTAATGGTTGGGCGAAGATGTCATCGATTTTTTATTACTACACAGTATATTTATACACGTATCTACTAATTTTTTTAATATTTACTAGTATGAATGAATTATTCATTCTTCGTTGGTAATTAAAGCAATTAGAGTATATCTACGATTGATATAAGAATTTATCTCCCGAAATGGATCTTTTTTCTATCAAACTATAACTATCAATCCGTCTATTTCGACTATATTAATTGATACAATCTTATGTGTTATTAGTATGCGTGATGGGAATAAAATTTAACGACACCTTCTGATTTAATGTTAATACGACTCATGCTTTGAAACATTTTTAATACTCGTCAATGTAAAATATATCGTATAATCATTTAAACCATTTTACCGTAATAACAGTCGGTGACATCGATTAAGCCAGGTTTTAAACAATATCCATGGCGGCAGAAACATTTGTTTTCCGGAATGTAAGCACCATTATCCATTATATTCTCGACGAATGTATATTTATATGTATGCAAACCCTTTATCGTTTTTTCTCCAATTTGTGTCTGTAAGATTATGTTTTAATCTTACTTATTATACCCCTCGATAACAAACATCTGCTTAATTTCTAATATTTTATGTACTATTTATTATATTTTTGATAATAATCTTCTTTTCATAAGTCAATGGTAATTCAAAGTAGCACGAGGATCTTTCGAAGATATATTACAAGATATTATGAAATTATTAGAGTACGTAATTCTCAGATACTTAACGTGTACAAGCACTGAGATACGACTTACCATAGTGGCAGTGCGACAGAGGCTTTTTCTAAAGAATAATACGGTATCGTTCGGCTCGATGTAATTTGCATACTTTGATCCATCGCTAGCCCCCTTCACATTTGCACATTTTCCTGTCCATTGCGGCAAATTTACATCACCATTATACTTCTCAATCAGACCTGTCCGCCGTATATCCTTCTCGCCGGTATAAACGTTTATGTAATCACCCTCAAAATCGTACATCTATAGTAAAAAGGAAACACTAAAATCTCTGCAAAATACAGATGCACAGTCGAGATTCGAAGTGACACGTAGCAAAAGGGTAGCGATTTTTCAGAAGCTTATAAAATTGTTAGTTAATATTTTTCAACATGACCTGATTAAATAATAATCGTTTGCGAATTAAGAAAGTTTTCAAAAGAATTGAATAGACAAAGCTGTTAAGAATTTGAAACTCACTCTGTCAATGAGACCTAGTTTATCAAATTTGATCCACGATGGCATCATCTTATTGCCAAGTGTAACAAGGGTGGATCTGTAGCCAAACATAAATTCCTTAGCAGTCATTCGTACAAGAGGGTACGAATTCGTGTTAACGATCAGTAGATTTAACGCTAATCTGGTTAGATAGGCAGAATTCCTCATTACGTTTGTGATACTCTGGAACGAAAAAAGAAGATTATCTCATAAAAATTTGAAAAATTATTTTGCTCTTGAATCTTTTTACAAAGATTCGGAGAATCGAATAAAATAGTTTGCTGACTATTACTGAAATATACATATAATCAGATTTTAATAAATAAATTTGACGCTCGTGTAAATGTCCGTGAATGTTCGCGATGAAACAGTCTAAGCTCGCTATTAATTGGCTATTTATTTCCTTTTCTTTTATTTGTAAGCTCATCAGTTTTTGTGTCGCGATATAATTAATCTCCTTTATTATGAAATGTGCTTTTTCATGGTTGACGTATTCTACAGTTAATTAGCGATGACTTGTTGTCGGAAAATGTTAAAGAGAACATTATTCATTCCCGTATCATCTGTTAGGCGACTTAATTATGCCCTTTTGTTTTGTCCTCGTACCGAGCAGGGTTTCGCTCATCTTCGTTTTCTGTCTGAAAGTTCATTCACGCGGCTGCATTTAATTACATGCATTTACCGATCTATGTATACGACTAGAAAAAGATCTCGCTTTGCGTCAACACACATTTTTCGCGTCACATTTTTTTACTATATGCATACATTTGTATGCATGCACGTCGGCACATGTGCAACACACGAATATATATTGTTCAATTTTTTCTTTATACTTCGACTGTTGTGAATAATTATTGAAATATTCTGAAGAGGAAAGTGCTCTTTTGGTTTCACATTTACTTTCCCTCTTCGTTGTTGTACGTAACAATCGTTCTTTTTGATGTTTCTAAGGACATAATTTAGAACCGGACACTATAGAGGATGTTGTTATCCGTGTTCATTGATACAGACGTACTTGCAATAACGGAAATCGATGATTAAGTCACTGGAGAAGACTGGTCATAAAACACGCTGTGTACGATGAGAATATTATACCTCTTGAATATTTTGGATCTTATTATAAACACCGTTCATTTGTTTTTCTCTGATGCAAACTTGCTGATGAAAAGTTTACAGAAAATAAAAATAGTGCAAAGGATAATAACTGATGCTAGATCGATCGTAATAATGTTTGTTTAGTTTTAATGATCATGCAATATGCATAAGTTTTTATTTGAACGTTTTAGCCTCTTTTGATTATTACCAGTCCTCCAATGACACATTCAATGTTTTAGAATTACTTCACTCTTTACAAAGTCATTGTCAATAAGCAAGTAATCGAACGAAGCACGTTATTATGTTGCGCAAAGATAAGAAATCTATTGATGAAATGTTTAATTCTCTTAAACAATTTGCATAAATTTTGTCTGAAAAGAAGTACCCTAAATGTATGGTGAAACATTCTCTTGATTCAAGTGTTTGATGCTTTCTTGCTTTAAATATGATGCATTCGTCAAGAATGTCTTCGTGCGTCGAATGGAAATTTACCGTGCATGCGTCGGCGATCACGGTTTTTTTTCGAATGCAATACAATTCTAGGGAAACAGAGATGTGTCACGCGGAATATTTCGTTCAACCGGTATTTTTCTGTGTTTCAAGGAAATTTTCTTTTGTAAACAACACATATAAAGTTGAATCTTAGTATTCATTGTAGTAGAACATGATATAGCTGTAAAATTTTACGACGTGATTGTTAATTGAAACTTGAAACTTCTCCTACCGAGAGAATAGACTTCTTTCGCAGTGAAAATTGTGTTCGAGTGTATTTCATCCTACGACGTTATTCAACCTCTTTACCTTTAGCATTTGTGTCTTTAGTAGGACATTCTTTTAAAGGAAACGAATAGGTTCGAATATTCTCTATTCCTGGTGAACTACCTTGGACCGCTTTACTTAACCAAGTACTCTGATTCAATTAATCGTCTATTATTGAACAACGTGTAATTTTCATTATTAGCTTTCTTTTTGTATGCAGAATTTAAACACAATTTTATATAATACTACCGCCTTTTTTGTCACGATGACCTGTAACCTGTTTTAACGATAGACTTTGAGCTTTCTGCTTCTAATGAATATCCTATTCAATTTCTGCGACAAAGACTCGCTTGGGATGGAATATATCTTCAATTTAAATCAATTATTTAACCTGTTCCGTGCTTCTTTTCTTATCCTCAATATCGTAATATATGGAATTCCTTTTCATCATTTAATAAAGAATTTGCTTTAAGAAGAAAATATTCTTCTTCATTTCGACGCAGTCCTTAAAGGAGAGAAAACGGAAGTTTAGCCACGATACTCGTGAAAGAATCGTGCTTGATGAATCGTTGACCCCATTGGAAGCTGTTCAACGGCTTGATACAAGCGCAATTAAGTAAACTCGCAACCTTGAAATTTAATCAAGTTGAAATGTGCAGAATGATTAGTTGCAGTCTATTCATTTTAGCCTGATAAAAGTTATCATATGATTTAGTATGTGCTTCGGTTATACTCAGTTATATGCGGTTATATAGGTTTATAGAAACACTTTATAGAAACTCTTTATAGGAACAGTTAGTGAAAAGGAGCTAAACAGGTTTAATTGAGTGAATTATCCGATGTTTGTGTATATGCATATTATGAAATATTAATGATTCTCAAAATATTCATGAGTACGTATTTCTATTTGCATTCTGTAAATCAATGTGTTTTTGTAGTCGTCATGAAAATATGAAAATTTAAATATTTGCAAATTTTGCGATCTTTAAATTCGAGAATACGTAAATTAAAAAATTTCAGGTGAGGTTGACATTTAGCTTTTATATTTATCGAAACGTATTCATTAATAAACCACCGAGATTGTTCACTCATGAGATTTTCTTCGCTATGATTTAACGTTCATACATGTAGATTAATCAACATTAGATAGATAAGATTGTCTTGGTAGTTACGCAAAAGATTCTCATCCGTTAGTTCCCCCTTCCCACAAAAGAATATAATTAAACGGTTTCGCTTACCAATAAGGCGATATTCGGTAATATCATTATATCTTCTTCCGTTCCATTGCTCATATGTGGTATATATTGCAGCGGGTGATGTAGATACGCCAGCACCGTACCATTGTCATTGAACTGAATGTCTTTGTGCTCTAACGATTCCCTAAAAATCAATTATTTTACGAAATTACAGAAAGATATTGAGGCTTTCAAATTGAAATTAAATGTACGACTGAAAATTTTCATTTTTACATGTAACACGCCTAAAAAATAGTCTGTTGAAAATGTTATCTAATTAAACAAGAACGTTACAGCTTTTTAACCTCCCGATTGCAATTTTAATTTGCTTTCAACAACGCTTATGATGATTAAATTATAGAATTGAATAATTTATAACTAAATTAACTGTATATACATACTTAATCTGCTCGATATAATATTCCTCTAAATCACTTAAGTTTTATTTAGGTATAATGATTTAACACACTCACCGGTAAACGTAGGGTCCAATTTCCTGGAATCGTAGCTTGCTTTCCTTGCCAGATAAATATTCCTCGTGGTTTGTCACGTTAAAGAGATAGACTTTCAGGTAGAGTTCGATGTCCGGTCTTCGCCATATTTCGAATATTTCGCCGCCGGGGCTGAACATCACCTTCGCGCGGAAAAGTAACTCGTACGGATCGAGCGCCAAAAGAACACAGCCGATGGTAATGCCAAAGAATCCCAAAATCATCGGTATGAGAACATCTGTACGATTTCGAAAAATTAACGGAGTGAGAATTTTAGAGCGTTCGATTCGTGACAATGAATATTCGATTCCCTCGGATGATAAGATTGTTGATTGGATCGTTTTACCATGTCATTGATCGACATGGGATACACAGTAGGTGTGAAAATTTTTCGATCATTATATCGTTTTTATAATGAGTTTTTAAAAATAAAGATCTATTGAATAAGTACAGTATCACGACGAAAATATATTATTATATTCGTCGTTAATGTATAATCGAAACTAAAAGTAACAATAAAATTTGATGGAAAATTTTTGACAGACTCTTTTGTGACTTTTCTTAATTTAGATAATTATAGCAGCAAATGTCTGTCGAATGTAGAAAGCGAACTTTCGGTTTGTACATAAATACATCATTCGCGGCGGCAACAAGACTTTTTTCCCCTGTCTGGTAATCAATTGCGTCAACATGACTTTTCTGGATAAAGTACGATCATCTAACTTTTTTTTCTAGATCGTATTACGTAATTTCGCAGTAACCGGCTTTTCCTATTTTGTGTGACATTATGAAAAACACTGTTTGAGTCGAGCTTCGAGTCCCAGTGTAATATTTCGATTGATGAACTTACAACAAAAATTCGTGTTAAACTTTTTTATTTTTAAGGTAATAAATTAGTAGCTAGATTCGCGTGTTGGAATCAATATTATAAAAAATTATCTATGTTTTGATTTATCGTCGAATGAAAATTATGCTTGCGAGATTTACGTAACTATCTTTTAAATTATGTTTTTTATTCATGTCATTATCATTCTACCTATTAACTTTAAATTGTGTAAGTATATAATGAATAACGTCTGAATGTATTGTTTATCTGGAATTTAAAAGTATCGAGTATTTCCTTGCTTACTTGGAGGAAGATAAACGCGGACAAACAACGTGGTATGAATCCTTCCATTTTTTAGAGTATCATATCTTTCAAGAACTGCGAATTATGCAGTCCAGGACCAGAACTTCCGACATGTTTCAAAATATTACGTGCCGCGAACGGACGACGATTTGTCGAATTTGCATGAGATATATGTACTTGGAATACTCGGAAATTCCGATTCATTCTAAAATTTTTCGTTTACGAACATGGAACTGTTCGATGAATTTTAAGAGAATATCAGACCTCGAAGAAAATATTCGAGGCTTTGTGCCCATTTTAGAGGCATGTACCTTCGTATTGTACATTTTTTTCATAAACTATTGTTTATTTCGATTGTGGATATTTTTAATGTCAGTTGGAAAACATGTATGTGCGTTACGCAAATGTTCACCTATTCAGTCTTACGAAGTGGTTAAAGTGCATCTGTTGATGCAATTCAGGTTGTAACATGTACTTGATTTCGAGGTTTAAGGTTTCTAACGATACTTCTGGTTAGTTTTGGCTCGATGTTTCAAACGCTTGATTGTAAATGGCAATTTGATAAATTTGTTAAACGAATAATTAAAAGGTACTTGGTACATTTTCTTTTGCCTCTCGATAATGGTAGTTTCCGATCAAAAATAATTTTCGTTATGCCTCAGCGAAATCATTTAAATTAAGTTGTTAATTCTTCAATACTGATATAAAGTATATATAATACTAATATAATATTAACATAAAATTCTTAAATAGTAATGAATTGATATTGAAAGGGGCGCTTTAAAAAGTTCATTCTCTCAGGGAAGGGAACAGGGATCAAAATATCGATGCACGATAGTCAACGATCTATTCAGTTTTATTTATTCATCAAGTATTTACGTGTTAGCGTGATGTTGTCGGAATCCTTGGCTGAATAAATTTATTTAGACGATGTATTGTGATATATCAGGAATTTGCAGACATGTTATTTATCAAGTGAAAGAAAAAGAGGTTACGTAAGCCTTGGATCGTTTTCGAGATTAGGAACGAAGGACTTTATGGCCCTGGATTTTGCATAACTCTCTACTTTTGCTCGATCACGTTTGCACGGCTTTGATTTCCTTCTTATCTTTAAATCAAACGACGATGGAAAAGTATCTGCGGTAGAAAACGATGAAAATAATCAGACAATGATTTAAGCGTGCAATTAACATGCTAATTTAAAGTTCAGTAAACACGTGTAATACATCGCATGTATGTAAAATCCTATGGATGAAGATCGTGTATAACTTCGATTACATTTAATTTCTACGCATTTTTTGTTTCCTGTTTCTTTTCTGATCTTGATCACGAGACAGACTTGGTTGAACCACCTGTTATACGTAATTGTATTTACTATTACTGTCTGTGCGTTACACACCCATGGTATTCATCAAAAAAACGATGAACGTGTAACCGATTGCTTTGGTAACCGTTAAGTAATCTTCTCGTAGATCACGAGGAATACTAATGTGTCGCGGAAATACAACGGCAAATATCGATCCCCGTGCGTTCCTTCGAAGGACGTGCATACCAGTCGATCGATATAGGTCGTCTTCAATTTTTTGAATATGATTAAGATGTAAGACTTTTCAAATATTTGTAAAGTATTAGGAAATTAGATCCCGTTCTTTAATCGTTCTGCAGCGTATTTAAGACTTCAGCTAATCGTGGCAATTAGACAAATTAGACTTAGAAATCGATCGTTGTAAATAATCGATTGGTATAAATAACTTCGACTCGTAAGATAATCGCTCAATTAATACATCGTATGATGTTATCTTTGGCAACACGCTGTGCAATTTTCGCGTAGTACGTGATAAGAGAGAAAATGTAAAAATAAAAGTAGCGAGACGCGGATTTATCATACGTCATTTTCTCGGGAGATGAAAATTTAATGAGATGTTTCGAGTATCAACGCTTCGCGGCGATTGTAAGCTAGGAAAAGACAGTTAACGATAAATACTTAATTATAAGTGTGTGCGCGAGAACCTTTCGAACATCATAAAGAAATGGGAACGATTTCCTAAAATGATTTTACGTATCGTTTTTATCGTTATTTTTTTTATCGTTACGTACGATTTTAGAGGAACGATTATTTTATGTCATCGAGTTCGTTGATGATTGGAAATTATTTCTGACATTTCAAAGTAACGAAGACCGCTAAGTTCGATATATGAATGCTAAAATTCTGGTGTGTGATCGAAGATTAGCAAATACTTTATAGGCCTATAGGTTTCGTAGAAGGAGTCGTTTTGCTCTCGACTATTGCAAGATCGCTGGCAGTACGGCACGATGTGGTAATAATTTTCCGGCGGTAATCGGGACGCGACTGCAAATGCGCCATCCAATAGAAAGTGCATATTTGCCCCGTGTCTCGTTATATTTTATATCCAGGGAATCGCGGCTCTTTTGTGGATGTTCACTTTGACGAAACATCTAGCTTCCATACGCGGAACAGGAAATTACAAAATACATATCTATTCGTGGGCAACGACGCCGTCTGGTCGCCTTATAGCAATCTTCCAACAGAATTTTACAAATCATCACGTAAATTGTAGATTATTAATCTCAAGCTTCCACCTACTATTACAACTAACTTACTGTTATTTTTCTAAAAAATGTAATTATTTTTTAGCAAGGTATACGTTAAGCAATATGACAAAAATTAATAAGCGCATGTATGTAATCATGCTTCGATCTCTATAAGATGTTTTTAGTAATTGCAAAAACAGCAAATTTAATAGCAGTCATTTATACTGATTTGGCGTTAAAATTGATATAAAAATTAAATACCATACTACTATATTAGTGGAATCAACGAAGATTCTGTTATCTATCGGTCAGAGAAAAAAGGTACATTAATATTTAATCTGATCTTATTTTCGAATTAGTTCCTTGTACACTGATTAACACGTAATTACGGCACTTATTGTTAATGCGAAATGCCAGCTCGTGTTCATTAACTAGATACATAGCATTATCGGTTAACCGACGCCTGCACGTGTGACTGCACACAATTTATTGCCAGATTAACTGGTTGATGACTTCCATACGATGATTTGCTTGCAACGAACGATGCACTTTCAGACAAAAGGAACCTAAAGTATCGTTCGTTTAATAGTTTATGGATCTTTTTATATCCGTCGCGACTCGCCAAGTTGTGTAATGTAAATAAATCCAACGAAGGTATGGCACGTGCGCATTTTTCTTTTTTGTAAAACCTTGTTCGCAACGTGACGCCGTCTTTTAGGTGTACTATCCGCGGAATGTCAATTTAATCCCAACAGCTACTTGACTAAGAATGAAATGTCTTAGTTGTGTGCAGAGTTTATCCTTCTTAGGTTCCGACTATTGCAGGTACTTTTATTGCCATCTTACTCCTCCATTTTATTTATGCAATCACCACTTGAATGAAAGATCAAGATCGCGATTGTGAATGCATCGTACGTCTTTATAACTTTCGTCTTCTTTTATTTTTTATTTTCTTTATAGTTACGCACTCACCTAAGAGATTTTTAAATATATTCGTAACTTCATGATTTTCGTTCACGTGTAATTTTCATTCAGATTGCAGCATTCATTAGCGCGTGTATTCGATATTTTGATCTTGCATACTGCGTATTTTTATATTCTTCATTCTTCTCTATTCTTATGTAGGAATTCCCGTAAAATGTGCAGTAAGTACTACTCTGCAATCTTGTCTAAGGAGCTAAGCTAAAATACTAGATAAAATGGCTAGATAAAAACAAGCACTTTGCGGAGGAATGTTGAGGATATTGTTTTCACTGTATCAGAGGAGATCGTAAAATTCTAGAAAGTGGTAATTCATCTGCATGCGTAACGGCGTTGTTTCGTAGTTTTGAAATGTTCGCGTAATGACAGATTACGAGAATTCATTTACCGTGATCTTTCCCCTTTCTATTATTTCACAAGCATCGGATCAATTGAAAAGTCCTACAGATCTCCTATTTGATGCTTTCCACCATTCATCATTCCTATTCTTTTCTCGTGTCTTCGGCAGGTGCATCGTGTGACCTTAGGTGGGAGATTTAGCAAGACATGTTTCGTTCGCTTAATTTAGGAGCTGACTCTTTTCAGCGAGTAAAAATCGTCAATTCTCATGCGTTGAATTAACATTCTGATGGGTGAATCAAATGCCAGCAACGAACGACCAAATTACGAAGTCTCGCGTTGGTATTTTTAAGTGGAACCATGTTGCGCAAACGCCATGTGAATGAATGGAACGTACTTTGCAATGCGATAAATTTATGAGATAGAGGTAGTACAGTATGTTTTCTGAATGTAATTATCAGGTTGTAAATAACAGTTGTACTTTGACTTCATCTATCTATTTATTAATTTATTATATTTATATTTTTATGTATCTATTTATTTGATTTTATTGGCGCTCAATTTTTTGCTATTGTGATGTATGAAAGATTTGTTGAATATTAATTGAATATTAAGGCGAACACTTTCGCGAGGTTGAGAAATCCGGGCACTCCTCCGTAGTAATGTGCTAGACAGGACCGAGAGGGTGAGTGGGTTGATGGTGGGTTTAAAAAAAAGGTGATAAATAACAGACAGGAAAGGATATGGAAAGTGCGAAAAAAAAAAACGTAGTTGTCACTGGAGATAACGGACATGGGAAAACAATTTCATGTCCAGCTTCGTGTTCTTTCGACTTATCAACGACTTGTTAACGTTATATCGCTGATATAATAGATATCTTTCTGACAGATACGCGTGGAAATTTGGCTTTTAAATTTAAGCATATCTAAATTTGGTTCTTTCTTGTTTCGATATTTTTTGAATTTCGAATGAATGTTTTTACTATACATCGCGACTTATGTGGATTACTCTACAATGCGATAGGAATTTTATGCGTATTCAAAGCCTGTCAAAGATTGTAAATTTTCGTAAAAGATCGTAAAAAAGAAACGCACTTATTTACGACGATATGATTGTTATTGCCGGTTGGTTCAACAGACCCAGTGGTAAATATGATATAGATATCAAAAAAGAAAAAAAAAAAATGATTGATAAAGACGACCGGAATGAGTTCTTCCTGTAAAATAACTCGTCAAGAAGCAAAACCCGATCAAAGGAGAGAATACTGTTCGATGTTAATGGTTTTTCATTCTCAGATTTTGCTTTCATCTTTTCGCCTACTTGTATAATTTCCTGCATACCAAGCAAATCGGTCACTCTTTTTATTATCTACCTTGCTAAACCGCATCAGGAAAATGGTGGATGGCAATGCTGTGTTGCACCGGTTACAGGAACAGGTTTATCGAAGCTAAGGCGATACGAAAGAATAACCTTGCGTTCGACAGGGGACTGCCTACTACATTAAAATACCAAATTAGAGAAGCAACCACCGTAGTACCCGTTATTTTGGAACGTGTTGACAATCCTGCAAATCAAACGTTAATTCAATGAATTCTGCCATCGTAAAATAGTACCTCTTTCGGCTTCGATCGGTTTTATTTTTAATCATGCATCCTTTTTTCATTTTTTATGATATAGATATAGATTCCGATGGATTTAATAATAGATTATACCATTAAAGAATTCCTCAAGCATCGCTAACCGTGCTGTTAGATAAATACGTGCGACGAGTCTGGAAGTTTCTGATACTTTGTTTTTGTCCCTTTTCGTCCCGATGAACCGGTTTTGGTGGAAGTATCCGGTTGTTCTTTTATAAACGATTTCAATACCATTGCCAAGTTATAAGAACTCGGAATCGAGGCGTTTGAAATATGTATAAGTTAGTTTTTACTTTAGTGGAACACAAGCAAGTTGCCAACAGCTTCTTTAGAGATCTTTAATCTTCTGTGTTTGGCAAGAACAGTTAGATTTATCATCTGTGAACCTTTCCAGCATTTTTTGTCGTTCTCGTCACCTTTTATTTTTTCAAGAAAGAAAGAATTTTCTAAAAGTTTAGCAGAAAAACAATTTTGCAGTGCCATTTTATGCCACTCGAATATGGTGCATAAGATATGCACGCATTTTTCCAATTATAGGCATCGCTAATCACGCAAAGAGTTGTTTATAGTTCAACTTGAGTGATTGAAAATGTTTTGATATTTTGACTGTCAAGCTTGAATAAGTATTTAACAAGTAATCTTTAACCGTAATGAAGCTATACACAGGAAAAATGCATCATTCAGTAACGTTACAGACAACTTTATCAAAGGTCTAAGGGCAAACTGATAAGATATGAATGTACACAATGAAGCTATGATGCATTTCTTGAGGAACACGGCCTCATTTGCAAGTTTCTGATAATACATATTACATGGGAATGTGATAAATATTCGATAACTCGATTACTTCAATGCATTATGATATTCCATACTTTTACCATCCGCCAGCAAAATGTTAATACCCTGACGAGAGTGGCCAATATTTTTGTACATATTGGTTAATATTACTACTTATACTGCCTGATTTCGAAGAAATGAGTCACGTTAAATATTGCTGCAAAAATATATGTTAATAGATTCTCGTGGTGTGTCGAGCCGTATATCGAAGATCTAGCTATTACGAGTGTCTGGTAAATGTTTTGAATTCGAAATAAAGACCCGTTGGATGTTCTTGTTTTTTTTATCAGATATGTATTTCATCGTCGTTCACTGCACTCTGAATGTATCCATCGATTTTAACGTGAACAGATTATCCGTTTAAATATTCGAGAATTCGTAATTCAAAAAAAATTTATTTCGAAGAAGTTCGAGTCATCACCATTTGGGATGGCTAATTGATAGCATTGAATTAATATTATTGGCTTAACTATATTTAATTGGCCTCGTTTTTCTTGCCATTCTTTTTCTTCTGAATTATTATAAATATTAAATTACTTAATTATAATAGCATTCGACCTATTAATTTTTTACAGTTCAATTTGTAGCTGACAATAAGCCGCATAAAGTCGTTAGCAATTTCATTAGTGATTCATTGCAGTAATTCATCAGAAGGTTTATTCTCTCGAGGAAAAGCTAGATTATCTTGTTACTTGGAATACGCATTCAGCTAAGGTTCCGATTAGAAGATTACTTTAATTTGTATTGTTAAAACACCAGTTTATACGGCATTGAACGAAGAAGGAAGCTTTTCATATTCGAGGATTCTATGGCGTTCTTGCGATTCTCCGACGCGTGTGTCCAGGAAGGATAATCATTATTAGCATAAAGTACGCGTGCCGTTTTTTTATTGCTTCATTGGAATCTTCATATGGAAACGGGCATTCTCCTTTCTTTTTCCTTTGTTCTCAGTGAGTAGGAATTGCGATTGCTTTGTCGCACGTACCGGCTATAATAAACGAATAAAGAGCTACGTATGAGAACCGCTCATTTTCCAAATTAAAACTTGTAACCTATATTAGCTGTAACTCGTTATGGAAATTTCGTTGTCTTTAATTGATCTTTTATATTCTAGTTATTAAGATATTTGAAAACTTTTCATAAAACTGGTTTAATACCTTCGCTATTTCTACACTGTTCGCTATTTTCACTCTTTCAAACGAGAAACATTAATTTTTCAAGCGATAATAGTAATTTTACGACAATCGACAGCAATAGTCTGCGTTCATTTCTAATAAACGAATGATACAAAGTTACGTAGCTGTACAATATTAATAGAGCATAGATAAATGATGAGTATATGGTTAAAATAGATTGTGATTTTTAGCGTATATTTACAGAGCATCAAACATATAATCTATTTAGAAAATTATCAATTTACTAATAGCCGTAAAATATTTTATTGACATTTGACACAGAAATGCTATGAAAAGCGATAGCGATATCAAAAATAAATTCGTCGATATACTGCCCGAGTGATATATCTCACTTCGTAGACAAATTTTTATAATTTTTTATTTGTATTTCACGGTCTGACTGTCGCTTAATCTCATGTTAGAAAATGTCGAAACGGGGTTGTCAAACTTCGGAATATCCTAAATTCAATTTTATCGTTCCTCTAGATAAATATAATCTACGAATAGATACCGGAAATCTTTGGAGTCAGAAGCTACGCGAGAAAGTAGCGTCCAGAATAATTACAATGTAATTTACGAATGTGTGGCAGAAATTGTTCAAAGCTATAGAAGGCATATAAATTAATTTTTCTGTCAATTAATTACCTCCACGATATTAACAAAATCGTTTCTTCAATAAACAGCTTCTTTTCTTGTTAGCAATGATTATTTACATCTATCTAAAGCAAAGGATTGGAATTGACGTGACTTTACGTAATGAATAAATCGTTGAATAAAGATGAACAAAGAGTAATTGAAGCATAGATAGCCGGACGCGAATTCTATCTCACGAATCTCACGTGTAACTGTATCAGATATGGTAATTCGATCATTTTAGGCAATAACTGAAACGTTGGCATAAAAATGTTGCACGATTATGAATTTATGCTAGGAAGTAATTAATGATTATTCTATAAAAAAGTGTCGTGTCGTACCATTCCATTTCCCTGCGTTACCTGATGTTGCATCCACTTACCGAATAAAACCATGTTAATGCATAATTTACCGCGAAGGCGTGAATTTATTGGTATTTGCTACAAATACGTATCATTTGCACCGCGATCGTATTTTTAGTTAGATACGCTCGATAATTTCAGCAAATTCTATTAATTAGCGCTTTATGGTGGATTTGTACGCACAAATGCCTGATATGTTGTAGCTTCGATTCGACGTTGTCATTATCAGCGATACAAACGTATTTATTGTATGAAATTTAATCTATCGAATGGAGAGTAATAAGAATTTTATCTTAATAATTGATTTTATCGTATCTTATACATTTTTCACGGAAATATTCAGCGTGACGTAAATTAATTTTCGAACCAGCAATTCAGACTATAGTATACAAACATCTATAAATTCGTCCCGTCGAATGGAAACTTAACAAAGAGGCTATTACGAATTCACCGTGCAGCTTTTGAATTTACAATTTCCGCATTTAAAAGCAATTACTTACTTCTCCATCGACTTGGCCTTTTATGCGTATGCACCGAAAGAGCCGTATTAATGAAATGATTCATGACAATCGAAGACTTTCTTCTTAAATCGCTTGCCCTCCGACTCATCGCCATCTCCTCGGATTCGCTGGAGTCGCTCTGATTTTGATTCACATTGACGTTCGAGTAGCGCCGACCGGTGATTTTGGTCCATATCATCGTAATGTCCTTCATGGTACAACAGTAGGCACAATTTCTTTTGTCTTAGCAAAGAAAGTCCATAACAAAACGCACCCGCACGAGAGGTTTCGTATTACGTATAATTCACTCGGCGTGTTACGAAAATTGCACGATAATAATCTCAGTTCTTTGACAGAGAATTCACGGAAGAAAATTCGAAGCAATCAGTGTAGAAGCAAATTAACATTCACGTAACAAGCTTTCGTAAAAATTCCCAAATGATAAATATTTCCTTAAAGTTCAAGTTCAATACACTATATAACGGTTTCTTCTGTCACACTGTGTGGTAACTTTAACGATACTACGGTGTCCAACCGTCGATCGTGGACAATTCTCGAGTCGATTAAGGATTCTTCTTCGTGAAATTCTTCGACGATTTGAATTCGTGAAAACGTTACCAGCGAATGGCTCGATTTGGACGATCGTTGATTGATCACTGAACGATTCCAACTCGTCACGCTACATAAATGGTCAGAAAAATCGTGCACTCGATCGTTCCCGGTCGACAATCAACTGTTCTCTCGGTCTCGGTGCGAACCGTGTGCGCTTCTCTACAAAAGTGACGAAACCGTGGAACAGCAGAGTTCAAAAAATGTATTAAAGTCATTCTCGACCCCCACTTGCCTTTCAACCTGCTACTCGCGGTTCGTAGCACGTGGAGTACTGGCCAGTCAGCAAGTGGTATAGGTGCCCCACCACCAGGTAGGAAAGATCAGTTGTTGCTTGAGAAAGATCAGGTGAAGGATAATGCAGCGCGACAATTGCAACGCGCCACTCGGTTGCACCGATCAAAGGTCAATGGAATATTGTTGCGATCAATCGTATGTGCCAGTCAGGGGATGTCCGGCCGTTTCTTTATCGTTCAGGGCAGGTTCGTAACGCAGGGAAAGCTATTCGACGCGCGATTTGTTCGAGATTCTATAGTTCGAAAAGTAGGCAGTTTGTATGCTAGGGTCGTTTTCCCGCGTCTCGCTTCTGAAAAGATTACAAATTGATTTTCTTGTGTCGGTTAGGCTTCTGTTAGCGTATATACCAGATCTAGTATGAACGGTAAAAACAATCGAGGAAATTGGAGCTAGAAAATTACTGTTTCACGTATTTGAGGTACGATGGCGTCATTAGGGGAATGTTTGTTTAGCAATCGATATCGTACGCGGAACTTAGCGAAGAACGATACAATTTACAGATACGAGATCAAGAAAAATGGTAGGATTTGTTTTTCTTAACGTACATAAAGATTTTTCTCTTAAAATGTAACTTCATGCACCTGCAATTTTCTCAGCTTAAAAATTCTCTTCGTCCTTACTCCATTTCTTCGCCAAGTTGCTCGTATATGTTACAAAAACGATAAAGCAAAACGAGGCGGAATGCCTCATGGCGGTATATAATGTTCTGAAAATGAGAGAAAAAGTTTGCCAGGATGTTGCGTGTCGTTCCGAAATAAGCCGAACGCAGCAAATCCTCGTTTCGAAGGAAATTTATTTGACGCCTCGGTTGATCTTCTACCAGCGGGAATATTACAGCGGCTTCTTTTCGATTATGAATTCCTCAAAATGAGATTCGAAAGAATTTTTCCGCGCGTCGGATCTCTAAACGGCAACAACTATATTTCTTATAGGAAATTTTTCTCAATCGAGTGATTAATATGTTTACGGGGTGTATCATGACGCATAGCGACACGGTAAAAGTATTTATTGATCAGATTTCTGCACGTTCACGCTATCAGACGTAAATATCTATATGTATACGTGAATAATCTACTTTGGATATATCTTTTTTTTCTTGGATAAGTTGTAACGGGGACATTCATCAACGTCGAGGAATAAAGGAATTTCTATTTACATAAATAAGTCATAAGACTGTCCCGTGGCTGCATTGTTTATTCACTTACTTGGAATGAATTATTGAATATTGATAATGAACGACAAGGATTTTTTACGATAAGAAAATTCAGGTAAAATACAAATACAGGTAAACTAGATTTATATTAAATTTTCTATGAGATTGTGTTTGGTTGTTTTCGAAAGGAATAGTCTGTCGTATCTATGTTGCTGCATGTTGTATCCACTTATGCATGTATATGCATTTCAGTTTATCAAGTTGATTAATCATACTCATATAAGTTTATGACCCGTGATCCAATGAATAAATGATTACAATTATACGCGCCGTCTGTGATTACGATCTCCTGTGAATTATAAAATTTTCAGTCCAAGTTGGTTACTCGTTTAACGTTTTATGGACTAATTTGCAAAGAATCGGTCTCAAAAAATTTCGCCACAGCGTGCACCTAAATTCCTTAACGAAAGAAATAAACCACTCTTACAACTGGTTATAACAGCGTTTAATGCTTGTGTATCCTTGTACGTGCCACGCAATGTTTCGTGAATTGTGACATTGTTCTATCTGCCTTACTATAGTAATTTCCACGCGATATATAATTTATTTTATATTATCACATTAACCGACATGAAAGTCACAAGCTTTTATTCGTATATTATTACATTTAAATATCACCCGCAGTGGAGGAAGTGAAACATGATTAATAATACGTAGCACTTGAAGATCTGTTGCGTCTTTTGCACATGATCAGCAAAAATTACATTTCAAGGATACGGTAAGAATTAAATATCGTTTCGTTCTAGGTATCCGATTACATATAGTGTATGTATATAAAAGATAGGATTAAAACAAAGATGGTAGGATATGTATTTCACGATGGGTAAATTTTCAAATAGGTGATCGAACACGTTTATATATACCTCAAGTCGAGGACCTCTAATATATCGCGCACTTCAAGGTTAATCATTCTATGAATGTTCGTACATAAGGAAGAATCTTAATCTTAGTAGAAAGGTATAGATTACGAAACCGATTCTGCTTATGATTCAAGAGTGAGTGTAATTCTTTTACGTTGATTTTCCTCGAAAGTAATTTATCCATTTGCTTACCTTAACGAATATAAACACATTTTGTAATGGTAAATGATAAAGACTAAAATTAGACAAAATCAAAGAGTTAGCTACAAATTAAAGGAGAATAACAAAAAGAAGAAATGGTAGTGGAGAATGGTCAACGATTATAAGCTAAAAATAAATCGATGATGGGCTATGCGTGAACGCGGTGGAGATATTTTTGTGATCGTCGCGTTTCCACCTCTTCAATGCGGGTTGGGGTCAGAGTTTCTATCTATGCTCCAGATAGCGAAATTGCGCAGACTGCAAGTTCAGCACCAAAGGAGTTTTCACGCGTCAGATAAAACAAGAACATCGTAAATAAGAAAACAAAGATAAACTAACGCGCCACATGCTTGAGAAAAATAGCCTAATTTTAAATCTTCGATGCCCTGGTAACATATATTCAACGTTTATTCAATAATTAAATGTATTGCATCATTTGCCAGTCTGTGTAAGCAAAATTGGTATCAAAGGTCAATTGTTTCAAATCTTTGGATCAATGCTAACGTATGCCATAAATCTCGACAAGGAACATTCTACGTTCGTAAGAATATACGTGAAAGGAGCAAAGATTAAAGAGGAAATTCTTGAAATTATTGAAATAAGAATATCCGAGGCGTTGTGCGTCGTCATTGTCGTTTATTTCGGTCTGTCTCGTTGCGATTTACCTAAAAAAACTTCTTGATTTGAGAAGTTTCAAAAGAATGAAAGAAGAAACCAAAAATTAAAATAGCCAACGTCGTTTGATGAATATTTATTCACGAGCAAGCGCGCTTCTTTCGAATTGAATTCTTTCAATAAAAATTTCCATACGTTTACTGTATGTACCGAAAATTTTAGATATCAGCGTTCTTCTTTGTTTCTATTCTGTTACATTAGTTGGTCTTCTTTTTGTCCGAGATGAAATTAATCCTAACTAGAAGCAACGGATTGTTTTCATCATATAATTACGAATCAAATTAATACGAAGGAATGGGAGATCGATAAAACATTCGTTTCCGTTTCCTTGATATTTTTTTGCATCTTTCCGCTTTCAATGCGTTATTATGTTTTTTTACTCGTAATGCGACTGAGACCTTCTACAAACATCGCTCAGACTGCAAATTGTACGCGGAGGGCAATAATGCTTCATTCTCTACTCGTGATTGTTCCATACCATTTTGTACAGTTACTTTTTCCTTGATCAAGTTTAATGATGATTGGTGTCCTTACATCTTACTGGTTCACCTTTCTTTGCAAAACTTATATGATGTGCGATTAACGCGGTTTAATATTATCCGCTAATGTACACATGATTTATAGTTATTTTTAACGACGCTAAAATAATATGCTAATATGCTAAAATAATACGTCCCTAATAAAGTACCGTTCAATTATTTAAAACGTTCTAGATTTAGAAGTAACTATCTATTTCGGCCAAAAAAATTGCTCATTAACAATGATAATAGTATCATGAATAACACCGATTCACCATATGTCTGTCTGTATTCCCTGGCAATAGAAATTATTACGGAAATTAATACGGTTATCAAGTTAGATTCCCGTGAATAAACGAAACAGATAGCGGGATTGCTTTGACACGTATATAATTCTGCGTATTGTTTCATTAATCGAGCATTAACGGTTAGCAGAGCTCGAATTTTACCGGTATTCCAGAACTGCAACGATAATAGAAGCAAATAACGAAGGAATGCATTCTGTTATACATCTTCGATATTGATTCTATCTTGCACCCTTTTATCTTTTAAAACGATGGATTTTAACTGGCGGACAATGACCCAAAAAATTTTCCGATCGATGAAACGAACGCTCTATCGTTACAAAAATGAAAAATTGATAACCATGAAGGAAAACCTATAAATCAGTACGTTTTATTATTTTAGTGGATTATTGGAGCATTTGTATCTTAACATCGTTATCTTAAAGTTTACGTATTACGTAGATATATTAGAAGAGGAATAGACATTTTACAACTTCCATAATCAGTTTAATTTTTCTGTTAGGTCCTCACAAGATAACAATGATCTATTTACTTTGGATCTTTTCACAAGAATTTTTATACGGAATCATGCATTTTAAATTGAATCCTATCGGATAGAATAAAAAATATAATTTACTTAACAACTGTTGATTTATATAGATATTTACTATGACTATTAATCCAGTGATTTGAATCTCCGATATCTTTTAATGAAAATATAGAATGGATATTTGTCTTATTGAAGAGATTGACAGCTCGATAAGATTTGACTTAGTGTCATCAAATATTTATAATACATTTAGTATGTTACTTATTAAACTACAGTCCTATGCAAAGTGTTTCTCTTAATGCTTTTTGTATATCAAATTACTTCTGTAATTTGCATATTAGGTCCGGAAATCATGAAAGTTATTCCGGCGATAGACGTGACGCAAATCGTATGATCCACGAATTTAATATGAAACACGTTCATTTGACGTTTATTGCTAATTGTAGTGCGAAAAAAGCAATGTTTGTTACATTTTCCTTTAATTACTGCCAATTTTTTCTTCAATCAAGGAAACAACTGCAAGGTAGATAGACGCAATAAATAATTGCATGTTATGGACAAGAAATATGCCAGTATACGATTGATTACTTAGAAACTGTGATTATTCGTTTTGTGGGCTATCTTTGAATTTTTCCACTCGTAGTACGATAAAATAAACGAGAAGAACAAAAGCAGATAAAAGTATTAGTAATATTTTACATTGGTACGCGATGCTAATACAATTGCTGTAAAAACCAAATTATCTTAAAAGCTTTTAAGTGAAACGATCGTACAGAGAAATTTTAGTCATCGATTTTTAATTGACTGTCATCAATCAATGTCTCGTTCAGAGAATCCCACAAATTCCGAATAATTAATTTAATTATATAGTACATCCATCGCAATTTTTATAAATATAATATAATTTGTTAAATAAAAAGAAACAAAATCATTTTGCGACGTGTGGTTTATCGTAGTGAGAAATTGCGCATTTTCTGTTTATTGAAGCTAGCTACTTGCTGGTTCGCTTCATTAAAGCATTAAACCGCGTGAAATCGTGATTAATAGGTTTTCAAGACTCTAAATGCTCGCGATCTTCTATTCTTTGAAATCTCGGACATGGGATATCATGAATAGTTATGTGGCGCAATTAATAGTTTGTATACGTAGTGTGTAATAACACGTTTGCTACTTAGGCAAGAGCACAAGTTATCAATTTTTCAAGCATCTTTGAACGAGAAACGGGGATGATTCAAGTGAATTTCCGTCGTAACCGAATTTTTTTGCCTATTTGTGCTATTTACACAGTGTAGCTTTATCAGCGAACTGATAACACGATTTCATACCTTGAACGTATGTTATTTTTATATGTAGCGAAAATTAGGTCGGGTCTAGGTTAAATCGTAGGTTAGATCGAACAGTTTACGTATTTTTATGTTACGTATTTCATTCTGTCGTTTCTATCTGGAATAGCAGTGGCAGGTTTTCACATATTCTTGCACGTACGACGTTATTATGTAACAAGATCTCGTAAGTGCAATGCAGTGTAAACCATATACAGGGCTGAACCTGGTACCGTTTAATTGCCAACCACTTTTACCAAACGTTTAGGTCGATATCAGAGACGCAGAAACTTCATATATATCTTTATTTTTTATCTACTTTTGTTTTTTCGCCCAATACACGCGGTAATTTCGAAATAATTTTACATGCGCCATATGTAAATTAATCAGTGTTTCATTAGCGAACGAAAGTCAGATAATAAATTTCATTATGCAGATAATGTCGCACAATTAATAATGTTAAACTGAATTACAAATTAACGTTTTCTTAAATTCGTGTCGCTGCTTTATTGAAAAGATTATCGAAGAAATAAATATAATTATTTTGAATTATTCCAAACAGCATATACTCATATAAAATTGTTTTTGGCGAACATCGAATCCTCAAGATAAAATATGTACGAAGCGTTATTGCCCACGACATAATGAAAGCGCGTCTAATCTTAGATGTTTTATTCAAAGGATCTACAAATATTTTTGATACGTCAAGTATCCCAGAAAATAAACCAACTCGAACTGTTTGTTGCAGCTTTTTATTCCTAAAAGCGAACCTTTCCTTTGCATATCTGTAGTGAAAAATCGCAATTGGTTACCATTTGCATACTTGAAGGTTGCTCGTGTCCAGTTCGGTTGCTGGGTAAGATTGTGACGCAAACATCAAGTTTAGCGGGATAAAAGGGTTTTGCCTGTGACGTTAGTGGTTAAGAAGAAAAAGAAGCTAAATGGGTGATTTTGACGCTTATTTATATATGTATCTCGATTTCTCTTCAGCCAGTTTTTCGCTATAAGAACTGGTAGGTTCTAAAAAAGAGTCGCAGATTGCAGCATCTTTTAAAGGCGCTTATCTGTTGCAAATATATGAACAGTCGGTTCATAGTCCTGTCGGACATAGTCCTGTATTTTTTTAATGGACCATAAAAGAGTTGAATATACAGCTTGAGGATAAATTTGAAAGATGGTTGGTTAAATAGAATAAATGGAACTTTTTACAATCAATTAAAGATATCTGTCGTGCAAAAAAATCTGAAAAAGCTGAATATATAAGCATATATTTTACTATTGAATTACTTGAATATATCGTATTTTAGAATAATTATTTTTTGGTGAATACATAATGTAATGTAAAATATAAAATATAAAACAATATGTCAAACAAAAAATATAAAGTAATAAATAAAATAAATAAAACTAACTAAAAAAATAAATAAGTAATAAATAAAATATAAACAAATATAAAAACATGATATAATCAACTAAATTAATCGTAACATTTCGATCAATGGATTTTTTTTCTTGCAAATATACGGAGTATTGTTCCTACTTATTCTATGAAACTACCCTACTTTTATATCGATTCAAAATTTTTATTACGGTGATCTGTCGCCGATAGATGTTCTATGTAATAGATTGAATATTCTTTAGGGACTCGCCGAAGAGAATGAAGTTGATGCTTCGTACAATAAAAACGTATGTTCAGTTGATATTGCGGTACAGATCTAATTAAATAAGAAATATAAAGATTTATACACGATCGTTTGGTCTGATTCTCATCTTTATGAAAGTTTATAGAGTGTACAGTAGCATGATATTTGTACTTTATAAATAAGTTGTTACGTTGTCTACTTCAATCAATAGCGTATCTAAGCATTTAATAAACGCGATCAAGTTCTCTAATTAGTCAAGAAATCTGATCACAGACGCATTTAATGCTAATCCATATAGATTCTGCGAAACAAATAATTAGTTTGCCGTCAGTTTTTTTTTTTTCTTACAAATATGTACAGCATCTATTATAACACAAACCTAACGAGATCTAGAAAATGTCGTTCAAGGTGCATCTTAATGACAAACAATCGTTTTGTAGTTTGTGTAAAATTGCGAATCATGCTCGTTCTAGGATAATAACGTAACCGCAAATAATATACGTTAGAAATAAAAGAGAATGAAAATTAAGCAGGTTTTGTGCTATTGTACTAACCGATCTACCGTTTCATCTATTTTTTCCACCTGTTAAATGTACGATAATTGGACGATATCACCTAATTTAATAAAAATATGTTCTTGTTTTTGTAAGTTATGCGCACTTGTCGTGTAGTTATCTTTCATTAGTGATAATGATGAATGAGAAAGAGTTTGCACTTTGAACAAAGGTATTTTATATACGCAATTGTTTCTCTTTCAGAGTAAGTTATTTCCTTCCATAGAATGAATTTGCGTAATTTAGGGATTACACTATACATGAAAATATTGTTTTTATTCTGTGGATGGAAAATTAGCTCGCATCGAGATCGTTCATTTCGTGATCTAGATCTAAATGCACGGTATACGAGATTGTCACCGCGGACGATCACGTGGGACAATAATTAACTGATATGTTATACAATAAATTAGTATTCATATCACGTACGATTTACATAATACATATTCGATTCTGACGTTTTGTGGAAATACCTGTTTTCTAGTATATCCACAAAGTATATTTTAATTACTCCTCATCCTATTACAACCGATTATAACACAAGTTTCATGAAATTATACTATTCGTATTTTATTACCTTTTCCAATGTAGTCGGATATAAATTATATAATTTTATGCATGTAAGTGTGTTTTATAGAAATCCTTGAGTATGCAAATTTTTTTTATAAAAGAATCGAACCGAGCTAAAATAATCGATGAAACGAAGGTGTTCAACCTAATGGAAAGACGCTGTAAAAATATGCGCTCTTTACTTGATTTACAAGAAATTTATATACGATTATTCTTTATTGCATGAACGCGACCAATTTCCCTATGAAGAAAGCACACTGTTGTATCGCGTTTAACAACCTATACGGAACTCTGTGAACTCTGTGTACAACAACGAATATTGAGATAACAAATTTCTGATAATTTCCTTTTCAGAAAGTTACTGTATTGTTGTATTGTATATTGAACGTGTATCACACTTATGTACGTCTAAATTGTTAATTGATTCATTGTTTTTCGTGACATATCTTTATCGATTATTTTCGCAAGTTCGGCGTTTAATAATAATTATTAATCGTTGACGTCAAGAATATTTTCACGTTAAAGCATGAAGGATCTTACACTCCTTAATAATTTCAGTATTGTTTACAATAACTTTTGTACGCAAGCCTGAACAGTTGTCAGTGATTTATACACATATATTACATTATGCTATCGGCTATACTATTTTCTCTTTATCTTCGTTGCATCTCAATAATAAATCTCTAATACATCTCTGATATTCCATACTCATCGAATTGCAACAACTGGTTTCCCGAAAGAAAACTTCTTTCCACCAAACCTATTAGTATCAGAAGTTTCTTACCGAGACATTTTTTCCATTCTTGCTAGATCGATTTGCCATTAATCGTGGCGTGGAAACATTACGTATTATAAGATTTAAGATATAAGATTATATAGATAAATCACACCGTTGTTTTGCACCATCTTTGCACAAGTTTGTTTTTCATGTCCGTTACTGACGCTAATAACGCCTATTAATTATTTGTTCCAATTACGTTATTTACGTTATTACATTTCCTTGTTATTTTTTTTTTCAATATATCGACGCGGGAAACTATATTTCCTTGATCTCTCGAAGCTTAAAGGCCGGTTGGATCCGAGATTCAACGCGACACACCATGGAATTCAATGCGCAAGAACGAAAGTATGTCGGACCGCGAGATACACGGAAAGGTTTACGACATTTGCCCGTGTGTTCGTTATGGTGTTATATTCTTTCGAGGCAAGACCATGGTATATACTTATGTGGAAGTGTAAGGTGGAACGTTGCAAAAGAAATGCGATTGCTTTCGGCCGTAATGCGCAACGTTTACTCGTAAGATTGTTATGTCCACACGGAAGTTGCTTAACAATGTGATTTTAATAAATTGTTACCTGTGAATTCGCGGTACGCGTAAATCGCGTTTAGCATAACCACTGTTTCGTTCACGTTCGGTTGACGCTAGAACTCCTAAATTCGTCAAACTGACGAATGAATAGCAACATAATAGCATTTTGGTCTGAGCGATAACATATCGAATTTTGAAACTGTCTGTAAAACGATAGGAAATGTAACTTGGCGTGTTCTTCCTCGAGTAATTGTCAAAATCAATAGAAAGTAATTTGAGAAATCACAAGCAACATTAATACAAGATTGAGCGATAGCGATAAATCGAAATAAATAGCAATGAATCATGACCATCCAAAATGTGTTACGATTGTGCGGCAGTCGCGAAAGAGGTTGAGAACCTGCAGGAAAAAGGAGCTCTTTCTTTGTTACAGGGTTCCAAAGGAACTCTACGAACCCAATTATGTCGCGATGCGCCTGGTATTTGTCTCGATCCGGTGACAGGAAGATAACGTTAAATCATTTAAGAAAAGAAAGCGGCTCTATTTATAAAATATCTGTGGAAGTAGATCTGCAGTTTTATTTGAGAAATCTATATCTTCTGTGTAAAAACGAAGTTGTGCGATATTTTTTCATTGAACTTCGTGCTTGTTCGAACTGAATGCACTGTCATCCAGCGACGATTAAAGATAATATGTTTTTTGTTTCCATGGTAATTATACTCGCAATTATCATAAATAATTAGAGCACTGAATATATAAATAAGTGTCTTTCAGGATACGTGTATTGTCATATAATAAGGGAGAAATAAATCTATACGCTTGCTAACGTTCTGCACTATCTATTGTCCACTTATTAACTTTAATAAAAGATAGCGTAACATCAATAATGTCGCGTTTCAATCGTACAAAACGTTATAATTTTTTTACTTACAAATTGACCTCGATATCTTGGTGTAGTAGAACATTTCGACCTTTTTAATCTTGTTGCTGCGATGACACTAAGTCCGATCACCTTCGAATTTCGGAAATCTGTAAATATTTAGATTTAGTACCGTCCCGGGCGTCTTCGTCGACAAACGTACGCGCACTGACAGCAACAGTTCAATTTATCGGAGACTTTTTTCGAACCGTTTTGAAATCATCGAGTGATAACTACTGCTGGTTGCTTCTACTAACAGATAAGGTGGTTTGTGTGAAGACACATATGGTCTGTCATTTGACTTAGGGTGATTCGCTGCAACAAACTTGTTTCCAAGCCAGTTAACAAGTTAATTTTGTTAGTGGCATGAATAACCACGCAGTTTTATACGCCGATTAGTGGACTAATTAGAAATTTCTCATGTATTTATACTGTGCTAGTCCTCAACCGGTTTACGATTTGCTAATATTTTCATTGAATTTGACCACATCTGTAGTGCATACGCTGCACGGATATATATATAATAAGATAATAAGTAAAAGTATAATCCTATTCAATGCCTCGAGAGATAAAGAATAAAGAGAGATAAAGATATCAATTCTAAATCTTCTTTCTTGTTAAATAAAATATCTCTAAATTCTAATTGAAGATAATAGGTTGGTTTCTTTATTTACAAAATTCTTCGTATTATATTTTTCTCGATAATTATCGATTATTTATGTTGATTATAACCAACATTCTTTTGTCGCGAACAAGTCGTGCAAATCGCCTAATTACTCGGTCGTTCGTACCTTTTATCGTATAGTCGGATTAAACGGTTCATGGAAGGATCTTCTGCTCGGTAGAAGCTAGCGGAAACTCGTTTTCCTTTACGTGTATCGCGTGTGAAATACTTCCGGATCATCAACTAGGGTTGTCTCGTTACGCGTATATAAGATGTGTAAAGGACGACTATTATCAAATTGTATTTTTGAACATTACATTTATTTCGTTATTTGTTTTCGTTAATGTATTCTGGTAAACACTTTTTCAATCCGCTTAATTAGTTTCTCTATGATTTGTCAAGTTTTGTCTAATTTACCATCTTTGTGCCTTGAGCGTTTTATTTTTGCCTCATTTCTTATGTTTCTATGGCTGCAATTGGGAGAAGGAAATTAATTCTCTGTTTTAGAACTGGCTTGACGAGCTTCGCGTTGATACTTTCTGATCTCCTCTTTATCCTTTGCTGTTAACTTTACACCTAATGAGCATAATACATTTTTCGCTAGTAAATACTGATTTTTAGCATGACGTTGATATTATTCTTTTTAATGATATCAACGATACCTGCAAGACATATCTGACTATCGAAGGAACAAACGCTGTCGCATTCACTGTCTTCTGATTCCGATTCTCCCAAGGCTCTACGAGACGACCTTTCCGTACAGGGTTTTGCACAGATTCTTTTTTTTCCGCGGCTTTTCCGTTGGCTCATGTACGTCTGGCTTGTTGCTACCGCAGAAATGCGTAATATGGACAAGAATTTAAATTATTTCTGTTCCTTTAATTAATATTATTGACGTAATTGCGCTAGCTACGATTAAATGTAAATAGTCTTATGTAAAATGTAAAAGGTGGTATAAAGTATCAATAAAGTAAGTTCATTGCAAAAGTAATTTGCATTAGCACAGCTAGCAGCTGAACAAACGTGCAAAGTATCTGTAATAGAAACGAATGTGTTAAAAATTAGAAAAGAGTGCATGTCATTTAAAACAAGAATTTAGCTGCATTTATGAAATTATTATGAAAGTACCTTTGTAACTTAATTTAATCAGCGATGTTTAGATTGAAAAGATCGTTATTTTTATTTTACCTGGGCTTTCCGATGTAAAATCCACTTTAGATACACTGAGTCCCATGCAACCAATATGACGATTAAGAAGGGATTCCCTCTCCTCTATCGAGGGTTTTATACATCCCAGCACTAGCTCTGCGAACGAAACTCGTTTAACGAGTTTCCTAATCAATTTCTTTGACTTCTTTCTCTTTTTCTTCTTTCTGCACTTTCGATACTTCACTTTTAGCACGGTTTTAGGCATAACTTCTTCTATCTCGCCTTCGTTGACACAATCGGTTACTAGTTTTCTGCGTCTTCGTTTTTTAATTTCTTTCTTCGTTTCCTTCGATTCTTTTGCTCGTTCCTCTTTCCATTTTTTGTATACTCGACAATCGGCTTTACGACGAAGATCCATATTTTATATAAAGGTAAATTTATATTATATAAATCTTTTCAAGGCGTGGCGTGTTCAATGTGTGTTGTATTGAGAAGTGGGCTGACAGGTGGATGCGCCTTTTTACATCTTTGTACGGGAATATTCTGATTGATTTTTGATAATCATGATTCCACTGGTTACGGTAAATCCATGTTGAGTTTTTAAGAGGTTCCTCTGGTGTGGATTTTACGTGGATGCATTTTGTCAGGTCTATGAATTTATTAGAAGAACCACGTTAAACTTTCTCGCTTGTTTTTCGCTTGAGATTGATGTAACATTGCATGCAATCTCCGTACGTAGTAAACTTCATACTATGTTCTGTATAATTTTTGACAGATAATTTACCAAGCATGGCAAAATTTTAAGTAACGTAGAAAGTACCTGAAAATGTAAAAATATTATCACTTACTACTAGAAATAATCGTGTAAATGCACAAAATTATTTGATACAATTTTTTCAAGAAAATGTAGATTATATGCTAAATCAAGTGTGAACTTAAAATGCTACAACCTTTCTTTCATGATTCCTACTGTTCTGGAATCGTTCAAATTCTATTGTATATGCCAGTAACTTCGTAATTAAGCGCAATGATGCAAAAAGATTTGAAATCAAAATCAATGCCCGACGGGGACCGAAGGAAGCAAGTACAGAAACACAAACTGAAGCAACTCGCAGAATGCGACGAGATTGTTTCTTCGGAAACTGTGAATGCTATCGGTCGAGTTACGGATGTTGTTCGAGCCGCTGATGACAATGCACCGAGTAGCGATGAGCTCGACGAAGATCTCGAAGAGCAGCACAAAGACCTAAATTTGTATCTCGATTTGCCAAATGATACGTATTCCCTGACCGCGATCAGGCCAGAGCTTCCAACCTGCGTTAGATATGGTGTCCGCGAAGGGATGACTCATATTAACATGCCAAAATTTTCACCATTGTCCAGGGGTCATCAGGTATATACAATTTTAGGGACCATCGTAAACTTAGCTGTATCGCAATTGAGAGATTTGAAAATTTACCGAAGTTTCCTTCGTTGAAAGGATTGTCTTTGCAGGTCTATAAACTCTTTTGACAAAATATTGCTAGCATATGAAGACTACGGAAGAAGAGCATGGCAAGCAATTAAAAAATTCGATAATCAGTTCCACGTAACCAAAATTGTCCATTTATTTGATCAGAGAAAGAAACATGTCTTTCTGCACCTTATCGAACATTAAAAAAATCATCACTCGTTTGATTTTGCAGAAAATTTCACAGATTTGTCAGCTATTTTCGGGAAACTTGCCATCAAATGACATCAAAATCAAGAAATCAATTAGAAATTGTCTTGTCATGTTCGTCTCTTGCATTACACTGTTTGTGTAATTCTTATGAACCGCGTAAAACCTGTAATTTAAGATAATTATATTAACTATTAGGCTCTACCATTATTAAATATCTCACGACCAAAGTATTGCGTACTGTGCAGTTATAATATTAAACTTGCACAACCTAAGACAAATTATCACGAACTTCGTCTATTCATTTAATGGTTACTGCTTGAAAGAGCTTTCTTTCGATCAAATTCAACGAAATTGCAGGGTTTCTGCAATTTTATCTACTTAACATACCTGCAAAGATGCAATCATAATCGGTAAGAGGCTATGTGTTGCAACTTATCGCTGCTACCCATTATTTCGATAATAGGGTGGAGCAACAGCGATCGCGGCGTTCGCGACAACAACAGTTTATAAATCCCGTTGTTGGAACGAGGCGGTTATCGATCAGATTATCGAAGATGGAGATACGTTTTATTGTGAATCATACAAAGACATAAACACGGACGATCGACGAATGCTGTCGATCCTCGATTTAAAGAGGACTCTATGCGTGCAAGGCAAGTTGACCGTTAACGTGAGCATCGAGGAGGCTGCATACGCTGGCAAATTTCGCTCCACAGAGGTGACGGAATTGCATCTGGTCAAAGCCTTGGATTTATTCTTCAAACGCTACAACGCTGGTATTTTGGCGTCATCGGTATTGAACGTGGCGATTTGGAAAGACTCGAAGTATTACAATCTGTTCGATGGCCAGCCAAGGAAAGAGAATTGCGAACCAGCAGACGATGCAGTCAGTGGAACAGCTAAGCTGTTTTTGGTCAAGGATCTAATAGGACTTCTTTTTATTATCCTCGAGAAGAGCAACGTGAAGAACGAGCCTTTCGTTCTCTACGCGATAGCGATTAGCGGTGTGGATCATTACACTCAGCCAGTGGATGCCGAGAAGCACGAAAGAGCCAATCACAGAGCACAAAGACGACCGAGTG
This sequence comes from Bombus confusus, assembly GCA_014737475.1. NCBI lineage: Eukaryota > Metazoa > Arthropoda > Insecta > Hymenoptera > Apidae > Bombus > Bombus confusus. The sequence continues at coordinate 1,628,732 of JACXIV010000065.1, forward strand.
GTTATAAAATGCAGGAGAAGTATCGAGCAGTGGTCCAAGGCTCTTATCACGTTACACATCCTGTAATTCCAGCGCCACTTCGTAGTCGAACATTCCTGATTATAGCTCTGGCAGCTCTGGTCTATTCGCGACTGGTGAACGCCAATAAGTGGACCAGTGCTTTGATCGATCTAATTTTTAATCAATCCAACATATACTTCGTCGATCTGGTACGCGTTCTCGATAAAGATTTGAATGACAAAGAGTTCGAGCTTCGTTTGGACGATATCATGGGTGACATTATTCTCGGAGCGTACTCCGCGAAAGTGAAGATTCGAACGAACGTTGTCCCAGGTCACGGACAGAAAAAGGGTAAACTCGGCATTGACGATGGTATACGCGAGTTCTTTCAGACTCAAGTGACCGGTCTGCTCGAGATCAAGAATTTCTTCTATGCAATTTGGAGACACGACGACACGTACTATTTCATGGATCCCTTTGCCTGTGATGAAGAAGGATTCCGAAGTGGTTCGGCTGAGATAGATGGTTCAGCGAATCCTGGGGAAGCTGCCTGTGTGACGATGAACAGCTCGATCAATCAAGTGGTGGAGACCATTATGGAGAACACTGGTAGTAGGGACAGAGATCCTTTCGTGATCCACGGGGTCCGAGTCCTGTACGTGAAGACTGGAACCACACCTGGCGGTCCCTTGGAGAAGGTGATCTATCGAGAGAAAGGTACGAACCGCAGGCCACAAGCATTACCAACATTACCGACGGTGAGGGACTCGTTAAAGCTGGACGAAGTGGTCGATATGAAACCGAGAATACGACTGGATATGGATAAAATGAGGAACGTGGATGTCCAGGTTCCAGATTTGCTAAAAGACGCGGAGAATTACATGATGAAGGATGACGAGCCTACGACTTACGTAATCGTGCCACCTGAAGAGAAGAAGGAGCCAGAGGAAGAACTTTGGGGAGAAGAGGAAGAGGAAGAAGAAGATATGGAGAGATTGCGAGCGGAAGCTGGCGATATTACAGAAGAAGAAGAGGAGGAAGAAGGTCCTGAAATAATCGAAGAGAAGGAGCCTGTTGAAGAACCAGTCGTGAAGTTAGTCAAGGGTTACAAAGTGATAAATCCTAATCGTTTGATCCTTCAGGGGTCGAAGAATTGTCTGGACGAAAATTTTGACGAATGGTCGAGGGGTAAGCAAGGACTGATAGCAGCTCTCGCGGTCTTGGCATACAGAAGATTGAAGGATCCCACCAAGTGGCGAAACATGGATATCGATCAACTGGTCGACGTCAGCAACGGACTTTTCGACGAGATTATAGATTGGATTAGAAAGGGACGTCCTAAGATAAGAGATCCCGAAGAAATAGTTGGAGAAGAAGTGGAAGAAGAGGAAGAGGAAGAAGAGAAAGAAGGTGAAGCTGAAGAGAAATTGTTACCTAGACCAAGTCACTTGGACATGACGATGTTACCCCACAGACTGAAGATGGGAGAGAACGACGTGTTCTTCAAGATGAAGATGAAAATTATTCAAGGTGAAGCGACTCCTTTGGCAAATCTTGCGGAGGCCCTCGAATGTTACTTCAACCGATATCCAGAATTAATCCTGGAGAACAAGAGACTGATGTACGGTGTTTGGAAAGAGGGTCCGAACTTCTTCATGTTCAATCCATACGGAAGCGACGCAGAGGGTTGGCGTCTTCGCGACTATCCGGCTTCATTTGCAGTAGTAGCTAGTTTGAACGAATTGACCGATCTTCTTTACGGCGTGTTGGAATTCAACGATCCTTCCTTTATAATTCACTTCGTCGGACTGGACTCGATACAACCTGGGCTTTATGCTACCGACGAGGAAATAATAGTTCCAGAAGATACCGTGGTCGAGCAATTCAAAACGAGATTTTTGCCGATCACGGACGACGATCTGGAAAGGTTACAGGCTGAATTAAGGGAGGCAGAGGAAGTTGAGGAAGAACCAGATATCGTAGACGTGGAAGTTATGGGAGAAGGAGAAGAAGAGGAGGAGGAAGAGGAAGAAGGTAGGAGACCTGTGAGAAAGTTACACGAGGAAGAGGAGAAGCCTTTAATCGATCCGTTGCTAGAGGCTCAGGAACAAGATCAACCTGACGCACCCTATCGTTTGAACCTAATTTTACTTACGTCCAACATGAAGGTCTTTGACGAAAACGAAGAAACCATCGACCAGGTGCACGAACAGATAGCCTTAGAGAAGTTAAAGTACAATCATCCCCCTCCTTACGTTATGCCATCTAGTAAAACATTGTTGAAGCTTCTGGAGGCGAAACGAGCCAAAAGATCCATTCCATCTTTAGTATCCAGATTCTCCATAGATTCCAGATTAGATGTAAAAAGGAAAGGCGGAATTTCTACGATTATCTTGGCTAAGTCGACGATGATTGTACCGTCAGGGATATTGGAGGAAACGAAACCTTCAAAAATGATTAAACTGTCTCCGAAAAAATATTTATACTCTAGAATTTTGCCAATCTGTCTGATGCCTCTGAGAGCTATTAACGACATGTATATACAAGACGAAGATCTTGCAAAGGCTATGCGATTAGAAGATCTACGGAGGTTGGAGGAAGAACAGAGAAGGGCTGAAGAATACGTTCGAGAGCCTGTACCGGAAGTACCTGTGGGAGTTCGTATACGACCAATGTTGATACCACTCGGACCGATTATTAAAACGCCGATTTCTGATAAGAGGGCGATTACCTGTATTGAAAAGAAGAAACGTAAATGTTTGTTGAGCAAAGGTGACGAAGGCGACGCTTTGATAGAGAAGGTTCTCTGCAACACGGAGGATTTATTGTTAGAACTGTTCTTCCCTGACTTTAAAACGAAGGATCAGGTTCGTTTTAGAATAGTTATTGTAGAATGGAAATTGATATGTTTATTTACGATGTTTTCGTCGTCGTGATAGCAGATAGAACCAAAAGTTGCTGAGGCCAAAATTTCCGAACTTGCTAAACCGATGGAGTCTGAAACGACGACGATTAAAAGGAGCACAGTGGGTAGCCAAAAGAAAAAGTCTGTGCAAGATTCGCGTGGTTTAAAAGTAAGCTCCAATCGTTAAATGAAATAACGATTCGTTTAAATTAAATATCGAACAGGAAATAATTATTATAAACTATTGGATGAATATTACTTATTTTCATTCTAAGCTAACGCAAGATGGAATCCGAATACTTCATGGTAACATATGCTTCAAAAATCGCGACGAAGTCCAAGCTTGTCACTTCAAGTCTTGCTTCTTTACCGCTCTGCTGTGTATTCTGGCGAAGATCAAACTGGATCCAGATCGTTTCTGCGGCAAGATCCTAGATCAACTCATATTTCTCGGTGACAAGATCTATCGACAAACCGGCAAACTACGGTATAAACCATATCGATGGTTCCATCATATCGAAATTCTCGACACGATTTACAACGTGATCACGAAGCAGAATGTTTACGCGGATCCTAAAAACTGCGAGGACGACGAGCTGGAATTCGTGCTGGACAATTTCTTCGAGAAAAACAAGACCGGAATCATCGTGTTCACCAATTGCTCGTACGCCTTTTGGACGGCGAACGATCGATATTATTTGTACGATCCTTATCCCTGTGACGAGAAGGGGAATGTTTCAGAGGAAGGTTACTCCTGTCTTATGGAATTTTGCAACATAAGCGCGATGATCGATAAGATCGAGGCTAACGTCGGTGAAAATATTAAAAAACCTTATCGAATATACACGATATGTATAGCTCACATGGAGACGAGGAAGAGAGCGAAGAAGAAACGAAGAAGAAAGTGGGTTCATTGCGTGGAGAAGCAGATCGAAGAAGTTCGCATCGAAGAGCCCTCGGAAATGGAAGTATCCATTAACGCATCAGAAGCATCTCTAATCGAGTCGGCCGACTGGGTGAAACAAGAATCGAAAACTAGTCTCGTATACGATATGACGATTCCTGGTTTCGCTCCTATTAAACATTACAACGCGTCGATGTTCGACGTGGACGTTTTGGAAAACGAAATCACCGCTCCACTGTTGGCACCTTTTAAAAAATCTTCTGTAAGGGAATCGAAGAAGGTAGAGGACGAATTCGAAGCGGTGAAACTGCTGGTCAGGAGGAAAGTTTACGACAAAAGATTCAAGCCGCACACAGCAATCACTACTCCTTTGGATCTTTGCATCATGGCTTGGTCGTTGATTCACGATCCAATTACCTGGTCTGTTAGGACGGTAAAGGGATTGTTCGAGGCGAGTGCCGACTATACTTTCGATAGCATATTGGCCGCGGAAGATTCTACGGTCAGTGAAATGACTGATGGTTTACTACCTGAGTTTGAGATAGCCAATTACGTGTTTCGAGTGGTGTTCGTGCCTCTGCACTATGGAACCTTGTACAGTATCGAAGGTTGGAATCTCTCGATGTCCTTGCAGAAAGTTTTCGACACACTCAGCTACACGGGCGCGATTATAATTTGCGGTGATTCTCATATGGGTGTTTTGAAGAAGGATGAAAATCATTTTGCCTGGTGGACGATTAGAAGAACGAAAAAACTGAGGATCGTTACCTCTATAGATATGAAGGAATTTTTGAAGTTGATCGTTCAGGAGATCGATCAACCCGAGGAGACGATTTTCATGATGAGAGTAATTACGGTTTCTTATGCCCAGAAAGTTGATCCTGACTGTGACGATACGAAAGGTCTTCATGAGCCAGTGATACCAATCAGCTCGCTGGCGGAAATCCATAGGATGCCAGCTAAACCTTACGATCTCGAGGCGATATTCAGGCCTACCGTGCCAGAATCAAATAAACCGATCTTTATACAGGGAACAGTTGCCCTGAACAATAGAGATACTGTGACCGAACCGAGAGTTAAAAGATGTTACTTTGTCGCTGCTTTAGCGGTGATGGTGAAAAGAGATATCATTCAAAGTCCCATGCCAGGAATGATAGATAAAGTGATCGAGGTTGCTGAATCAGTTTATAGAGAATTTTCGGAGCCCAAGTTTCATACGGAACACATTTTGCGTAACGTTACTGTGATGAACAGAATCTTCGATTTTCGCGACTGTGCATCTCCTTTGGTAACGCTCACGTTAAACCCTCGAACATTGAGAACCGACTTTTACGTTCAGGTTAGCAGATTTACGTTTTATTTGTTACGTTAGATTAGCGCCTATGAAATGTCGTTTTCTCAACATTTTCCTCCAATTTTGTCCCATTTTTCAAATATTCAATGTCGAAGAAACATTTCGTACAGTGGCTTACGAAAGTATTCGAACTTACAAAAGCTTTTTATCAATAGGTATATTATGTGTGTTCGAATTTTACGATGGAATTTCAAAATGATTTATATAACGCGTACGATGTGTATAAAAGTTTCCTATGACAAGTATTCAAATACTTTTGTCAACCAGTGTACGTACTAATCTAACGTGTTAATTAAAGCACACGATGAAAATCTTCCTTTATTCCCATCCATCACAGGTAAGGAAGCATTTGAGAAAATATTTTAAAACGTACGCAAGTGGAATTCTGCATTTCACCAACTGCTGTTACGGTTTCTGGTATTCGAGAGCCACGAACGCGTATTACTATTTAGATCCTTACCAGTGCAATGAAAAAGGGAGGAAAGTTTCAAACGGTGGTAAAGCTTGTCTGTGTATCTTCCCCAGTATTTGTCAAATGGTGAGAAACATGTGCTTTAATCAGTTCGAAGACACCTCAGGCTTTTTCATTCATCGTCTGCACGTGGACTCGGTAAACGTGCCATCGTTCAAAACGTTCAAGGAAGATCCTATGTGGTTATACCTGGATTATCACTGGAACTTCAGACACGCTCCGGATATCGTAAAATCAACTAGCAAGAAGAAAAAGCAAGTGGAAGAACCGGAAAAGAAAAATGTCAAGCAATTCTGGAACAATTACGCTGTCGAGGTGTCTAATCTTATCTATTCGGTTTGGGGCACCATTGGCTCTTACGATTCCAGATTCGGCGACCGGGCTGGAAAGAATCAGGCAGCCATTTGCGTGGCTGTCTTGGCCATGCAGTATCTCAGTCATCCATCGAGATGGGGTCCGGCCATTTTGGATTCAGCCGTGATCTGCGGAGATTCTTATTATACGGAAAGTTTAAGAAGCTCGATCCAAAAATGCGCCAAGCATTTCAACAGGTTCAATTTACAAACCTCCTTCAAGATCTTCCCCCACTTGTGGACTATTGATTTTAGAGATGGTATTTGCGGAATTTTATACGGTGCTCGAAATAGGATGACTCTCGCGACTGCACTGATGAAAGCTTTCGAAGAGTCACCGAACGTTCTCATCGAGTGCAACAAAATCACGTTAGCAGCCCTCGCGGCGAAAGATGGATACTACGTCGCTGATCCCTGTTGGGTCGGACCACCTCTGTTCAACAAGGACCATGGAGCGATCTACGTCCTTCGTTGTAAGAACATGAACTCCCTGGTGTACGCGGTGATCAAGATGCTTAACACTAATCAGAGACTCGATTTCCGTTTGACTCCTATCATGTTCACTTTTGAACAGGAGGACTTTAACTTTGTCGAAGGAAAGAAACGCGAAGCGAAGAGGAAGGTCTTCTTGGATCCTATTAGAACTGCTCCAGGGAAAGTCATGGATCCGGGTATGCCTATACCAGGCGCTCACACGGCCCCAGACGGGGTTTCTTATCTCACATATCGCAAGAATCTTGAAATGGGCATAAACAGAGGTCACGAACTGGAGAATCCTGAGTTGCCTTCGGTAGAGCCAGTGTTGGAGAAGGATAACATGACGAGCACGCTCATTAGTACCACCTGGCATCTGAATCTCGGCCAGGCCGCTCCTTTGGAGAAATCTACGCCTGTGTTCGAACCTCGGCTGATCCAACATGTGCCGGAACAGTGCGAGGCACGGGTCGTTGATTCGTTCGAGCCAACTCGCCACGTGCAAATGTCTATAACCGACCTGCTGGCAGCCTGCGACGATTATCCAAGAGTGGTAGACTTCACTGGCGAGCCTGCTCCACAGTTAAGACCGCTGGAATGCGCCGCCGCGCGTAGTTTTCTTAGCGACGCTACTCGTCGAGAGTTTCGTGCTCATACCGCGGACATGGCCAGCGAAGTTTATAAAACTTACAAACACCGACTTCCCAAGTTAGCAAAGAAACGATCAGCCGGTGATAGCGGAATACCCGTCGAAGACATTCATCCCATTACCGAGGAGGAGATGGAGGTGAAGCAGAATTCTCCTGACACCGAGGCGGAGACGGAGGGCACGGAAGATGAAACGTTTACGGAAACGGAAGTCACGGAAACGGAAGTCACGGAAACGGAAGCTACTGAAACCGCGGAAGACGACTAATACAGTAATAATTGTAACAAAATTCTGAATTATCGTATTTGGGTAATTTATTTTATTTGCTTCGTCCAGAATTTTAGAGGAAGCCAGGTTAGTGTTTAATCTCTTGGATTTTGTAAGGTCTGTTATTTTATTACGTGATATTTAAATGTACTCGTCATTATTTTGTGGCTAATGATTTTTTGATGAGACGTGCTTAAATTTTTGTAAGTAAACGAGTGTTTTGTTATCAGGCGTGATTTTGATTTAATAAATCACATGGATCTTAAGCTTCAGATTTTTTACTTTTATTGAATCTACGTCTCGATGTAGGTATTTGTGGTCAATATAATATCCATAGAGAGGTATGGTTTGATTCGAAAAATTTGCTATGATTTACACTCGTATTCCCTGCTGCTTAATGTTCCATGTTTTTTTTTCTAGAGATACTGAAACTTAGAAATACACCTAGTTGTTTATGACTTCTAGACAGTTATTGAGTATTGTCCTTCGTAATCATACAATCCTCCAATTTGGAATCGAAAACTTGAAGGTGGTTTACCTTGGGTTCCGTGATGAGGAACCTTTTAAAATTTCAAAATTCTGCGAGTCAAAGTTACCGTGAAATAAATATTCAAGAAAATGGAGACAAACATTTATTATATGTATAGAAGCATGTTTTTCAGAACATACAATTTAAAGACTAGATAGAGAGCTGTATTGACCAAGTCGTAATTTATTTGACAAAAAAGGTACAAATCAGTAAGAAAATTCGACGGTGGACGGCAATTAACATTAAAATTACAAACTTACAACAAAGTTACAACATAATGATACATAAGTAACGTATATCATTTAAAAAAATTTATTCTACGATGATAATGACACAGATTTTAAGCTTAAAATGACACAAATATCAAGAGTTTTTTTTAGTTATGATAAAATACAACTAATTTTCATAAGAAATTATACAAATATTTGTAATGTTAATCAATATTGAAATACGCGACGCAACTTGTATAATGATTTGTCGCATGTAATGATCATTAATACATATTTGTTATCGATACAAAATGAAATTAGTACAATTTATATAATATATAATGTATCATTCAAGCATACAAAAATTCACAATATACAAACGCAGTATACACCGTTTTAAAGCAGCTTGGTTCGTTCTCTGTTTGATATGATTCAAAATGACACGGACGCTTCAAAATTGCTATTTTACCTGCAATTACATTTCATATATAAAATGTAAAATATATTGTGCATTCTAAATCAATCAAAACATGTATAGAGTCAAAATTTGTCATTTATTTCAGCTATCAACATTTACTTTTATATATTTTACTCTGTTTCAACTTTCGTAAAATTCGATAGATTCGATAGTTCGTTAGTATCTTGCACGTATTCACAGCAGTTTATAGGAAGCGAACTTTTCAAGCGACTTTCAAACGAACAGCACGTACGATACAAATATTACATTTAGATTACATTTAAATGCACGATAACAATATTAACAAGAAGATTTAAGTACGTGGAATCTCTGACTTTCTTTCGCGTTTAATGCACTTGATTTTTGAGAACTTGATGCAATCATCGAAGACCTTTTGTTTGTCATGGAAAATGTCGACCGAACGTATGAAGAGCCCCATTCATGAAATTTTACATATTCCGATAAAACGGGATCTAATTTGCAAATAAGTCGTTGCTTTCGCTTCTTAAATCTAGTGGTTGCAAAAGTGTAAAATTTTTTCACTTCTCTACCTTTCAATCAGAAACAATGGGAAATTACCGTAATTTATTTTACGACTAACGTTTAACGTTCCATCGGTTTTTATTAATAAGTAGAATTTTCGATCGTTCGATCACCTTCGTACTTCGTTTGCATCAAGTCCTATAAATCTTGATGTTTTTTTACTTTCATGTCGGTGGATATACAACACGAAAGAAATACGTAATCAGATGTTGTCGTTGTATCCATAATACATTTTTTCGACGACCATTTTATTTTTGCACACGAGGTATTTCATTTTGCTTGCCCAACTTTGGACGTTAGACCTTTCTCAACCTTGTACGGGAAATGGACGAGTATCAGAAGGCAAACGGTTTAACACTAATGGCTATGGTAACAAACGATTGTAGTATGTTACCGGTTGAAGACCGGTTCTTTGTTTCGCAAAATTATGGTAAATTAACTCCAGGTGAACTCGTGGCCTTGAAAGTATAAAATCTAAACGATTCTACAAATACGTTAACTCGTTAAAGTAAGTGGAATTAAGTACGAATGAAAAAGTTACGTTAAGTTAAGGTTCTTCTCTTCATTTGTAGAAATTATTAATGGTCTTCGGAAGTCTCCTCAATGCCACCCAAAAACGTACTTTCATTTTGATATTCGCAAAATTTATGAAAATTCGAATCTTCCTTTGTTAACTGTAGAACAATATTCCTCCGACAGACAATTACGCATTAAATCCTTTTCAATTTTGATAATCCTATGCACGTACCAATCGAGAATTATCTAATGTGACCTACGAAATAATTCGCAAGAAAAGTGAGGGAATGCTAAAATAATAAGTAGATCGTTGGATCCTTTTCAGCAGAATGTAATCGCACGGCGAGACTCATTTCTGACGTTCGTTAACGCTATACGATTGTTAATTAGTATAATAATTATCGTTTTTTATTATCATTTCTCATGCTAAAAAATTCGCGCCGTATGCTCTTACGTCGTATTACGAATAAATTAGAACGTATAAATTCTAAATGACAGAACGGTTTCACATCCTCGTTGTTAAATCGTAAATTGAAAAGGACCGAAATAACGCGTTTAATAGTGGGTAAAATAAAAAAAAACGTAAACGTTTGATTGTTTTGTAAAAAGTTGCATCTTCTTGTACGAACGAACGAAGATTTTACTCGTTGGGTGTCTGCTGCTGTTCTTCTGTCGCTGGTTTCGTGTATAAAATTTCGGCGTACTCCGTTTTGTCCTCGTTTAGACGACGTGGAACGCTTTGTTGTTGCTGCGTCAAGTCCAATTCCGCATAAACTATTCCTCCTTCGCCCGTGGTAGGATTGAGTTTAGTTTCTTGTGCAGCCGGCATTCCAGGCTGTAGCTGCGGAATTTAAACAATCTTATCAATTTCGTCAAAAACTTGCTTTGTAGTTGCTTGGAAAATTTCGAAAATTTTACGTGAACATTTACTTTCAGTGTGAGGAGCTGTTTTACGATAATACGTTAAACTAAAATATGGTAAACTATTAAACTTATTAAAATAATTATACATATATGCGTATAATATAATTAATGAGCATAAATTTGTCGAAGTTCAGTAAGAAATTTGCTCATTCTTAAAATTAGTTTCTGACATAATAGAATGAAACGAATGTCGGTGATTTTTTAATCTGTTCGTCGCCTGTTATATTAAATTTGGATGTAATGTAAAAATAAAAGAAAGGATCAAGAATATTCGAGAATGAAGTCACCTTTTCATCATCGACTGTGACGACAGTTCTCACGGTGTCTGTGTCCGCGCCAGACACTTTATCCTTGTTGCGCTTAAAGAGGCGGGACAAGCTGATTCTAGATTTCCGTTCACCTCGAGATCCATCCACCTCTGTTCTGGAATAGCGGCCGGCACTCTCCGTATCACTTCTAATCAATACAATTTATTTCCTTTTAAAATTTGTTCAATTGTCACATTTTTATATCGCCTTTATTCTTTAGCAACGAAACACATTTTGTGAGACGATAATTACGTAGACGGTAGACAGAGAAACAAATACAAAAGAACAAATACTCGAAGTGATTATTCTGTAACCATTTAAAATTCCAATAAGCTACAGTGTAATTTCTAGAAAGCTTAAAACTTATTTCACTTATTTATATTTTCTTCGAAAGGAAGAATCGGTTCGAAAATTAATAACGACAAAAGGTTGGCTCATGGAATTATAAAGCGACGTTATTAATTGAGCGAAACGAATCTGGCGAACACGATCTGCGTATCGCAAGAACATAATTGAGTCGAAAAGAAGCATTATACGTTGAATAATTCACACGTATTCGATTACGAGACGTCTTTTTCTTTCGATTTCAGATGATTTATGAACTGTTAATGAAGCTTTGAAGAATCACTTAGGAGCATGAAACATCTTTAATTTATTTGGTTTGTAATTATAAATACAAACGAGTTACGTGTAAATTGATTAGATTTAAGTTTTAGTTGTTAATATAATAATAATGTTATTTCGAAATACCATTCCTTAGAACGTTTATATCTCAAGACATAATCAACCAATTGATTACGTTCAACATGTTCTTTCGAAAATGTTGATAAAAACAAATGAACAATGATGAAAAATCGTACATATTATGTACGCGTTTAAGATCTCAAACAGATCGATTGTTAACTAATACGTTCAAAATTCACTTGTTCGAAATTGATTTCCATGTTATATATAAATAAGTACCTTTCAGTTTTTGTCGTATATAAACGTCATGTATTAGGACATTTTTGGCTTAGAGGAATGAAATGTAATTAAGAGGGCGCGGTTAAAGCTGTTTAGTAATAAGCATGCACATGGGGGAAGGGGAGAAAAGAGAAATGATTAAGCAGACACGTAAATCGTATGATAATAGGCGACAATTCTAATTAATTCCGATATAATTTCCTTGAAAAACTTATAATTACTTCAGAACCAGTACCAGTATAGAGCAACTTTTCACTTTCTTGAATATTAAATTTAAAGAAAGAAGGAAATAAGTGATTTAATGTCAATTTCCATGTAGAATTTATAATTACTTATATTATGTTTTCTCCAAGACCTTTTTCTTATAATTAATAAAAATAAGCGATTATACCTAGTAATTTTATCGGAACATATATTTATGTATAATTATCATTGCAATAAAATAATTTTTTCTCCTCGTTACAAACGTTGTTACCACACGTGACATGAATTATATACGAGGCATTTGTTACGTGCGAATTCAATGAAAATTATCTCGGTATCTTTCATAAAATGATGATTCCACGTTTGACATTGGCGTAAGCTTGAAATTCCATATTTTCTTTTTCCATGAAAGAAGTAGAAAAAAAGCTTGCCTTCGCCTATCGGTTTCGTCTGCGCTTTTCGATTTCTCAAAACGAAGTAGATTAACGCTTGCTGCCGGATCCGCGAAGTCTTGGATTCTGTGCAATTTCCTGGTAATATGGTAAATACCGACAGATAAATGCATTTGAACGGATAATCAAACGCGTCCATTTCTTATTCGACCGTTTTCCAGCCGTCTTTATTTGTTTAAAAAAGTAGAAGACATAATTATATGTAACTGCGTTTGAACGGCTTAATTAAAATATTTCTTTCGTCTATCTTGTTCATCTGAATAAAGTTTCATATTAGCGTCAAGTAAACGATCGAAGTATCTCTACTATAAGGAAGCACCAACAGAAGAAAGAATATTAGTTACGAAATTTGGTGCAGAATATTGGAACACTGGAAGTGCGTTTTGCTACTAGAGGGAGACCACTACAAAACCTGTAGAAAATTATACTCACGACTCGCCAAGGTTCCTAGATGTCGTGTTACCTGTAAATAAATAATCAACGAAAATTCAGATCTCGCTTAATTAGAATCTTGATATTATCGGAACAACGGCACGAATTAGAATTTCTAATTCCAAGTTAGGTAGTTTTACTTGACCTGATTAATAAAGTACGATTGATCGATGGATAAATCAACGGAAGGGCACTAAAAATATGAAATATAAGGTTTAACGAAATTGAAACGCGAGTTGGAAAATTATTTGCGATGCGATGACGGGATGGCATATTCTCGTGTACGTTCGTGTGTATTTAAAACAAATGTTTTATTTCAAAAATCATATAATACCTAAGTATAATATCATAGCGATGAATGAACTTACAATTAATTACATACAGCTCTTCTATATATTAATTTCATTTGAATTCTTAATTAGATTTACTTCTGCCTATTGCGTTGTATCTACAAGTACAGATACAAAATGTTCATGTTCTTTTCTCGTATTCGTTTCTCATATGGTCGCAGTGTAGGTGTGTACATGCGGCTGTGTTGGTGTGGATTTGTGTGTTCGTTATTTTATTTATCGACCGTATAACATTCAAAACCTCATTGTCTTTTATCTGTTAATTCTTTTTCGTTTTTTTTTTATTCGTTTTGTTAAACAGCGATTTTTTAAATTGTTTCTCTTTCTCCTTTCCTCTTCTCGTTTTTAAACTTTAACGTTTAAATTAGCAATCTCTGAAGTATCCTTAAAGTGTTTCCACCTCTGTCATACTGTTTGCATATTGGGCCCACGTCACGAACATATTTAGATAAAACCAACGTCAGTACGTCAAATTATGTGGAATTTTAAAAGAACTGACATCTCCGAGCGTAATCGATTCTTTTCAATTCTATATTATATTGTATGTTTGTGCTCGTCCTATCGATGATTCACACTCCAAAAATATTTCAGAGAACACTATACTCAGGTATTCGCGATCGTTAATATCTCGTGATCTTTATAATCATATTTAATAGCTAGACTTAACATAAATATATGTATATATATATAATATATATATACTCCATTGTATGGCCAACGATCATGCTTTCTCATATTAATATTACACTAAAATCTTCGTCATTAATTTATTAGAAGTTTTACAAATCTTCAACTTCGCCATTTTGTCTCGTTCATCGGTCGTATCTTATTTAGATTCTACAAAGAGAAAGAAAAAAAAAAAAAATGATCCAATATCCATAATCTAACGGCAGCATACTTATATGTATCTTAATACACGTATGTATACGAGTGTAAATCGCAGCATGATCATCGTTGCATTTAAATAATTAACCATTACAAATAATGAACAATAGAAATGAATTACAAAATAAGTGGCTTAATATCGTTTAAAATGTACCGCAAGGAATTTTTTGTACATCAACGTATATCCGCGCGTAATATCCCTTAAAACTTCCTCCTCTATACCTTAAAACTCCCTATTTCCCTTTTTCCATCGTTTTCGCGTTAATCGATTATCGTTTCGACGTGCTTTCATTGTCGTAGTCGCGTTGTACGCGGGCCGAACAGGTGGAACACAGATTGTACCACAGACGGCAACGAATGCCCGTCTATTTCTTTCTTTTTTCTTTTCTCCTCTGCCATTATTCTCTCTCCTCCGCACGTACGGCAGCAAATTCTTCGACAAATTCGTTTCTCGCGCGTAGGACTAACAATAAGACCGAGAGGGGATTCGAGCGAAACGGAGAAATCCTCCGCGCCTCGAATTATCGTGAAAAAGGTTCCAGAGGTTTTCAGTGCATATTTTGGCAGTGATTATTTTTGACTCGGCTACCCGCCCTTTGCAATCCGCTTTGTGCTGATCCTTTCTTGCTCGCTTAATATCGTTCTGGCGTGATTCGTTGCTAAATCATAAGACGTCCATTTTGGTTCAAACATGATATTTCATTTCTATTTAACGGTACTGTCACGCGTTTGCAGGAATTTATACCTTGCAGACGTTTTCAAACATTCTTAAGGTCAGAAGAGATCGCCAAAGATATGCTTCGTCAAGTATAGGAAATATCCCCGTGTTCGAGCAATTCGAACATTTTTTTCGAAGAAACGGTTGCCTTCGTTACAACGAATCACAATGGGAAAGATAGTTTCTTCAGATATGAATATGGTAAAATGTTTCAAAATCGTATATAACCTACGCTGTATGTGTGTATAATAAAATTCGGGCGGCCCTGGTCTCGTTAGTCGTTTGAACGTATCATCGAATCATCCCCTCGCGTGTCTATTACGAGTTTAGATTAACTAGACGCGTGTTTCTTCCCTTTGCGTTAGGCTCTATTACATACACTAATACGTTTAATCGTTCGTACACATAATATATACCACAATAGTTACATGTGATTCGCTGGGAACGCACGAGGACGCCCATTTGTTCTACTAGACGAGACTTTTATAAATTAATTGGCAGCGTAACGTGACTTCTTTGTACAATAACCAAGGGAAAGAATGGGTAGGAAAAATCGATTCAAACAGATATATCAGACTTTTGCTTCCTTTCTTTAAATTTGTTCTCAGAGCTAGCGGAACAATAGGTGTCGACAGGTGCGTTGCTCACGGCACATTGACATACGGATGCGGCTCAGCCTCTTTAACGGCACAAACAACGCTTCGACATCGCGAATACGATACAGAATAGTACTTAATTGGCAACGTACATCCACGTTTAATCGATTTACTTCTTAAATAATCCAACGCTCTAGTTGCTTTCCCGCACTGTGTCTCATCCGATCGCGTTTCTCTATTCACGACCGGACGATGATCTTCTCTTTCGCGTTGAAACTCACGCTTAAGTTGTATATAATCTTATTACTTTGCCCGATAATAGTCTTCCTCTCAAAAAATTCACGGATAACGACAGGTCGCTCGGCAATTGGAGTGCAAGTGGATAAATAAGTATTCAGTTAATATTTACGAGTTGCAAGCCAAGTGCCCTCGACACAGAATATATAATATATTCATTACTATTATATTCAATCTCGTATCATAATATTTATAATATATTTATATATATATATTTATTTATTTTATATATATATATATTTAATATATACAACATGTAATTTTTTTTTCGATCGTCTTCGCCCGACCAGTTTCTTCGCTAGATTCTTTCCTTTTTCTTCTTCTTTAATTTTTGTCCGTTAGTTTTATTACTTTACGCCCACTGTTCCAATTGGCGTTAATTTCTCTCATATGTAAATTAGATCGACGAGAACTCGTTGGACGAGACGATCCCTCTTTGTAAGTGAAAACACGATCGCATATGGAAAAAGTGAAGGAGTGTATGTGCAGAATTCGGAAATGTTTCGTCAACGAGTGACAGACACAGGGTTCGATACTCTCGCTTCTTCTCACCCTCTCTTTTTTTCTTTCCTCTCCTTTTTTTTTTACGTTTTCTTTCTATTTTCTTTCCCCCCTCCCCTGCTATTCTTAATTTAATAATTCATGTTTACGACGCCGTGTACACCTACGTTCGTGAACTTTTTTCTTCCTGTCTGCGAGTGTCGTACAATATATGTGTATGATTGTGTGCACGTGTATGTGATTACGAGCGTAGAATCATAAGTTCGTTCCTTTCTTCTCGCGCGTGTCTTCTTTCATTTTCTCTTTTTTTTTCCCCCTCCTTTTCGGATGACGATTGAGCTAAGCAAAGATTATCGGTACAAAAGTACAAAGAACACTTATTGTCGACGGGAATGATAATGAAATCACAAAACTCACTAGTCGAAAAGTATTCCAGTCGCGGTTGATGACTTCCTGCGCTTACTCTACATTATATGTATATCGTTCCATCAACTTTCAATGTTCTTTTCCATATTCTTCAACCAGAAACGATACTTTGAAAGCGGACTAACACTCGATGAATCGTATGTACTCTTATAATCGAGCAACTCGCGGCTGATAGTTTACGCGATTCGTGTACAAGAACGACTGGTGCGCGATGAATATTCCGTTAAGACTGTCGTCGGATAGAAATTTCCCTCCTTTTCTGAATTCTATTCGAACAGAGGCGAAGGCGTAGAAGTGTTAAATGATCGAACCTGTTAGAAACATCGAAAGGAAAAGAAAGGATTATCGATGGATAGAGCTCGGTGACGCGCGAGAACCGACGTCGGGACGAAGTATGTCACGATGGAGAAGAGAAAAACGGACAGCGTCCCTTGTAATCTCGTTAAAGCGAAAAATACTTGCAAATGTCGTTTTTGTCGCGAACGAAAAAGAACCAACGAGGTCTGCCCTCGCCTTCAGAGGACACTGCGACGCTAATGAATCTGGTTGAGCTTATCGAACGTTTTTATCGTCGTTACGAGTACATTCAATGATCGGATGATTCGTATCGATCGTAGAGATTCGTATCAGACATCGTCTGATCGTGGGCTTTCTTCATCGGTGAATCGACAACGTGATCGTACGATATAAAATTCTGGTCGAAAAACTGTCGGCTGTAGAAAAGTAGGATAGCCGAGGAATGCTTGCAGCGTCTGTCGCGATCTTGAGATACGAAGACGCGCGATAAATGGATGCACTTGCGGTTGAACTGAAAACGTGGCAGCGTTCGCGAGATTTATTTATCGCGTTAACCTTTCGGATAATTTTTCAAGTTTTATTTCATTTTTCCAGTGCATGTTTTAAATTATACATATTTTTCTAGGAATTTTTGTGCCCATTTTTTCCCCTTACAAAACGTATTTGTCCCATTCGTAAAAGATACATACGACGTGAAATCTCGTTATAAAATCGTGGTAAAAAAGTTTCAATAAAAAGAAGCTTAAAAAGAAACGATACATTTTCGTAGAGTTAACAATTGTTAAGTAAAAATTCTCTTTCGAAACGTGCGTAGCCATTGTTACTGGCTCGCGATATATCCGAGTATTTTAAGAGTATTATAAAGATTGTTCGTTCCGAATAGTCGTTGGATCGTCGATCGAGCGTGCAATATCGATACCGCGTTTCTACATAGAAAAAACTATCGCGTTATAAGGGCGCGGTACCTGCGTTTGAAAAAAATCGTGGTAAAATACGTGCCGTTTCGGGCCAGTGAATCGTTTCGAAACGTACAAATAATACTGTTTCCATTAAAAATATGCCTAAATTACAAAACGCGAGATACGATCCACACGTGTCAGTCAGCACGTGCACGTCCTGGATTAAAAGGGTGGGCGCGTCTAAGAACGAAAGCTACATCGTGGAATGTGTTCGTCTCCTTTTATCTTTGTTTCTGTTGTTTGAACGTGGTAACGGCGTTATTTTTAATAGATTCCGTTGCTCGTGCACGTAAAGCATTTCTTCTCACAGCGATAATTCACTGTGCCGCGTCGACCACGTCGAGTTGTTGAAAGGGACACGCTCCCAAAAGAGCTTTGCACAAATTTAGTCGGAAGTTTAACGCGTTGGAAACAGGCAAGTTTTCATTCGTTTCCGTTTGTTACTATGTCGTGTAATTCGTTAAAACGCTCGACGCTGCATATGTTTAAACAAACTGGCGGAAAACGAATGGCGAAAGGAAAATTGTGAATTACCAACCGTGGAAAATCTGTGTTTGTCGTGCACGCGCAATTCGTACCTACGATACCTTTTCTCCCTGCTTCCTTGCTTCTTTTTTTCTTTTTTTTCCTCTAGATTTTCCTATAACCCCCTCCCGCCCCGTTTCCTTTTTTTTTTAATATCGATACGTTCTTTAGAAAAAAACTTCCACTACAAAATTTGATTTGTTCGCGCTAGCATATGAGACATTTTTCACTACTCGGAGAACTCGACTCGTCCTCTCTGTTTCTTTTTTTTTTTTTTTTTTTCTTCATACGTTTAATCACTTCGTTTAAATATTTGCTAGACATCGCGTTCAAGTATACGACACGTTTCGTTCGCGTCAGAGCGAGACGACAAACCGCAAAGACACAGCTCTCTCTCTCTCTCTCTTTCTTGCTTTCTCAAGCTCGGATCTCCGGATATAGGCGTTCTCCTTCTCTCACGCGGGAAACTCGATTACGAAGATTTTACTTAGAATAGACTGGTATAATCTGAGGACAGCTCGCAAACGCGTGTTACCTAACAATGATACCTTAGCGATACTTGGATCTTTTAACTTCTCGAGGATACGGAATTAACGAATCAATCGTCCGTTTCTTTGCTTCAAGTAAATTCTTAAGATAAACATTTGAGATTGCTGTTACCATATAATCTCTTGCTTCGTCTTTCTTCGCCTTCGTTGAAGAATCGATCCTCGAAAAGCTAACGATCGTACGACAACGTGTGTGTAGTTGTACAAGTAGTAACGTGTGAGTAACTCGATGAAAGCGAATTTTTCTCAATGTGACGTGTGTGTGAATGTGTGTGTTTTGTCGAGAAGAAAGAAAAGGCGGCGTAAAAACCGCCAATTGGACGACGGTGGATCGCGTCGCGAAATCCTATTTACAAAAGATACACGGCGACTGAGGAGACCGAATGTTCGCTTTTGCGATTGCATATCGAGGCATCGAGGGATCGTTCCCGATCGTTGACGAGCGGAGAATCGTGGTTGATCGCGATTCGCGCACGGTTTTTTTTTCCGGCTACGAACAGAGCTGCCATCGAAGAGACGGACATCGTAGAAAAATAAGGAAGCAAACGGAAAAGTGGATCAGATCTAACGTGAAATTCTTTTTTTTTTTTTTATACTCTGCCACGCGAACGGAGTTTCTCCGACGAAATAGTAATACTATGTCACGTAAAATAAATACGCAAATATTACGCAATAATCGTGGGAAAAAAAAGGTAGGAATTCGTTTTGATAAACTAAAATGAGATTCTCGTGTGACGAGACACAGGGAGGAACACGTGTACATACTTTTGGACGAGGACACGACAGGTGCACCTCTCTGCTGTGAATTTCAAACCCTTTGCACTTTCCGCGTGTGTTCGCAATTTCTGTGAATTTAATCCGAAGTTACTGTGTCATTTAATAAGCAGTCTCAGAACAGCTGAAAAACATAGCGTGTTCTGGTGCCCAAGGTACGTTGGATCGAATTGACGTCAGTCAAGAGATTCTAGTTTCTTCGAAATAAAAGCTATCGATCGGCTATTAAACTCGTAATATCATAAATTATCGTATACTTTAATGACCGCTTGCGCGGTCCTCGATAATCTGCGTAATTTCAGTCGCTAATAAATATCGATCTGACCCTAGGATGACTCGATCCAATTACCTCGACCTAAACGCATCGAGTATCGTGCAACAATATATATCCCAAAGATGTTATTTTTCACGTGGCTGCAGATCGATTTGCAAAGGGTTATCGAACCGAAACGAGGGGTGGCAGGTTATTTCCGCCGCTGAAGAAGGAACGACCGTCGAATGGACCGTCAAACGGATGATGATCGGTCTTTAAACAGGCGTGTCCGTCTTCTCGTCCTTTTTCGGCTCCTTGATGTCCGTGCGGCCGTTCACGTATTCCGTGCTCGCGTGTATTGGATTCTCCTGGCCACCCTGCGGTATTTTTTCATCGATGATACGCGGGTCCTCGTGATCCTCTTCATCTTCGTCTCCGGGGGTGATGTGCGCCTCGCTTCCGGCACCGACACCGCTCGCAGCTTCCTCGTCGCCCCGACGCCTCGCTGCAACAAGCAACGCCACGATCGGTCAAGGCAAAAGTGCGTGTGTGGATCCCTCTTTCTTTTTTTTTTTTTTGTTCTGTTCTCTCTATTATCTTTTTTTTATTCTTTTGTATCTTTTTTTTTATTTCGGTTTTGTTTGACTCGATTATTCAAGGACGACGTATTTTCTTTGGTATTATTAACGTTCTATTTTTTGCGCTCTGAACGATTGTCACGGGGTTAGTTAGTACTGTCTCTGTCGTTTCGCGTTACTCTACTTTCCGATCGATTCTCATCGTGCAGGAGAGACCGTCTTTATTCGAGGAATTTGCAAACGCGCGAGCTGAGGTAAGGGCTTTTCTTTCGTTTGCGCCTTAACATCACGATAAAAGCTTCTCGTCTTGTTTCGATGGTTTTCAAGCGATTAATTCTCTATTGTGTTTCTATAGTGTGATTCCACGTTTGTCATACGTACCTCCAAGAAACAGTATAGACAATAGTTTTGCTTTTCTATCGATCTTAGTGTCAGATATCAGAAGATACAGACAATTGCTCGATCTCAAACGTTAGTTTAATCCGAAAGATGAATTAATTGTCGATAGAATTATCTATTTTCATTGACGTTTGCCGTACACCGACGCGTGGCCGCGTTGCTCAGGCGTTTGCAATCGAGCGCGATTTAATCGATCGTTAGAGCGGTTAATAATCATAAACATTCACAGGCACTAGTCATCGCACTAATAATATATTCCAATCCAAGCAAGGTAAATGTGAATGAACGTGGTCAAATTTCAAAACGTAACCAGCTAATTATCAGCTAAGATAAATAGTAAAAACATCGAGAATCGTGAAAGGTTCGAGAGGGGGGTGGGGTTGGATTGTAAAAAGGGGACAGCTGATACGAGCATGCTTGTACGATCATAATCTAGGAACAGATTATAGAACGAATAATATAATTAATAATTATTGTTCTAATTGGGCAAAAAGAAAAATATAGTCACGACGGAGAAGCAGATCGAAAGAAAGATAACATCGATAAAGGGTCTGGTCTGGTTTCACTTCGAACAAATGTCACCACACTTGCCTTCGCCGATTGTTCGTCGTTGCTTGTCGCAAAAAGAAACTCGCTCCTGTTTCATTTGACCCAGCGGGCCTTGAATTTAGAGGAATCTCGCTGGGGATTTCTTGAACAACGTGTCGCAACAGACAATCGTGCCCTGAGTCGGTGTTTTTCAAATAGCTTTCTTCCCCTTGCGAGCCGTTATTCGATCGCGAATGAACGCTTGCTCCCTTTAAAGCGTCGAATTAAATGCTACAGCAATACTTTTGTCGAGAAGTTGAGCGAAATATCCGTTGAAAAGAAATTTTTGATCTTCGAAGTTCTTCCCGTCTTTCCTTAGTATGTACGTGTCTCGAAAAGAATTTATGATTTTTGTTCTCTGGTAGGTCGGAAGGGGAAGAAGAATTTGAAAAACACTGCGCGAATAATAATAATAAACGGAGCGTAAATTAGGTATCGTATTAGTAGTACATGCTGTGAAAGTCGTAAGCACGATGTGCATGCACGAATGACAGAAATATGTATGTTTATGATTTCATGAGATCGACTCGATAATATTCATAGTTGCGTATAGCTTCGGGTTATTCTTATTGCTCTCAGTAACGTTTGAAATTTTTAACGAAGAATCCTATTCAGATCTGTTGTAATCTTTGTCAGATACAGAGGTATTGTGTTGTTACTTGAAAAAACTATAAAAATCCGATTTATGTTAGAATCTTTTTAATCAAATCGTGTTTAACGATCGATTGGCAACGTAGTAATTTTTAAGCAAACATATCTTTGCCAGAATTGTGTTTGTCGACCCACAGACCGATAAATGGATCATTTATCGAACAATGAAATTCAGATTTGTCCATTCGTCGCGCGAGTATCGATTATACGCCAGATTTCTGGCATGAATAATCGAACTTTAACTGTGTTTATTCTCCTCTGTGTACTATCGGAAGTTTAAACCTAACCCCCCGCCCCCCTTTTGCTTTTCTAGTACACTGTGACACCGGTTCGAGCAGAATTTGAAAATAAATGAAAATCGACAAAATTGTAAAAATCAAATCGCCGTTGAAGTTCGTTCGTATTTGCTTTAAACGCATTTTGAAGTTACGTATTTTCATTTTTATCCTAATAGCTCCTAATGAAATGGCCTTAACGATCGCTAGCGTAACGTAATCGTTTGATTTTTAATCAGAAAACGAACAACTTAATTTTAAATGACGTACTATTCGTTTCTGCATTTCTGAATCACCAAATTCTCAAAATTTGTGCCGTATTAAATTTAATATCAATTATCCAATCGCATGTGACTTTCGTTTCACACGTTATATCCAAGGCAAACCGTCTCATAACATCGCTTTCCATTAACCCCTTGTCCTACAACAACGAGCGAGACTGGTGGTAAGAAATTTGAACCAAAAACAATAAACACAAGCCTGACTAGTTTCGTCCCGACCAAACGTAAACACGAGCCTTCAGTTGTTCATTGTCGCCTTCAGAGTTCACTTGTTCTCGATATTTTCTTACTTTAGTTGCGTGTAATTCTTCGTTACGTTCACACGTTTAAGTTACAATTGCCTAGAAGAATTAAACAACCCTCATACCTATCGTGTAAGTAAAAAGAAAATCTAATATCGATGATAGTAGTGAGAAGTGTGTTATTATCGCGGATAGTGATTCGGTAGATCCTTCTGATAATGATAGCGATGGTTGTGACATCGTGTTTCCTATTGTGTTTTATTGTTTCGACAAATATCACACAGTTGAATATTACTAATTTTCTACGAGTTTTTCATTTAAACTAAGTATCAATTTACAACTCGTTACTGATACATTATCCACTTTCAAATAATAAATCATTTTTGTTCACTGACCAATCGATCGTAATTACTTCCCAGACATCTTGAAAGTATTTTAGTTGTGTTTATTATTTCACAATTCCTTTCGTTACGCCGAAATATTCATGTCGTAAGACGCATACATTTAGCGCAAGTTCGAGCGCACGGCTAAACAACCGAATGGCTCGACGCGTGACCGACCTTCTTGTTTATTGTGGCTCGAGCGAACGGCAGTTAGCGGGTAGGACAAGAGGTTAATTCAGGCACGTACCGGAATCTGTTGCAGCGATCGAGTATTTCCAGGATAATTCGAGACCAGGTAACGACGACAATGTGGATGTGTCAGGAGAGTCGATTAAAAATGGTCTGACACTGATATGAGAAAAGTGGCGGGTAGACGAGCTGATGATGAACGAGGAACGAGCAATACTTTAAAAAAAAAAGGGGTGTTTTGCTGCCTGAGGTGACTTACCCCTGGACAGTGTCATGCCTAGAGTACGGAATCGCAAGGTAATTGTTGCTGTTTCTCCTTATTCTTTACTTGGCCCGACTTGCATGCTGTCCTATCGGTAGCGGCACAACACACAAGACATTTGTATACATACAAATATAGAGATATAAATTAAGAAACATGTATAGTTTTACGATGGAGTACAGCTAGCAGAGGTCGTTTGCTTCCTACACACGTACAACCACTCATGGTTTCATTGGAATTATCATAGTTTCCTTATTAAGGAACCTTCTCTCAATTTTGGTAGGGTTTCATAAATCGTTTTGACAATTTGAGCAACTAAATTCCTTTACAATCTGATATTATGTAAACGTCTGTTATTTTGATAAAGGAGATGGAACACAAGTAAGACAAATTAAACATAGTCGCTAGTGATAGAAGATATCGGTAATATCCTATCCATCGATAGAAAAATAATATAAGATCGATTTTATCTTACTGCGTTATCTGTAACTCGATCGCGAGTGACTGACTCTAGCTAATTAATTATTAATTAATTAATTCCTTCAAGTCTATGCATCGCTCGTTTATTTACTTTCCATTCATCGTTTATTATATTTGTTATTATCCGTGTCGAATCGAAGTAACAAAAGTACACGAAAAATTGCCAAAAGGGATGGGGAATCGCGCGGTACGAACGAAGTAGTTGGTGTGAATTATTGAAAAAATTGATACTCACCTGCGAAGCACCAGCGTCCGGTCGCACGGGCAAAGATTAGTATGAAAACGATGAGAAGCAGCACCAGGGCTCCAACGACGATGCCGATGATAGAACCAGCATCTAAATCGACGCCTGAAATTTTGTAGAAGGTCAAAATGACGTTTGTTGTTCAACTTCCTTTTATCGATACAAACAAATTAGACTAATCTTATCGTCGACTATTTTACACGAGACAAATTTCCGCGAAATTCCATCTACTTTTATAGCTTCATCGCGATTGCATTGTCCGCAAAGTTTCGAGTTCGAATACGAATAAGATCAAATGCAGAGAACACACGTATATAAAAACACTAAAAATATGGAAAATTCAATTAGAAAATATTGAATTAGAAATCATGCGCCAGTAATTGAATACGAATGCACCTCTATCGTTGAAAAATCAAGAAAAGCCAGCTTAACGAAGCTTTATCATTTCCAAGACACAGTCGATCGAACTTGAATATCTGTTAGAATAAAAATCAAAGTGTCATTGTATCTTGTATATGCTCATGTTAAAAGATGCGTTCCATCGATAATGAATGAACAAAGCAGAGCGTAAACATGTTCGTGTCGGATAACAAAATATATATATACGTAAAAATGTACATATATACGTAATGTAACAAGAGTCAACAAGCACTCTGAAGCTTTTGGTACATTTAATGTGTATGAAACTTATAATTCTAATGCAGAAATGTGCAAGAGAGGTCGGTGACGCGAAATCTGTGTTCGGATATCGAAAAAAAGCGTTGATTCGTGTAAAGGCGATCGCACAAAAATTTAGTCACGTTTATTTGAAAAATACAGATTTGCCATTCATGTTTGCAGTGGTATCAATAACAAACGTAACGTTGTATATATAACCGTATCCCGTAGCGCGGAGTTCCATTTACGTGATCCCTCTGTGAGTCTATCGTGTGACTTTCGCACGAATTGATGACACGGTTTGAAAAATCGCGACGACAAATAGAAAAAAAAAAAAAAAAAAAGAAAGAAAGAAAGAGAAAAATACAAGATGTTAGAGCTACAGTTTTTGCACGATCTTTAAACAAACAGAGAAATAGCACTTGGAGACAAATAACGTTTGGTAGATTAATAAAAATAGAAGATCCTTTCGATTCTGTCGCTTCGAAAAATATCGATGTTGTCCTTTAGCATTTCTTTCTCTTCTAATTTTTCATCGAATTCCCTTCATTCGAAGGTGTACACAGGCCGATAAAATAGATTTGACAAAATGAAAAATATCGTGAACCGACGTAGCGTAGTAGTAAAAAAATATGACGATAAAAGTTTCGGCTTTGGGCATAGTTTACCAATTACGAAACAATTAATCCGTAACTTTCATGGAACTTCACGCGTACGGAGCTACATACACTACTTACTACGTATAATAATTTGAAAGAATGACATTACCTAGTGCGTGCATGTGTTCGGAGAGCTTACCATAGAAGTGACCGAACGGCCCTGCGTGAAAGCATGCGGTGAAGGATCGATATGGTTAGAAACACATAGCGCATACGGACACAATAGAGAAAAAACACGCAAAAATATTCTAATTCGTAGATATTCGGTGTAATTGAAAACGTAATGACGGCCGTTGGCTAGCGCGTGAAAGTGACAACGAATATGACGTGAATCGGTAGACAGATGGTGAGTATGCTTGATCGGATGAAATGATGGTGACAAACACGAAATGTGGAAACTAACAGCGTGATCGACAGCTACCGACGAATTTCAAATCAGTTTTATCAGTCTTTCTCTATAGCGATATCGAATAATCAACATTCAACCCGATCATACGAATGAAAATTAATTCTGTTGCTGTTTAATAATTTTTCTCCTTTCGAAATCGTTGATCGTACATTTTTCTTGTTCTACGCTCGCGCGATTGCTTTTTTCAAAATCTGTTTTGATATTACGATTACGCGATTAATGCTTCGCGTCTTTTTCTCTCTTCTTCGTCTTTTATTTTTCCGTTTTCCACTTTGACGCAGATAAAAGTTCGTCGTAATTTGCACGCTACTTTGGTGCACAGTGAGATTAGGTGATTTTTTTCACGATAATTGAATTCCGAGCGTGTCGGTGGTTTTTACCTGCGGGTTCTGTGGCTGTCGACAAAATGATACGATATTCGTAAGCCCCTTCGTCGTTACGGGCTTCCAGGATATAGTCCTTCTCCGTGTCGGATTTTTGCACGCTGTCGATCGTCAGGATCACGCTCCACGCTCCTCTTCCCTGTAAAAAACAAATTCTTTGGTCAGTTAACTACTCGATCTCTCACCAACGAAACGTTCTCTAATCCCAAAGGTGATTCCTTTTTACTGTCGTAAAACTAAATATAAAGATATCGATATTTCCGTTTTTACTTTTGGAATGTTTTCGAATTCGTTTATTTAACGAGCAGAGGCCAGGATCGCTTTTGCATTTAAACGACGCTGTAATTTCAATCTCCGACCTGCTATGGTCCGAACAACTTCCACCAACTGATATTACGCGTATTTCGATGAATTTTAATTTGATCACATTAGTATTACGAATTCATTGCTGAATGTTTAATTTCGTAAGCGGCATTATTACGCTAAACTTTTCACTAGCTAAAGAATCCCTGAAAAAATTTCCTCTATGGTGTTTTATCTATGAATTTAATTATTTCAACAATGAAAACAGGAAATCAGTTTAATCTACCTTTCTTCGACCGAGACGTGTAATTCAACAGTTTTAGTTGTTTTTTCCCTGCTGCCTCTATTACACAAAATAAGACAATTTTTGATACCGATAGTCGAATTATTTCGGGCGATTTCACTGCACGAACTGTAGCATCCGAATCGGGCGGAATTTCATTAAAGCTGTTTGATTGGCGAGAAACTTTGCGAGTCACGCAAATGTATAAAAAGCGCTAAGTGCACCGTGAAAATCGATGCTCTGGAATGCGGAATCTTTGTTCCATTACCTTCACTCGTATTCTCCTCCATTTCTCGTTCCTTCCTCAATTTACTCTTTCGTTGTTTTTTCACGAGAAAGCTCCCTTGCCTACTAAAATTCTACTAGTTTCAGTATTTATTCCGTCATTTTCTTCGTTGATAATTCGATTCGCATCCCTTTCCACGAATTAATCTTTATATATTTCATTTTTATGTATAGCTTTATCTTTCGCTTCGTAGAATTCAACGTGCATTACCATTCAAGCATCTCGAAGAACGTTCGAAAAAATATTCAACGTTTATAGCTAGAATTTTCATGCTGTGTTCGTTCGACCGAGCGAATTGAGAGAACACAATCGACGCGAACCTTCTACTAGTAAAGTCTATCAGACTTTCCAAGTGGAAGAATATTTTATTTATCTGATAATAGAAACTCGATCACGTGGAAAAACTTTTAAGACGCTTTCGTACGGTGTATTTCTTTCGATACGTTTCCAGTCTCGAATTAATGATGTTTCGTATTGATTTATACGTATTCCTGACTTTCGATGATATTCATTATTTAGAATAACGCGATTCCTCAATTTTTTAAACCTCTGTTGCAATAGTTACAATATCATATTTTCCATCTTGTTGTATGCTCGATATTATATTCTTTTAAATATATAATATTTCGTCTCAACTCGATATGGATCATAATAATAATAAGAAGAAGACGTATGTATATGTGTTAATTCGATAGAAGGTATAAGAAATTTCGTTAATTTACCAGATCCACAGCGGTGGAGGTTTCGAGTCGATTGCTCTCGTCTGGGTTACCCTCGGTGATCATTTCATTGTTCACTCGCCATTTGAAATGCGGCCTAGGGTTTGCGTAAACGGTCACGTTCACGATACCCTGGCGTCCAACTACGTATCCAAAACGCTCGATGGTTGGTTGCGGTTGAGGAGGATCTAAAAAGAAAATTTCTCTTTTTAATCGCTCCGAATCTTCCACAGATTTGAACGTTCCGTCGTAATTCGCGCGATTAATAGAAATTCCATGCTGAAAATAAAATATTTGGAACATCCGCATATACCCATGAAAGATCTTTAATTTGGAAAAATAGAAATAAATCGCTAGCAGGCACGCGGTTGAGTAATTAGAATTTATTATATATTTCCAATTAGAATTTCTATTCTTTTCTTCTTTATGTCTCTTACGTTTAAAAAGTGTTTGTACTTTTATTAGCAAAGAAGGAGTTCCCTTTTACATTTCGCGTTAAGATTTGCAATTTCGTGAAACATATATCGTTGGGACAGTCGATCGCTTACAGAAAACTTGCAGTTGCATAGTAGTTTCCTTAGGTCGGTCGAGTGCAATGTGGCTGGCAACGCATCGAAGGATTTTTCCATTGTCCGTCCAATCCAAGCTACGCGATGCATTTTGCACGGCCAGTGAGTTATCGTCCAGGTTCGAGTCGTAAATCGTAGGTCTTTCTTCGTTGCCGATAGGTTCGTCGTCTAGTTATCATAAAAACGACACAGAAGTGAGTAGGATATAACGTCTGACAAAAAGTTAATTAAAAATCCCCCTGTTTCGCCGACTAATTACCAAGGAACAAAGAAACATTGGCTGCTGGTCGTCCGGCTGGTGCGCTGCAACTCACTTCCAATTTTTCTCCTTTTCTATATATATTTCTTCCATCGGATCCAGGACTAGCGTGAAGCTCTGGATTGTTCGGTGGTTCTGAAAATCCAGTTGCAAGCATTAATTATTCCTTAGACGCAAGAGCGACGTTGAGTTTTCTATTGAAAGTCAAGCGTTAAAATTCGCCGGCTACGTCGATGCTCGTTAATTTTCCACGGTTCGAGCAGGAGAAAACTTGCAGATCTTTATTTAAATTCGCTCGAAACATCTCCAACTCTCCATCATGACCCGTTTTCGTCATTTATCTTTATCGACTTTATCTGAAAATAGTAATTTCCTTTCGCGCTACCATCCCCTCCTTCCACAAACCCGTCGCGTAAGCAATTCTCTTAACGAAGATTAATTAGCTCTCGAATTCCCCCACACGTATATTCCACACCGTAATATTTTTCCCTGTACGGGCGAATACTTTTCTCGGACAACTAACGTCGCGTAGTTTTACACCGATTTTCTCATTAATTTCCAGGCTACGCGTAAAAACGACGACGATTAATTACGCGCGCTCTTTTAATTATGCTTCCACTACTTCGCAATTAAAGATTGCCATCTGATGCATGTGACATACACATTGCTGATTTTAACTGACATCCCTAACTGTTAAAACGAATTCTTTAGCGATTCTTTTCGACGTACAAGCCTACGATAAACAGAACGATCAGACGTATAGATCCTTGCGACAGAAGCTCCATCGTTGTTCGGCTGTTTCGTTCGCCAGGACTCATATGAACCGTAACCGTAGCCTAAGAAAGATACGAGGAGAAGGAAACTGGTATCTCTACTCTTATTATTAATTTGATTACTAATCAAGACGAGTTGTCGAATTAAAGTCACACCTTGAAGAGTGAAATCGATAGAAAATAATGATACGTACTAGCTACGATAATTCTCATAGATGCCTGTGCCTCCGCACGACGTTCAGTGGTTGTCAGGGTGCACTTGAAAATTCCATCGTGACTTTCCTTGATCTTGGCAATGTGAACGCCGCATTGGCCGGCCTCCGTGCCTTCTCCGTAGTACTCGATACCATCTTCGGACGGTTGCCCCTTGGATAACACCATACCACCTTCTTCGCCAGGTATTTCCACGCGGCAGACCCGAAGCGGTCTACCCACTCTGCACAAAATTTGCAAACTCTCGCCCAGTCGCACTGCAGTCGGATGTTTTGGCTCGATGTCCACGACTAGGTTCGGTTTTGATGCTGCAACCAAGAAATAGAATAATTAGATTCTCCGATGAAAAGAACTTCAAAGGTACGCTATATTATATCAGGTGGAAATTTGCGCACGAAACGGGACGAATTTAAAAGAATTGCAAGCCTCACGGTCTTGACAGACACTGGACGTTATGAATATATCACATTATATGGCGAAAAACGCACATACCTATTATGTAAAAACGCGTATGCGAAACGCGATGAATTTAAGGAGCTTAAAATTCCGTTAGTTTCATCAGACGTTATTTCAAAGTCTCCGCGATTTTTTCTCCCGGCAGTTAATTTCTTTGCAGCTTGCCAAGCAATTGAATTATCGCGCGAAGGAAGAGGGTTGAAGCTGCATAATTTTTCTTAATCTCCGCGTTACGCGTTACTTCTTACCGGGCACCGTGAAAATCCACCGCGTTCGTGGAACTCGCTTTGGAGAACATTCGTTATAATTTCATTGGAACGCGCGGACATATTCGCGGTGCATATAATCGGCGAAGTAACGAAGACACAGTGTTTTAGCGTGCAAGTGACAATAAGCGTAGTCGTTTCTAGTGGACGATATCGTGCCTATTTATATGCGAATGGAGTTCTCGCGAGGACAGTTAAGGGAGGTGTCAAATTTATGGATACGTGTCCGCTTTCAATGGCTCGTAACTTATAATAATCAAGAAGACGCGCAATGAAAGCCTGCCTTCATCGACTACGTGGGCGACGAAGATTTAATATCAGCGTCACCTTGAAATTCCACGTCATCCCACCATGTTAATTTTAATTTCCAGTCGATTCGTTGCACGGGATAATAATCGTCATTACGGCCGCGGAGAGGCGTAACCGTGGTTTTTCGGCTGTGCTTTTATACCTGCGTCGCGTGGTGCTTTCGACTCTTCGTAGGAAATCGTAAAACTCGTATAAGACGTTTCATTTCGAAGAATGAAACTTTCACTGTATGAAAACATTTTATACGATTTCATACTTTTTATATTCTTTGTACTTCTTTTATGATTTCGCTCGTCCTGCTTTCCAACTTTGCGAAATTGATTTCTTTAATCCTAATTCCTAAGAGCCCCTTTTATATTAGACTTTTTATACCTCAATTCCAGTTCCACGGTTTCTTATTTCAAATTCTTAATCTTCCGCGATCGTTCCGTACACTTTTACAATAAACTGTCGCGAGCGTTGCCTACTTTCTTTTACTTCTATAAACAGTACTTTCGATCGTTTCGTATTCTTCGAAGATAATAACGGTATTACGTTCTGCGAAACATAAATAAGATTTCAGATTCTTTCGATCGACAGGTGTACGTATAAATATCTGCGTATCGTTTTATCGAGTAACGAAACGACGCGAGATTGCATTTCCCATTTTGCACGGCTACCTCTTTTCCAATCGGTTTTCCCTATTTGCTCGCCACAACGTGGCTGAAACTTGCAGCGCGATCGTTCATCTAAAGCAGCGCGGAAAAAAAGACGGCCGAGCTTCGAAGGAATTTCCTTTCGAACCAGCGCACCCCATCCCCATCGCTTTTCTGAAACTTTCCGTAATTGTACTGGTATGTAATGGATAACGAGAACTACCTACCGGCCGACAGTGCGCTTGTATCGCAAATGAACAAAAGTTTCGGCGCAAAAAGCTTCGAAAGTATCGAGCTGTACCTGAGCCAGCTCGAATGTCTAGGAAATGGACGAGAGAAAGAGACAGGAGTGCTTACTAGGAAAGCGAGAACGTGTAACTGCCACGTTCCATTCGTAATTGCATTGTCAAACTGATATTGTTAGGATTACAGTTTGCGTTATACGACTGCGTCGCGTTATGGATCCATTCGAAGTATCGTTGAGCATTTCAACCTTCTATATACATACGTGTTTGCAACGGTGCTGTCTACAGGAATAAGAATTTGCGTGGATGACGAATAATTGAGAATTAAGAGACCGTTTATTATAGAGTATCGAACACGCAGTAGAAATGTGTCTGAAAGTAATAATTCTGAGCGGAGGCGTATGCATGGTTTACCTTGAGAATATATCGCAGTGAAATTTTTTCGTTTCGATACCATTTGATATAATTAAATCGAAGCAGAATCCTCGTAGTACGTTTGAAATTGGCACAAAAAGTAATCCAATAATGGCTGGATTAAAAGGCGGGCTTTCAGTTTTTGCTGCTATGTTCCTTTTGCAACTGGTCATCGTTCATACTTGTTTAAACGTAAGCTGTATTATGCTCTCGACAGTGCAGCGTGTAAAAGCGCTTGCACGTTAAAAGAAAACCGGATTTCCCTCGGTTTTCGGCTTAGTTCGTTAGAAGCAGTCACGCGTGCTGTTCTGCGCGATGCTCGCGAGCAACGCCGCAGCGGAAAAACGAGAAACAGGCTTACGAGCGACTGTTCTGCAACAAATGAAATTTTAGAGAAAATTGGTTCATTATCCGCGCGAACGTTTCACGGTGTAATGCAGTTTGTTGCTACAATTGAATCACGAATCGGCCGGTGGCACCGTTGCCTCGCGAATTTATTGTATAGAGACAGATCTAAATTTTATATTCTTCGTTATATTCGAAGAGAATTTATCCTGTCCTCTTAACAATTATCTTGTAAGTTCTTTTATTACTTCTCTTCTTCAGACACTGTCCGCTTACTGTGATTTACGGAATTCACTTGAACGATATTCTTAAAAGAAATATCAATGCAAATTATCACCGATTTAATTAAAGTATTTTCTAATCTAGTCTTTTCTCTCCCAAGCACGTACCCGTGTAAAGTTCAGTGTATAAAAACACAATCTTCCGTTTCTTTATCGCCTTGAAAATTATACCACGGCTGGTATATCGTTGCGTAAAGAAAAACTAACGAGCATCTGATTTGTCGGCAAAACAAAGTCTCGCGCGCGACAAGGGATGACGAAAGATGCCTGTAAGAAGAACGGCTGATACAATTCGTGGGTAGTTATTATTCGATGCGTCAAGGTGAGATGAAATATGATAATCGTTATTCGCGCCACGCCCGGTTTATCATATTTCTTCGGCCGCATTATCATAATGGCATCGTGCACGAGATCGGCCACGTTCGGCTCGATGTGAGACAGCTCGTGTTCCTAACTCGCCAGATTGATGCAGCTTATGATCCCTCGAACGAAATTCAAGCTCGTTTCTTCTCAAACGCATTGCCATCCAGCCAATCCGTATGTCAGCGGCCACGAACTAGATGTTTAGAATTTTCTTACGTAAATAATAAAGTAACTGGCAACGCGCAGGGCTAATTTACAAATTATTTATTCTCGATAGTGTCATCGTGCCTCCTATGACGCGTTATTATGTCATTATATTGCGCGAGAAAAAAGGGAATCGAGGATTGCTAATCGAACAAGATCGAAGTTCTTCTTTTTGATTGAGTTATTACAGGCAAGTGAGCAATAAATCGGAGCGTAACGAGGGAAAAAGTTTGTCGTAAAAGAAAGCAGATGTTTTCGGATTTTATCGATACAATCGCGAACAGTCGTGTCTCGTTACAATGCTAATGGAATTTTCGCAAGTTACGTATAGTATACCATACGTAATACAAAAATGTTCTATGGTTAGCGTTTCGTAAATAACGTTTACGTTCGCGTTTGCTGTATCCTTTGAAGATTACGGTGGGATTTTGCATACAAGTGTTCTCTCCTGCGTAAACGTAACTCACGTCCACGTAAGAAAAGCTACGTCGCGATTAACATATAGCGTGTAAAGCACATTAATACGGTAAATCACATACGGCGGCGCTTAAAACATCGATGAAAAATCATCGTGAAACTTCTTGTTCGGGGGTTGAAGAAAGATATAGAAACGCGTACTGCGGAAACGACTTTGTTTCTCTGTTTTGATTTATTTGGATCGCTTAATTAAATCCCGTATCTATTCATTGGTGATCGTAATCTTTCTTTTTACTCTGACGAACAAGAAGGAGCCTTTATTTTGTCCCATGAAAGAACTCGCTAAGCGATTTCCTTAAGAGAAAGAAACTCCTTTCAACGTCCATTGTTCCATCAGGAACTTGATGTGTACCTTAAAAACGAACATTTTCAATCTCGTTTATTTCTTTCATTTTTTTTCTCCTCCGAGCATCGGTATCTGCCATCGTTTTTCTTTTTTCGCCTGATACCACGGTGTCAATCTCTCGCGTAAAATTAGTTCTTAGCGTTTATTATCTTCCCTATGTTCCTGTATTCTTCCTCGAGATGTACTCTCCGATGTAGAAAGAAAGTAAAAGAAAAAACGAAGAAGAAGGAAAGTAGTAGGCGATCTCAAAAGAAATTGTCGAGCCACTCGAGGCTCTTTCGGTCTATCCTTAAGAGTCGTTATGCCTTCCTTTGTGAGAATCTTTCTTAAAACAGAGAAAGTTCGCAAAGTAGCTCTTTCAATCAGCGGAAACGATACGCCGAAAGAAGCCACGATATCGCGATGCTACCGATCGATTAAACAAAGAAACGGAGTGACGATATTAAAATAAGATTTATTTCGTTGCGATTCGAGGATTGGTTCGTCGTAACTTAATTTCTTTTACTGCACGCCGATTCACCAGATTATCTCCTTGATTCTTCTTTAGATCGAAAGTACACGCTGTAAACGCACGCGTTCGATGTTCTCATTAGATTAGGACACCGTTCGACTATCGTAAGAACATAAATCCAATTTGATTTTCCGGCCATCAATTTGTTATACGGCTGACGTCGCGATCTAATTTGAAACACCTCCGTTTCACCGTCCCGTGCCCCTACATTTGCCGCGGAGGTCCGAAAACCGCAGCAACAGATGCGATGATTTGTGGACAGTGGCGTGCATCGGTGCACCTATGAGGCTGATGCACTTTGCAGCCCTGCATAATGAATCGACACTGTACTCGTCCATAAATTAAATTCAATGAAATGCTGCTTTATCTTTTCAGAGCTTCTTACGCGACGCCTCGTTTAGCAAAGTTTATCGAATATCGATTTCCTGTCAACATTCAAAATATCGTCAAGCAATTCCACATGGAAACTTTCGTTATTTCGTGTCAAAACACATCTGTTTAGCCAAGCGATATAGAGCTTAGAAAATCGACGGAAATGATGTTTGCACAGTAGTTGCAAAGTACGTCTGACCACTTGCAGTCTGCTTCTACTTGGCCGCTTATACGTATCCCAAGTACAAGTGTTAATCGTACATTTGTGTATTTTATTGTTTCTTTAGATATTCGTCTGATTTGGAAAATTATTACGAACAACGATCATACTGAACATCATGAAAAATTTATAATTTATAATTTTTCATTTATAATTCATCCTATAAAGTTTTCTGAAAATTCCTCTTTAAGATTCCAAAGTAAGCACTATCTTTCCATGCTCGTTCTGCGATTAATTTTTTCTTCTATTTGGAACATTGAAACTCTTCGAGAAAGCAATGTCGATCCATACAAAGGAGAAAAGAGCGATGGCAGGGCAAGATACCGGTAGTCTAGCGGAATCGCGACAGAGTTTCATTGTCGAAGCGACACGAACGATTCTGAAGTATGCCCCCAAGGTTGGGTCGCGTTTCTGTTTAAAGTTCCCTCGTAGCAAGACACGTTGGACCGTGAAGAAAGAAAGAACACAAAGCGATCCACCAATAATCATGCTCGCTCGTTCCCACGAGATACTTCCTTTCGAACTGCAGTTTTCGTCGCGAAGAAAATGCTCGTGGCGGACAAAGAGCGGAGGGAACAAATGGACGGGATGAATCGCTGCCAGCTTGAATTTGCGTGTCGATGACAGTTTCAACCCTTCGAAAAATGGCTGGTAAACACGGCCTTTGAATACCGAATTCTCATTGGCGTCTATTTTTGTCGCGTTAAAGCAGAGTATCGCGAACTCTATCTGGGAACACGTGTAACCGCAAGCAGGAAAACAAAATGAGACGTAAAAGAAATAAAAAAACGGAGGGCACAGAGCTATGAAATACGAAGGAGAATTTAAAGCGCCGAAAACAGGTCGTAAAAATATAATTCTTGGTAATTTGCGAAAGAATTAAAATTCAACTACAGACGCGTGGAAATTCAGAAGAATTCCGGAAAGTGTATTTTAATAAGAAGTAAGCATAGATCTCTGCAAATAATTGCGAGTGACGCGAATGATAGATAGCGTCGTTATCCGGCCAAGAATTCGAACGAACGAGTCTAATTCCTTTCTGAGAATATTCGATAGACGTGGAAACAAATCAAAGTAATAAAAGGACAAAGGTAATCGTTTTACCATAAATTATAGACATTTTATTTGACTTTATTACGATACGCAATGACACGATCGATAAAAGTCGATACGATGAAACAGTCGGCTGACTAATTCAAATATAAATGGAACTCAAACTAGCAATTTGTTGTGCACACGCTGACCCATTAATTTTCAGTCGTCTGGTCGAGTAATTAATTGAAAAATACGGCGACAAGCGCAACGATGAATAACGAAAGTTGAAAAAAAAAAAGGACAATTCGCTGAGAGAAGTGGGAAAAGTGATTTTCCTCGCTGAAATAATTTATAAGGCCATCCAATCCCGATGTCGTAAATATTGTTTAACCGCGATATTTTTTAACCTAGAACATCTTCCTCGTCTTCGGCGAGCACGTCGCCGCGACACGGACCCACGAAGATTTATATTCTACTAAAAAATTCATTTTTTCTTATCATTGCCATATCCGCTCTCGCATCTTTCCTGGGTGTAGCGTAAATTTTTTTCTGGAAGAAGACGTGGTACACGACTCCCGTACGGGAATATCGTGGGCACCGGTGATCCGATCGCGAACCACGACTCTTAAATTCTACTTTCTCCGTCGACATAATAACGCGGTGAGATAATCTCGCGGTTATATGGAAATGCGATGCGCCGCACCCGTTTCGCGCGTACACAATTTCCCACTGATTTCCAATTTTCTTCACTGTGTATTTTCGCCTTGTTGAATCTGGGTCACGGAAACTGGCTGGGTCTAGGAAATGACGGAGCCAGTTGGACGAACGTACTCGGACAAAAGTAGAAGCGCGAGGGCAACGCCGGTTTCTGGAGCGAGGAAGATAAGAATAAGAATAATTAGATGTTAGAGAAAGTCCGACCTATTTTTGTCTATTTTAAGCGAATTTTAATAGAATAACATCCACTTAACCTTAGCCTCTTTGTTCGTCTCGGTTGGTAATTTCTAACGAATCCTAGCGCACGAAGACACGCAGTTTCGATCTACAGGCGGTTATAAGCAGACTTTAGATTTCTGGAAAATTACAAAATGGAACGTTGAAGTGGTTAACACTTCTAAGTAAACTCTACATCTGTACCGACTAATTTTCTAACTCGCTAAAGCCATCGACAGGCCATAGACAAAAGACAACCACATGGCAACCATAAGACAAGAGACAGGCAACGATGGCTTCGGCGTTCAGTTTCTAGGTAACACTGCTAGCGTGCGGATCTGGACCAGCTCAAACTGTATTCATATTATACAAACGTTTCTTTATTAAATATAGTTTACTATCTGACAATTTATCCACGCGCTTTTCTCTGTATCTATATAATAACTGTATAATAACCACAACATGGAAGAATGCGTAAACTGCGCGATATATTACAGAATACGTGAAATATCTAAGGTATTATAGTACTCGTTATAAGATTCAGCGGATGGAAGGAATCTGTGTTCCATCTTTGTAGCTCCGTTCGTAGAAACGCGAATATGCGTAAAGAGCTGTAATTATAAATACCGAAGGAAAATTACAGCGAAGAGGAAAACGAGGAAGGAGAAAGATTCGGAGAATCGTACGTTTAACAAAAGTATCGCGTTTCTCAAGAAAAACATATAACGCGCTATTTCTTCTCCAAAATGTTATTTTCTTAATTGTCCGGCGCAAGCGGTAAAAAACGACGAAGAGCAAGAAGCGTGGAAAGACGGATGCGAGGAAAGGAACAACAGAGCACGCGAAAAGAAGAGGAAGGGATAAAGTAACCGTACGAGGCGAAGATAGGACAAAGTAGAAACGGATGAAGGAAAGGGGAATGAAAGGGATGCACGAGCACAGTTTCGGAGCAAAGCGTTGCGGCCAGCTAGTATGCGCAAGCTGCAAGGGGTGGAACTAATCCCAGCCGGCACTTCTCGTATTAGATGATATTCTCTAACATTGCTAATTTCGCCCTCGGTGTGTCGCTACAAAATATGCGAAGCTACCCACTATCCCGTGTTTCGTGTTCCTGTTCCCTGTGCCTGGTTCACCCCATAGTTGCAGACGAGAGGACGAAACTCGATTTTCGTCGTAATCAGAGCGAAGTGCAGGCGCTGCACGCGGCTCGTATGTTAAAATTCAGGGTAAGGATGTATTTAAGGGACACGCTGACGTGGATATTAACTGCTGGCAATCCGTTGCAACGTGGACACCGCCCTCGAGAAAGGGCCATAATTTTCGGACTGCAGCTACGCCATTCTAATTTTTATATCCGTTTAACTTGTTCGACTGCTTCTTCTTTCTACTGGGCGTAATGACATAGTTTCCGACTGTTCGTGCGTAATTTTCAAGCTACCAATGTTGGACGATTTTACGATACGGCTTTCAGAGTTGACATCTATTTTCCCTAGTTTCTCGACTTTCTATTAAATTTTCACGTATTGGACTCGTACACACGGGCTGCTTTATTTATTGTTGCGTGATAAAACTAGTCCGAAATCTGGTATTTAAATATTCTATTGCGACGTGGGAAGAAATCGTTCCTCGAGATCGTCTCTTGATTCTAAATCTGTCGTTACACGTGCCCATTGAAACCGTGTAACATAATTTCCATAAGTTTCTTCGTGAGACAGTAATCGATACAGATATCTAGGTGCCTTGTTTCTCGTGACTCGTCCTGTCCTATCCTATCAAGGGAAAGTAAAGTTCTTCTTCTCTGCCTTTCACCGATTACGATATCGTCGAAGTTCGACAAACGAAGGGATTAAAGATCTTCCCCGAAGACTGTTCGTCTCCGTCGTTGCTCGATAAGAATGATCTTAATTCCAGGGGAAAAATCGCTGGCCTCGTTTCCTAGCTGATAAGCTGCATGGAAGAGTATCGCATAGACAGACAAGTATATGCAAAAAGAGGATCCAGCGAAAAAAGTTGACGCTTTATGGAAGGGAGAAACACGACTATCGAGTACGACGGCAGAGTAGTTCTCTATGTTTCAAATCCCTAAAGCTTTTTCCAGACCAACCGAGCAAGGAAAAGGGTACATCATTCAAGCCCGGGGAAAATAGAGCAATCTCGTGACACATGGGAAATCCATGCATTACTTGTACCGATGGAACAGTTGCTCTCGAACGTATTGCATTTTTGTATGGTGCGTAGCGAAGCGGCTAGCGTGACTTCGCTGGTGAAAGAGTCGTCGCCTCGCGATCACCAAATGGATCCATTTGGCCATTCATCGCGGCCGCGTATTTGATGGTTTAATGACGAACGTCCAGAGTTAAAAGGTCCCTTCGACGTTTTAGCAATTAGTAACCTGTGAAATATTCGAAAAGTGTCCGAAAAGAACTGTTTCCGGCGAATGATTGATAAAAGAAAGAAGGAAAATAATTTTTCGTCGTTTGATCGCCGAGAATTAATCACTGTTGGCCGGTTGAGAGAGAAATTATATTTTGTAGGATCGTATAAGCGGTTCTGTAATACAAGAGGAATATGTTGAAAGTATTTCGATAAACATTGTTTTTTCAATTTAGTCGAACGTGACTTTATATTAAACGCTGTTTTATTTTTCATATTCCATAGATAAATAATACAATCCACATTTTACAGATGATTTTATTCCTACGATATTTATTTATTAATATTTTTACCGTAAGTTAAATTAATAAATAAATAAATATTTAATGCCCGTTCGGAAGTTAATCACGCGTACGTTACACGGTATTAAAGCAAAAGCGACGCGTATAAATTTTTGGCGGTCGCACGGATCCAACCATAATTATCATCGCCTTGTAAATCGTACCTCGTGCATTAACCGCATAAATTATTCCGTACGCGGGCGAGGAGAAGGGTGAGAAACTGCATTACATCACCGCGTGTATGCAAATAATTAGTCATTATCGAACAACGACGAGTATCGTGTATAATCGTACGGATTAACGCGACCGTAAAAGAACAATCGAGTGTTCTCCATCGACAAAAATTGATAAATATTTCCTCGATTCACCCGTTTCGTCGCGTCGACCAAATAACCAACGTGAACAGTCGAGCGCGCCACCGTTTTATTGATTTTTAATTTTAATTGCCCATCCTCGTTAGCCCGTCGCAACGACGAAACACGATAAACGCGAAATCCGATGTAAATACATTGCGTCGACGGATCGTACGAGGAATCACGTGATTTTTTTTTTTTTTTCTATAATTAATCGCGCGAAACACCTCGATTTTTGTTCATGAATAATAAAAAATTGAAATTCGAGCGTGCTACGGCAGGCGTAATAGCGTCGGTATCTCGATCGCAGTGATTTTAATAAATTCCTGTAACTCGACGGAAACCTCTCTGTTCCTCTTACACGGCGCTGTTTTACAGGCCGACGAGTTTTAACGTTGATATCACGCGATAGATCCGAAAACGACAAGTAAAATAATTAATTTCACGTCCCGTTCGCAACGAAGAGTTTAAATGAAACGCGTCACAATTGGTGATTATCTACACTTTTATTAAAAGATCTGCGAGAATGTCAGTTACGAATGAAAAAAAAAAAAAAAAATACGATTTTAATTAAAAACATTTGGGAAATTGTCGTTACTACGAAAAATCGCACCATGGTACGACAATCATACGGAAATAAATTAATCTTTCGATTTAAAAGGTAGAAGAATACACAACGATTTACGAACATTTCTCAACGCGTATTTTTCGATCTCCGATTTATTCATTATATTTTCATTACATTTTCAGATTTCTTTCAAACTCTGTCAACGTAATCACGGATCACAGTCTGATCTCGTTACAGGTGCCAATGAAATTTCACTATGACGCGTGAAAGTTAATCCAACGAATCGGTCATCTCGCCTCGAAAAAGAATCAATCTCTGACGCAACGTTCGATCGATAACGATGCTCGAAAAGCGGCGAAAGAAATGACACAGGGGGAAAAACTTAGGTCGTCTGAAAGGTCAACGTGGTAGTCGATGGAGCTGCTTGAAGCAGTAATTTAGGTGAAATGGCCACAAATCTTGACGGCGATTAAGGTTGGTTTACACGACAGTAAATCAACTCATCGTCGTTCGTCCGGTCCGAGGGCATCGTCAGCCTCGATTCACCCCTTTTTCCAGGTAGTTCGCGAACGCAGGAGGAGAAGCTCGTCTCAAGCACGATACGAAGCTTCTCTACCCTTCACGAAACT
Organism: Bombus confusus; assembly: GCA_014737475.1. Classification (NCBI taxonomy): domain Eukaryota; kingdom Metazoa; phylum Arthropoda; class Insecta; order Hymenoptera; family Apidae; genus Bombus; species Bombus confusus. The sequence goes on from JACXIV010000065.1 coordinate 1,670,537, forward strand.
TGGCAAATCGGTTTTGCTCGGCCGATGATGGCGTCGGAATCGAGTTACGCAAAATGGATTTCGCGTTAAATAACTATCGCGTTTCTGCTCGTCGGACACGACACGGTCGCGATCTTTGCATTTCCTACCTTATCCTCGTCCGTTGCTTGACTGCGGATATTTATGCAAATTCATATTTTTATAGGACGATCGACAGAGAAGCGAAATTAGAATAAAGGCGCGTATCTTCGTGCATTCCAACGAAATTTAATACCGTTGGGTGGATCGACCGCGAAATAGAAGAAAACAGGGGTAGAGATTGCGAATTCGTTCGGCAACGCGAGTTCGTAGTTTGTTTAATTAGATTTACGCCGACTTCGTTCGAGGTAGGTAAGAACACCGTCCGCCAACTGCTGTAAATGAAAATTTAGTTTGGATGAATGTACTTGAGCCTTGAAACTTTCCCTTTATCCGTGAAGTATCTGTTTTCCTGCAGCAAGAACAAACTGCTCGTTGGGCGATTAGTGTCGGAAGTGGGATATTTTGAAATTTCTCGGTTTCTCAGTAAGATCGATCGGATTGTTTAAACGGCGATCAACGGTGGTGGGAAATTATCGCGTAATTCTGTTCAATTTTAGTTCCTTCGCGGGTCGTACGACGATTTGTAATTAATAAATTTCGGCAAAATTGTAATTCCCTTTGGATATAATCTACGCTAGAAGATTAACCAATATAATGGAATATTAGCCACGAGAGTTTTATATTCTCTGAAAGTAAAATTTACAAGAGATAATGCAACGCTGCGCCGAATAATAATAACGAAACGCCCAAAAAGCTTCATCGAACGTTCGATAATGTGGTAAGAGATACGCTTGACACGTTCGAAAGTTGACCGATCGAACAGACGTATGTAGCTCGCCGCAAAGATGATCGTTGAGCGACAGTTATCGCCGATCTGCTGTCACCGTACAATGGATCGCTTCGTAACAGTTCTCTCTCGTAGCTGTGCGCTTCCTTCCACTTATTCGCCAAGTTTCGCCGGTTTCTACGTTGTTGTAGTCTCGCTGGCAGCGACGCTACGTCGAGAGTATTTCTGTTGCAAAAGCTACCGGTCGCACGGTTCGTTAAACTGTAACAATTAAACAGGGGAGCAGAGTCTTCGGGCTTTCTGTTCCTGATTATTAACGATCCCGTGCGAAAAGAGCCTCTCTCGTCCCCCTGTCGTCCGGACGCCGACAGAATTTTCAATTTACTCTAATATTTGCTCCCCTTGTTTTCCCCGTTGCGCGTAAATGGAACACTTTAAATGGCGGAGTGGGGACGAAACGGTGATGCAGTTTCGCGAGGGCGCACCGAAATTGATCGAGGGAAATATACCCGATCTCTCGCTCGTAGCCGAGGTTTTGTTAAACGAGGCGTTCGAACCAGCGAATTTTGCATCGATGAGCGCAGACGGGTTATTTCGTCGATACCAATCCACGCACTCGTCGCGTGTCTCTCAATGCGTATAACGGAGAAACGGGAAAGTAAAAAGGAACGAATCGATGAAAGTACAAAGAAATTGGAAAATGAGAGAAGTCGAACGAATGGTTAAATGGTAAAATGCGATGACGATGATGACCGTGCACTCGTTTAGACAGAAAGAGGTTTCGATAGAAATACAACGTTTTAAGGCGTTTTTACGACATATCGACAGAAGTATTCGAACGCTTGTAGAAACTTTCGATGAATATATATGACGCGTGTCGTATGAAACATTTTGAGAAATTTCGTTATCGCCGTAACGAGACAAATGTATATAGGACGTTGATAGATGTTTATTGCAGACGAATCGTATCGTCGGATGAGAGGCAACTGGGCAAGTTTTTCGATATTGCGACGAAGACACGCGAACACTGCATTTTACCGGATATTTATCGTGTAGATACTCTAGGACAAAATTGAGACGTCCAACTCGATATGCGGACATGGTCATTGCAGTCATTTATCTGCGAACGCGATCTCGGCTCGAATATAAAATTATGACTGTCCGCGAGAGCACGATGCCGGACCCAAAGATGTAAACACGACCCCAAACATTATCGTTAAGCCCACGCAACAACAACTAGGGATACGAAATTGCACGCAATTGGAGCTGATGACGCCTGTTGTGGCATCATTTTGCGCTGTTGGAAAGCCTGTGTTTTCTCGTAATAACCGCGTCGGTTCTTGCACGATGCTTCTTTAAGCGGGTCGAAACTCCACGTTAGCCTCGCGTTCGATTTTCAATAGCTGCACATTTTCTTCTCTTTTGCCTGGGAAAAAGTACAGTTGCGCTACGTACGATTCTGAAAATCAAAGCGTTCTCCGAACACTTTGTCCGTTGAAGTATTTTTCTGTGAAGAATATTTAAATTACGACGAACGTGTCGACTGTCAACCGTGTAAAATTCAACATCGTCGGTAATTGTTACGAAATTGTTGCTGAAGCAAATCCGAAACCTCTGTTCGAGAGCTGCAAAAATCCTCATCAATTGTAGCTGGAATACCGCGTCGCAAATTCCATGTTTACATAAACTCGTATTCTAATTCACAATTAATAGATCCAACACGATTCTCGTCCAAGCTTAAGGTAAATCTAACTAAAATCTGCTTGAGCTTTCGGCTAAGCCAATAAACTCAATTGGACATTAGCCAGAACCGCGTTAGACTTAGCGCTAGATTAATCTCTGTTTAACCAAACGAAAGCCAGGTAGTCCTCGAGATAATAATGAGGTGCAATTTCTAGATCTTTCGTTTGCCTTTCTACGTATCCTCGTTCTTTTCTTTTTCAATTTATTTAATTTCTATTTATTCATCCCCTTTGTTATTCTTATCTATCTTTTGTTCTTTCTTTACTTCGTGATATTTCCTTTTGTAACTTTTTAAATTTATTTAATTACAATTACAATTAATAACATGCATAGAAATTCGTTCATTTATACGACACGTTGTTCTACGTGCGTAGATATTTACGAGCACCCGAAATTTCGGTAAATCGAAGCGGAAAATAGCTGTTTGACTGACAAAATGCTTACCCACGGGTGTTATTTTCATTCAGAAGGAAACAGCTAACGAGGAACGCTCGTATTTGTCAATATGTATTTCGAATGCAAAATTCGCATCCGTCTAATTGATGTAGAATCCTATTTATCGAGCTTTTGTTTTCCAACAACGAATCGTGAATGAACATCCGCTATAAATTAAACTCCCTAGACAGAAGAATAACATTTGCTCAAGTAATACACGTATTGCGCGTAATTACCTGTTACACCGAGCTGCAGCTTGATATTTGCATGCTTTATCGGTAATGGAATTTTGGAAAATTTCGACGAAAATCTTAATTAATACTGTGAAAATTATGATTCCAGTATTCTATTTTGTAACTCGGCGAATTTCACGAATTAATTATTTCAAGCTTGTTTGTATCATCGACAGGCAACGAGTCAAAACGCGCGCATTATCGAAACAAAGAGAATTTCGATTGAATTTTTCCTTTGGTAATTTTCAAACGTGAAACGCCCAATCTCTGACGCGTGTTTCATTAAAAATAATTCATGGATATGAAATTTAAACAATTAAACGCCGTTGATATAAAATCGATCGCGAGAGGTGATTTTTAAAGAACAACGCGCAAGGTGTATACGCGAAGCACACGGAAGAAGTACATGGCGAGAGATAAGACGGGGAAAAAGTAAAATACGAGAAATATAAAAAGGAAGAAATACGGAGCAAGCGGAATTTTGTCGACGCTGTCGAAATTAATTAATAAAAACCATACACGCGTTACGTACAGCGCGTCTATTTCGTATACATTTTAAAGAACAAACTCTGTTCCACTCTTTTGCGAACATGTTTCATCGTAATATTTGCTCAAATGACAGAAGCTATTTCATTTTCGACTCGACGTGTTCCTAATAGCGTGGCTGGGAACGTAAAATTGGACAGAGTAAAATTAGTCGGCGTACAACGTGCATAAACATTAAAGTACGCACAAAAGACAGGTATAATCAAGAGTTGCGACGCGACGCCATCCATGAATCCATGGTGTATTACCTTTCTGACGAGGTGAAATTGTCCGCTCGTACGTTTGTTCCCAAAATTTTTTAATAAAGAATTTGTTGCGGGAAATGAGGCTTCTCTTTCACCATAGAATAACAAAAGCTCGCAGGTTATATTACGCCGCTGATAAATTGCCACGGCTGCTGATACAAAGACAGTGAATGGATTCTGTAAAAACAATAGCCCCGTATTTGCATCGGATATTGGCGTGTTCGTTGATTGAAGTCCAAGGCAAGCACGGCTAATCTTTACACCAACGCTTCCTGTGCAAGAACCACCATGAACATGATAAAACTAATCGCAGCAACAAAGAACACAAAGCGGAAAAAAAGATGCTTGCCGATATTTCTGCTTTCATGTGCCAGAGCCACCAGATGTAAGATAAAATGGATCGGAGAACAAAGGATAGGAGAAAAACATTCTCCTCGTGTTATTTCTGCTCTTATAACTTTACAGTTCCTTTCTTACTTAGGAAAGAATATGGAAAACGCGAATTAAACAATGATGATAAAAGGTACGGTTTTATTAAGTAATTTGAAAATTATAATTCAATTTCTCGCTAGTAGAAGGCTTTTACAGAGGATATTTTAAGATTCGCCATTTCTATAGAATATTTCCCAATATTTTTGTTTCTCTATTTAAATAACTCAGCACACGGCTATCGGAATCAATCTTCGCCTTATTTTACATGAATCACTCGACATCAGGGACACTTCGCGTCTTAATAACGTAAGCGTCCTGCATAAGAACGTAAGAGCTGCGCCCAAGTGCCATTAATCTTCAACGTGGCTAACAATTCTCCGGTATTTTCCATGATTCCAGTGGATTATACGACAATCTCTGTAATCAATTATAGAGGCAAGTATCGGTGTAAAGTACGAGAGTTATAAGCGGTCACCGCGATACTTCGATTGCCGAAGAAACCACTCGAGGCGAAAGTCAATGGAGAGAAACCAGCGAGTAGGTAATCTGACTGCGATTTTTTCCCCTCGATATTCTTTGGTTTTAATGGATGGCTCTTATACCGGAAAAAGGGGTTTGTCGAGTGTGCTTGGCTCGAGTATCTCCGTGGCCAGGAAATGAAAAAATCATTGAACGAGGACAACGAGGCGAAGAAGAAAATGCTGCACTGTCGAACGAAAGATGAACGTAGTCGAAGTAACGCACACGAATAAGACAGAAGTGACCCTTCCCCTATTTCGTTCTCTTCTTCGTTCTTCTCTCTTGGCGATGAATTATACGCCGACAGTCCCCTTCAAGGTGTGAACAATTTTAGGCTACGAAATTTCGCAGTTTCTTCGCGATTTTCACGTCGAGGAGATTCTCCGTGGACGATACGTTGGATTTAATTTCACGAGACGATCTAAGTTGAAGGAAAGTTTCTCGAAAACTTTTATTTGAGTTGGCATTTTAATCGGTTCAGTACTTGTAGAACGTAGAATTTAACGATTTTGCGATTTTAAAGGAAGACCGTCGATTTATCGATGAGATTTCTAAACGAAGATATAGACTTTTCAATATCTGAATGTTCGCTATGATTATCCGAATATTGTATCTTTTTCATCGCTGTAGCGCGAAATTGATTATACGCTGTTACATTTTATGCGCAATAGCAGCAAAAAGGAAACTTGCTGAAATGAAACGGGAGATATTTTAGAAACTGAGAAGCGATAAAAGGGCAAGAAAAATCGCACGAGCGCAGAACGTTGAAAGCTTCTTCGCTTCCAGGCATTTAGGATATTAGGAAAGTGACGTTTAGGTGGTTTAAGGTGCAAACACACAATTCAACGCAACTTAACGCGTTAAAATACTGGCGTGGAAATACTCTATAACGGAAAAAAAGGTGTTACAATTTATTCAACGATTTATTCCCTGCGATTCTCACCAGCATTTCTATCTCTGAAGTGAAAAATATACAAGTAAAGACGAGCATTGCTATCCAAAAATCTTCAACTGAACCATCGTGTCTCGTTATTAATTCAGACGCTATAGACGTATATTCCAATCCATCTTTCATACGCGTATTAAATCGGCGTCAAGACTGTAACAATTTCGAAATCATCGAAACTTGTCTTCAGGATTCGGCACAGAGTTCGACGTGAATTACTTTGATACCACAAACCTTCGCGAGGCTTCAAACGTCCATACGTTCATCGCCAAATTCCCACTATTCCACGACTTCATAAAACGAGACAGCGTAATAGAAAGCAGCGTAGACCAGAGATCAACGTTGTTTCAGTGCGCTTTTTGCAGGAAATTACTCTTAACGAGCCACATCCACGGACAGAATCGAAACTCGATAAACAATCTCTCATCCTTTTCCATAAATTTCCAAGTTAGCTGAACGCTGGTTTCGAGGCGTCCGTCTCTCAAGCTGGTGAAAACGGCTTTTGCTGGCGAGAATCGGGAAGAATACCGGTTTCCCAGGGAACAGTTGGACATTAATTCGAAACTTGCCCGTGGAGATGCACAAACTCGCAAGAGAATGCCGGAGTTCGAAACTGCGCTTGCAGTTACACGGCTCGGAATCATCGAAGAACAGAGAACACGTTCCCTTCGGGTTCAAAGGGAGAGCAGCTGTATAGTCGAGAGCTGTGTAAGACATTCGTAATCCGCGGAAACGCTTCGGATTAGCTGGCGGATTTTCCGAAAACGCGCCTCACCCTCCTTGTTGATAATCAGATAGAGCTAAGTTAATGCCTGCTTGCTAGCTGCTTGAAACGCAGTCGAATTTCATCTCAACCGCTCCAGTCAACAGCGGTCGCGATGCTCGTTTTAATACTTTCCTCGGGATCCGCCACTTATAATCTTCTTGCCATTTCAAGAGTTATTCGACTGACCCTGACACCGGCCTATCGTAAATCGCGACGAAAACTTTCTTCTTGATACTCCAGTATCAGCTTGTCCGAAAAGTTTCATTCGTTTTATAAGGAAACAATGGATGCACAACGTTTGTCCTTTTATATTATTTTATCGAATTGCGTATGAACGAATAGAAGTGGTCGAAAATGGATCGTACAGAATTCAATAAAATAACATAAAACAGAAAAGGGTCGTGCATCTATTATTTCCTTATGAAACGAAAGAAACTTTTCCGACAACTTAATATCTCTTTGGGCATCTTCTACTCCTGGAACGTTTAATCGTAAGTAGCGTGGAACACGGAAGGTAGAGAATTATACTAAATTCTACCAAATATTTCAAAACTATCATATATATGTAACATCGATTCCTGATCCAATAGATCGAACGAGAAGAACAGAGTCAAATAAAGAACAGAAAATGTGGCGCCTCGAAATTTATCAAACGTACTTGCAGAATCAAACGAAGATTAAACGCTTCCACGCGGCTAATGCAACACGTTGAAAGTTGAGACGAACCTTGTATACGCGTTTAATCGTCTGAAGCTTACACGTCGATTCACGAGTCCGACTTCCATGATTCATTAAACGCTGAAATACGTTGAAGGAACTTTATCCGTGGAAATCCACGGGTCGCTTAACCGACAGCCGAGCGCATCGCTCTTACCTGAGCGGATTAATTCACGATCAGTGAAGAGAACGTCTTAGCAGTGGCGGGATGGTTCATTAAAATTCCATCGATACCAGCGAAAAAGTGACACGCGCAGGACAGCGATGGCGAAATCGCGGAGAATATTGGATCCCTATGACGATGTCGGCGCAGGTAGTTAAAACTGCATCAAGCCATGTTCTCGCAGGAGGTGCCGCATCCATCGGTTGGCCAGAAAGCCAGCCTCGCACCAACCACGCCTTCCTAATGCTTCTGCCAACGCCAAAACCTTTCGACCGTGTCTATAGCCCGAACACCGACTCGATATCGGCTGCGACAAACCGAGAATCTTTTCCACTGCGACGCGTAACGAAGTCCTATTTGTTCCAAGATCTCCTCTTTTCTCCCTTTAATCTGTTGGGTCGTTGAACCGCGGATACTGTTTTTCCAGCGTAGTATATTCCACTAGCGTAGATCAATGGAATTCAGTTACGATCGAAACGTAAATTCTGAAAGCGGCGGAGATTAGTTTTCGTATTTCGAGCGAATCGCGTTAGAACACGCGCCTTTGTTACACGTCGCGATGCGACGGAAGGACAGTGGAAGACCTTTAACGCGAGATCTGCTTTAATACAGCGAGAACACGTAGCAATTATCCTACGATATTCTACTCTGTGATATTATAATATTTATAACGCATACGAATGAAATTACGTCTAACATCAGCAAAATATTAAAATCGATTCTCGATAATAATATTCCGTGATGGAAGAATGTTTCATAAAGAATAATCCTTTTTCTTCTTTATCAAATACCCTGCTATCGCTGCTTCATTTATTCTATTCGTTTCAAGTGTTGAAAACTCGATGAAATATTTCCTCGGATGCATCGTAGACAGGTCGAAAAGCGTCTGTATCATTTTTTCCAAGGATAGAAGCAACGCTTTCAGAAGTTGCAGTAATTAATGCGATACTTTGAAGAAGTACGGTCCGTTTGATCTCGTAGCTCTTTTCGTAAGAAAAGTGCAAAGTAACCGGACTTGTTTTATCATCGCCGGAGTACGGGGTTTGCGTTTGCGGCCGTGCTGCAGAATTATTTGCATGCCCGAAATTACGAGAGCCTTACGGGATTAGAAAAAGTTTCGAGGTCGAACCAGCAATGTGGCTTTTCATATTCGTGTACGTTTCTCGCACAGACGTTTAACTACATCTGTTGCCTGTGCTGCCCATTGAATATAAATTCGACGTTATCGGGTGGTATTTTATAATAATAATCGAACGTTAACTCGAGATATAACAAATTGAATCGTTTGCTCGATAGCGAATTCGTAAGATAATTTGCAAGGAACGTAGTAGTTTAGAAATCTTTAATTTTGTAGCATTTGAACGATTCAGCCAAAGTACTTTTATATCGTTCCTCGAGATTATATCAATTCCTTCCCAAATGTCAAAGATTACACGAGTATTCGGAATTTTCTAAAATTTCCTAGAACGAATACACCCGTGACGAGAAAATTTATTTTCCATCGAAGGAAATAATTCGATGAAACGGTATCACGTTCGAATGGAAAGAAAATTGATACACCAGTTCGAAATATTATTATTCGATTGATCGCATGAAATTGCAGCAACGATCGATTATGAGTCCAGGAAGAGAAGACCACACGTTCGAAGGTAGAGATCCGGAAGAACAGTGATCTAGAGCACGAGTTTCTTGGTAACCGCTGCGAGATATTGGATTCAGCGACTGTATCGATGCGCTGTGGCCACTTTAGTCCAAGAGGAATCCTCTTTAAATTGCTCCGTGCGCCGCGGTTGCACGCGGTCTCCGTCGCTTTACAACCTCGACTCTTCATTCCTTCCTTTTGTCCTCGTTTAAGGCCTGTTTTCCCCTTTTCTCCCTTCTTCGTTACCGCGCCGTTATCGCGCCCCTCTTCCGATTCCTTTCTATAAATTCACGAATAGAATTGCAAACTTATCCTCTTAATAATACCGTTCTAATGATAATTTCTAATAACTTTTATTGGATTATTCAAGGAAGAAGAGAACTGTGAAATCTACTCTTCTAATAAATTATACTACGTTCTGACGATGTAAAATCCTACATTTTTTTTCTCTTAAGATCTCTACCCACTCTAAATTAATTATTTTTCAAATCGTCAATCGGATAGCGATCGATTTCTCTTCGCGAGTTTAATTATCGGTAGATTACGGATTGAGAACGATTTTCCGGAAAAAAGTGTAATTTATTCGAGGCTCGTGCATCTGTTTTCTCGCGATGACATCGTCCAACGACGACGACGACGACGAGGATGACGACGTGACAATTCACGAGCTACATCCGCGCCACGCAAGAGCGAAGCCAACAAACGAATATTTATACCTTTGTAGTGGCGCGAAGCTATCACGAATTACCGGCTCAATGGCCGCGCGACTAACAATCAGCCACGAGGAAAACGTTATATTAATTAGTAGGTACGTCGAGTCGAGGCGGGCACGTAAAATGAATCGTTCTCGAAAATATCCCTGAAAATCCGCTCGCGGGTCCAGAGAGTTCAACAGTCCGAAACACATGTGCCAACGAATGTTAATTAAATCACCGCCAGAAGCGAACGATCCGCCTCCATTCTCGTCTCTTCTCGTCTGCCGCCATCTCTCCGTGTTTTTAATCCCCCTTCCACCCGTTTCTCCATTTCCACCCAGGTGTTTTCGTTTTTCGACCAACTATCGGTGGTAGTTGGGGCTCGCGACTCTTCGTAAATCCTCGCAGAGGAAGCTGCGAATTAAATTACCATTACAAACTGTTTCGCGACCGGGCACGGAGTACTCTTCAACAGCCCTTGTGAAATACCAGAGGAAAATGGATGTATGAATGCTGGCAAGGCAAGAGCACCCAGTCGTTGCACCTACCACCTTATCGCGCGTTTCCTGTTTTTCTTCCCTTCCTCTTTCATCTCTCACTCTCTTGACTTTTAACTTCCTTTGTTTCCAATGTTTCCATAGCCTTTATTCTCTTTCGTATCTTTTCGTATTCCGTCTGTCGCTCGAGTGTTCGATTACCGCGCGTTAGCGTTACGATAACGCGTTAGGTGGAAGGCGGCGAGGTAAAGCAGCGAGGTAAAATCAAGCCGTCAAATTGATCCGTCGTTCGCGTGAGTTGTCAAAGAATTATAATTGATATAGTAAGGGTGAACGAACGATCGTCGGGCGTCTAAGTAAATATTTCGTCTTACCGCTGTTGAACGGTGGAACGTTTAAATCGTAAGAAATTGCACATGATACGACGAAGGAAAGTTTTTGCTCGGCTACGAACTGTTTTTTTTTCTTCTTTTTTCTATTATGTTGAGAGTAACGTTCCGCTCTGATAGATATACTTTTTTGTCCAATTTCATCGTCTAGTGCATTGAACGCTTGGATTATCACTCACGCGTCACTAGGTGAAAAATAAAACCTAAACGCATAGCGAAACGCAATTTTTCCAACGAGAAAGTAATTTCCGTGGATGCCTCGTATGAAGGAAGTATCGGTATCTAAGCGTTGATCCAGTCCGGAGGTTGTGCTAAACCTTTCCTAGGCGAAAGAGAAAAGGAAGCCCGGTCAGCCGACGGTTTCTTCAAGAATTCGATAAAACCACGTCAGTCTCATTTCCATCGGGCGGCGTCAAAAGGGATCAAAAGGGATTACTTTGCGGTTGATTGGATCACGGCTTTTCCCGCGGATTTCCTTGCGAGCAGGACCACCACCCATTGCATAAATTTCCACGGGGGTATCAATTTTCCAACGGAAATTGTAGGAGAAATCACGGGGAAGCCTCGTTACGAAACGAGTATAAGTAAAACGCGAGAAGAGAAGAATAAACCGCCAAACGAACTTCCAACTTTATAATTTCTTCCACGATCCGCGTTTCTTTTCAAGGACGAAAATTCATCCGGCTAAAAGGAGTATTCAGCCGTTATTTGCAAACCGAATCTTCTTTTATTCAATCATCGCCACCGCGAACCTTTATATAGCGACAGCGGAAGCGTCAAAGGGTGGCAACGAGGTCGGCTACGTTTTTACGATCGATCGGATTAAACCTTTTTCTTCGCTCGTCTCTCCCTCTCATAAATTTACATCGACTGCCGATATCGACGAAAGTCGTCCAACAAGAAAGGAGGATCGGGAAATAACGGCGCGGATAAAGATGAAGAGGTTAGGATCCAAAAGAGAAGAACAGGCAAAGGAAGAGCCGAGCGTCCTTGCAGAAAGGACGAGACCTCAAAAATCTCGACGTACGCCATTACCGGCGTCGTTGGATCCCATTTGAACGGAGCGCACCTCGGCGCTCTTGCAGTCTGGTCTCTCCTAATGAGACCGGCTTTTTCTTTCCACCGTTCGTTCCTCTAACCCTCGTCCGGACTTTTCGCCCTTTCCCTCTTTTCGCCCCTTCTCGGTCCTCGTGGCCCTGGCACTCGTTTCTTTTTTTCTCTTCCTCTCTATCTCTCTCCCTCTCTCCATTTCTTTCTCCTTCTCCATCCTTTTTCTCTCTTTTTTTTTTTTTGTAATCCCCCTTCGCGCGCCCTTTGAACGAGGAGGAGGAGGAGGAGGTGGCACGAGGAGAAACCCGGAGCGGCTGAATGTTATCATCGCGCCGCCAGATGCAGTCTGAAATGGCAACGAGAGGATACGCCAGCCAGACTACACCCCGGCATAATTAAAACTTGTACCGCTCCGGTAGCGTCTCGAAGGTTAGAAATACGCGTCTTTTGTGAATACGTACACAGGCTCGAAACCCCTATAACCATTCGCTGTGTTTACGCGTCAGGCATTATCGTTACTTCGTACCGCGAGCACGTGAACGCACACGAACGCACACGAACGCACGTGAACCAACTCGCAACCCCCCGTTTGCTTGGTGAATAAGGCGACTCATTGGAATCGAACGTACCTCGCCGATGATGCCGGTGGCCATGTAGTAAATTAACTTGGCGTGGCTTTACCACCGAGCACGGTTGTCGGTCGTTGCTACGGACACGTTGACCGTAATAGCGGTTTCGCGGTGCTGTCGATTCAATCTACGAATCTACGATCTTTGTGGAAGGGCGGTCTGTGCGCGTTTGTTGCTTCTCGAAGCTGGAAATCAACGTGGTATTGTGATGGCCTGTTGCGAGAGGTACTGGGAAAATTCGATGTTCCCCGTCGATACGCGTTGAAATTCATTGCGCGATTTTACGTGTTAAAAATCATTTTATATTTCTCGCCGTCGCGAAGAGGATTTATTTTTTCCTCTCTCTTTCTTTTTTTTTTTTTTTCGTTTCGACATCGCGTTTCGGTTTTATAATTGCAACGCTGTCCACGGGGAAGTGCCGGCGGAGCTGACGCCTCGTGATTGACGCGCAGCACCGGCAGTTTGCTAAATTATAGATGAAAATAATATGTTCAGAGCCGCGTGAAAACACTCAAAGGTAGCGCGTGTATCGTTCGTACGATTCGAACAGAGACGGCACATCCATCTGGAAAAAAGCAAACCGTGAAATATTCATTTAAAAGCGACGCATACTTGTTTCATATTTGGCTGCGCTGGGACGAGCCAACGGGATCTTCGATTCGAATGTCCGATTTCATCGAGCCGTTCCGCGCACCTGTTTACTCGCGCCATCACGATTCGTTGATTAACACCTTCGACGTTCTGATGCCTAATATTCCCTATACGAAACGTTACGATGTTTAATTAATTCATCCTCCGATTAGATATTCGGGTATATACTTTCTCGATTAAACCACCTGCAACGAGATGTTTATTCGACGTTGCTAATTCAATTCCACTCGATTCACCCTAAATCGACGAGTCAATCTCACTTAGCTGGCACAGAATCGATGATTCCCGTGCATTTAAAGTCGTTTGTTAGAATCGATTTTCCAAATGGTCCAATTTCATCGAAAGTTACGAGTCGCCCGTAAAATAGTAACATTATACGTCGCACTAATTCACGCAATACCGTAACGGAGATATTTGAGCACTTTGCACGCACATATGTAATACATATATATATATATATATACATTTCCAGATTTCTCGCAAATTTTACGAATCCAATCACGATAATTAAAGTTCTAAATGAGATTTCAAGATCTTCCGTCTAACGCGCATAGTATATTCGAAAAGGATTTCTACGTGTGCCAATTTGTCAGAAAATTCCATTTGTATATACATATACGTTCTATGTACACATATATTTTTTTTTTCTACGGTAACTCACAAACACGTAGATTTAGCAGTACCAGTTTCAGAGCTTGCCGCTGCAGCTGAAACGCGAATCCATCAACACGCACGCGTAATTACCATCTAATTAACTCTGTTTGTCGTTTGTTTTCGCATGAACGACGTTCCCGCGCTACGACAATAAACTATTAGCCGACTTTCACCGCGTCGATCCCATATAGTATGCCGTTTCGGTAATCTTAATAAAGTTTATATGAACCTCGAGAGTACGGAGTTCTCGTGTTTGTGCTCGCAGGCAGCAGCTACTTAAGCAAGACAAGTGCGGTGTAAACAGAAACGCTACCCCCGTGGGCAGGGCGTTTCGTAACTTTCGAGCGAAGGGTGCAGCCAGCCATATTTCCAGCTAACGAATCCGCGTAGGGGTTTGGCCAATGTATGGCACCCTCAATATTTTATTGTAGCTACGTTGAGGCGTACTGGTTTCGTATTAAGCCGACGCTTCTGATTTACGCGGAAATTAGGGAGAAGAAGGGTACGAAGGTTCGTTACCTCTCTGAGGCTTCATTAGCGCCCTGATTACGTTAAAATAGTAGAATTTTTTACAAAAGCGCGATATTCGATGAAAATTGTATTTAAATCACGGAAATTTCCATTGGTAATTATGCTTTATTTTAACGGCTTTAAACTAGTCTAATGGCTTTTTCCAATCTGGACATTAACATTGAATGGGTTAAACCGAGAAACACGGAGTTTCAAAAATTTCTCGTTATTTCGCGAGAAGAAATGCTGGCATCAAATTGAAAAATGCTAGAAATTATCAGATGATTAGCCAAAGAAAGTAACGCATGGTAGAACGCAAGGAACGATAGATCTTTCGCGAGAAAAAGATACTTGCAACTTTTGTGACGTTCGTCTCCTATTTCTGGAAATTAGAAAATTTGACAAAATATTTCAGTACACGACTTTATACTGCGATGATTTTCTCGTGGCGCGATCGCCGTTATTTATTTAAGAAAAATGTCGTTCTAAGATTCCTGCGGTAGGTTCCCATTGGCTTAACGCGAAACAGCTTTTAAGCTCATATCGGCGTACGTCGACCGAGATAAGTTAATTATAACAGCGGCAGGTGCGTCTCGCTATATAAGCCGGAGTTAATTTTCAATATTTAAAATTACGCGCAACTTAAACGGCTGCAGGCTGTTCCTTTACGTACCGGAGGAATCTTCAATAATTTATTGCATTTACCAAGGACGGATTAGCTATCGCATAAAATCGTCCATAATTTAAATGGATCGACGATATATCGCCTCTGGTGTGAAACTTCGTACGTTATTCATCCGGAAATCGTTATCGCGTCTCATGTACATTCGTTGGTTTTATACTCGCAAGTTTCGTTATTAATTAAATAATCTCACACACACATCAGCCGAAGTATTTTTTTTTATCCTCGAAGTTTCATACGATATTTGAATTTTTGATCCATTCTAAAACAATGTTCAGGTACTCGTGAGGTGTCCCAAATGGTTATTTAATTTTATGAAATAGTATTTGCTTTCTATTCTATTGTATTCGTAGGGAAATTTGCCAAAGGTTTGACCAGAATTAAACTTTCTCCCATCTATAATTTTTCTTGAGAAATTGTTCGTTTCTACGATGATGAAATAAAAATAATATACGAAATTCCGGCGAAATTGTCAAAGGATAACGCAAGTAAACGACGTTCAAGTACAGTCAGACAGGTCTTTCGTTAAATTTAAAGTATAGAAGGAGCTAGCCGATTTCTTGGGACGATGCGCTAATGACGTTTCGCAACGTGAAGGAGCGACGAGTAGGGAAAGTGGCGAGCATTGCCAGGTAAAAGCAGGATAACGCTAGAAGCTAAAACGAACACGTCGAAGGATAATACCGAAATGAATTATATATTTGTTGCTTACTTATTTTTCGTGTCTAATGACGAGTGAAGCAGAGATAAAACGGGAATAGAGACTGGAATAAATTTTCTTGTCCAGGAAAGCTTGCATTAACGAGCACAGCTATCCTGTTCTTTGTTTTCCTGACGTCTTATCTTCATTTTTCGTTGTTTAGTAGGCAACAGCTGACGGAAACGCGACTGTTGTTCCTCGTGCACGGTTCTGATTCGTGTCAATAGCGTTGATTAACCGCGATTATTAACGGAAAATTTAAGCGTGCAAATACGTACAGGACGCACGTAATATGCAGAAATGGACAAGTGATTATCGAGGGATCTATTCGCGGATCACGATCGAATGTTCGTTGATTAGTTGAAATATTTCAGTTAATCACCATCTGACGATTAAGTAGCTTTATTCGTTGGTCTTGAGGTGCCAAAAATTCTGACTCGAAGCATTAGTTCGGTGAACCGTGCTCTGTCTTTTATGTGGCAGATTTTCCTCTATCCACGTACGAATCGATCGATTAATTAATCCATCAGCGTTCATTCATCCGTACTGTGATCACAAGCTACTATGTTTACACGTAGTATGAACAAAAAAAGGGTAAACTTCGCTATCAATGGATACTCAAGCTCACTGAACTTCCCTACTGGAGTGGCATCGGTATAAAACTTAGATCGAAAAAGTTCTAGCCTTTTACACGTACACACATACACCATAGTAGTGCAGTGTGTTATCAGTTTCAAACGATTAACGCTAAATCTCCATTAGAAATCGAGATTATCAAACAAAAAACAGGACGTACTACGTTGCAGCAATCTGGACAGTGGTTTCCTTCTTGCTTTAATTGATATCTGCTTGTTCATCGGTACGTTTTCTGGGTTAGCCAGGGACGAACAAACACATTTATCAGCGGCACGTCGACCCGTATCGCACGTTCGCCGTGCTTTTAACATGGAGAATTAGCACGTTCGTACGCTCGCTCGGACTTTTCGGGCCAAAATGCAATTAACTTTCGTCCTCCCCCACACCTCTTTATATAATATATTTCCTCGCTTAAACGACAGGCTTTCTAGGTCACGCGTGACGCGCCGGTTTCACCACAATTCACAAGCGATAGTGATGTTGCCTTCGCTATCGTTTGTCGTCGTTCCTTTTCATTACGAAATTACCTGAATTTTGAATGAAAATTATAACGAATAATTGGATATACGAATTCCTCGTCCGATTCTCTCTCTCTCTCTCTCTGATTCTCCTACGGTCGAACGTATTTCATTTATTTCACCGCGAAAACGAATCTTTCATTGAATCGTAATATTTATTACCGATTCGTTTAACATTCGATACTTCTCCTAGGAGCGAAGGAAGGATCTGTTCGAACGAAATAAAAATTCAAATTGTTGTCCGTGACAGTGGTTCGAAATTTCAGTATTTCCGTATTTACGCGATACGCATTGACTCCGGCCCATTGTCGTATCAGTGGCCACGACAGTTGGAAAATCGATTCCCCGTAGACGTTTTCTCCGCTTTCGATCGCGGAAACTCGAGCATGTCGTTCCGCGACAATCACGTTTCCTCGACGCGGCATCGACGTGGTCGTGGTCGTGGTCGTGGCGAAAGCAGAAAGTCTGAGGGGCCGTAATGTCGACGGATGTCATTGCACCTTCGTCTTCTCTTTTTCCACTCGCAAAACAGATCGGAGCTTATTTCAATACGAATCGAGAACGGATTGCGGATATCAACGTCAGGAACCTGAATGAAATTACCATAATAAAGGGGCTGCGCTCGCCAGAGACGACGGTATCTGGACGACAGCCTCCGCCAGGATTCGGGAGGCAAATGAATTATCGTATCAAACGCAGAAAATCGCTTATCGATCCCTTATACGTCGAGTTCTCTTCAACTTCCTAACCAACCCTTTCGAAGTAAAACGAACCAATTACTTCTTCCTACTCGGATTATTTAATGCAGATTAGCCGAGCGAGTCGTATCGAGAATCTCGTTACAAGATGTACAGTTATACTTCTGTAGCTTTAGTTCGGTGACTCGTTCAATCGAGAGAAGTTGCAGTGTTGGTTGAAATTTGGAGATGTTTCAGAGTCGTTATATTAGATTGCCCGAAAAGTTTCTTTCGTTTTATAAGGAAATAATGGACGCGCAACATTTGTCGTTTTATATTATTTTATTGAATTGCGTATGATCAATAGTGATAAATAACAATAGAAGTGGAAGAAAATGGATCGTGCAAAATTCAATAAAATAATATAAAACAAAAAAGAGTTGTGCATCTATTATCTCCTTATGAATCGAAAGAAACTTCTCGGACAACCTAATAATTAGAAATTCTTAGAAAATTCTAACGTTCAACACACTTTACCGTGCGTTTTAACCGATGCAGTTAATGCCACTTTCGAGCAGTTTATATTCGACTGCTAAAGCTACAAAGGAGTATGTTAAAGAATGATGCAAATTTTTTATCCATCCTCCTTTCCCAAGGTTAGACTGACCAGTTCACTTCCTCACTGGTTTTACGCACCATACGCGTTTATCTATTTTCTCTTGCCATTGGCTTCGCACTCCACAACCTGTTTTTAAAATACACTCACGTTTCCCTTTCGCACATCGGCGATCTCCGGAGTTGCGCGACCGAATTTCCCCCGTGGCTACGCGTTAACGCGACAAAGGCTGCGGCCAGCAGGCGACGTTTCGTTCTCGTTCGATGGCCAGAGACGATCGCGACGAACGAAACGACGTTGTCGACGCGACGGCTGCGACAGAGAGAAAGGAAGCATCCTAGCGCGACGATGCGTCGATTATCGGGAAAATTCGGCTTCTTTCTGTCCTTCGTTTTTTCAACGACGCCGCTCACTCGAACTAGAACTAATCGCTTTTTCGGGCTGGACGAAACCGTTGGCCTGTGAAGAGTAGCAGAAGACAAGGACAGCGTGCGGCAACGTTGGTAATACGGCGACGCCAACCGGGAAAGGGGTGCTTTCTGCTCCTCTCAAAGCAATCCCCTGCGCTGTGCGTTGAAACAATGCCGCCTGTGAACTTGCTGGAGCACGGAATGGAACGGAACCTGTTGCAGCGCGCGACCACGGCGTCACGGGAAATTGGATTTTTTAGAGTGCTTCGGTCCCTCAGCCGGCAGCGACGCTGCCGGCTGGATGCGATTCTCGTGTATGCCGACGCATCGTCAACCGGGTACTCAGGATTTGGCTCCTCTGTGCGCGATACGCAAACGAGATACGCGACCGGTCAACCTTGTTACACGTACGTTCAGCCGCTTCGCGGAGGGGCCGAGCGGACAATACGCGAGTTATGAGACAGTGCCGGCTACGTGCGCAGACTTCGTTGACGCTGCTCTAATGAGCTTTACGCACTTTTCCCGAGGACAATGGAGTTTGACTCGAGCATCGTGCGCTTGGGGCAGACGTCAGCAAAATTGATGAGAGACGACACGTAGGAAGCGGTGTATCGATCCACCCTTATTTTCGTCCTCGAAAACTTCAACAGTTTTACACTGAATTCTTACTACAGTGTTCCACACAGTCTGTACAGCGAATATCGATAAACTCGGCTCAACGGTATGTTCCTAAATTCAAAAAATAAATCGACACGAATATTATTTCTATCCGTCCAATGAAACACTGCCAGTAACGACGATTCGCACCTGCTCTGTAAAATCTGTATATTTCGAGCCCCGTATTGCGTATAACGAGGAGCGATGGATTTCCAGTTTCACGCGTTCGTCTCTCGCGGCGAAACGAAGCGAGGCGAATCCGCGTAAAGGATATTTAATCGAACGAACGAACAACAGTGGAATAAGACGCGCGGTGGAACACGGGAGTAATTAATGTCTCGTCGAAATGATTAATATCCGCGTAGCAGACTGAGGAGAGTAACCGTTAGCTAGCAATCATTTTGGTAATGTATAATTCCGGCGACGTAACTGCAATTATAGTTCGCGCGTAATCTTCCTGTCTCCGTTCTCTCTGTTCCTAACGATCGAGCGGCGGCAATGCCGGCGTATCTCGGGTGCAGACCGACCTAATCTCACAGCCACGGCTAATAACAAGCCCGAGATACCATGATGCGTGCACATCAACAGATATTACCGTGAACGTAACGTATTTCGGTCTGCTTATCGGTCGATGGTTTCGTCTTAACGACCGTTTCTCGCCAGAGAAGACGACGAGAAGCGTACAGCTGTTTCCATGCTGTGACTTTCAACGGGCAGACTCGATTTTCCACGGGAAACTTCCGAGCCCATCTATTGCCAGCCAGAAAGGCAACTTGTCTGCGTGGGTGATGCATCGCGATACGGCCACGTATCTTCCTACGTAGCTCCACGATTTTTATGTAAAAGGACTCGGCGAACTTTTGGCCCCCGAAGACGCTCTACTTTTGTGTCTCTTCGTATGTATGTACTTTGCTGGATTGAACGGGAAGAAGTTTTCGGAGTGCGCCGGTGTATTTCGACGTTGAGGTTCCGCAGATAAGGAAACGCGTGTTCTGGTTGTTTCGTCCTTATGGCAAAGGGTTTTAGATTTCGGATACTCCACGCTGGTTACGTTCTATTTCTGTTTCTCTGAAAATAAATTCTCCGATATATGTAAAACGACGGTACTCGCAACATCATCGATTCCTCTACTTTTCTACTTACTTCGAGTTGATCGATGTGGCTTCTCAACAGCCCCATTATCGCATCTTTTATGAGAGAGTTTTTATGAGAAAATACATTAACGCAGTGTACATTCTAATATCTTCCAAACCACGCCGGCTATTTTCTTCCCTCCGTTTCTGTCGCACCAAGTCCACTACGACGCCCTAAATAATTCGCCGATAATAATTGCCTCGTCGGTAAAAAAAAAAAAAAAAAAAAAAGGAGACTCGAGCCGTATTCGAACGAGCTATTCCGCGACCTGACGTGTCCCGACGTCAAGATGCAAACTATATGGCACGCGGATGAGAAGGAAAATGCGAGCGAAGTCGCGAAATTTGTTAGAATGCCTCCGACGCGTTCGTAACTCGCCGACCTGATATAAGTAATGCCGGCTAAGTAGCAACATTGTTATTGCGGTTGGTGCAGGTAATTCTATCACGGGAGTAAGAGGGGCCGCGTCGCAAACGGAATGTGCAACCGCTGCACGCGACGCAAGCCGCGACACACAGAGGGCGAAGAGAAACGAAGAGAAGGAAAACGGAGACAGAGAACGTGGAAACGAACAAACAGGTATAACGCGACAGAGGAGCGTTTTATATGCACGACGACGCCTCGTGGATGCTGTCGCGCATACCGATCGCCTCTCCACGTTCCTGGAAACGTGTAAACGATGAGTTTTCACCGACTATACCGTTTCGATGTTCGAACCGGTGCGCGCCTCGGCCCTCGACACTCGCAGCCTGTCTGTCTTTCATGCTCAACATCCAACTCGCCGAATTTTCCACGCTTTTTCGCTATTCAGTTTTCCCGCTATTGCTATGGAGTCCCGACCAGATAACAATTTGATAGTTGCAAATTTGAGTGTGATTTTTATGTACATCGATCGATTTTGTTGTTACTGTCGTCGTCGTCGTTGTCGTCGTTCGCTTTATTTTTGCTTCTCTTTCTTTTTTTCTTTTTTTTTTTTTCAACATAGCAGATATTTTCGTACTTTCATCTCGCTGTCGCTTCAACTGCTCTCTTTGTTTATTAGATATCGGTTTTTACGCTGTTTGTGTCCGAACGAGATATATTCATCTCGCGTGATGCACGCCACGAAATGATCGGCTTTGACACAGACACTATTTGCTCGCCGCTGAACGTTTGGATATTTTGTCGAAGGTATACATCGTATGTTACCGTACGTGATTCCGTGGCAATGTTTCGCGGTGCAGGGAATTGTGAAAATGAGAATTGTAGCTTGATTGTTTTACGATGGAAATAGAAGATGGATTAGAAGCTTCTGGTTGTGTATTTTAGCCGAATTCCGGGATTTTCGAATGTTCGCCGTTCTGCGGTAACTCGATGTTGCGATTTTTATTATTCATCTCGATACAATATTCCAGTGCGTTATTTTACGAAGATATAAATTTCATTTATATAAATTTCACGCGCGTTTCACGTTCTTCCTGCTCCAGAGGTATACCACAAGGTCAACATTTTCTCATCTATTACTTCAACAACTGCTGTTTACGTTTAATCAAGTTTCACGCAACATTTCTATATAAATGCCACGAAATAGATTGCATATTCACATGCTGAACCACCAAATGCTACAATAATATTGTATGTTGACGCAGCCGCGTTACTCATTGACAGATCGGTACCTGTTCGCCTCGTGTATTAGCTTTTTAGCCACTTCCGGTATCGTAACCTCGTTTCCTGCAATTTTTGATAGTCGACAAGTAAAAATGGTAATCCACGTGAACGTTGTTTTAGCTTCCACGCGATCGATCTTAAATTCTATTTTCCAACAATCAACGATGCATTTCCATCAAACACGCGTATGAGGAAGACGTGAAGCGACGTAGAAAAAATTCTGCAAATTCTTCTCTTTCGGTGACATCGCCAATTAATGAGGCGAAGTGGGAGGAAATAAGTTTGCGACGCGCGATCGGATCAAACGAATGTCCACGGGCAAATCCCGCGAGTTTCTCTAATTTCCGTGCTGATATCATGGCAAATTTGGAATTCGGTTTGACGAGAAGCCGAGTAATTAGCTGTTGAATGTCGCGAGGCGGTTGCGAGGATACGAGGCGCGCGTCTTGTTTGCTCGCACGGGCCGAGTATTGCACTTTGACAACCTGGCTCGTCTCTGTGCTCAAACCGTGCTGCGTTTTAGCTATCGTTCGCGGCAGAGCTTGCCCCCAGGCGCGCTACACTCGAAAAGCCTGCTGAAAATGTTAGAAACTAATTCGACTATCGAATTTTTTAGACGATACGTAGACGAGTTTCGCAAAAATTGTTAGCCGGCGAATTTATAATTCGCGGGAGAATTTTATTCGAATATTTTCTCTTTATTCGCAGCAAAAATATATTTCCACGTTCAGGTTGTAAAAATTCCCAGATAAATACTTTTTACGGTCCTATGTAGACTCGATATTCCATTTTATTGCAGGATTTCTGCTTGCAATAAACAAATTGATTTAACCGGAATGAATGTAATAAAGTTATCGGGCGTAAAAGTTACTTTCGCGAGCCAATGCGCTCGCCCAGTATAAATCAGTCGGAACAAAATGTCATTCGGTCACAAAGGGTTAATTTCCAAGTATAAACGCACGGAATATAAAATTCCAAGTCAAAACCTTTTAAGCGTGTCGCGGGAATTAAATGGAGAAAGATGGACGAAAGGAGATCGGTTGTGTAAGAAATTCAACGGTGATATAACCGAACCACTTGGCAGTGAATTAAGCGGAGAGGCAACGAGCAAAGCTTTTATTCCGACAAGGACGATCGTAGGAAATTAAACATCGATCGGGTTTCATGGGGAATGGCTGGTGGCTATGGCAGGCCTCGTCGCTTCTGCATTAAATTCGAAGACGTTACGGCCCAAGTCGTATAATTCTCTCCGTATAATCCATATATCCACTGCCTATCTATTCTCGGATTGTTATTCCCGACTCAGCCACCAGCCAGTTCAAGCTCTGTAGTACTAAAATCGAGATATTGCGCCTTGTAAACTGACTATATCCATCGGACGGATTATGTGCTAACTCAAGGAGCTTACGTGCTGACTTAATAATCCTTCTTGTAAATCAACCGGCTCTCTCTTCCACCGATTCACTGATTCACCGATATCGTTTCGCATTTTATCGCCACTTTCGTTATTACGCGTCCCCATCCGTTCTTAAACTTGTAGGTACTTGAATCTTGTGGATTACATTCGCGTCTCGAAATGACTGCCGAGATCTTTCGTCCGATCCATTCGGGATATTACTACTGCCTCTTGTTGCGTAACATCCGTTTATCCGAGAATAATTTACCGATTCAGCGAGATTTTTATGTCTGGGATCGTTTTGCCATTTTTTTTTTTTTACACAATAACGTTAATAAACGATTCATGTTTTCATCAAGATTTTATAGCCAACAGGTTAAAATACAGGTTTCCCGAACGATCGGATTATCGTTATTCCTGAATTTACACGCGTTTCGTAGCTTGTTTAAAAATTAAGTGGTACAAAAATAGAAATTTAAAGGAGAAATCGAAATAAAAAATTTAATCAACGTTAAGAAGATTTAGACGTTTTACTGCTCCGATCTATCTTTTTCTTGCGTAAACAACGCAATAAAAAATTGATGTTTTTTAATTCAGAAAAAAGGTATGCCTACTAAAGTCCAAGATTATCATCGCGATTCCACGCGTGTATCCTGAAATTGCACGTCGTTTTCATTTGTTCCAAAGTACGCTGGAAAATGAAATATGAAAAACGGTATATATCGTTTCGCTTTCTCGAAATCAAACGTGGCTACGGAATATTTCACAATATCCGACCACATCTGTGCGGTAAAATATTTACACGCGTATGTAACTCGTACACCAACTTGAAATTATCATGCAACCGTTTGTGGCCGCGCGTGTCGTTCGTCTTTCCATCTTCTCGTTTCTCTTCCTCTTCTTTTTACCCTCCCTCTGCCTTCTCTGCCGACGCGACGTACCGGTTTCCGTGGATTTGCATAAGTCCACGAAAGCGTCAAATACCGTATACCGACAGGAATATCTTATCAGGTCGCGAACGTTCCCCTCGTTACGATACGAAACACGCCGAAGAATTTTTCTTGTTGGAACGCCATCGATCTGACTATTTTACATTGATTTCTGATTAATTTAACTTCCCTGCACATAGCCTTATTTACCAATTTCCAAATTTCCAAAAATTTCTCTTTTTTTTTTTGTTAGGTTCCATATTTCATTTTCCTTTGAAGCTTGAAAATTAAACTTTAAAACTTTCATTAAAAACCTATATGTTTTTTAAAAGCCAAAAGGTACCGTATGAAAATATATGAAACAAAAGAATAGAATATAAGATACCGAAGTGGAACATTAAAATGCAAGTGTTAATAAAAATATTGTACCACAATGACTTTTATTCTATTCTTCGTTTCACATATTTTCGTACTGTTTTTTTTTCTTGCTTAATAAAATATATGTTTTATAATTAAGCTTTTTTATATTAATACTAAATATCAGTAATGTTAATAACAATCGACAATAGCCAAATACAACCAGACAAAATTTTTATCGTTATCGTTAGGAAAAAAAGAAACTGAAATCATTCATAATGATTATTCGTAATCAGAGCAATCAAAAATGAATATCTCTTGATCATTTCCTTTTTTTTTTTTTTAGAAATTTCTTCAAAATTTATCGCTAACTGGCTACCATACAAATGAAAATTAATGTCTGCTCAAACACTGACTTCTTTCCAAAAAATATTTAAAATGACTGTTATTTTGCATCTTTCTTCTTTACACTACGGTGTTATTCATTCGCTACACCGTATATGATATAATTAAATTAAATACAATATAATTAAATAATACATTTCTTTCTGTTTTCTCGTAGGGGTTGACTCATGTCACGCATTTGCCCCCCTTTTTTTCTTTACCGCGTGTTTCATAAAGATTAGTCACGATTACGGGGTGGAAAATGATCCGAGAACGATAAATGGATAGCATGCCTGCGACGCATAATGATTTTACGTCGTATTAAAGTTTAATTTATCTGTCGCAGTTTCATTAGAGTATACGATCTAAATAAATGGATAGAATTTCTTTCTTTCTCTTTTTTGACTGCGAACGTTATTGAAGTTAATGGAAAACGAGCGTTTGTTTTATCAAAGCGATACGATTACTACTAAAATATAATTTGTATATTTCGTAGCGTAGCCATTGCTCGTAGTACAACCGTGCTTGGTACAGTTAGGATTACGAAGTAGATTTTGTAAAGTAAAATTGCGCGCGAATTCTATACGAATGGTATACCTTTCTTTTCTATACAAATTCGCGAGCTTGTTAATTCTAACAATTTATTTTACCAAGCGTAGAATAATAGCTGTTGCCTGTATGCATTATTCGGAAAATTTAATAATTACGCGGTAATTAAATACTTTTTGATAGGAAGTGAATGCCGGACTGAAGCAAAATTTCACCCATTGTATGTTCAGCCATTCAACGTAGATGCATTTAATTTTCAACCTGTGTAATTTTGTAATTTTTTTTCTTTTACCGTATCAATTGATTCTGTGTTTTTCAATGAACCTTTTCTTGTTTTCAAGTTTATACTTGAAATTCATTCCCGGAAGAGGGAGATATTTCGCGGGCCGCTGGTATGTGCAAACGGGGCATAATTTCCAACGAAATGAATATCTCATTAGGTCACAGAACTTGCGCATTCTTATCGCGGTTATTATCATAACGTCGGTGTCGCGTGTGCGCAATTAAGCACGAGTGCTTTCCTATCTCACTGTAATATAACATCTCTATAATACTTTTACTGCTTTCGTTTCTCATCCGTTGATCCTACTTCCTGATTTGCATAACTCCTAGAAAATTTCACCGGTCGACATCTTTCCTTCTCTGTGCTCTGACAAAATTCATCTCCTCCGTTGGACGCTGTAGCGCGACCAAATAACAGTTTCAAATTGAAAAAGAGCGAGGGAAGATTAAAACAGAAAATTACTCGGACAATTCTTCTTCTATTATAGGAGGAACGTTCGCCTTAAATATGGATCAAAAGGCAAGGAATTAACCGGCCAGGAAACAAACAGAGAAATAATCCGTAGAACTTGTATCGGAATAACAGATACGTTAAAGAAGCCGACAACACGAGTCGCAGGCACAAAAAGAATTTCTATAATCTGACGAGAACAATTTATCACGCCGATGTATAGAATACTTCAACTTCTTCAAACTGCGTAAGGTTGTAGAATTTATATAGAAGATGAAATAGCAAGGAAAAAAAATATTGAACGAATTCCTGGAATTCCTTTTCGCGATCGCAGTATGAACGCGATCCCGCGCGAATTAACTAAATTGAAAGTACAAATGAAATGAAAATTCCATTCTCTAATGTATCATCGAGCGATCGATTTTCTTTTTCATGGCCATCCATTGATTTCACACAACCACGGTTGCACTCCATCGCTCTTCCGTCAACAACGACGATATCAAACTACTACGATCGCCGATATTCATTCCCGTCAAGCGCAATTAATACAGCGAACTTCCGATTCTTACAAGATCCACACTTCTCTTCTCGTTTCGCTTTGACGGCTCGCAGGTCTCTGGCCGTTTCCACGGATTTGCATAAGCCAGCGCACCGGCGGCAACCTCGAAGAACAAATACCGTGCCACACCACGAATACCTTATTAGGTCAGAAAGTTTTGATTTCGCGGGTCTGCGACGGAGGTAGAGAAAGGAGAAATAAAGGAAGAGAAAGATAAAGAGAGAGAAAGAGAGAGAGAGAGAGAGGAGCTATGCACCTCTTAAAACCGATCCCTGCTGAATATAATTATTCGCTGGCCAAGCCAGAGAAGGATAAATGGATTCCGCTGGCATCGAGCTGGCGACAGATGTTTGATCTGTTGGAAAGTTCAGTTAGAACGGCGTTCCTTGCTTACGGTTACGCTGTCCGTTGGCGCTGAAACGTGAAACGCCTAGCGAGTACTTCTCGGCGTGCTCGATACTCGCGTGCACCTGCGTTTCGCGCGTTTCTTTTCGAACGGGTCTTGATTAAAGCTTAAAAGCATACGGGAAGCCCTCCCGGCGAAAGTTTCCGACGACGTTGGAATTATTCGAATGGGATGTTGGACTCAGAGGCTCGAAAACTGGTCTTCGCGTTTCTTAGGAAATTTTTCTACCATCAAAGTATCGCCAGTGAAGATTTTAACATCTCTCGCGTTCCAGTGCTCGACTCTTTTCTGAGGCGAGCGGTCGAGACGGATTATTTTTGTATAACCGACGTGATATGGTCGTTACGCGATTGGCCGTGTTTTCGCAGGTACCGCAAGAAGCAAGTACGCGATCAGAGCCCGTACTTGCCGAACTAATAGCTGAACTATCGCTTGGCAAAGGTTCTATTACACAGAGTGATGATGCAACATACCTGCGGGGGGCTGATTTATGGGCTGACTTGTAACATCGCGGTCTAAATTTCGATCAAAAATAGATTCAGAACGCCGTAAGAACTGTTACGTTATCTTTGCCGAATCACCGAATGTTATTCGGTACGGTCGTGTCTGATTATATCTCGTCAAGTACATACGCATTTCTAGACTTTGGTAAGTAATGAAATACGTTCGTTAAATAGCTAGTCTTCGTGGAAACGCGATTAGGCTATCAAAGTACTCGTACTAATATACGTTATCATTACCACGTCTTTGAATCCGAAGCATTAAGTATGTTTAATCGATTCTAGATATGTTTGTTCAGTCTGTTGAGCATACGCTGCCGCTTATATTGGATCGATCCTGTTTACCTTCAAAGCTACCTAATATTGAACGCTGGAAATGGTGATCCAGCATTTCTATATATGATATCCAACCAGTCATAGCAGTATATCAATTTCAAATAAGATAGAAATATAAATTATGCAACCATCTGTGTCTTTTCGTTTATATACCAATAGGACCTCCAGCTGATGCGAGCATTCGATCGCAAGAGTTCACTTAATCGTCCACTAGAAACTAAAATTTCCTTCGAACACGTATGGACCTTATACGAACGAAGTTTAATTACACTGGTATCTCGATACAATCGATAAAGACGCTATAACCTAACGACGTTATCCAGTTTCTTCTCCCTCAAGCATCGGCACAACTCAAACGCTACTTCTCAAAAGTACAGAACACGTTTATCATTCTCGAGGCCCTGCCCACTTCACTTTCTAAATTTCAATTATCAGGTTTCCAACGAGGAATTAAAGTCGGCAATCCCGGTGGCAAAGTTTCGCGAAGCATCGTCGCAAAATCCACTCGCCAGTTCCACGGCGAAGGTAGAAGGCAAGGTAAACAGGCCGGAAGTTCGGTCGCCCTCGATAAGTTTCGTTTTCAATAAAGGCGAGAGTCAGGTTTACCTCGGTCATACAACCGACAGCGGCTCGCATTATTAATTCGCAGGTAAAACAAGCGAACTCCCAAGGAGCCTGCTTCCATTGCTCTGCTTTTTTCCTGGACAATGAAATATCTCGGTTACCTCGAGCACGGTTCTGGTTTCGATATCGTCGCGCGATCGGTTTCGTTTCGTCGCGAAATTCCACGTGCCGTATCGGTGGAATTAGTTTTTCCAACACGCTGGCGGTATCAAGTTGCCCGCAAACTCTGGCCGTTTCTCCTCCGCGGTGTTTTTCACGGCGGCAGAAACCGCCCAAGGGAATTCCAACGGAGAGCAATCCAACTCGATACACGGGGAAATCTCCCGCGTGGAAAAACAACGCCCGGATACCTGATCAAACGCGCTCCGCACGATCGTGCGCTGGTTTCATCGCCGTACGGAGAATTAACGGGAATTGGAACCGCGTTCTTGCGCTGTCCGTGAATTACCGAGCATCAGAAGATATTGCCTCTCGTGGGAGGACTTTTCGAACACCCCATCAATGTGCACAATCGATTCACCAAACGTTCTCAATGATTTTCTCCAGCGGA
The DNA here is from genome assembly GCA_014737475.1 of Bombus confusus. NCBI lineage: Eukaryota > Metazoa > Arthropoda > Insecta > Hymenoptera > Apidae > Bombus > Bombus confusus. The sequence continues at coordinate 1,699,846 of JACXIV010000065.1, forward strand.
ATTCTCCTTTCTAGCTGCAAGAAGTGTCTCAAAGTACATCGACGTGTTTAGCGTAGCGCTTACGTGTTAACGTGCACGTAACAATGATAGAAATTGGAAAATATTGACTCTCGTGGGAGGACTTTTCGAACACCCCATGAATGCGCACAATCGATTCACCAAACGTTCTGAATGATTTTCTAGCTGCAAGAAGTGTCTCAAAGTACATCGACGTGTTTAGCGTAGCGCTTACGTGTTAACGTGCACGTAACAATGATAGAAATTGGAAAATATTGTCTCTCGTGGGAGGACTTTTCGAACACCCCATGAATGCGCACAATCGATTCACCAAACGTTCTGAATGATTTTCTAGCTGCAAGAAGTGTCTCAAAGTACATCGACGTGTTTAGCGTAGCGCTTACGTGTTAACGTGCACGTAACAATGATAGAAATTGAAATCTTCACGGTAGAAGTGATGGCTGGCGATAAAGAAACGACAGAGAAGGTGTGGCGCGATAAGAGTGGTTTTCAGCGATGGAAATTTATATTGCAACACGGTTTCACGATTAATATGCCACGTAAAAATCTTTGTCCGCTCATCGTTAATATTACTGCGAATATTCTATCTTTGCGTCTGTGTTCCGGACGAATGTTTCATCGTAATGCGTGTAGAATAGGGTAAAGCTCGCGTGTATAACCTTGCTGCTTTATTATCAAGCTGAAACACAGCGGAGTTACGAGGATTTCGAAATGCGGACGAATGATCTACTTTATACTCTGTGTCACGTAACGAAACGTAGACTGTTTTAAGAGTATTGTATATCACTGTAATAGCGAATGCTACGAGTTCATGACAGGTGTTCCGGTTTTAGATTCACTTACGTTATTCACGTGCATTCTATCCCCTGACATCTAACTTCGTGTTTGTACTTGGTCAAACGAACTCGGTTACCTGAAACGGAAAGAGTTAATTAATTACGGTAACGAGATATTTTTATCGTTAGCCAGCGTAATATGAAATTTTAACAATTTTTAACAGGCCAGTGAATTCATGTAGCAATTTTCGCTTACAGTCTGATGCAAACTCAAAATAATAATACCAGTTACGTTATTACGGGAGAAATGAAATTTCATGAAAATTCTAAACTCAAGCGCAGCGTTCAGTGAAAACAAAAGGGAGGAAGAAGTATTTCTTGAAATTATGCAATTCTTTTCTCGTCGCGCGGGAAAACCGACGACAATGATAGAATTCACAGGTTAAGGATCACGTTGCCGCGATCTAGCGGGCTTCATTCTCATTCCCGCAAAAAGTTTCGACCAGCCGCAAACTGGTCAATTGCTCGTAGAAGTTAGGCGAGAATAATTAAAAGATTCAACAGGGCCTGAGAGCCACGGGACGTCGAAAAGTACGCGGGATAACTTGGTGCTCCAGGCTGTTTGTTAAATATTCATAAGCTTTTTCTCGAGTTGACGTTTCAACATCGCCAACGACTTGCCGTTTTTGCAATTGAAACTTTATCACCCTTGTGAACTATGTGTCGCCGCCTTGCAGCCCCAGACCTTCGTAAAAATATCGTCAACCGCAATAATTCTCTTCCGCGAATTTACAAGCCGCCAGCCACCGTGCGAAATATCCGTTTCTTTCCACCAGTTCATATAAGTTTTCCGCTATTCTTCCCGCTATCATATTATTTACAACTTTTCTTTTTCTTTTCTATTTCAAGATCGCAGGACGAAAGAACAATAGATCATATCTTTCGTGTTTTACGGAAGAACACTTTTAAATCGTAATATATCGTCGATCAATGTTACGGTATCAATCTCTCTTCTGTCATCTCGTTTTAACATTAAACGTACGTATGTATAGTTTTGTCCGTTCTTTGAGTAAAAATCTCTGAAAGGCTTTTATCATTGCATTTAGCCAGTCTTCTTTCCAATTATTAAGTACGTTAACGCTAACTTTACCAGAGCCGGGCAAGTGACTGGTTGGAAAATTTAATTAAAATCGTATGCTCGTTGTTATTCCTTTTGTTCGTCTAACTTTATGCAAATTCTTATATTATCCGCTTGATCAAATTCTCGATTCTTGTTGATATAAGAATTTGCATAAAGTTAGACGAACAAAAGAAATAACAACGAGCGTACGATTTCAAATTAAATCTCCAAACCGGTCATTTGACCGGGCCTGGTAAGGTGAACGTTAAAACACTGTCCCCTAGTCATTAAGTAGCACAAAAATTGCAAAAGCAACAAAAATAGTTCTTCCTCAGCTTGTCGCATTTCTCCCCATACTTCTCCCGTGTAATTACATCATTCGTCATTTTTTACCAAATATTCCTTTACTCTACCAGCGTTCGCCCTGCGAGACGCAGGCGCTCGCGCGCGTCTACCACTTTGCTCAACAACACAAACGAGATTTCGTATCCGCGCGATACGCTCGCCTCTCGACAATTTCCCACGAGAAGTTACGCGAGCGAGCACGCGCGATTATCCAGCCTGTTCGCTCCGATTGTGGCAACCGTATGGAGATACACGTACGTACACTGGCTCATAACCCGTCATAGCTCGGTTATGGGTGCGCCGAAGGAGAGAGAACCGGAGTCGGGGGACTACGGCATTAAGTTTATGCCTGGCGCAGAATTACGTAGTTTAACACGTTGATAACCAGCTAGACGTTGCCACGGGTCCCGAAATGACAGCAACTTTCGGTCGGCGACAGAACGGCCGGCTCGATGTTTCTCGGCGATACTTTGCGTGGACCATGCAGAACGATCCTTGCCACGCTACGGGATTGTTCCGCTGTTTATCGACCCAATGCTGTTGAACTGGTTAACGCTTCTAAGGAAACTCTACATCTGTACCGACTAATTTTCATATTTATTCATATTTATACAAACGTTTCTTTGTTAAATATATTTTACTATCTGACAATTTATCCACGCGCTTTTCTCTCTAGCTATATAATCCCTAACCACAACAAATGCAAATCACGATAACTCGATCGTTGCTGCAGGCAACCGGTCCAAGTGCAGCCGATCAGTCCAGTTTGCATAGTCGATACGCGGTTTAAATACCTTGTTTAGCTATTACGCAGTCCGATTCTGACGGGTCGTTGTGGATTCTTAGCACTCGGCAACCCTGGGTGGTTGTAGGTGGATGATTTCGATCGTTGTGGTTATAGGTGATATAGATAGAAGAACGCGTGGATAAATTGTAAGATAGTAAAATATATTTAACAAAGAAACGTATGTATAAATATGAATACGGTTTGAGCTGGTCCAGATCCGCACGCTAGCAGTGTTATACCTAGTAACTGAAAACTCCGAAGCCATCGTTGCCTGTCTTTTGTCTATGGCCTGTCGATGGCTTTAGTGATTGAGAAACTTGGTCGGAATAGATGTAGAGTTTTCTTAGAAGCGTTAACCACTTCAACACCGGTGATGCAATTGTTCGTAAGTATTAAAGCACGCGCAGGAAGCGAGGTCTCGCGTGAGGAATGTTTAGGAAATCGCGAAAGCCTTTAGGAATTATTATCTGACTTGAAACGCAGCTTGTAAACTAACGTGGTAAGAAAACAAATACGAAGATAAGGTTGGAAAATTGTAAAAGTTTAGTATAACCTGGAATTCGTAACTCGTCAGTTCGCTGACGCTGTCGATTGGTAAATTATTGCGCGAAGGCACGCTGATTAAGAACTTTCCGATTCGAGGATCCTCGAGGTTAATAAATTCGTAAATTCGTCGAACCAAGCGAAATGATTAAATGGTTAATTCAACCCCCATCTCTTGCGCTATCCTCGTAGAGGCTGCTTCGTTGTTTTCGTCGTTTAATTATGCCGTGCTGGTAATTACATACGCGATTATTGAGCAATAACTTGCTAATGGATTGCGTCGATGATCGGCCAACTTGCGACAGAACGCACGATCAAACGTATGTACTTCGGCACGTAAATTAGCTGCCTTTTCGCGCGTATGCGCACGTCATCGTACGTGGCGCGCATATGGAAACGGCGATATTTCCTACTTCGTTGCATTTCCCGCGGGAAATTTTCGCCGGTGCTCAGTGCAAACTCTACGAACGTTTCTCCCTTGAAGGGATCGGTCAAAACTTAATATCGCGCTTTGATAGCGGACCATCGAGCCCGGCGTCGACCGTGAAATGCAGTTTTACGATTCTTTCTTCGGGTATCTGATCGGGGAAGATGTAGTCTTAGTGATACGGCTGGAGTATAAATCAAGTAGCTGTTCTGATTGACGCAGCAACGTCTCGGGTCACTGTGGTATTTTGTCTTTGTCAGTAGAGACTGACTCGGTGCTAAGAGATATCTGAGACTTCGGACTTTTATCTTCTCAGTTCTTTATTATCGCAGGATATACGAGCAATAAGATAGAATATATAAAACGCAGAGCAAACTTTGGCAACAAGAATCTAACATCGCACCAAAGACGTCAAAATCCAAGGTATATAAGAAAGGAAAAAATACACAATATATTCGTACTTTGTAAGAAATCGTTCAAACGAAGAAAAAATAGCAAGTATCGAGTTAGAAACGAGTTAAAGGATCGTGTAGGTTCGCGAAGCGGTTCAGTTACCATTTCAACCATCCTCGTAACTATTTTATGGCTTGATCAACGCCAAGTTGATGTTTCCAATTTAACCGCAAGCGACTGTACGTAAATACATACGTCCCGAAAATGCGACAAGCGCGTGGCAGGGCGACCGTGTAAGTTTTCGGAGCATCTCGCGCGCGATGGCTTCTCGCGAAACGTGAAATGGACGATTCAGCGAAGCCGGGAGCCGACGATGCGTAAGCGGCACGAGCAGGTAATCAAATAAAGCAACGCTTCCAGTCCATTATTCCCGTTCCACTCGCACTTCAGCTCGGAAATCGTTGACCTATCTACCCGATCGTTATAAATTGGAGCAAGGACTGTGGGTCCTTGCACTCCCTCGACAGCTGATCGATATATCACACCGTCGTCTACGAACAATGATTTCGTGCAAGAAACACGCGGATGATAATTAATCCATTTTTCAAAGACGTTTCTCGACGAAAGCGTGCTTCGGGCAGAGATGTATTTCGTCGAATTAAAAATCTACTGCTCTGACAAACTAACGAAAATTCTTGAAACCTTTTCTTCTATTTACTCGCCACTGTACTATTCTGTTAACAATATTGAGCACAGCATTCGTTGCTTCGACATCGTCCATTCGCGAACATTCCTCCCAAAAGCTTCTGTTTCTGCATAGCCAACAGGAATGTTGAGGTTATTAGTTATATGAATAGAGGAACGCGTGCATAAATCGTAAGATAGAAAATATATTTAACACAGAAGTGTATGTACAAGTATCTTTTTTTCTTTTTTATATTTATTTGGGTGTATTTACAATCAATTCTCTAAAGAATTTTCAGTAAATTCAGCTATCGTGTTACAATGTCGTGAGTATTGAGAGTTTGTTGGATGTTTGATTCGATTGAATCTAGTGCTTAAATCTAGGGGGTAGCGTTATGTACAAGTATGAATACAGTTTGGGCTGGTCCAGGTCCGCACGCTGGCAGTGTTACCTAGTAACTGAAAACCCCGAAGCCATCGTCGCCTGTCTGTCGTCTATACACTCTCGATTGGTTTCAGTGATTGAGAAAATTAAACAGATCAGACGTAGAGTTTTTTTTAGAAGCGATAACCACTTCAACAATTCCTATATCCGTTTCGTGTACGATCGGCGAAAGAATGTGGGGAAACGGCGAGATTAAGTGTCTCCAACGTTCACGCCTTTCTTCATCGGAGCCTTTCTTCGAGTTCTCTATCACAGGCGAGGCTCCATTGGATATGAACAGCGAAGGAAGAAAATTCTGGCGGTGTAAGGTCGTCGAAACGTAAAACTGACAAGCTGTAGCTACGGCTTAAAGCATCGTTAACGCAGTCGTATAGCAAGATAGTATACAAGGATTGAGGTTCGAGTTGCAGCCATAACTTCACCATTATCCGACTTGCCAACTTTCTGTCGCTCTGCCTTCGTCTCCGTCTTATTCTTCCAGCCTTTTCTAAGTGTATCTCGACAGTCTTCGCGGCTCCTTCTCTCCTTTTTCTCGCCTCCCTCCACCTTTCTCTTTCCATTTCAGACTCTGCTCATTTCTTGTTTCCTAGTTCATTTTCTTTTCTTTCGCTCGCGTGTTTTTCTTTTTTTTTTTTTTTTGTATTTCCAGTTTGTCTCTCTTTTTCGCTATTCGTTTGTCCGATTGTCCGCCTGCGGTTACATCTTGGCGAACGATTTTCGCACAGGTTTACTCTGTTCCTCTAACTTTTCGTTTGCTTTCGTCCGTGTTTCTACCAACCACAAACACAAAGATGTAACAATACGATGATGGACGGGGGATAAATATTGGTTGAAAGAGCGAGAACCGTGGGACAAGACAGCGGAACGTCGAAGAATCAGCTCCGGGGCTTGTTTGGACTGTGCGTGAGAGAACGATATGACAGATTGCTTTCGATGGATGCTATGTTTAACTAGGATTTCGCTTCGAGAACATCCTAAGTAGAAGATAAACGCCGAGACGAGGGAATCGATCTATTTCCTGTAAGTTGTCGCTCAAGTTAAGGTGCTGTTCGTCAGAGTTGTTATTGGTTTGAGTACAAACAGGTATTTTCTCTTTCACCGTCTTTCCTACGAAGTGTGTTTTTCTTATAATTGAAACAGTCATCGATATTTTAACCCCGCTCTTCTTCTCGAGCTCGTACGACCCAAAACGTATGTCACGTTTCGATAAATTTCGATATATATATATATATAAATATAAATAGCTTTGAAATATCCGCTTTTGGTACTCGATATCTGCATTGAATTTCTGTATTCACAAAACGAGAAAGATATTCGAAGAGATATAAGCTCGAAGAGATAAGGAAAACAGCAGAATTGACTCAACCGATCGTTGTAATCTTATCGCAACCCAGTTCAGAAAAGTCGGAATCTTTCCTACTTACGTCGAGACTAACCTTAGCAGGTCCGGTCGAACGACCGATTTAATTAAACTTCATTTAATTTAAAATCGTACATTCATCGTTGTTTCTTTCGTTCGTCTAACTTTACGTAAATTCCTATACCAAGAAAAATTGACGAATTGATTAATCAGATAACGAATACGAATTTACGTAAAGTTAGACGAACGACAGAAATAACGACGAATGTACGATTTCGATGAAATGTTCAAACCGGTCATTTGACCGGGTCTGGTAAGCCTAGCGTCGTATATACGTAATGTGTCATCAGCTACGTCATCATACACACACCGTCATCGTTACCGCGTTAAAAACCAATAAACCAATCGTACTACAAAATTCCTTTGGCCTGATCAACGTTATCACCAACCACTGTAACGTCGACCCAATGAATTTTCCTCTAACGTTGTCCCCGAAATTTCTCCATTACGTATCGTACGCACCGCCAATAGGAGGATCTCGTGACGACGCGATAAACGTTGAAAAATTGAACGACGGATTCGTCGAAAGTTTCTGGAAGGGGGAAGATATTCGCGGGGCGAGCCGTATAACATCGCGGTTAATTGAACCGGAGAGGCGAGAGATCGGCGAGGATAAGGGAAAGTCGCAAAACAGCGGCGCGAAGTCGTGGGAAAGGGACGATAAGCGTCCGTTCCCTGGGAACCGTTCTCGCGGCCCGTTATCGCCCGAAACGTCAACGAAAGTTCGCCTTATCATGAGATTCGCGGTGCCTTTTTCGTGCAGGGCTCGTTACCAGAGCGAGCCTGCGGGCTCTCTGAGCAACGTCTCGAGAAGAAGTGGAAAACGCTGGATGGTCGTTGAAAGATGGAATCTCAGACGGGAAAGAAAACGAAGAATTAAGTGGATTTAAACGGAATGCCAGGCCACCGCGGGCTGCGCGCAGCAAGTTTCGCCTGGAACGCCGAAAATGGAGAATACGTACTTATTGTTAATGAACACCGTAACTACCAAGTTCTCTTGGTTCGTTCGCGATAATTGCCTAATTTGATCGCGGAGACGATAAAGTTGCGGAGTCGAGTGTTCGGGAATTCTTCATTCTTCATTTCCGATATCGCCTTCTTTCCTTCCAAGGGGATTTGTTCGTTTAGATATTTCTCTTAGCTTCAGGGTACCCTTTTTTAACGATTGAATTGAGCGTAGCTTTTAATCCCTTTGATAGAAAATAATATATAATATATAATAATATACAATAGTAATTTGATAGAAAATAGTTTCCATAATATCGATTTGGAATCCACATCTGCTTAACACATCTACTCCACATCTACTTAAACTTTTCTGTTGTTCGCAATTCACGCCAGACGAGTCCAGTATTCGAATAATAATTCGCCGTTTTAATCTTGTACATACACACGGATTGGCATTTTTATCCGAGAAATACAGAGAGGCTCGAAGAGGCTGGCACGAAGAAAACCTACGAATCGTATCGGGATAAGGGTAATTTTCAATGGATAGAAAAACGAGGCGTGTTGTTCCTTGTCCGAAACGTGCGTCGCCGATGACGCAAATTGAACGCGTTACCAGTAGTCGAGCCGTTTCTCCTTGCAAGTTCGTCCGACGATGCCTTCAGCGCCAATAAGCGCCACGTTATAGTTCGCTATCGAACGAACTGGCATAGCGGTACGTTCGAGTCATTGGTTACAAAAGGCGGACCACGAGATTGCTGCGGGAAAAAGAAATTTCGCGGCCGATTAGATCCCCCGCTGTAAACGAGATTCCGCCTGGAAACGAACGCCGCGGGCCATGCGATCGAAAATCGCCGCATCCAACGATCCAACTATCGTATCCGGCGAGAATCTGCAACGTCGCGATGAGAATTGTTATTTCTTTTTCTGCGCTCAATTGGTAAGCTCCGTCATTCAAGTTTAGGATTACAATAAAATCCTTGCTGTTAGGTTGGTACATATGAAACGTTGTTTGCCTGAAACTTGATCTCAACGGATCAACGTACGTAATCGAATTATGTCTCGTTCCAAATTGTCAGGAAGAAGTTCGTTAAAAATATCAAATCGTTATTGGCGATTGGGCAAGTTCGATGACATTGCACGTGCACCTAGGCAATCTCTTAATATATCAAATATTTTAGACGAAATCGAAGAAACGAAGTAACTTCAACGATATCGTTCCAAAAATTGTCGAACTCTTGCGCTAGATTTCTATAAATCTGAAACACAAAAGCTAAATAAGTGAGTTTTCGATTTGCTTACGTTAAAGTTTTATTTGCAAGCAGAGCATTTTCTATGCGCCGATCTAATATAAATTGATTTCCGATTGCGCTGGTCGCAATTTCAACGACGTCAATTTCAATTCCTAACGGCTGAAGTACGACGGAAGATAACCGTAAAGAGTCGAATGGCCGAACGAACAACTATTTATTCATTAACGTGGCATTTTCTTGCCGTTACGATCAACAATGAGAACTGGGCTCGGCGCAATTACATTTTATCGTCGAATTAATTCGTTCGCTTGGAATTACCGGGAAAACCCGGTAGCAATTTCGACTTGTGCAATTATACTTATCGCGCACAGAGCAGTAAGATTCGAATTTCCGTTTCCATTTGGTCGTGATTACGGTTTTATTTTTCGGTAACGCGTACAGCCCCGGACACGAGCGGCAGAAACTTTCCTCGCAAACGTTTAAAAATTAAATAATACGCTTGCGAGCGGACTGAAGCGCGAATTAAAAGAATTCCTACGAGGCACTCAATTTGTCGTGGAAACGGGATAGAAACGGACAAAGGGAGAGAGAGAAAAGCTTCTTGTCGGTAGCACCGCGTTTTATTATTAATTTCCACCAGGCAACAGATCTCACGGGAACGCGGGGAGGTGATCATCGAATTAAACCGGATTTTATCGCGCACGCGAAATTCCTTTGAATTCCCCGCAATCTTCCGTTCCGCTCGAATTACTCCCGGTGTTAGAGAGGCGAACGAAATTTGTACAGAGGAAAGCTAATTAACAACTTGATTCAATGTAAACGAGATACGGGTCTTGTGCCCGTTGAAGTTTCAACTCTTCTCGACGGGGCATTGCGTTCTTACTTTGTGACTGTACGCCCAGGCATGCGTCTGATTACAAAATGCACGAAAACTGTAATAAAGCGTCGTTGTTTGAATAGCTGCATCGTTGAACGATTCATCTTCCTTTTTCGCCTTTTACTATAATTTCCAGAGTGTCTGGTGAAAAAAATGTACGTTCTTGTAGAAATTTAAATCTTTGATCGTGATAGGTACGTGCGCGGCGTGTTCCTAAAATATAAATTTTCAAAAGGGAAGAAAGATCGTGTATTTCCTCTTCAATACGCGTGCCGCGATTATATTGAAGAAGAAGAAGGGCGGAAACGCGGATGCGAGGAAAGAGAAATAGGGAAGAAAAGGGAAGATACAGAAGGACAACGCGTGAAACGTTGAAGCGTTATTATCCCTTTAATCGTGATGATACGCGTTCGCTATCCGTGTTATTACGTAGGTCGGTGTTTAGAGGCGTGAATGAAACGCAGGGCGACAACGACGCGTGTCGTCCGATCCTTTTTCTCTCCCGTTCTTCGACCGTGGATAATGAGTCGGATGTCGCGTAAACGAATGGCACGAATATTTCACACTGACATACTTCCAACGTAACGACGAGACGCGACGAATAAAACCTCCGGCCGGTGACGTACGATTGCATTAATCTCGTGACTCGTTCCGCCTCCTGTATACGCGAATACGTTGCGTGGTACGCAAACGTGATGCACACGCAGCTCGTCTCGAAACGAGTATCGATGAAAGCAAAGAGAGAGAAAGCCGAATGGGCTCGACGTGAATGAAATTCACTTCTTTTCATCGGTTAAGAAAAAATACTGATAGCGACGCGCAGAAAGGGATGAAAGCGACCCTCGACGCGTTTCTGCCTAGCGAGAGCGACATCATCCCCCGTTCTGTGATTATATTTTGCCCCGTCATTAGTAGGAAAATAATTTTTTTTCTCCTTTTCTCTCTCTCTTTTTTTTTTTTTTTTTTTTTTTAATCACATTATGCACGCGAAGCGAATGGGTGGAGTGTTCCTAGAGAGCTTTGGGGAATAGGGCGAAGAGCGGTAAGAGATTCTTCAGGTTTCAAGTGAGTCGTTTCACCTTTAATCCCTTCTGTGTGGTCACTTTTTTAAAAAAAAGGGAAAAGCAAAGAAAGACATCGATATGGAAATCAGATGTAATTCGGCAATTCGTATATTTATTTCCATCTCGTGAAACGTATTTTACGTTCGATCCGGATGTTCCTCGTGTCTATATGATCGGGAATGAATGTTATATTTCAACAGATATTATCAAGACATTTAATTTTTTAGTTTTTTAAATGTTTGATATTCGTATTAAATTTGACCGTTTCTTTTATATTCTATGCCCTTTACGAATAACGTAAAAACTTATTGCAAAGAAGAAACAGGAGATATCTGAAGGGATGCAAACGTGAAGCGGGAGCGAGGCTGCATTCTCTCTCTTTTAGTGAAAAATATTTAATATTCCGTTAAATATTCCGTCTTTTCTATAAATGAAAATACTTAACCGATAATTCAGCGAATTTTGTCGCTTCAAGCGTTAATTCCCAGCGAACTCATCGACTGCAGGGTAAAACAAAAATGTCGTGGTGTATCGTAACACGAATTCGGGCGACAAACTGCCGGCGGATTTGCGGATGCAACGGTGCCGTCCACATAATTTATTAATTACGTTGAAACCAGGCACAAATTTGCCCGGACGAAATTAGCGCTAGTCAAATTCGAGATACGCGGACAAACGGACGAAATGAGCGCGTAGTTAGCTCAAACAACCACGAGTATGATCGATGCCTGACTCGAATGTTAACTGAAATCTGAAAAATGTTTTCATCTGCCCCATGCGGCGCGGCGTCGCGCCGGAATTGCCATTCTAATGCAAAATGTTGGCATTTTTAAACGTTGTCGTTCGTCAGACTTCCATGTTCAATTTTCGTTTGACAGTTTCAAACGTTTCGTCGAACCTGCCGATTCGATTCTACCATAAAGTTTCATTTGCCTAGTTACATAAATTTTCATTCGAAAATCAAAAATTATGAAAATTCGCTATAGAACGCTATAAGTAAAATACAATACGCAAAATACTATTCCAGAGATCACGCGTTTCAACGATTTTTGCACGAGCTTTATTATATCTCGTGGGACGTTTATACATCCTTCGTCGATATTAGAAAGAACGAATGATATTAATGGATCGATATCAGCTTGAAAGTAAGCTACGCATTGTACGATGTACGAACGCAACGCTGCAATACGAGAATCTACGTTAACGTTATTTAATCTTAGCATTTAATGATATTAGCCATTCATGAAATTTCATCGTCTCCTTGCGGTCAGGTACGTTCGCTATGCGTCGGGTTTCGTCTAAATGAAATCGAAGGGAATTTCATTTTTAATCTTCCTATGGATAATCTCCGTGAAAAATTTTCCTCATTATCGAATCATTCGCCTTTCTGAAATTCAATACTCTATTCCGGCATGGTCTCACTCATAATTACATCTATGCTAAAAATATGCATCACGTTAAAAGCACGGAAAATGTCAAATTCCGATATTGTCGATAACTGAGAATTCGAAAACGATTACGTTGCATGGCTACAAACGAAAGTCGAAAAGGGATAACGAAATTAGGCGAAAAGTGTACGGAACAACGACAACGTCGGGGAAAACGTAAAACAGCTAATCGGACGTGCGATCGTAACGCGCGCCTCTTTCCTCGACGATAATTCGAGCAGTGACGTGCAATCGGTGCGCAATAAAAAACAGTTATCTGCGAAACGTCGAGATTTGATCGACCGCGGTGTCCGTTTTTATTTTTACGGTCAATACGTACAGAGACGTCGCTCCCTCGAATCTTGATATCGTTGATAGCTAGAGAGTGAAATGAAACGAGACAGAAAAAAAAGAACGAGGGCAGAAAGCATAAAGAAAAAAAGAACGGAAGAAAGAGAAACGGATGACGATTTGTTTACGGGTGGAAAAGCTGCGACGCGACTACAATGAGAAGAAGAAGAACGAAACCACGGCCACTAAAAACATCGAGGAACCGATTTCTTTCTCCGCGGAAAGTGCGGATTTCAAGGCTGGCGTAAAACGAACCCCGACAATGGCGTTCGAACGAACCGACGCAGCGGTGCAGGACTTTCTGGAATTTTTCAAAACTCCGATGAATACCGAGTCAGAATCGCGTAAAAACAGTTCGCTTCCTCGTGAAAGCACCGCTCTCGTCGATCGATTCGCCTGAAATTTTCTGGAATATTCTCCATGATGGTCTCCCCGACCGACAAAATAGATGGTCCTCGAACGAATAATTACGGTGCGTTATTCGAGCTGCTCCGTGCTTTTTCCATTCGCGTCTCGCCAAGATTTCCCGCGCTTCGACGAGAGAAATTCGCGGATTTTACAAGGGACGTGCTCGCCATGGCCGGCGACGAGAAAAATTCTCTGCGAATCGGATCTGAATAGGGTTTTCGTCGATTTATTCGTCACGCAAGGGACGAGCTCTATTCGTGATCTGTGCCATTATGTCGACGGATGTCCAAGTTTGTACGGCTTCTTCCGACGTAGCGGCCCGGTGTACGATGACACATAACTGTATTATGTGAATCACGGTTTGCAATAACGCGACAGAATTGCGGTGAAATCTGGGTTAGTCGACAATGGCCGGAAACTGGATTTCAAGCGTATTTGGTTATTGGAAACCTCGTGCGCGAGATCCACTAATAATATTCGCGAAGATAGTGTAAGCTTATCGAGAAATTAATTTGCAGCTACTGTTAACGCGTTCGAAGATCGTATAGAAGAGGAGATATCATAACTTGAGAAATGAATACTTTTGAGATAGATACTTTTCCCATAAGAAAATTTAATAAAATGGTAGTTTTGTTGATACGTGATTGGTTGACAAGTTATCGAATTTGAAAATTGTTCTCGTACGAGAAATGAAAAATATATCTCGTCGTGTCTTTCCTCCGTGTTACATATTTTCCTGTATCGATTAACGAAGAAATTGGAACAAATCATTTACAAAGAGAATATCGCACTTAAAATTTCCTTTTTTCCGAAAATGGACAAACGTTCGATCGACGAACGTTGTCGTCTACGAATCGCACGCAAGTCGGAAAGAAAACAGAGGCGACCGAATATTTGAGAATTTCACCGGCCGGTTACAAGCCCAATTAAATCGTAAACGTATCTAGGATAATTTATTATTGAACGACGCAACGGCCTGATTGAAATATCTACGCGGTGGCATTCGTGATAATACATAGCACGCAATCGATTGCGTGCACGGTACAAAAGGCAGTTAATTTAACAGCGATACGAGGCGATGTGTTGTTGAAATTTTTGGAACGATCTCCCTCCCTATGCGTTGCGCCGATCTTGTTTAAATTTTAACAAACTTCCGTGGAATAATTAACTTGGACTGGCCGCCGGACCGGTTAATAAAGAATGACCAGACTGTAATTACAATATGGTCGAGCGCGGACTTTACAAAAATAATCAGCATCGCCGATCGCGGTACACCGCGGCTATCGATCGGCAAACGAATCCGAGGCTCCTCGGAACACGAATTACGCGCCAACGGGAATTAAAATCGACAAGTTGAAATAGCAAATGTAAAAGAGTAAATAAAAGATTTTCTTCGGCGAAAAAAGATGTACACTGGCTAGAAAGGTATCGGTCAAATCTCTTAGATTCTATATCGCATTTTCACAGTGCCAAATTTATTGCTCAGCCGTGTGAAATTTAGTAACCGATCAAGAATAATCGCGCTTCGCTGGATTATGCATTTGTGAATGTCACTCCTTTATTCGCGGTATTAATCAATGTATTATAAAGCCAGGGCATGCTTCAGTCACTTGTTCATCGTGACACTACAACTGTTGCGAGAAGTTGCTCTGAAACTTCGGCAACTCGATACAACGTCTCTGTGTGTACCAGGAATTTACGTGCTACCTATGCTATCTACGTGCACTGTGAAAATTTCAATGATCAACTTTAATAATCACGGTTATAACAGCAAAAAAAAAGCTAGCGCGTAGTTCTAACTTTGAGAACTATTCAATTGCCACCGCGTCGATCGAGAGAATTTTTATCCCAACGCAAATATACATCGCGCATGGCCGCGTTATTAAATCGCGAATATTTATGTAAATTTTACCAAAGTATTATTCGAAGCAAACATCGTTATTAAAAAGATGGAAATCGAATAACGCAGAGCATTACGCTCCGGCTATTTTGTATATTTCTGCGTATTAAATGCATTATGTGCATTTCCACTTGCGTGCATTTCCCGCAAATACCGAAAAATTCACTACATACCGCCGATATCCTAAAAAATTCACATCGTGGCCGCACCTGATGCGTCTTCCTCGACATCGATAGCCGCAATCGACACGTAGTACGAAGCGTCATAAAGCTGGTTTCCGCCGCGCATTGGTCAATCTGCTTTTTTTACGGTTATGTACGCGCCTTCGCGTGGTCGGCATCGTTATGCACGAGGCGCGTTAACGTCAGCCGGCTTCTCGTGAAAAACGATGGGGGTACATTGAACAGTGGCGTGGATTGAAATTGAGGAAACTGCGGGTCGTCGAGCGGTTAGTCGGCTACCGATACACATTCATCGGTTGTCGCGGCGTAAGTGGCGGGAAAACCGCCGATACCGGCTCTGATATTTAGAGACGCGGGCGCCGACCGGCAGAAAATTCTACTACGAAGAGTTGAGCGTGAAAGAGGAAAAACAGAACGGAGAGTGGAAAAATGGGATGGAAAAACGAGGAAAGTTACGAGGTAACGATAAAATAAATATTTTCTGTTACGCCCGACGTCGTTACCGGTTATGCTATGTGGCGATGTTCGCCCTTTTAGTGCCTCTATAAACGGCGCAATCCGCGCGATCCGCCGTTTTACGATTCCGTAAACGCGTCGCGATATTCTTCGATCTCGCCGCTAACAAATTGCTGCATGTACATACTAACGGCGAGAGCCTCGGTTTAGAGCTGTAAACTCGCTTGGAACTGTCCCGTTTCCACGGTGAATCTTTTGTGGAAAACGCTCGTTTGTTTGGCTGCGTTAGATCGTACGGATTGGATTGAATGGGCTTTTTTTCTGTTGGGAGCAAGTTTGTAAGCTACAATGGCTTAGCACCGCAAGTTTGTTTCGTTGACGACCGGCGTGCGTGGGTGTGAAAGAAGCAATTGCCGGGTTTCCTCGTTGCATGCAATGCCGTTTGCAAACGTTTCGACGTCTCCTGACATTGCATAAAAGGCGATAAATCTAGAACATCGAGGAAACGACATACGACTGATCAAACAGAATTTTGTGCTCGAATTGCAGGACTGCGATCCAGTACGTATAGCGGCAGTTTAGTAAAATTACTTGCAAGAGTTACAGAAATGTAATGAACAACGTGTCGTATCCTCGTAATTTCCCATTCTAAATCCCATGCCACGTCCAAATAGTTTCGCGAGCCACTGTATTTCATCGTCGAGCAATGACTGAACTGTATTGGATATTTTGTTGATTTTTTCCTCAAAATTATTATTAAATATATATATTATTATTATATATTATTATTTCCTCGAAACTTATCGTTAACGACGATCCCGTTTCTTCGAAATTGGAATCATCGCCGGTAATTTGATTGTACCAAAAAACGCGCAACTACCTAACAATCGGATCTATGTATATACCAGTAAAAAAATTGCAGTGAAAATGAAGATACTGCGAAAACGACCATAGACGAGAAGGATGATCTATCGGGATGTGCATCATCGGTACAAATTCATTGGGCGCCATCGCGTAAATGATCCGAAAACCGCGGATACAGAGCTGGATCGTGTATCCGAGGCACTTGCCGCCGAGTTTTCCGCTTCGTCCGATTCTGCACGCGATAGGAAGCGGTCGGCGCACAGACTGCATCGTGCGCTGTGCTGCTGATATTCCCATGAGTGGGCAGTGTGCACACGCACGTTGCCGGCCTTCGCTCGTCTCTCTCCCGTGATTATGATTCATCGCTTTTTGCCGCTATTCAACTTTGCGCATCTCTGCAGAAGCTAAATCAAACGCTGGAAAGGAATTAGCCGCATCCAATTCTGAGTTTAGATTTTCAGTTTCCTGTCATTGAATGAAATTTTGAGCCAACCTGGACGCTGTTCGAAAGATCACTGAACATTATTTCCACTCTTTTCCTGTTTGCCAGATTTTGTCAGACGGACGCGATTGGACGTTTCTTCGCCAGCTTCAAGCTGAAAAGTTTCATCGAATAACGTCGGATACGAATACCTCGATACTCTTGTAAACAAAAATGCTGCACGTCTATTGCAATTAATTAAAGCTCTACGTACGATTTAATAATTACATTTAATAATTGTATCTGAAGCGTACAATATATATATATATATATATATATATATGTAAGAATATATATGTTAATTCTGCTCTTCGATTCTACGTTTATTCCTTCCGATGTACGTGTAACTTTAAATAATATTATGTTTTAATCAACGTGTATTTTCAATCTGGATAAAGAGAAACCAAGTTTTTAATCATGTACCTAATAGAACTGAAGTAAAACATTCAAACTGTCGTGTATAACATATACATGCGTCATTAACAAGCAACGTTTTGATCAATCGAACCAAGCAACAATTATCGCGAGATTTTGTTTAATCTACGTTTCGCTTCGTATCGCTCATTCACCAGCAAGCTTTCTCTTTTCTCTTTTTCTACCTCGCGGAATAATAATGGCTTGCCGGTAGCGCGTGTAACGTTTCTACTTTCCCAACGTGGCGGATAAATTTGACAAGAATGAAATTTCGAAGCGTGCCAGAGAAATATACGGATTCGGTGGAAACTTGTTGGGGTAATGGAGTTTCCGTTACGTGGAAATAACGCGCGCAAAGGCAAATCCTATGGCGGGAATAAAACACTTTTTTCTAGCCACTCGTGCTCCCTTCACTGTCGAACATTTTTAGTCATTAAACGTATACACAGTCTCCGCAAACTCTAATTTCCACCGACGAAATCGCGTTAATCCTCGCGCAACGACGGTGAATTAAAAATTGATCGTATCCGCTTCTACTCCGCTTCATCGAATTTGAAATGAATCGCCGCTAAAACGACGAAAATTGTATATACCACTAGCGCATGTACAGGTGCTCGACGTGTCTTTTGTGGAACGTGATTTATCAAATATTTAAAAAAAGAAATTCCAGCTTTATCGATTCCCGCACGATATTCAAAGTTAGATGATTTTAATCAGAGTTTCCGCGTTCCATATCGCGTACTACAATTTTTTGCGAAATAGAGGACGTCTCTGCAAAAAAGCGAAATTATTTGCTTTTTTCCTTTTTTTTTTTCCGGAAACGCAAGAATAAAATTTATCGCGTTTCGATTAAAATTTTTGTAGACCGACTCGATATCAAATCTACTCGTCGATTTACAGATAATTTCCAAATACACTCAACGATGTCTATACGCCGTAGATATATTTTAAAGAACACGGCCGTATAGTTATGTACAGTTATGTCCGTATATTAAAGCCCCAATAACGCGCGATCTCGAGATTTACGGACAAACCTGGGGAAAGTAATTGCGAGGAGAAGCCGAGGGAGGAGGGTGGTTTCGTTCGCGGATTTCGCGGCGAATTCGAGGCGTTCGCTTTCTTGCTGGCAGTCAGGCCAGGCAAACGATGAATGTATTCCTTCCTTTCTTTTTTTTCCACCTCTTTTCGCGAGCTCGAAGGAGAAGCTAGGCCTGAAAACGACCACCCCACCGGCCCATAGAACGTTTTCATGCGAGCCCGGTTGGTGCAGCCAAGATGAGCCGGCGCCTAGCTATAGTTTGTTACGCGCGTATTGTGGATTTCCTTTTTTCCCCGTTTTATTTCCCTGGCCCGGCGGCCTCCGAGGTTCCTTCCCAACTCACCCTCGATTCTTCCTCTTGCCTCGTCTTCACTCTGCTCTTCTTTTTCGTCGACGAACGGGATGATGGCGCCGCGTCGCTCCGAGCGCTCATTTCCTTCCCATAAATCCAGCCGCGTGCGGTAATGGTCGACACGCAGACGATCGCGATTCTTCGCGGTAATTTGTCGCCTCGACGAAACTCCGGTATCGAGTGTCGTAACAGGCAATCGAACTTCTGGCGACTTCTTCTCTTCGCCTCCAACGCGCTCCGGTTAAAGAACGAGAGAAGTTACAGTTTGCTATAAATGAACGCTTCGCTGGTCGTAACTCACTTGCATCGAATCAACAGTAATAATTACGGACTTTATGGGAAATTGAAAGGCGCGAAGGTGCATCGAATACACGCGATGTACAAATATATAAAGCATCGGTAGAAGATACGAATGTACGTTTGGATAATAACGTAATCAAAGAAAACGTTCGGTTATTTGTCTTTGCCATTGTAAAGTATCCCTTATTGAATATTTGAAGAAGCAAAAATGTCTAACTTGCCGGGAGTTGGTAAAGTTTTATCGAGAATTCTATGTATCTTTGTTTTAGCGATTAGAAGTGGATGCAATGTACGACTGGAAGGATGTAAGCGTTTTTGCGATTGGAAGTAGACACGAGATCGTAAATGATCGATTTTTTTCAATGGCGTAAATTTCGTTTCTTTATTCGCCGATCGATAGATAGGTTTATTCGTGCTTCGTTTCGACTTTAATTCGTATATTTATGTCTTTTTTCCGACAGAGTCGAATAAAGGTGTTCCTAATTTTTGGGAGACTTTTTAAGGGTTTTGTTTACAAAGGGAATCATGAATTCTTGGCCGGTGTGCTTGGTGGAATTTTTTACACGAAGCCGGGAAGCGCAATTCTTCCTTCCTGTAGAAAACACCGCCTACGTTTTCATGAAACTATTCTTCCCTTTTTTTCCTCGCAACACAAGCGGAAAAACTCCTCAAACTCATGGTACAAGAACGAAAGAATACCCGGTCTCCTGTGCGCCAACATTATTCACTTTTGTGCCACGGTGCAGGTATTCTACGCGGTATAATTCAAAATTAACATCATTTCCTTCTGTCGTCGTGTTAAGAACACAAATAATCCACAACGGCTCGACGTATTTATTCCTCTTCTTCGCGTAAATCCCCGAGAAGCCTTAGAATCATTCTAAGTAGGATTCTAGAGCGAATCGAGAATTAGGCTGGCGAAGAAAAGAAAAATTCCCTTTCCTAGCTACGATGCTGTCTTGGTAATTAGCAAGGTTTGCCATTAGGCTTTGCTCGAGGCTTAAAATCTTGTTGAAAGAATTTCAATGGTTCTGATTTGATGATCAAACTGTCGCTCGATAACCACGTAATTAAAGATTACAAATAAAAAGACACGATAACTGCATTTTTACTGATTCTCTCATTATAGTGTCGCTTTATGACCGAACAGAAGCATTCCGACATCACATGATCGAAAATGAAAATTAAATACCAACGATGTAACTATTTCGAAAATTGTCGGTTTTGTGAAAGCCAAAGATATAATTGTTCAGACCAAGTCAGATACACAGACAAATTTAAATATCAGTCAATCAAATTTGTACGTGTAAAGCAATAAATATGATCTGTCGCGATCTCTCCCTATAGTCTTCAGCTGTAAGCGATTCGAGCGCGAAAGAAATTGGAAAATAATTAAAAGAAGGGAAAAACGAAGCGAAAGACGGATAGAAGGTGGATGGTGCGGGTTTACCGCAATGCATATGCGGTAAATCAGCGCAGATGAGCAGATATACGCGCACACGGGCGGTCGGTGGCCATCGGCCATCGTTGGGGTGGAAAAGGCCGGGCGCGAGTACACTGGGGTGCACGTTGACCGATAGCAGGACGGAGGAGGGTCGACGGATGCAACAACGTAGCGTACACAGATTATATACGCGTTTGCATACATGAAACCCATGTACACGGTCCCGATGGTCCGGCCGGCCTGCGCCTGGCTTATATCACTGTTACCGTTCGATGCGCCGCACCTAGCGCCGGCCTATACTACTGCCGCCCTGTCGGACCAAACGTTTCCACGAGCTTTGAATATGTAGAAGCGACCATCTCCTTCTATCGGCCGCCCTATATTGAAAGTCTATCGAATAATTTGCTCGGTTGGTTAACGTACATCCTAACAGCGTATTTATCTCTGCTCCTTGGGATTTCACGCGATATATCTTGTTAAGCACAGGTCTATGTAGGTGCATCTGTGATTCGAATGCATCGCAATTGGAACGCTCGTGTTACGCTGCGAACAGTAAATTAGAGTTTCATCGTCGACGACGTTATTATTTTTAAACAACTTGATAAATTATAGACGTACAATTATAGACGTTATAAATTATGCACGTTATCGTAAGGTAGCAAGCTCCTTTATAGACTTGGGTATCGAAAATTTGGCACATGAATATACGAGTACTAGATACTCGAATGGAATTAACCTTGCAGGCAGAAAGCACCGTAAATTCAAGTTTTCTACTCGTGCGTAATCCTCTTAATAAAACAACACACGCAGTAGCAAAATTCCATATGATTATCGTTCGCTTTAATAAATTTCCAAGCCCTTCAACTTTGTACAAATATTATTCCAAACATCACGGATTCTCCTCAATTTATCAAACTTCTCTGAACATCGTGAAAACATTTCACGGCATTATCAGCGCTTGTGTAAAATTTTTGGTCCAAACAAAGCTTCTCAAAGGAGAGGATAATCATTGTTTCTCGTTTCTACGCGTACGTACAATCTCTGCCTTTCTTGCTTTTACGGTATTTTTCAGTAGCTCGTACTCGATTCACGACCGACAAAAGGCAGGTATAAAAATTAAAACGGCAGAGATCGCTAATTCGACGAATTACAGTTATAACAGGGTCTCGCGTGGTATTTATGTCAGAACGCGTAGGTGCACGTAGACGTCGCAGCCGTAGAATTAATAGTGCGTGTACACCATACGCACACGAACGCGGCCAAGCGGCTATAAACTAAGTTGCTCCATAAACCGGGCCGCGAATATGCATGAGGAAGGTGTGGCTCGCGTTGTTGTTGCACCCAGCAGGGTTGATTTCGGAAACGTTATAAGTCGGCCGCGAGTGCATCATGCACGTTGCATCGCATTTGCAAAGCAAAGCACACAGACGCGTTTCCACCTGTCCCGACTAGATTAGCCGGTACTTTGTTGCCTGTTTTAAGGAACATCGTTTCCGCCATCCCCCGTCCATTTAGAAGCGCCCTGTACACGACGCGGGGAAACCGGATAATGATTCTCCGGGGCTTTCTGCGCGCAACTTTCCACCAGTTATGAAACTCGAATATAGAATCTGATAGAACGACGTTTCGTTGGAAAATAAGGCTACGTGTCGCTGCTTTCTGTAGCCGTTATATCCTTAATAATGAACAATTTTACGCGTAAGGAAACTACTTGCGAAAGCGCACAAAAGTCAGCGTTAATTGTCGTACGATTAATTAAGTAGGAACGTAGAAGCGATTGAATTATCACGCAGTGAATGAATGTACCGGAAAAGAAAACGTATTCGAGAAACGTGCGCAAGAACTTGGTACTATTATAAAAACACGTGAATAAATAATTATGCTTGATACGACGTTTCTACCGTACAACGTAAGAATATACCGCTCCACTCGTTTTGTAAGTGGTAATTCTTAAGCGGCAGCGCAATAACTTCTTTTATACGGGACACAATGACGGCCTGTGAATGATTTAGCATTAATTCTTGGAGAAAACAGCAGGGCAACAGCTTTATGAATGCGATATCCGATGGTGCTCGAATGCAACTGAAATGTAAATTTTAAATCGGCTCCGGGCAGAGAACGAAGGTTATTTACGTGGAAACGGAGACATTGGAAAACAGAATGGTAAACTACGTGGAAAGATAACGGTGTTCTTGATGCACTTCGCTTCTGCGCTTTCTTAAGTGCTTAAAGAAATTCTCTCGGTACCACATTCAAGTGGGCGTTATTGAAGTCGTCTTGGCCTCGACGATGTAATTCCTCTTATTCGATACTCGAACGATGAAATTTAAATGACCACGAGCTACTGCTATACTGCTGCAGTCCGACTCGGGGACGTTCCAAATTTTCAATATTTTCCACTATTCTCTTTAATAAAATTGTTCCAATAAAATTTCAATAGAATCCTCTTTACCTTCGTTACAGCTCGTATCCTTCATCTATAGATATGTCTCGCTAATTTCCATCTTTCTCTGATCAAAATGAGGACAATTAATACAAAAATGGCGGGAAACAGAACGGGAAACGTAGAGACGGTGGAAACTCGCAGCCGAGAAATCGACGTCGCTTGGTCCAAGACGCGACGTAATTTGTTTAGGTTAAGGTTGACGAGATTCCGTAATGAATACAAAGTTGCCAGGGAGCGTGGCCAGCGTTCCAAGGGTTCGAGAGCCGGCGAAATTGGAAGAAAGAAATATTTACCCCGAAATTGGTACATCAGCCGGCTAGCGCTGGATCGTTCGTCCAGAGCCAGCTCGGCTACCTTCTTCTTCTCAACTAGAGCCGGGATAATATCTCAAAGACACTTTAACCGGGATTTGGCTGGGTTCCTCCCGCTCGAATTAGTCGGACAGCCTTGCACGAGCTTGCTCGCGGAAAAAGGCCGAGCCCTGCTCTTCCGTGCTAGATGCACGCGGTTAATATGAAAATGAAAAAGGAACCGACCGGAAGGCAACTCCTCGTTATCGCTTACCAAGCTTCTACGGCAAATTTGTTTCCCCCCTCGCGCTATCTCGTGCTCTAGTTCATTCCGAGATAGTTCCACCACAGTTTTCGTCGATTCGCGGTAAATCTGTGCGTTCGAAACGTTTTTCAAGCAGCTTCTCGCAACGAAATTTTAAGGATGGAAATTTTCTGGCTCAGACGGTGGTCGGAGATTTTGAGGGAGATTTTGAGGGAGATTTTGATAACGAAGGATCGGTTGAAGTATTTGAACTATTTAGAAGCAGAATTGATCAGTTGTATCGAAGTTAATCGTTTGATTGCTGAAGAATGGAACCATTATTAAAATCGATCGTGTATTCTGGATACGAAAATCTAGAACTCCGTAGAGAATGAAGTCGAATCGATCAATTTGACTTGTGAGTTTACAGCTGTCGAAAACTATTTTCTTTCTGTTTTTATCTTCACAATTTCAAGCGTGGGATTTGCAGCGAAAAATCGATGAGGCGAACGGACGGCGCTTTGGAGGAGAGTGTTTTCGTGGAAAAAAATTGAATGGCTCGGGATTATCTCTCCGCGATGAAATTCTTTTTCTTCGGTGTTAGGGCCGCAAGCGGAACACGTTCTTGCACTTTCCTCCCTGATGAGACTGCGTACCTCTCGCTCAATAAGTCGATCCCTTCCGCTATTCTGGATTTCGTATGTATGTATGTGAAAACTAAGCAGAACAAGCGGTACTCTGTATTTTACGCGACGATGCGAAATTGAATTTTTCCAAAAATCTCCTCCAGCTTTTTACTCGAAAGCAAGTAATCCTATAAAAGCAAATATGTTCGCTACATCTTTGTCATGCGAATTTTCCTAATTCTCGTAAAACCACCGTGGCGAACTCTCGATTTACGACTCTCGTATCGGGAAGATCTTGGACGTCGAAGTATTTTTCTGCTTCCATGTAATACCACTTTTTTTGCTTGTGATATTCGATAGTATCGGAGGAAAGATAGAGGCGACTGTGGTTTACCGATTATTTCGTATCGAGTGATCTTTTTACTTTCCCGCAAGATTGATTCATTGATCGAAGAAATGACTAGCTGCCGGTAAAGGTTTCAGATCGTTCGTGGAACAATCGCCGGATACAACAAAGCGTTTCTATCGGACAGGTGAATAATCGGCGCAGGTAATCGCTGATTTACGTGACGAGTTTATTACCTCGTGCTTGCAGCAGTCGCTTTACAATCGGCACGGGTTTATTTCAGCCAGTCACACACGTTCTGGTAATGGATCGAGCGGAAATCTGTCAAAGAACCGGGCGGAGTCGAATTTAATACGAACTCGATTTCAAAGAAATCGAGCAATTTTTGCAGAAACAAAGCTCCGTGTGACTCATCTATGCGATACATGATATCATAAAATCGGTATAATAATACGATCATAAAGCCTTTTACAAAATCACAGCTTCGCATTCCGATAATTATTTTACTACAATATGCTATTATAATTTATCCATTGTAAATAAAATCCTGTCGTTGCTTGTCATTATCATTCGAACGTAATAATTCTGATGACACGATAATTGTCGAAAGAGAATTTCGTTAGAAGAGCATCGTTTTCAAGGGAATCGAACGTGCAAAGTCGATGCTCGTTTTTCTTACTAAAAAAATTATAATCGAAAACATTTGGAAACGACAAAGTTAGCAAACTCTAATGCGGTCTTCTTCGGATGGAATACGTTAAGTAATTATATGCGCAAAGAGCAGAACGAAGACTCGATGTTATTCGACGTAATCTCGATTCCGTCTGCAATAACAACAAGAGTAAACATCTATAACAGATACGAAGCCTTTATTCGGCGAATTACTCACGGTCTCTTGCATCCGCATCGTTGAAACGAACAGAATGCTCGATCGATAAGAAACGACGTCGCGGGGAGAGGCTGTTCTCGCAAGAAACCCGGAACATCTTCGACAACCTTTTCCTTCTTCCATCCGACGCCGGAGATGATGGAACGTCAATGTCGCGCGTTTCGTTCGTTCGAAGAAAAATTCGCGACAGAAGAAGAATGAAACATCGGTTCCAGCATACGGACGAAAGCTTTTGAATAAGCAATACTCTCGACCGACAAGACGTCTTCTCGTTAAATGTATTATTATTCTTCCTATTCAATTCCTGCAACCCTCTGCCTGCGCACGAGCGCCGTATAAAGGTAGATTTCCAGTTTATTTGAAAATGATAATGATCTCGTTTCACCCTCCGTTACGCTCGTTATCCTCAGATATTAAGGGGACATTATGACCGTGAAACAATTAACGTCCGCGAATAGTTATTCGCGATTCGAAATTTAGAGGAACATGATATTCATACCATTTTCATTGTCCGCGGCGAATATTATAGAAATCGGGCAATGGACGATGAGAACGGGATTTGTATAATTCATTCGCATCGAATTGTATATAATTCGCGATAATAGCCGTAGTAATAACGCGCGAAAATAATCGTTCGATCGGCTCGCTCGGTAATCGTGTACGCCGGTCCTTTACTCGTTACGGGGCGGTTTAGAAATCGGCAGATTCCTTGAATCCTCGTTTTTCTAAATAATCTGCCACAGTTTGATTAACGAGATGTTAATCTTTGCTTCGTTGTAACAACGTTATTACATTTCAAATGATCGCGATTTATTTGACGAGTAAAAGAACTCGGGAAGCCGATTTCTTCCCTTAATTCCCTTTTGAAAACTAAATTCTCTCGAGTGTCATCGCCGGACAATTGAAACGAAATAACCGCAACAAAGATTCGCCTGTGTCTGAAAGGCAAGCCGGTTAAAAGTTGGTCGAGGAGACAGCGATCCGTGAATAATGTCCGGACGAGAAAAAAGACTCACCAAGGCTACGTAACAGTTCAATTAATTACAGGCAATCGTAATATCGCTAATAGTTAATTTATTTATCGGAGCCTGGTGAAAGTTCCACCGACGACGGGAAACTTTTCATCGATACCCTGGTCGATCGACCGTTTTCGTTGCGATCGAACTGTAATTAGCGAAAAATAAATAACCACACGATGCAAAAGGCGGTCTCTCCGAATATTCTTCGGTTTCTTTCCCCTCTTTCTCTTTCTTCCTCTCGATTCGAATGGGAACGAAAGAAACGCCGAGCAAAGGACTTTTAAACGACGCAAAGGAGCGTCTTAAGTGCGATGCAATCGCGGATGCAATTCGTTCCGCTGAAAACGGACGATGTTTCAGGCCAGATCAAAGTCCTTCTTGCGGAAAGATGAAGGATACTCGAGAACGACCACGCCTACCCTAATTTCGTGCTTCCACTATCGACGGTTCCCTTTGAGCCTTTCATCGACTGACACTACCTTTCCGCTTACAACTTCTACTCTATGCTGCCTGTTTTCCCATCTCTCTCTCTCTCTCTCTCTCTCTCTCTCTCTCTCTCTCTCTCTCCCTCGTCGTCTAATTTCATTCGGTTCACTTTCACGGACCGTTCTTTCGCCAGAAGAACACGGGACCTTTCATACGTCGATTTTTGTGCGCGCCTGTGTCGAGAATTTCCATATTGCAAACGTTTGAGATTGAGAATCTCGTTATTATCGTGATTTAAAAAGGCAATCGCGAGGAAGCAAGTAGTAAATCATCGGTGAGTCTATTAGGTGAAAATAACCTGTCGTTTATGTAATAAATCGTCGGAATCACATAATAATCGCTCTATTACATCAAATTTAATTGCTAATGACAAATTCAACCGTAACGTGCGAATATTATTAATTGTTTATCCAGTGCAATACATGGATATAATGCATGAAATAATACATGAATATAATAAATCAAGTTACTAATTCAAAATTATACAAGCATGCGATCAAATATTTCTGTTGCATGTATAGATCACTGTGTATCTGGTGCGCGTATAATTTTATTTTGCTAATGGCATTTTCTTGTCGATAAATAACTAATATACAAGATATCGATACGTATTATTTGATATATAAGGTATTAAAATGCTTGCCTAAAAATTGTCAGTATAAATGTTACGTGTCAGCGGACTGATAAAAGAGAAGATCTTGCAACTTGTCTTCCAAGTGCCAGCAAAACGCTCCAAGCATCCTCCCCAGAAAACTATAACCAATACACAAACGCGAAATTCCATCAAATAAAAAGCCCAGAGAAACATTCGTACATATATTATTTAGGAAAAAACACGATGAAATTAAAATGTACGATCCTATCGGGACTATGGATCTCTTATCGAGTGTTTCGAAACGCGGTGTGGCTTGGTCCCCTTTAAATTTCGCTTTCCCAGGGGTGATCTCCCGGCCACGCTTCAATTGACTTTGGAAATTGATCGGAACGAGGTAATGCTGTAACGAACCAGCCCTTTTTTTTCTAGGACACTGTCGCGAGCAGTCGCATGAATATAAATACCGTCGATCCACCACCGCGTTCCGTTTTTTTCCTCCTCATCCCCTTGCTACCCCGTCGTCGTTCTTTTTCTTCCTCTTTTTTTGTTTGTTATCCATGAATTTACACACGCACGCTTCGATGCCAATTGTCAATCCCTCGTCCACCGTTCGAAAGAATGGGAAATATCCATCTGCCTGTTCTTGTGGCGACCATAACTTCCGACGACCATAACGAGTCCTAAATTCATCGATCGTAGTCGAGCGAGCTTGTTTCGGGAAATAATATCGATGGTGTATGAAAAAGAATGGAAATTTATCAACTTTTTGAAATCCTAGGAATGATTTTCTCGATATGATATATTATAATTTTGTTTTCGGCAAATTGATGGAGTCTAGGATTGACAGGAACAACGGCTCAAAGAATTCCTAATAAACAAAGTTTGTATTATAGGCAGAAATAATATTACGCAAATCACTGAACCGATTTACAGTTTTGCCCTCTACTCGTTTAATTGTCGCGAGTGAATTAATTCCTACCAACAGTGTAATTCATTACGCGTTACGCTCCACTGCATAAATAAGTTATGTCATGTGCCAATTAATAAAGCTTACGGAATTTCCGTCAACTCGCAACTTCGTTAGCAACAACAATCGTTATTCCTTTCACCTAGATTCGTTTGTAACGTTTTGACAAATTATTGTTTCCTACGCAATGCGTTGAATAACTCATTTTGCGCGTTTTGAAAAAGCTTGTTCAGATTCTTCGATCGAACATCTTGCACTGGAAATCCAAAAACGTAAATCAAAATTCCCTAAAACGAAACATTTTTCCTTAACAATTCCACCGGGATGGCGAACGTTCAAACGCAAGATGAATTCGAAAGGTTGGCTAAGAATCGCTGGAGAAACACTATCCGCGTACGTGTTATCTACACTGAAGAAAATGTTATCTCTATTACACATTCCCCTCTGTATCCTTCCCAGAGGATAATCAAACGGCTAGCACGAGGTTCACGAGAGAAATTTCGGGAGGACGCGTTCTGGAACGCAAGGATAATAACGTGTAGGATCCATCGCGTACCGGAAGCGAGAGAAGTCCCGCAGGAACGCGCGTGGACCGGCAAGTTCTCTGTCACGGCAGATAGCTCGAAGCTGTCACTCCTTGACCGCACGGTCGTTTGTCTAGATCACTCCCGTTTTGCGGCCCCCGAGATCCTCGTTACGCCCGGTCCGGTTCGATTTTATCCCCCTTGGGCTGAACCGCGCAGTCACCAAGTCGGGTCTGGAATTTCTGATAAGACACCAGGAGTTTCCACAACCCCGGTGTTTAGCGTGACTCGACGAATTTTTGGAAGTCCACCCTTTGGAAGTATCCTGTCTCTGTTCTAATTTCTTTGGGAATTCCGATCGCCAGATTCGTTGATTTTTGATAACGAGGTCAATGTTTTCTCAATGACGTTACCTTCAGGAATTTTATCCAAATGTTTGTTCAATGGGTCGAACATGACAATCGAGTAAATTTACCGATACGCAAGGCGAGACTAACGATGAGAAGACACGAAAGTATTCCATCTTCGAGAAACTTAATTTCCATCGCAATTAACTTTGAACAACGATCAATGGCCTTCAGCTATAATCCATTGTATCGATCTCGAAGCATTCTGTCGGAAGAAAAATAAAAAAGTATTTCATTCAACTCGATACAGCAAAAAGATCACCCCCAATAAGCAGGCTATCTGACGGATAATATTCCTACATTCGGACCACGAAATCTCCGTTTTTACCGAATCTCCAAGTAGCCGAAAGGAAGCATAAAATTGTGTGCGAAGGCCGGTGAGCAAAGACGATACGAGTCACAACGACATTCGCTATGAAATCATCCGAGCAGCGGAACAACGATAGAAATAGTGTTTGGCCGATACCCGGTCACGGGTAAAAGGGGTTAGTGGCTGGGGCGGGGGCCACGAACCGATTCCAAGCGCAATATGTATGCACAGGCGACGCGAAACGATTTCCAGAACACACGAGAGGGTCGCGCCGTAAAAAGTCGGTGTCGGCACAGCAGCCTTCTGAAGTAGGCATTCAAATAAACCATCTAGGCGCTGGCTTCCACTTTCTGTTATCCAGCAGCGTGGAAGCAACCCTCTTAGAATACTTCCGACGCGAGCAGTAAATTCCATCGAGGCACCGACGTTTCCACTCATCCCGCTTCTTCCTTCGCCCGTCGTCTTTCCCGTTCTCTTTCTGCCACCACCTACAACCTCCCTGCGCCACCCTTCCCCGGTGCACAGCCTATCTCCTCCTCCACCTATTTCTTCACCCCGTTCTCCTCGCTCTTCGCCAATCCTCTTGGTATTTTGTTTTCAACGAGAAATGTCTCCTCGCCTCGACTAAGATTCGAGTGGTCGAATCGTTATCCAACAAGCCCCTTCTACCCTCAGCTTTCGCCTTCGCTGTTTCTTCCACCCTTGCTGACCTTCTTTCCCTCCCTCCTCCTTCCTTCCTTCCTTCCTTTTATTATCCTTTCTTTTTTTCTCTTCGTCCCCCATCACTCCACTTTGTCTTTGTTCGTTCGTTCATTCGTCCGCGGCCGACCGTCGCCATAGTAACTTTCAGTTTGGCTTCGTTTTATTCGGTGAATTAAACCGTTCCCGCTGCGATTCCCCTGTTGTTTTATTTTGCTAAATTAAGTCGACTCGCTTTAAGAGCGCAGCTGCTACGCCACCCCCTGCATCGGCACGTAAGCTCCGTCACGGTCCTATCTGTTTTGTATTTGCTCGGTCTCTATCTTCCTTTTTTTTTTTATACTGCCTCTGTCTCTGTTTCCCACAACGTTATAAAACGGGCTTTTTCACAGCGGAATTAGGCGAACATGGTCGCTCAACGTCCTCCCATCCCGTGTTCGACGATGTATCTCAGCTAGTTTCACGCTGGCTATTTTCCTTTCGTAAGACGACGAAACTTGCCCGCGGATTTCTCCAATGAACGGATAAGGGGGTGTGATAACGTTTTCAGTGGAAATAAGCGACGCAGCTGGCTCTTTGATACGCGCTTCATCGATCGTTATATATATATATATACTGAGAACGGTCGATAGGAATGCGTTCGATGATAATTTACTTAATTTATTTTCTTTGACTGTAGTAGCACTGCTCCGTGAGAAGATAAATTTTATTAATTCGAGAACAATCCTTCGGATAAACAGTTTCGACTGTTAAATAATTACATTTTCTAAATTGTTCTAGTAATTAAATACTTGTCACTGTTCGGAAATGAAAAGTTTAGGAGTAGCGCAACTTTAGTGCGAAAAGTTTCAATTTGTACGTTTAATTCATTTGCTACAAGAATGCTATGACTGTGTATTATAGTATTCATTTCAAATATAGTTTACGTCTTGCGAATCTGGGGACAAATAGCACGAAAGCTTGGCGCAAAAAACTGCAGTTTCTTGGTAGACACGCGTCGCCTATACGCTGTTGCACGCGTTCTGCGAACGGAGTTGCCCGAGTTCATTCCCTAAGTAAACCGAATTCATTGCAGTTTCTTGTTACAGGAAGACAAATAATTTACCTGAGAATTTAATTCAATTCTCTACAGCTTCCAAACAGGGCTACGAGTTTCAGGTTACGACTACGTATGTTGTTACGTGTTAGCTTTGGAAGAGAACTTCTTGGAGACGGGAAGATATCGTTTCCCCTTTCGATAAAGTACCGTTTAAAATAACAGAAATGCAGGAACTTGCGACGTAATATCAACTGAAAAGCCAATTACTCTCGGTATTTATCAAACGGTATTACTAATCTAATATAATATAATTTGCGCAGTTTCTGAAGATATAAAATTAGGAGTCTTGTAATACGGAGCAGATAGAATCCGATTAAACGAGAAATTCAGAGCGACGAGAAATATCAATCGAAAAAGTCAGTCGTGTCTTAAATCTTTATCAGAATGCTAAATTGTCCCGTTGGCAAGAATGGAACAACAAATTCGTTGACGCATAACCGAACCGAATATAATAAAGTCCAATTATTCTAGAGATCAGCGATATACTCGACGTTTAAATAAAATATTCGTAAAAAGAGAAATTAACGAAAAAGGCAATGATCGTTCGATCAATATTAAACGAAATTGTTTATTCCAAAGGTATTTCGTTTTTTTTACCTTCAGAATGTAAAATTACAAATTGCTTAACGTAGATAGAATGAATACGATAAAACTGGATTATTTTAGATGTTATAGCGATACTGAAAATTTCAACGAAAAATCGGTGATTTTGCGAGTATTCGATTCGTGTACAGAACGCTCCCGTAATTTTCCAAGCAAAGTGGAACAACGACTTCTCAGCTGACGCCGTTTCGCTCTTCTGCGTCTTCCGATAGAATTCAATAATGACCTAATACCACGGTGTCGTAAATTAATGGAGAACGTGCAAGCTGGCAATACCCATCGACCGGTATTTATTGTTGGCGATCGATAAAACCTTCTGCCTGCGAGACGACGATATTGCCAATCTGTTTTGGCCGGCTATCGGGAAAAAATGACGCCATTATGCGATTTCATCGACTTCCGACGTTTGCATGCTGCTACTATTTTATTACGAAAGATTTCTACAATTGTTCGAATACATTCGCGAGCTACTTTACATTGGTCGATATATAAATTTTTATCAATCCTTCGTAGGAGGACTTTAAACGTTAAGGATTCTCTACTTTTACTAGATATTACATTTTATACGATAAATTGTTAAAAGAAATCGCTCTCGAAATATATTAACACCAAAGAAAAGAAAGAAAAAAAATGCGATATTAATAAAACGCGGTTGGGTAGAATGGATATATAAATTTCGACATTGCCCGGAAATGTAGCTTTATGTCCATTTTAAAATCCGATCGGGAAAAATTATTATAAACCGTAAATTAAAAATTGTCAATTGGATACTCGCGTAAATATGAACTGTTAATTAGAGTTGCACACACACACACACACACACACACACACACACACACACACACACACACACACACACACACACAGCTAAGGATAATATATTATTTCATTTAAAAGTCTAATTTGTTCGATTATATATGGAGCGATTTATCTGCGCGATCGTAAATAACGCAATATTGCATCGCACGTATCGATGTAACAATTATTAATAGTGGTTTAACATTTACTATGCAGTGGTCACGAAACTGCTCCGATTAAATTGAGCTCCCAATCGATACAATATTGACGGCTGGTAGATATTTATGCCGCAATGTGAAATTGCTCACGCTGTAACATTATCTTAACAGTCCTGAACGCCTGTGATTAGAAATCTGTCAATATTTGAACATCCGTTTCCCATAATAATTAATCTTGGAGATCTAGATCGGAATACGAAACGATCACAAGGAATATTTCCTTAAACAGCAATTCAATTTTCAACGCGGAGAATATAAAAAAAATATAATAATTAATTCGTATCACCGTTTAAAAATTCATATCGCCTATTAATATTCGCCTATTCTTTTAATAAGATGCTTACTTTTCGGTCGAATATCGAATGCGATATATTCGTCGAGATGTTTATTACCTATTTGTCGAGTGGTGCAGTGGATACGTACCTGAAACAGAAAAGTTTACGCTGTTAATTAATTGAAACGTAACAATGACGAATGACTTTGCAACAACCGTTTAAATACTTCGCGATCAATTTACCATAAATATTCAGTAAACCATTCTATCAATTGATTTGGCCATTGTGGGCAAGTACAGTTTTCCAAAACGTTGAATTTCCAATAATCGTCTCAATCGTTGCGTGACAATTTGTAATAAATTAATTTATTATGTCTATATTTATTTATATTAAATTATAAATTTTAATTACAAAATTAAATTACATCTATTTACAATGTCTACATAAATTAATGTATTTAAATAACTTATAATGTCGCGGGTAGCTGACGAACATTCGTTCGAGCACAATTTTTTTCGGAACGGTGTACGTTCCTTTAAACAGCACTGTGGTATCTTCTGCCTTATCACGAGATTCGCAAGAGAATAAGTCGATGATCATTTACGAAAGAGCTTAGAATAATCGACACCTACAGAATTTGCCCTTACTTTTGTTTTTTAATTTCGACGAAACGTTCGTAAATCGACTCGTTTCGATACGTATATATATATCTCTTCATGAAAATATCTGTCAATTTCATGAATCTCGACCGTCCGTGAACCTTCTCTGATGTACGAATGCAAATCCAATATTCAGTAATTATACGACAATCATTTAGTAACCGATACATCTCTTGCGTTTCAAATGGAACAAAACAGAGAAAGAAGAAAGGGTAAAAAAGAGGAAAGAGTAGCCTTGAAATCCTCGTCTGCCAGTTATCACGTCGGTTTCTTATCGCTGAAATTTTTCGCTCATTCACGGCAAAAGTTTCTCATGGCTGGCGGGTGCAGCGTGTGCAAAAAGCAGGATCGGCCTGCCTGGAGAACACGCCGGCCCATATGAGAACCGTATCTTATCCGAATGCGGATGGTGCAAGTGTGACAAAGTGCCGTCCGGCTTCAGGAACCTGTCTGCTTCCACTTGACGTACAGACACATATATACGCTCAGCTTGGGCGGCCTCGATGCCGGACGACGCGAGTTATGGCTACGACAACGGAATTACTTTGGAAATGAGATGCCACGGCTGATAAAGTCGCTCCGGACGAATGTTATTTCCACCATATATTTCCTTTTACGGTGTTCGCCGGGACGATCATCGTCTCTCATTTACGTGGAGCATCTTGCGCCATGCAAATGATAGCCGACTTCTTGGAGCGTACGAACAGATCGATCGAACGAAAAGAAACAAAAAACCCGACGCCTGGAATTAAAGTTATATAAATGATATGGCAAGATATTAAATGAAATTATTACACGAGGATTCAGATTCGTGTATACACGAAGCAGACAGATTGATATAGGATGGTAGACTTTTTCATTTCCTATATCGTATTTATTTTATTTAAAATGAAGATTAAAATTGTCTGCAGCAAGGTATAAATTCTGTGCAAAGTTTGCGCGTTGTCGAAAAGCAAATAGGACATTAAAGAACATGAGGCAATTTCAACTAAAACTCAAAGCTCAAGCTGTATATTTTTATAGGCAATCTTTTATAACGTATTGCAGCGTACATACATCCAAGAGGATGCGCGACATTTCATAAAATGGGTCAGATGTTATACGAGTCTGATTAAATTTCATAACGACCTGGACAGCAGCACAAATATTGCATGGACAGCGCTATAAATATAGACTTATAGTATATATACTCACACATTTTTAAATATCTCCAATTTGGCTTTCAGTCTATGTCAGGCGGATGTTAATCCAAATCTTTATTATTAGTCATTGCATAGGAGATATTTGAAACGTGTCTTGTTAAAATTTTATAGCGAGTTTCTTACAAATTTAACTTTTCTTTCCGTTTCAACTCGTTCGATAATTAATTCTCTTACTTACGACATTATTAAATGATATTTAACATCGATGAGTTATAGATAGATCTTTCGATGAAATCCTAGTTGCAAGGGTTATCAATTCAAATCGCATTAAATTACGACTATAATATCCAATTTCAGCACAATTCGAAAGGTACAGCGCCGCGAATAATTATAAATTCGATCCCACTTATTTATTTTCTATGATATTAGAAGAAAGATTGACGAAAGCCTTCTTACTTATGACATTATTAAATGACGTTTAACATCGATGAGTTATAGATAGATCTTTCGATGAAATCCTAGTTGCAAGGGTTATCAATTCAAATCATATCAAATTACGACNTATAATATCCAATTTCAGCACATTTCGAAAGGTACAGCGCCGCGAATAATAGTAAATTCGATCCCACTTATTTATTTTCTATGATATTAGAAGAAAGATTGACGAAGTCCTTCGTATAATTACATATTATGATATAAAGCAAAACGAAAGATACAACAAACAAGAATTTTCTTCTTTTGTAGTCTGGGAAAAATTTAACTTTCTCTCAAAATTAAATTTTTGACTGTGAAAAGATATAAACCTAATGTTAATTTTGTTACGTTCTCGCTCGACATTTCGTGGGTTTGTCTTTACTTTTGACTATCTTCTATTAATCTGTTGGATAAGCTATCAACTAACTTATTTAAAGTTTCGTTTTGAATATCCTCCCTGAATATGGGTTTTATTTTTCTTTTAAGTTCAACCATATTTTCTATTGGTGGCTTCTCTCGATCGTAAACTCTTGCCAAAATTTCATATTTAGGTTCCCGATCGGGTAATAATCGTATATCGAAATCTTGAAACCACTTTTTTATAGTTGCGGCCGAAAGAATAGGAGCCGTTGTGTTGTCGAAGAATTGTCGTTTTGTCTTCGATTTCAGTCACGAAAGGCAATAACTCGCCATGTAACATCTCCTGATATCAAAATATCATTGAACAAATAACGTAGAAACTATGCTTGAATTTATAATTATTCGCAACACTGTGCCACAAATCGGTAAGTACCCGACTCGGATACTGTTGAAATATTCATAAGATATTACTAATCTCGATCATTTATAAAATATCAAGCTATTTTACCTTATCGATAGTATATCCACGTACTTATATATTCTATCTGACGTCTAATACTACTTTCCTCTAAATTGAAATTCACTTTTAGATTCTGATTTTACATTGATCTTTAGAAAATACATTTTTTTACGGGCAACACAACGTTCTAAGTGGACTCTTCCTCTAAAATTTTCGACTCTACGGCACAGACGGTGAAATGGACGTATTTCGCTATGCATTTTGAATTCGAAATTGACGCTCGAATTATCTATTCTTCCATCGATACAAGATCGATTTTTTTTTTTTAATTTCTAGATTTCACGGAACACGCGGAGATTCCAAACTTTCCGCCGCCTTTCGTCCACCATTCATCCACCTTCCATGCGGTCATCCAAATCTCATTGCGCGTAAGAAATTCACGTTCTGGCTATCCATCCTCTCAGCCCGGGTTTTCACTTGGAGGAAAGGAACCGTCGCAAGTGTCTTTGGTCAGATTTAAATTTGCTGGAAAGCCGATGGGCGAGGCCTTGGCATAGAATGGAAGGGCGCAAAGTGGAATTCGGGCTTCCACTCGAGCTTGTAAGACGTGGCAGGTGGTCTCGAGGGGCGAGCCACTCGGCTAGAGAAGGCGTCACGGCTGCAGACGAGATGGAGGCATTCACGGGTCTTGATTTAACACCTTGGATTAATTACAGTCTGTGTACCTAGCTGGTAACGCGTATGTATGCGAGTAAAGGGCCACGTTCGCGTCATCGTGCCAGAACTTGCCGCACCAA
Organism: Bombus confusus; assembly: GCA_014737475.1. Lineage (NCBI taxonomy): Eukaryota > Metazoa > Arthropoda > Insecta > Hymenoptera > Apidae > Bombus > Bombus confusus. The sequence goes on from JACXIV010000065.1 coordinate 1,737,294, forward strand.
TGCACCGAATACATCACCGCGTTCCATATATTTGTGGCAGTGGAAATTTCGTGTGAATGTTTACAGCGAGTGGCTGTGTCCCGTGGATTAGGAATGAGCGGAAGGATCGTGCGCTTGAGAGATTAGAGTCGATTCAAATTGCATCGAGTGACGAATCAATTATTCGAATTACACGAACATTTGACAACAATATCGATAGATGTTGAACAGCACGAACTAACCATGTGGCGCGAGTATTCTTCATAAAACAGCGTTCTACGTTTGTTGTTATAAAGATTCGCCGTAGTTTCCTGAAATCACGAATAAACTTTTTAACTCGATTATTTCCGAAATCGAAGGGACGATGCTTTTAAAAGTTGACTTCCATCGCTATGATTTTCAACGCTCTATATGTATATTGGGCGATAGCTGCGCAAAGAACAATATTTTTTTCTCGAAGCGCTTAATTCGCGAAAACAGTGCGGACGGTCTGTAAAAACACGTGCTTAGGTTGAGTATTTAATGGCGGTTCGTAACTGGCGGCATTCCATAAAGCTGGCCGTCACGTTCAAATTAGTTTCGAAGGATCATAATCGGAAGGACTACAAAATCCACGTATTAAGTCGGCCATAAAAATGCTAATGCGGCAACGATCGAGCGGTTTTATACGCCGCGACCGTATTACCCATTTTCCGGGATTATATACGCCGGAAGGTTAACGTAAATGAGTTTTTAATTTATGAAAATCTTCTCTTCTGCCGCGTCGTTAAAACCGATACATTCACCAGCCGAGAAACCGATCTAACGCGAGCGGAAAATTTTCTTCGAGGCACACGCAAAAAAGGAGAAATGGAAGAAGAGAGGAGCGTGAAACAGAAAGAGGGAAAATCGACGGACGCAGGATAATTAATCCGCTGAGTTTGTTTAGCGGCTAAATTTCGATGTGAAATTCGACTTCCATTCGCGTCAATCCGTTCGCAACTATCGTGATAATTTAACACAATAGATTAAAGCGACCAGGTAGATCAATAAAGCTTTAATTTTACAGACAATCTGCCAATTTGCCAATCTCACATTGCCCATTCGATCAATCTCGTATCATTAAAATTGTCTTTATATTTGGTTCTGGAGTTAATTAGTAGGTTAATTAGTTTTCTGTCTCCTTTAACGTTCTCGAAATATTGCTCGCCATAGTATCAACACTGGTTTTAATCGTCGCATTATTAGATCCCATAAAACTACTCTTAATCAAAATTAACGTTGATTTTTATCGAGATAAGAGTAGTCTTTGGGTCGCAATTTCTATGGAGCGGAACCGAGAGACAAGAAACACCTTCGATCCACGAAAATGATAGGCCAGCAGGAACCTAAACATTTTCCCAACGGTCCTGTTACTCGACATCGCACTTAGCTTCATTTTTCACGTTAGAAAGGATCCCCGGGAAGCTCGGGGAAGCGCAAAAAAGCACGATGGTCAGCCATGGTGAGTACGTTCGACGTCGAGAGACAAGGTGAAAAAGGAAGCCGACTTTCATTCTCGTGTTTACTGCTCTGTAACACGTTCCGTCCATTTTTCAATTCCACGACGACGAATTCCTTCGTTCGGACGAATTTCGATATTTTTTGATTCTACATGGTCGCCCATTTAAGTACAAATCCATCCCAAGTTAATCCAGTTCTAAGATAACGCTTTCATTCGAAATTGAAAATCAATTTAGCAAATAAATCAATTGCGCGAATGTCAAAGTTGAAATTATATTTACGAAATTTGACTTAGGCGCGAGACAACGTTCATTTTGCAATGTACAATAATAATAAATGTAGAACGAGCAACGAGTAGCAACTGTCTAAATCTAGGAATCATACAAGATTTCTTAAATATTGAAGCTTAAGTCAGAAGCACGCGCAAGCTTCTTGAAAATATCCCTATACGTATTGATCGATTCCACGTGACCGTTCAGATAATCAAGCGAAGCAAATCGTCCCACATCGTCGATTTCGCTTCCATAAAGTGAGATAATGGCACTAATGACGCTTAACGCTTAACTCAAGTGCATCCACGCCACAGTTTATGGAGAACGCTATAATGGCTTGTCGGTACGAGCTTTTATCAAAACGCGTCCTCGCGTGTTTTTGATAGATACAGGCGGACGATTTATCGCGATACCTTTATCCGCAATTAAGAGCCCTCGCTGGATGAACAGAGGATACTCTTACCAAGACGCGCAATACCGCGCAAAGAAAATTATGAAAATACTGAAAATACTGAAATCCTATAGCATAATTAATTTATCCAAAATCCGACAAGAAAGAAATGTAGGAAATGAAGAAATCTAGGAAAGAAATGTAACAATTAAAAAATTCATCACTACTTCGACCCATGATTTCCTTCTTCGCAAATGAAATTATTCAACAGCAGAAAGATTATCTTCATTTCCATCCATCGCCTCTCTCGCGTTCATCCAGCGAACATTCGTTCTCCGACGACCATGTTCCACCCTTGCAGGTTGCATAATAACACGGGAAAGCAAACATCCGGCGTATTACGCGCGTTCCAGCGGTTCATCGCGCCGCGCATTTCGATATTCTCAAACAACGCAGTCCTATTGTCAATTAAATCCTGGACAAACGTTTGCCCGCCACTTTCGCCTAATTAAACCAACGTTCGGCCGTAACAAAGGCGTTGCTCTCGATCGCCGAGATCGAATCTCGTGCTTTAACATGCAAAATAATGGCTCTTTTAGCGAATTATTGCCCGATCTGATGATCAAACCACTGCAAACCTACTCGCGGTTGCTCGCGTATAATAGCAACAGTCGTGTCTCATTACGATGCTAATGAAATTTCCAGTTGTTTTATATAACGCATCCAGTGATAAGTGTTCGAGTAATTTCCTGAGCCACTATACATGCAAATATATACAAAGTAGCATGCAAAGATACACGAAATATTCAAATTAGAGAACCTGTTAAAATACTTAGAGGGTGAACAAACAATATAATGCATGTAACTGGCGGTTCGTGACGCGTTGGACATTTTTCAACAGTCGTTTTATAGGTCGTGACGAGTTCTGCCGAGAAAGTAGCGTGCTTACATTTACGCTTAGTTTTCGCGTGGAGAGAACTTGGCTGACACTGTTCGTTTTTTCTTTTTTTTTTTCAAGCGGTAGTTGTGTGAAGATTGATTAGGGGAAAGAAAAAGGCAGTTGTGTAGTTCGAGGGTTGATAATGAGTTTATTGCGAAAGGCTGGTTTTCTTGGCAGGGAAACTTGTTAGATCCGAAGAATTTTAAGCGTAGATAAATAGAAGACTGATTAAGCTGTTTAATTAGCTAGAATATGATACGATTTCTCATGCGTCATTATTCAAATTTTATGTACTCGTATTATCACGATATGGCAATGCTGTGAATTTTGAATAAAGCGAATTAACAAGGAAAAGCTTCTGGAAATATCATGTAAATAGTATCTATATAATTAAAACGTTTCTTGTTAATGCGCCATAATGTCGAGATTTAGCGAATTATTTCCCGTTCTGTCGAATTTATGATACATTATTAGGAGATGAATAGGCACAAGACTAATTAACGAAAGCTCGCGTTAACTATAACGTAATTAATGCTAACTATGAGCAACGATAGTGGCGGAAAAGTTCGGTTGGGCAGAGCTACTGAATATTCGAGAGCAAATCCTCTGCAAGAGCCTTTCTAGACGAGTAACTATGCCGTTCTTCGCGTGTAACAAAATTCATCCATTTATTTCCCAACGTGGAAACTTCAAACGGTGTTTCCATTCTCGTAATATTCAGTATTCGTGCAGCGCACTTTTACTCGCTGGTTTACATCAAAATTTCACTCGAATAATGAATACAGAGAACATGCTGGTTGTGCGCGGTAGAGACGAAACCGCCATCGCTACATGTTTCTCCATGAAATATAAATTTTCACTGGAGCTGTTTTTAACCGTCAAATTCAATATTTAGGGAAATGTTGTTGCTACTTCGCTGGTCCATCCGTGCCCTCTGTAAATAATTGGCGAACACACGCGGTTTCATTGCTATTTAATTGAAACACGCCTCAATTAATACGGATCCCAGTTTATCATGTTTCCGTCGACGAAAAAGATTCTCGTTGCTCTGCAATCAACAGCTTGAAAACAATTTAATCGAGCTGCGTCGCTCAATGACAACTCATAACAAATTCCTCCAATAATTCCTGTAATATCGTATAATAATTAATACAAAATTATCCCTCGAATATCGGAAACCTGCGCCGCGATATCAGACTTCCATGCGGTTTTCAAATTTGCAATTCACCCAACGCGAATGTAATTTCGTTTATTTCTGTCTTTCGAGTGTTTGCGACGTTATAAGAATTCATTGTCGGTCGGATTATCGTACGTAGCTCCGCGATTGTCCTTCGAAAGCTGATATTCGAAGGATTCCTGTACGTGGCGTTTCATCGCAGGTTCAGTAGTATAGGCTCGCTTTAGTCAGACATGCGTACGCGGCGCGAAAAATAAAGTCATCCTCGGGGGAACTAGCCAGCAACTGAAGAGTGGAGTACGCCGTGCAAAGATATGAAACATTGGCTAATTAGGCAAATCGCGTTACAGCAGACGCGACACATTTTCCGCGTTAAAGCTGCCGTACGTGGAGGACAGTGCCGGAGGCTTAGTACACGTTCGTAACATGCAAAAGATGGGGCTGCTAATGGACGACGAGACTCGACTTTAAACTGGCTGCCGTCTAATGTCCTCATAAGTGCTAATGAACGCCGCTTGTATCCGACCGACATTTATCCTTTGAGTCGAGAGTCGCGGTTACGTGAAAGGCGGTCTAATACACGAGGTTCGCGTGCGCGATGCTTTCAAAAACGAGCGACCTGTCATATGTTACCTGTCGTGGATCAAACGGCGGAATTAGACTCACGTGCACGCGGAAATCGTGCTACAATAGAAGTGTAATACCGTTGAAAGTTTTATTCATTAAGTCGTAGTTGTTTCGTAACTGTTCTTCATGATGAAAAGATGGATTCCGTTTCGTAGGGACACGAAACACGGGGACGATTCCACGCTAGCAATATATTTGCGAATCGGTTGCAAGGATATTTCAAAATTACGAATTAATCGAGCAAAAGAAGCCACAGAGTGCCTTTGCTCGATAAATAATTCGCTCTCGCTTTATAATTATTTCAGTAATATACATTTAAAATATAAGGTTTCAGAAACCTATCAATTCGCTACGCGCCGATCGTTCTCGTGTCGAGTTTCAGGGCAGTTCTGAACGTGAAACTCTTCGAATTGATATATGCGAGAACGAATATATTCGAATATACGCTGCAGTATCTATTATGTTCGATATATTACGAAATTTCTAATTATCCTCGACCATCATTTTCTCCGCCCACCCGCAATTCTATTGTATCTCGATATTCGTTTAGACGGAAAATTGGACAGAGGATGTCTTTAGATATCGAGATTGCACGAACCGAGCATCGATTTTCAACGCCACTGCAGCAGCGACGGCGGCTAATATTTTCCGCGTGATCAAGTCATAAGCAGCTCATCAGTTTGCGAGGAACGCGTTCTGAGGAACGCGTAGCAGCTAATAAATGTAATCGGCTTGTCGCGAGGTGAGCGTCGATGCAATCGAATGGGAATTATCGACATAACGAGTCCGGAATAGCGACCGAACGTTCGAACTGCGAGATCACGCACTCAGACTGATCGCGCTAATTAAAACCAGCCGAGTTCTCGCCCCTACTCAGGCCGCGTGGAATTTATCACTGAAACGCCGGGCACTCCACGCTCAACTTCGCCGTCAGGTAAGTAGCTACTCGACTGAAATTACCGAAACAACCTGGAAATAGTAATGGTTCTCCAGCTACATAACTATAGCACCTCGAGGAACTAGTTTCGAAACTACGCTGTATATACTGACACACGGCTGGCTATGGATTGAATTTTCACGAAAAACACTTTGTAGACGCATAATCAAACGTCTGCAGTCTCCTGCGACAACTATCTCAATAACTGCAACATTCTGCAAGGAAATTTTCGCCATATTCTGGACAAACCGTCGTCCACTCGTTCTCGTGATAGGTCGCTGCAGCAAATAGTTTGGATCGCGTTGTTGGATTTGGTAGAGGCGCTAAGATTCGCGTTCAATGGCTATTTGCTTGCGTACGGATGGCGAAGAATGACGCGTCGAGTGGAGGAAGTTTGCAGGAACTGAATAGTAAATACGAGGCTATAACACACCCATCGGGGATACTTTGCTGCTCTTTTCCTTCGTCCTTTTGATGGCTTTTGGACTTATATTCAGTCTTTGTAGGTTTCAGACACGAACGATGGCAAGATTAGCATCCGCCGAGCTTTCGCACCAATTGATTATTAAATAGATGCCAAGATTTTGATGTTTCTCTGTTTCCTGTTCCCTCGTAGTATCGATCTCGGGGACTTATCCAGAACATGGAATCCTTTTAGTGGAATTTCCTGCCAACGAGACGAACGGATTCTAAAAAATCTGTCTAGAATGCCGACGACGAAAATTCGCTATATGCGGAATATTGCCGGGCGGAAGGGTTGGACATAAACCGATCCAAATCACAGAAACGCGAGTGTCCCACCTGTAAAAAGGTTGGCGGGAAATATGCTGACGGTTAAACAGTAAAACGAATTCTCTTCGTTTTATGTCTGGACAGAAAATCAAAGTTTATTTCCCCACACAACGAACGCCATTAAAAATCATAATCGCTCAGTAGTTCGAACGAGTCGAACCGGCCCTCCGTTATATTCTTAATTATCCCGCTTTCCAAATTACGCGGAATTAATTCGTTTTACGACGCGCCAAAGCTAGAACGTCCGACGATCGTAATTCTCGCGGTATTTTATGATCCACGGAGTATATTAATTCGTGCGTGGAAAAAAGGGAAAGGATAAAAAAGACGAGAAGACAACACGAGTGGAAACGTTAAAGCGGGAGAGTTAGAAAAAAAGGAGTGAGAAGGGGAGGGGGGATGGCCCGATGGCCCATTAGAATTCGCATGATGTAAGCGGAAATACGGAGGCGGAATGGAGCTTGCAGGCCACGACATAAAACTGCGCCGCGGCGGGGCGTAGAACAGGAACAAATCGCTTAAAAATTTTATGAGCGGTAACGTTTCTGCCTTTCCTTTAAAAGCTTTTTCTTAAACTGGCCATTAAGCTTCCTGCAGATCTACTCTGGATGTTACGCTAATGTTCTTATCCACTTATTGCGCCATCACTATGGCCACGACGAACGAGGTCCGACAGCCGCGACGTGAGGAAACTACGTGGTTTCGTTTTAACGTTGCCATCGTTTCTCTTATCGTGCCAGTGTTTCACGCGTTTCTTCTTTCGCCATCGAGTCGAGAAGAAATTCCACCTTTTCCTTCTTTCAGCTAAATTTCACTTTTTATAAAGTTGAACGAACCTGTGCGGGTAAATCGTTTGGATGTCAATCGCCTACTTACGCATAAGTAGTGAAATGAAGAAGATTTTTTTTCTCTCGTGCGCTCAATTTTCCAGTCTACCGTGTCCTGACTGGAACAATCTTCGAAAGAAAATTGTCTTCCTCGTAAAATTCACCCAAATACCATCCTCCTCGAGCTGACTGATCAAAAATATTCCACTCTATATTCCCGTAAATTAACCTCTTCAAACCGAAAACAAATCCTCTTCGCTTCCCTGTTTTCCGAACGTGATATTCGGAATGACAGCGGCGAACAATACTCTTCGGCTTGGAAATCCATGGGGCGAGACACGCTTGATATCTCTGCATTTCCGTGTAGAAAAAAAAAGAGGCAAGACAGTGGAGGGATGGAAACCATAGAAGGAAACGTACGTTCATTCGCACGCATTTCCGTGTCCGTGGAACGACAATTCTCGCTTGGCGTCGTCGAAGTGGTTTGCTGCGAGTAGAGAAAGAGAAAGAGGCTGCTGAAGAAAGTAGGAAAAGGGGAGAGGGGACAGGGAAACGGAAGAGAGTGGAGGAGAGCATTTCCTTTATGAGGAAGCCCGCTCTTTACCGGCGCGAGCACAAAGTGGAAGATGCTAGATAGTGCTCGCAGCGAGCGCTAACAGCGGCCCGCGTCTGCCTGAGACTTTTCTACGTCAGGCCGGAAGTCGTTGCTCTATCTTCGTCACGTCAACCGTCGCGAGCCGGCCGACAGTCTGCTTTCTTGGCATCGCGCGCGATTCCGCCAGGAAGAGGAAAGAATCCTTCCTGCTCGCCTGTTAGTTTTATCTTTCATGGTTTCGTCTCATTTGCGTCGCTCCGACACGAGCCAACGTAGATAAGGGAAATCTGTTCCGCGAGGGGAAACCAACTGTCTCCCGATTCTTGATACGAAGCAGCGCGATGCTCCTTTCAAGCCTCGCGAAAGGTAGCGTTGGCGAGGTTTCGAGGATCCAGGGATCTTTTATTAGTCGATGCTATCGGTACGGGCTGGCTCTGTCTCCTCTTTTATTGACGGCCAACTGACTGCGCATAAAGCGGGTCGAGTACCGTCACAGCATAAAGCGCAGATTTAGTGTAGAAATTCCTGTTGACGTTTCGAGGGAAGATAATTTAACGTAAAATTTTAATATCCTGCGATATCCAGTGCGGTAGATGCCAAATCGATCGACTATTTCTACGCGTGCCTGCGTTCCTCTATATTTTTTGCCATAAAACGTCATTGGTTTGTCATTTAACGAGATACAGTCGTCCGGCCAAATATAAAAGCATTATAAAGGAAGCAGTTGTTCGAACGATTCGGATAATTGCTTTATCGAGATAGGACGAGGGACAAACTTTGTATTCTCAATCATCTCGATGATCTGCTAAGAGCGTTCGATCCAGAGTAGACAGGTGAAGGTCAATGATCGTGCAAAGAGACACGGCCAAAGGGGTACGGATGAACAGAAAAGGAAGCGAAAAGGTAGTCAGTTCGAGGGGTAAAGTAACTCGATTTATACTCAGAGGACTCCATTTTCCTTTATTACCGTCTCAAAGCGATCTTATCGCGGAAGGGAGGAAGAGGCAGGGACAAGGTACACCGCTTCCTCTTCCGGTTTTTTTCCCTTTTACGGGATAAAATAGGTTCCACGAAAAAGGGTCGAAAGGGATGGGGGCTAAAAGTCGGTACGTCGTAAGATCGGCCGGGTTACGATTGTACTTCCGACTATAGAAGACACTCGTAGTCGTTAAATCAGCACACATGGCGAAACTTCGTGTGTCGTGCGGAGCCACATGCTCGTTATACGGTCACTTAAATTCTGAACCGTCGCATACCGAGAGCAGAGGAGCAAGAGAGACCGACAGAAAGGGAAAGAAGCGTGACTACCTGCTGCGAACGGCATACGCTGCACCACGGCGAATAATTACACCGTTCAACGAGCTTTTTGTTGGCTACTCGCTGCTCGCTGGTAACAGATTGTACTCGTTGAATATTTTGAGAACCAATTTGCCAGACGAACGGAGTATGCTCCGGTATAAAATTGACCACCCTCTGCGGAATCTCTGTCGTTTAAAATGCTTTTACGTAATGCAACGTCCCACGGTACGCCTCGAACGAGCATTTTCGGCTGGCGGATTTCTCCAATTTTTGAGCAATTTCTTGCGTATATATTACGCCGACTGTACGAAATTAGCGTGCTACGATCGAGAATACACCTGTTGAAGCTTTTTAACACTAACGCGAACCTCCAATTTTTAGTTACATATCATCATCTCGCTCTTGTCTCAATGGACAAGAATGCTTTAAGACGTTTAGCGTAAAATTGTAATGGGAAACCATGCATATCGGTAACACGCTTCTTTCGTATTTCTCATAAACCAGAGGTATCTTCCAATGTTAAGAGATTCGACGGAGAATGACCGAGAGAAAAATTATTCCATCGACCAAACAATCGTCGACGATGCTTTACACGTTGGTTTTTCTAGCAGTTTCGCGAGAAAGAAGGATCGGCTGCTCGATCAGACTCCATTACGGTTGTACAGCGGACTCGTGTTTATCGTAAACGCGAACACCATAGATGGACGATAATCGATCGGTGTCGTCAGAGTTTTCGTTACGCCGCGTTCAGTGGCCGTCCAAGTTGCAGGATTTTCCCTGGTCACGTCCATTATTCCGTATAACGGTGCTGTGATTCAATAGCGTACCCCGCGCACGCTGTAATTCGATTATCAACCATTATCGCCAACGATATTATTTCGCGTAATTTATGGCGGAACGCTTAGAATCGGATGTCGCGTAATTGCACGGGCAACTTCCATGGAGACGTCGCCGACTTGCGCGGTGATATCCAGTTATAACCGAGCCGCGTTTAGAACTGGCGGCTTTCGACGAGTGAATCGTCGTGTCGTTTCTGTTTCCAAGATACTGCGAAGTTTTCTGAAAATTCGGCCAGTTATATGGATATGAGAAGAGTGAAGACGCGATACAGCGGTGAGAGAATTTACGTTGGATAATTCAAGAGCATTCGGACCGCAAAAATAGACGCGCGAATGAAAAATGTCTATTGGATAAATGTAACGGAGGAGGCAGACTCTGCGAAAAAGAGGGAAATGAAATATTAAAGGGGATAGCGAAGTAAAACATCGAATATCTACTTTCTACGATTATTTGCAATGAACGGAAGCGACGCAGAGAATAGACAAAAGGAGAAAGGAAGCAAGGGAATATTTATGCGAGGGAAAATGGCTGTTGAAGATTTAATTGAGGGCAAGAAATTGAAAATGAGCGAGTAAGAGATTTTCTTCGCGTGTCGTTTACGTATGCAGCTATTGTACAGTAGCTTCCGCAGGCTTCTATTTTGCATATGTTTGTTCATACGGAAAGTTATTCGATACGAGAGCAGTGGAAGGGATAAATAAAATGGAGGGTAAGCGTTATTCGATGAATCGGTTCCACGGTTTTCAGAAATGCATCTTGTATGTCCAATTTTCTCTGGTTTCCCCTTTACGGTGCGCTTTCGACCGTTCCTTTGTGCAAATATATACTCTTGTATATCTCAAGTACATATAGCTACATTTTCTTATATAAAGGGGGGGCTCTTTAAGGTAACATAAAATTAAAGTCACCAGCGTTTCGGTTCGAAATACGCTTTATACCCAAGTTTCGCGCCAGCTATTTCCAAGCGCTGTTCTAAATGGTACGATATCGTCACTAGCGTTAACTTAATTTATTGAACATTATATATCTCGTTATGCATTTGTAATCTATATCTTTCAGCGTGGAATTTTATGTTAAATGGGAATTTTATACAAGACGGTACGATATCGGAAATGAAAGAACAGACGTAGCAGAAAATTATGAGTTCAGATTAGTCGAGATATATTTCCTGCCGAAATTCATTTGATCAAACGAATTCCTTTTAGAGGATGCGTCGAATGAAAGAGTAATGAAGCGTACGCAAAAATAAAAACGACCGGGATTAACACAATCCTGAATTTACAAACGAATGGATAGAATAGAAGAGCCATAAAGGAAAGATAATTAATCGGCAATGGGATTTATATTTTGCATTAAAAACGATGCCGTGCCGAAAAATTCTATTCTATTGAGAAATCCTATCTCTAATGAGAATTTCATTACATACGTCGAATGAGAAAGCAACGCAACGGGATTAAAATTCGACAAATCTGACATTCCATTTGCCGTGTGTTTCTTGTAATGGGAATTTTTATAATTAAGCGTAGCTTTCCCCTTTTATACGTTGAAAAACATATGTATCCGTATAAAAGTGGAATAAACGAGACGAACAATAAAGAAGCGATCCATCGAGAACGACAAAAAGAATCAGGAAGCAATCAACAAGTTATCGAGTTCCCATCAAACTACTGAAATTTTAAACACCGCCCGTTTAAAAACCAATTTCTCATAGTGTTTCGTATCAAGTTCGCATCAAAACGAAAACTTTTTCATGCCACTCGATGTCGGCTCTGTTTCCGCTTCGTTTCACCAGGTTTATAAATCAATTTCATCTTGATGAACAACGGGAAACAGAAACGAGAGGAAAAAGAAAGGAGGAAAAACAGGAGACCGAGAAGACATAGCAGTTAATAATATCTGCCTTTGCCGGAGACAGAAGAAAAAGGGAAATCGATTACTCCATAACATATCCGACCCGCGCAAAAATATACGTAGGAAAACGAGTATGTCCGGTCGGAAGTTGAAGCTCGATGGACCGTCAATATTAAACCGGCGATTGCTTTTTATTCTGCTCCGATGTCGGTCGAACTTGTCGCGGAGAAGAGCGAAACCCGCGCGAAACAGGAACACAAATGGCAGGATGAAAAACCACGAAACCAAGATATAGCGATCTGTGTGTGTGTGTGTGTGTGTGTGTGTGTGTGTGTGTGTGTGTGTGTGTTTGAGGAGGGAAAGGGACAGAAAAAAAAAGAAAAATCAATAAATGCGAACCTTTCTAATTTCCCAAGTGTACGCGAAGCGAGGCAATTTCGCGCCAGCCATTCGAATCGGCGCAAAATAAAAATACCGCTTGATCCGGAACGACGTGCAAACCGATGGAGAGTAACGAGCAGAAAGATCAAGGGGAACGAAAGAGTGATTTCGTGGGGAAAGAAGATGAGAGGGGGGGAAGATACTCGACGAGTTCCAATGACGGAAGTTGGACTTAAGTTGGACGAGCCCGGGGCGGAAATAGAAATTTCTTCGTCCTTTGTTCATTTTCACGGGTGACGACCCTTGTCCCAGCCGGGATAAACGCGAAACTTCCCTTAATAAATAAACATTTTTCTTCTGCCCCTACCTTTTACTCTTCACGTTAAATACAAGACACACCGACAAGCAAAGGAAAAGGAGAGAACACGGCTGCGAGATAAAATTGAATACAAAGGCGAGAGAGAAGTTTGAAGGCCCGCTAGCGACAATAGATCTTTCCGCCTGTGTTCCCTGAAGCTACTTTGATTTTTCTACTCCTCTGAACGGAGCTCTGGGCAAAACGAATCTTTAGTTGGCTTCTTCTTCTTGCTTGCTACTTGCCATGGTAATCTTATTATGATTTTTCCAATGTTAATGTATGTGATTTGATTTAACTTCCACGGCAACGAACTTATTAAAGAGTCTCGTAGATTTGAAAATATTTATCCATTTAGAATCACGCTTGATTAATATGACAAACATACTAAATGTAATCTCTCAAGGGATTAACCAAATTATCGTTGAACGATTCTACAATTTTTATCCGAGACAGTTCAAAAGCCTTTCTGAGAAAAATCTTTAAAAGAAGTATAAATAGAAAGTAGTTTCTCAAATTAACGTTTTCCAAACGACATTCTGTAATCCACGATGTTCAAACCCTTTTAAGAATCGGAGGATTCTAGTCAAATTTTTCATAGAGAAAACCATCCTTTCGCTAATATTTTGTTTAATGGTAATAATTCCGCGTGTAGAACGTGGAATTCACTAGGATCCTGTTGCATTTCCAATTCTGTCGTTAAACCCGACAGAGAGGACAGCTTAGTCGGGATCAAAATTCTTTAATGCGATTGAATGGAGTCAATGGAACTGTACTCGCGGTCGTATGCGATAAATTCGTGCGGATTCGCGTTTCAGCTCGCGAAATCGCTCGAGTTAGTATGATAGTGCAGTTATGAAAAGAACGGTCAGTTAAGTGGAAAGTTCGAGGAAATATCGTTGATTATATTCCTTTTACGAGCGTTTACAGCGGCGATTCACCGATGGACCGGCATGAACCAAGCCTGGCTTTCGATACACGAGCATCTCGTCCGTGTGTACGTGTATATACGCACATAAAGGGCTGGTGCAAAGATACGGAGAGATTGAGAGTGAAAGAGAGAGATAGATAGATAGATAGATAGAGAGAGAGAGAGAGAGAGAGAGAGTTTGCAGCGGGCGAAGAGATTATAGAAGACTGAAACGAGAGAAAACTCAATTCCAAGGGGCAGTTTTGCGATCCAATCTGGCAATTGGCCAATCTAAAATGAAAACTTGCCGGACCCGATTCCGTGTTCGTTCTACGGCGCGAAAGGACGCAGAATTGCTCCCAAATAGAACGTTAATTTCCCAAATGGTCCGAAAATCGGGGATACGCGTGCAGGCGACCGTGAGAGAAGAACGCGAGTCGGCGGAAATCGAACTACGCGTATAACGCTGTACGGAATAATGCAAAACATCCGCAAACCACAGATTCTTCGTATATTTTAAAAACCAATACGCAGACAAGGATGAACGCGGTAGTTGTTGAAAATTAAATTGGAAATTTCTCGTGTGACAGAGAAACTCCGCGTCCTAATCGCCAGATTCTGGCAATACGTATCTCCAACATCGGAAAACCCTTGCCATCCGATACGTTTAACGAAGTACAAACAAGCCTGCAACCATATCCCTGCCGATATGTATTCAGTCCGAGTCGGCGTAACGAGCGCCAGCCGGGTATTCCCACCGAATGCAATCAAAATTCACACGTAAGAATTTCCAATTTAGCGCGCAGAAGCGGCTCGTTCGTGCAGGCACGTCGAAGCGACAATGACGGCCATGCGAGGAATTCCGCCGCGGTCCTTCGCACAGCTGGCAAAAACCAGGCCGAGAATCAAGATACTAAGAACGTAAAACGGATCCCCTGCCTTCTTGCAACGAATCGTTCTACCCTTTGGTCGCAGGTATTCGACTCGATAGAGCCGTGAAACTCGCAAACTGCGGAACCAGTCGAATTGCAGCCTGTCTCCAACTTCTCTCCCTCTCTCTCTCTCTCTCTCTCTCTCTCTCTCTCTCTCTCTCTGTCTCCCTCTTTCTGTTGAAGGTTAGAGCAAAACGCCCTCGACGAAGTCGCAGACGGTGTTCTTGTCCACGGGGAAACACCTGCACCGACACGACGAGGTCGCACGCGCGCGCTACCGTGTTCTCATCTCGTCTAATTTGCGCTTAGGTGGGGACACTTTAATTTGGTCAGGTAGACCCGCCACCACCTAGCGACAACTTCGCCTCTAATTTACCATGCCCGCCGGAAGTGCCGTTCCAACTAGCTGCCTAATACGTTCAACGTCGCACAGGGCGTACGGGGGCGGTGAGTGGTCGATGACGAGAGAAACACCCTGCCCACTGGGAAGGGTGAGCGTCGAAAGCAAGAAACGTCGCAGTATGGTCTTGTTTGATGAACTGTGGAAAACAGTTAAGCAGCTGTGTCCTTTCCGTTGGTTTCGACTGGACTGTATAGGGCTGAATGTAGAGCTATTTGAGTTAACTGAGCTTCGACATCTTAAAATTTAATCTTGAACTTTACGTGCAATAATCGAGCTTGTATATTACGTATGTTACGAGAAACTGTTGGTATCGTGTATCTTAGGTGCAATAGGAAACGTAAAAAGAAATGTCTCGTATATCGCTATGCTACTATACGTAAAAGGAACTAATAAAATATACAACAAAATTCTTATCTTTTGACGAGTTAAATTATACATATACTATGTTAGTACCACTATCGTATTGTAATTTCGCGTGTAATTTCGCGGTCAGAGATGTTCTGTAGCGGCGTTGCAGTATGCTTTTGGCCATTTCGAATGGTATAAAGCAATCGTATGATATAATTCGTGACAAATTCGATGCTAATGACAATCGATAGCTGCGAGGGTGAACGGTGCCTCGTTTATCAATGTTATTTTATACGAAACTCATAGAGGTAATTAATTCGTTTCAGACGAAGATATCGGTTGTTTCGGCAAATGGATAATTAATAATGTCAGCAGCATGCGTTCTATCGGCATAATCGTTAACAAGAAAGCGTTAATTATATAATTGTTGATAAAAAAGAACCGGTGACAAATTAGTTGTAAATAACGGAAGGAAATAAAACAACGAGTTAATAAACGGTTACTTGCGATAAATGTAACTGGAAGTTGATAAAAAGAGAAACAGGCCAATGTGCGCATGTATGTAGGTATTACGCACATTTAGACAAACTGACAAACATCAACGTGTAAAATAGATCAAAGTAAAAGGAGTTTTTAATCTTCGCTGAAACGAGACACGCTATATTTCGAATGTATAGCGACGAGTTGCGCCAATTTATTACGCAAACGAAAGCTGCACGCACATCAGAAACGAGATGAAGCAGGCACTTGTATGATTTCTATACCGGACTCTAAATACAGGATTGAACTAAAACGAGAAAATTGTTTTTCAAATTGAAAGCAAACGTGATTATAAAATATGAATTTGAAATGATGAGGAAAGAAAGAACATAAGATGATCATGCGAATTTCAAATGCATACCACAAGTTTCTCTCGCTATGACAATATTTAAAGTATCTTGCCGGGGAAAATCTAAAGCGAGTAGATTTTCCATCAGGCTGCAGACATTTTGCCTATTGCATAGCCAGCGGTGTGGTTCTTATTGCTGTCTACTTCAATCTGTCTTGAAATGGCTTATAAAACTTGCCTTGACAGCGGATGCATACGATATTAGGTTGCCCCGTAAGTTTCGCCTCTGGACTTTTTACCGGATACAAAGTAAGAATTTTGTCGCTTTCAAGCAATTCTTGCGCGAACCTCCGCTACTAAAAACAAAGCGGCTTATCTGATATTTATCAGAACGATAAGAAGAAATAGCATAAAACAGCATTCTTCTTTTCGGTAAATTTCCAGAACGATGTCTCACCTTATTGGCAGTTAACTGCGTTTACAGGAAAATTAAGGTAGAATTATCTGCAACGATCTTCATCGTGAATATCAAAGACGAGCATCGTATACGCGTATTTTGTATCGTATATACGTCAAAGTTGTCCCACTTTATTCTACGAAATTGGCCCTATATCAGGCTGGAAACTTTCGCCAGAAAATCTCGCTCGTCGCTCTTCATCTTGAAGGAACGTTATCCGCAGACTACGGTGTACCAGAAACCCTGATGTCGAGACGTACAGGGAATTCGCATTAGTGATCCCTGCTTGGTGTAACATATTTGTATTTTCCCGGTAATTACGAGATCCTCGTCTGCTCGATCATCGTTGCAACGTGGCACGGACCAGGGTAAACAGATGATCGTGCGCGATCTCGCTCCACTAGACTCTCGGCTAAGCTGATTCTATTTTAGCGATAATTTAATTGGATCGATTTATTTGTTCGGTCGTCGAGGCGCGGCAACGACGTGCAGAGAGAAAAAAAAGCAGAAACGGAAAACGTTTGGATAACGAGAGAACGGAAGTGTGTAGTTCGTCGGAGACTTCATCAAAGATACACCAAGTGGCAGTCAACCTACTCGAATGCCACGTGAACGATTCGATTGTTTTTCGTTAATTGGACTTTCCCCTTGCTTGGATCTCTTTTTCCTTCTTTCCTATGTCACGTGCGCGCGCGCGCCTGTGGGTGTTCGTCACGTGGCCGGTAATTAAAGCGATTTCGTTTGACGCCGCTGGCTTTCGCTCATCGGTTTATCGAATCTTCATCGATAGAGGATCGGATAAGCGCGAACGAAAAAACCGAGATCGGTACTGATCGAGTGGCAGTCTCGCGTATAATTCGCATCATTTGTTCGCGATCAAAGATATACTCGTGGGCTTTATTCTTCCCGTAATTGTATTTTTTATTCAACAGATTGTTGGAAAATATTGTACGAAATCGTTGCTATAGTTACACTGGATCGTAGTGAATTATGATAAAAAGAAAAATTTGGGAGAAGCGAATTTCTGGCGCGATTGCCGTGGCTAGTAGAGCAGGTAGAATAGGCGCGCACGTTCAGACAAATGAAATACAGTTTTCAATTGATTCTACGTTATTCGGCGGTTTGTATTAGGTAATACGATGAAATTGTAACATAGTTTATAACAATTAGACAGTCTCCTATCCGCAAAAGGAACGAGAGATTAAATCGATAGGACTCGTCAAAATTGTCAGCCTTCTAAAAATCTGTCTAAACATCCAAAAATGCTGACAACGATAGAATACGTCAATACAGTCGATCAAATTCTATTCTAAACGCGTCGTGCTACCGTCAAATTCGTCCAGTCGGGCGGATTTCGTCTATCTTATCAATGCTACAAATACCGGATCAAACACTTTCGGATTAAATTATCAGCAGCGGATTGAACAGCCGTTTAAGTTAAACCTTATAAACGAGCCACAATCGAGATCAAAGCGAAGTTCGTCGTCGCGGATTGCTCGACGTTTCATCCAATTTCACCACCACATCCCGTTCTCGTTATTATATCAATCGGCCCAGCGAAAACGCGTAACAATCGGCTTAGTCTCTCCGGAACCAGTCGTCCTCATGATCGACGCGAACAATGGAAAAGGTCGCGTGGGAAATACCGATCCTACATAGACCGAGGAAATTTTTACCCTTTTTTCTACTCTCTGTATCTCTCTCTCTCTCTCTCTCTTTTTGTTCTGTGCTAGTCGAACGCGAAGAAAATTCGATTCGCATGTCGACGAGCCACGAACGGGACCTGGTAAAAACGAGAACAGAGAGAGAGAAAGAGAAAGAAATCGAGAGAGAGAGGGGGAGAGAGAGAGAGAGAGAGAGCTCGAGCTCGGGCAGAACTGACCACGAAGAGAATCGCAATAAAATATTTATATCTCTATTTGCATTTTAAAAGCCGGAACTCGGCTCCTGTCCCCGACGCAGTCCGGCTTTTAATTGCGGAGGCACACCAGCGTTATCATTCCTCCTGTCCACGCTATATCGATTATAAATCCTCCTTTTTTTCCCGCCCTGTTATCGCTTGAAACGCGCCAGCCTGATTTAGGGCTACGGAACTGTGTTTCAATTTTCGATGAACGTTTCCTCCTCGTTTCTCTTCCTATCTCTCTTTTCCCCTTTTTTCCCTCCCGCGTTCTCTTCTTTCGGACTATCGTGCGCCTTCTTGTTCGCAAGTTATACGAACGTTGATACGACACGGATGGAAAATATACGGCGTAACGGAAGTTTAATATTTTATGCTTGCGAACGATAGAATGAATGGAAGTGCGAACGAATATAATGAAGTGAATGGAAGGGACGAGAGAGGTATTCGACGAATGAATATAATCAAGCGAATGGGAAGAATTAAAATAAAATTGAGCATTCGTTGAAACTGATGTGGGTCTTCTTCCCTGGTGATTTGCATTTTCCATTTTTTCGTCAGCTTTCGTTCATTCGGAAACTAGAATGATATCTCCGTGTATGCTAAATATATACCGAGAAATAAACAAGACATACAGGACACCCTCTCGTTTAAAAAAAAAAAAAAAAAACGCAGACTTTCGTGAATATTTGCAGAACTATACGCATTTACATGAATTCTACTTCTGGTTCGATATTATCCGATAGAAACCATCGTTCTCAAACTATAATATTATTTTGCGATACACTGTTATTACCGTGTCACGCGACGTGAGAAATATTTGATAAAAAAGTCAAGAGCAACTGGAACGCGATTTGCTCTGTTAAACGCACGAAACAAATATTCGTAAATGTTTGCACGTTAGCTCGCCTATATCTTTGAACCGTATATTTCTCAGATTTCCTATTTCATTCGTTTGTTTTACTTTTTATCTTTTCGTTCTTCCTTTTTTTTTTAATTTTATTTTACACAAGCAAATCCCGTCTGCTTTTTCGTAATCGCGGTCTGAATCGTCCAGATAAACCACGCGCGCGTACAAACGTGTCATACAAATATTTGCGAATCGTTAGATGTAATGCTCCGATGTTCAAATCGAATATGATTGACGGAAAAGTGGACTTCGTTTCGAGACCAGGCATATTCGCATTTTACAAATTGTACGTGAAATGAAATCGACGTCGAACGACGACGATCCAATTCCCTTTGAGAAATTTAATCGAATAAAATCTATATGATAATAACGAGATATCTTTAACGTTAAGATTCATTGAAATACGAATATATTATATTCAAATGAAAAACTTAACTAACTGATTGCTTCTATAATTGCACAATAATTTACCAGCTAATAATATTAAAGAATAATATTATAATAATATAATGATAATATACGTAATATAATAATACCTAATATATAATAATATATATAATACCTAATATAAGTAATAATATTACAGGTTGTAAGATTACAAACTTCTTTATCACAATTTTACACAAAATGAAATAATCAGATAAATCGTAATTCGTAGAAAGTTTAGCTAATGGCGTTAGTTCGTTCGTGTGCACAAGGAGGACAAGAAGACTTGAAAAATTATAAAATCTGACAAAGTGAAAGAGCAGCAAGACGAGGATGGAAGATGTAGAAACAAGTGCGGAGACGAAAGCTCCTGCCGTGGACAGTACGGTTATCGACGGCGAGGCAGCGAGAAAATTAAAGCATCCAGCTTCGTCTGGAAAAAAATGCGGTTCAGCTCACCTCCTCGAATAAAATAACCAACGAAGATGCGTTTCACTGCGGCGAACTTTTAATTAAAAGCAACGACGTCACGACGGAACACCGTTGCCGAAACTTTCCGTTTCCTTTAGAAATTGTTGTTACGACGGTGATTTTTCACGGAGCTGATCCCAGCTGAATATCACGAAAAATCCTCCAAGATTTTTTACCACCCTTCCGAATCTTTTCGATCTGTCCGGCTTAAATCCGCGTCGAACTTTCGCTTCGAGTTGCAGACGGAAGAATTTCACCGGGAGGAAAAAAAAACCCTGTCTCGCGTTCCTCTTATCGAGAAGAACGGGACCAGTTTGATATTTCTCACGGATTTCAGCGAATTCTCGATTATTTCGTATGAAAATCGGATTTGCTTCTTACAGCGCAGAGAGAAAAGAAGGTAATAAATTTAAGGGACTTTTTTTACGTATTTAACGACGCGAGACGTGTAAGTAGATAAAACGGAGAGCAAAGAAACGGGTCGGAGTACACGCGAAAGGAGAAACGTCGATGTCTTTAGTATTCCGAGCGTAATCCGAGACTTCGACAGACGGCCAAGTTTCGCGCAACTTTTGATTGCTTTCGCAATGAGCTTTGTTAAATGTTAAACAGGATGACGCGTCATTGGCCAACCTGCCCAACTTGGATTCCTCCCATTTGCTACTACGCAGACGTCTACTCGATTTTGCGAGACTACACTCAGCTCGAAAATACAAGATCGTGGAGATGCAAGCGGCAGAGTAAACGAAGTTATTCGATGTAGGCGAAAGCTGGTTTTTGCCATTCATGGCTTAGCATTGGAGCACCTGTAGATTTAGTTTCTAATTTAGACGAATTGTGGAGGAAAGAATACGTAATTGAATTAATTGATTTGAAGATCAAGGGGGAAGACGCGACAAGTTAAAATTAAACTGAAAAAATATAAGTTTCGTGTATTTATCACATATGAATCACGTATTATCGAGATCTTTGAACCGAATAGCCTATTCCTCTGTTTTACATATTACAGTATATCCTTTCAAAGATGAAATAACATCGAACTCAGAGAATCAAAGAAATTGAACTTTTCCTATTTTTCTGCTGTAATTTTCACGTGTACCTACATATTCGTATCGTTAAAAGTGACATGTAACTCGTGTACGATTAAATAGAGCATCGAAGGGAGTAATTTATCGTCGTCTGAGACTAACGCTAATAACGAAAGGACTATTTTACGTACGAAGAATGTTTCGCAAAAGGTTTGACGGTTTGCAAGTGTATACTTTGCAAAACCACTGGATTCAATCAATTTAACCGAACAAACGAGGCTACTCGTATTCGTGAAAACGTCAAATTACCGCGGATTATAATCCAGCAACGTGCTCGCGTGCTACAAAACTTTTAATACTCGTGCCAAAAGCGTTAAGCTTGAAAGCAAAGTAAACTTCGACCTACCGGGCGTAATTGTAGCGCTCATCGATCTCGTACTCGGAGAAATCGTTAGTCCTGCCCAAAGTACTATTGAAACTTTGTGAAAACACTTCTCTCGGCCCACCCTTTCGTTTTCACCTGCTCTCGTCGAAATCGGGTTCAAAATTTCAATAAATAGAATTTCGAGAAAATACAAATCCTTCCTCAACTTAATTCGATACTTTACTACGCTATTGCGTTATACCAGAATATCCAGAAAATATGGAAAATATATGAAGAAATATATATTCTAAAATATGAAATATATACACACGCAAATAACGTAGCGACACAATGACGCTATACGTTGTCGTTAACACAGGAAACTCGTTTTATACGATCAACGATGATCGTCGCTTCGCAGCTCACGAAATTCGATCTGAAAGTTTCTATCAGAACGACAGAAAATGATTTGTGTAATGAAAAATATTACTTTGTTTACCAGGTTGTCCCCTAACGAGAAACTTCTGTGATCGTGAAATTAAAAAAATTGGTGATAAAGACAAATCAATTTTCACATAAACCTGATATAACTTGTTGTGACGAAAATAAGATTGTACGTAAGAAGATAAGGGATTTCAAAAAAATTATTATCCGAATGACGAGTTAACTCGTGTTATCCCGTTAAAAAATTAAAAAGTCTTATACAAACGACGATATTTTATATTCCATACGATTAAATTCACATGGTTAAGGTTAAATTTTAATAGCGAAATTCCGTATGTCTCGAAATGTTGGGACATAGTACTATACGAAAATCGAGGGAAGCGGGTCAGTGACCGAATGGTAATGCGACGACGATACTATTCGATGGTACGGGCCACTAGATATCGGATCCCGAGGATATTGGTTTAATACACAAAGATGAACGTTATGGATTTTGGATGGCGGCTTTTGCCAGAGTCAAATGACCTCGTATCGCATCCCAAAGGAATCGATGCCTCCTTTCGGACCGATGCCATCCTATTTGTCTCTCTTCTTGGCTAGCAAGATTTCGCGACAGATGAAATCTCTGATGTTGCTACGCTACATTTAACTCTATACCACGGAAGAAGCGTCCACAAATCGTGAAACGAAGGTGATAAGCAATAGTATGCAGCGTCCATTGCGAAATATTGCCAGAGCGATCAATTTTAAATGGCGAACAAAGAGAAGGCGCGTTCGAAGCAACCAAATTTCAGAATAATTTAATATCGCAGATGTAGATCTTGTTGGAAATATCCCATTTATACGTTCCAATATAAATTAGTAAAGAATCATTAATAACTTAAACAAATAAAATCTCATCGTTATCAACTATCATTTGCGAATGTAAAATCGCCATAAACAGCGACAGACATTGACTTTCGTTCATGCCACGCCTTCCATCGCGGAAACAAGAATTCGCTCGTAAAATCGCAACAAATATCGATACGTTGTACGCTAGAATGGCACGCGAAATCGGAATTTTCCTTCGCGTTCATTTATCGTCTCTCTCCTACACTGCGCTAAAAACAGGCGAGACAGAGCGAACAGGAGAAATGTTATTCGTCGTTCGTCGACGATATCGTGTCTAGCGTGTTCTAAGAGACACTTGCGTATCTCCCTACGTTACACGTGCACACGTAACTATTCTCTAGCATTTTTCCTGTTCTTTTTCTGCTTTTTGAATTTTTCTAGGCTTTTGCTACGTATGGCACGCGTGCAGCCAACGTATAATCTCGTCACGATTCCGTGGGACGCGACGTTATAAAATCGTAGGCACCGCTAACTGTCCGCCATTTAAACACAACGTGAATAATTAATAGCAGCCCGTTGGCCTGGTTTCGCGGGATGTACACGAGTCGCTTTTACGCCGGGACGACACGTGAGCGAACTGGCAATTTATTCGCCCTTTACTGCCTCGTAAAAAAGGCAGAGAGAGAGAGAGAGAGAGAGGGAGAGAGGGAGAGAGAGAGAGAGAGAGAGGTGGAAAAAGAGGAAGAGGAAAAAGAGTGGAAGTAAAAAACATAACGGTAACAACAACACGGAATACCGGTGGCACACGTACACGTAGTAATTCCGGGTACGTGGAGCGGAGCACGTTGAATTTCCATAAAATTTCGGCCATCGTCTTGATCAACAACGCATAAATTGCCGGCTATGAAAGCGAATCTGCAGAATTCATGGGATTACGGGTAGTAAAGGGAAAGAGAAAAGAGAAACCGAGGGGAGGAAAGAAAGGAAACGAGGGATGAAGCAAAGAGATATACTGTAAGCAGCCCTTTTAAAGATTCATCAACCGTGGCTGTAAATAGCAAAGTAAAAAAACCGACATTTCATCGCGAAGCTCGTTTCCGCTTCGGGAAGAACCGGCCACCAAGGAAATTGTGACTCCAAGTTTGATCATATCCCTGGAATATTCCACGGTGCGGCAACTGTTTCAATCTTCTTAGTATCGGTCTTGAGAACAGTGGACGATCTTTTTCTCATTTTACACTAGGAGCGAAAGTTTCCTATCTCACGGCATATTTTTAATATCTCAGAGTTAGAACGTACTTTGATATAATTACAAGATTGTAGAAGATCTCTCAGCTAACTTTTTTAACTTAACTAAAATTCCGCCGACAGAACTAGTTAGTTCGTGATACAAAAATAAAATCGATTATAGAGACTAATGGGTATTAAAACTGTGTAACAAAATTAACAGAGTTCATCCTCTTAATTATAGAACTTGACAGATTTCTATTATTCAACTTATTAGTCTTTAACGTAGATCGTTCGTCTATTTGCCGCTGCTAAAAGTG
The DNA here is from genome assembly GCA_014737475.1 of Bombus confusus. Taxonomy (NCBI): domain Eukaryota; kingdom Metazoa; phylum Arthropoda; class Insecta; order Hymenoptera; family Apidae; genus Bombus; species Bombus confusus. The sequence continues at coordinate 1,761,839 of JACXIV010000065.1, forward strand.
GAAGGTTCTGATTCGGTGTTCGAAAGATTTCCTCTATTTCACGAGAACCTTAAAATCCAATCTACCTTACAAAGTCTCGCAAGTTCGTGAGCGGGTCTCGTCGCTGCATTTCCGCGTGCAAGTGGCCCGGGAACGCGCGTTTGTCGTTTTTCCGTGTCGACGCGACGCCGATCGCTTAACACGCCGTCTTTCAGACCGAGAAATACCCGATTTACCGGGGTTGGGACACTTTTGACGGGAATCGGCAATATCGCGTGAAATAGGGGCATAATGGTCGATATAAAAAAAGAGAGAAAACATGTGGGAAGGAAACGAAGGAAACTCAGCTGTTTCCTGGCAGGGGCGTGAACGCGCCACCGACATTTCGAATTCGTGTGGGTTCGAGCATTTACAAGGGCGATAATTTCGTGGAAAAGCTACGGTGTTCTGGCTTTGTAGCCCCGACAGTTTCTTGTAAAGCGATTTGATTTTCAGTTCCTTAATCTAAAGTTCCGATGTTCCTTAAAGAAGCAAGAAAGTTATTCTTCAAAGAAACTTCTTTAAGATTCTTTATGAAGCGAATTTTTTTAATGAAAGCTTAGGATGATCTGCAAGTTATATGATTTTACAAAAGAGATGAAATTAGCTTGTAAAATAACAAACAAAAAGTTTGTGTATTTTTATAAGAAAGACAGAAAGCAACGTCCGCATAACTAAGTAGCGTAAGTACGCTGCGTCTGACCATAACTAGGTTTCACTAGTTTACCAGTTTTCTAGATTTTATCCGATGCTTGCACGCGCTATCTTCTTCTTACTCGCTAAACGTTAATAAAAACAGCTGGAACGGACAAGAACTACAAAAATTCCACACAAATTCCAGCTGTCACAAAATACACACAAAATAGCTTCGAGTGCCAAAGCACCGTATCATCCTATTAACATATCAAGTTAATCGAACCAGCTTCAAAGTCCAATGGCGAATCTTCCAGGTACTTCTGGCACGGTTTGGAATTACATAAGTACACGATAGCTCAGAGAATCTTTTGACGGTCATGAAAACACGTCGGTCGAGGATATTTCAAACGAAATCGCGATTCAAACTTGCCAAGAGGCAGTCTCATCGGCGATCATTGATAATGGTTTGCCGATTCGGAAATATAAAGATTCGCTCGCGAGAGAACGTGCAACGAACGCCATTTTCGTGCTACTAGCGATATGCTCGGAGAAACTTTTCCTGCGTTCCTTCTTTTCTTGCACACGGCGTTCGGTTTGTGTGTAGTCATTTGTGCACTAAAGCTTTCGTCGTATCGACTCGCCGCGTTTCTCGCGGTAAAAGCACGCGAAAATGCGGCAGCGTCGCTCGCCTTACGGCTTTTAAACTTAAAACGATTTACCGCGATAGATATGTACCGGCGACGATGTGCTTCTATTGAGACCTACCTGTACGCGATATTAAGCTTCCTACGCAGTCGCAGAGATCCAGTTTCTTGCATTTTTATTCTTCGAAAAACGTTATGTGTAACGTTGCAAGAAGGTAGAGCTACTCGTATCGCCATCTTCGACATTTTAAGATTCAGTTTTGGACTTTGGACAGAATAACGAAGCTCGTTGTATATTACGACGCGCGTCGTTATTTGAATTAACGTTTTTCTGGTATAATTGATATATACTCGTTCGTATTATATCGTTCGTATCACGTTCATACTCTTTGTTCTACCGCAAGATATAGATCATATTGTTTTCTATACATTGATCAATCCGCTATGAATTTATAATCGAGTTGAAGTTAGAAATGAAATGAAAAATTCAGGAGAAACGCGCAACATCTTTCAAGAAATGTAGATCGCCCGATTTCGCGGTTCACCTACGCCTTTATTGAGCAGAATGGAAAACGGTGGCCGTCGTTTCGGATTCAATATGCGGCATTGAAAAACAATTACACGTTGTGGCTCCTTTAATTCGCCTCCGAGCGGCAGGATACGCGAGCGTTCGCTGTATAAAATCGCAATAAGGAATATTAATGAGCGGTATAATGTCCACGATCAGGGGCCGTTCGACGACATCGTAGGCGCGACGTAGTTTGAAAATTGGCTGGCTAACTCAAAATCGAGCACAGCGAATTCGTGTCCGATATTCCGGACATTAAAATTTCATGAGACTTAATAACGTTTAATAACAGGAAACAGTCCACACGTTCTGCCATGTTACAACAGAAATCGAGATATCCTTTAAACGTTTCCATTTTTTTTCTCTGACAAGTTAAACCACCAATTTTTTTTTGCAGCAATTTGAAATGATATTAATAGATCGGCGGAAAGATTTGTAGTATTTTTCGACAATAGAATTTTTATTAAAAAAAAAAAAAAAAAGAATAAAAAGAGAGCGTTGATTCACGAGGCGTTGGCCCGCACCAAAAACGTTCCCGCGTTCAGTGAATCCGATTATAGTCGAAAAACAAATCGAGGCAGCGTCGCGAGAGAACAGAACGTATTAAAAGCATCGATCACCTATTACATCGATTGGTTGTTTGCGCGAGCCGTTGCGGGGGTGTCTCGCAAGCTGGCAACGATTTAAACGAGTGGTTTGAACGTGCACGGGGAAACTTCTTGTCGATAATGTTCGATTCGATCGGAATGTTTCAATTCACGGCCAGGAGCATGACTAATTTCCAGCCATAAAATGGAATAAACAGCGTTTGTGAGAGCTTAACGCGCGAAAGCAATTTGTCACTCGAGTGGATTATTTATTTTACAAAAAGGTGGAGCAGAGAGTGAGGTGAAAATAACGGAATCCGCCGAAAAAATATTCGAGCTCGATGAAACGCGAAATCTCGACAATCGAAAACTTTTATAACGTCGTAATAACCGCTACAACGATCCGTGTCCGATGTCGTTTTACGTGTTCATCGATAAACCCGTACGATCTGTTATTTTTATTTCGTAGTCTATTTCTCTCTCTCTCTCTCTCTCTCTCTGGCTTTATTTTTTATTTTATTTCGCCGTTTTCTTTCACGAGAGAGGACCGCGTTCCATTCAATCGGATAGCGAATACCCGACACGGATAATATTATTTCAACGAGCGGGGAAAAACGATTTGGGCGTCAATGACGATTCGATTGTTGACTGAAAACAAACGACAGTGGGTTGTATGGAGGGTGGCTGACGTGTTCAGTTGGATGGACAAACGAGCCGACAGAGCTGGTGTAGGTACCGATTTCGAGCGTCACCGATGTCCAGTGAAAAGCGCAAACGCGCTCAATTAGTTCATAATTTCGCGCGTATCTCACCCCGTACGCTTTCCAGTAAAAGCTGAATGTTTCCGTTCGACACGCGACCGACCGATCGATCGAAAGTAGGTGAACGATTTCGCGCTATTCGATGCTTTGTAATTTGATCATTTGGAATTATAGATTTGCCTCGGGGGAGAGATAAATGAGAAATTTGAAGGGAAGTCTTCAAGCAAAAAAAAAAAAAAAAAAACACGCAAGTAATTGTTAAAATTGATAAAAATAAATAAGAAGGATGAAAAATTCATCGAAATCGATTTTCAGTTGTTGAAATAGTCATAAAATGGAAGTCGATCGATTTACGTAGGTACACGTGGAAAATAAAATTAAATAATCGAATAGAGAGGAAAGTAAGGTAATCGAATTATTCGGAATGCAGCAATCTTTTCTAATTTTCCAGTAGAGAAATAACGATTCTTCGATGGAGAAACAGGATATACGAGCAGTGCCTGTAGCTTTCCGCGTTCTCTTTTTTCAGTCGGCAGAAAAAAAAAAAAAACAAGAGCAACAGTGATGCAAGGAAAAAGCTCAGGGGACTGAGTGGCTACAAGCAAACGCTACCCTTGATCTGCGGCTTTTAACTTTCCGGAAATCACTTTCCTCCATTATTTCCTAACGCTCTCTCCTCCCAGACGCTTCCGCTGAATCCCCAAGCAAGACACCGGGCATTACTTACGTTCTCAGCTTGATACTTATAAAACACTTATTTACTACCACGCGTTTCCGCCAACTCTTTTGGTCTTGGCCATCTCAGCTACAATCTAATTAAAATTCATATCGTTTAGAAAAAAGTGTGAGGAAATGACTCGTTAAATATGCGTTCTTTCGTAACTACACTATCGTTCCATATATATTCGATAGTAATATTAACGTGCAGCAACTTCTTTCTCTCTCTATATATGTACATATATGTATCTCCGGCTTGATTTCAGATTTTATCAACATAATCGCGATAGTCGTGTCACGTTGCAGTGTTTATTAAATTTCAAAGAGTCTCGTATAACTCGCGCAACAGATTCATCAACATTTTCCGTGGCAAATATTCGAACACTGTTGCGGGTCACCGCAGATCGCCGAATATCCGCTGGAAACGAAAGCGGATCAACGAAATAAGACTTCTCCTTCCCCAAGAATTCTGCGCTCGCGTTATAAGGGAAGAACAACACGAACTCAGAGCGAAAAGAGGCGATAGCCGCGAAAGAGATCGCATAACGCAGGAATCAGCTGAGAAACCAATCTGAAGCAGGTCGTGCAAAAATGAATTTGGCGTGCGGCCACGCTCTCGGAGGATTGAGGCGATCCTCAGCGACATAGAATCGATACGGCAGCGAGGATCGTTCGGGGCCGGAAGTTTTCTCGAGGACCGTATCGTTGACCTTACGCCGGTCCGTACACCGCGCTTCGATCGAATCCAAAAACAAGTTTCACGTAGCGGGCTGTTGCCGCGAAAGTTTAAATAATCCAATCTTCCTCCTGTTGCCCCGGTGTTCCGGTGGATATGGCGTCGACATTTCGTCGGGAAGAAATCTCCTCGTCGAGTTTCAATTTCATTATCGGGAAACGAAAGGGATTGGCCGTCGGTTGGAACGCAAAGAGAATGGACGTGTAAGGGAATCTGTTGTGCATAGAAGCAACCTCGTTATTCGTCGACCCGTTCCTCGCGAAGGGAGCGCGCTGAAAAAAAGCTTTCAACCCTCTTTCTCCGACTGTCGCCGTGTCAATTCGTTTTTGCGTTTTTTTTTTTTTTTTTTTAGCGACACGAGCATCCGGGCTGAAACGATGTTTCTGGCCTGTTCGAAAATTATACGTCGTCTCGATCGTCTGTAACAGGTCTGCCTCGAAATTAATTTCCTTGCGGAGTTAAGAAGTTCGTCGTTGGAAAAATTGTAGATAATTGGCGACGATGTGAAATACTTTCGAGCGAAAAGTTTGCCACTAAGACAGTTGAAATGGAGAAATTGTAGCTGATTTAAAATATTATATAACATGCGAGATCACTTTCGCGCGGAAATACGGTGAATGATAGTGGTGCGAGTCAAGATTTTGAGAACTGAAATTTAGTCACGTATTTCAACGTTGCATACATTTTTTGACTTGAAAGGTAAGGTGAATTTTTTATAACAGTGAACGCGGAACATAATTTTATGAAAAATCACAGTGGACTGGTTCAGATCGTTATGATTCTCGGATCTGCGTACGCAATCGAGTACTTTTTAATACACGCTCGTTTTTAAAGCACAGTTATACGCTGTACTTACTAAAAAAGTCCAATAATTATAGGGTCAATTAGGAGCGTTTAATAATAAATTCAAACAAGATTAACGAGGCTTGGAATTTCAATTAATCATAAAATTATGACTGTCGCGTGGATCTAATTATACGAGCACTCGTACAATCGCACATTCTTCTCTCGCAGAAACAAATTAAAGAGAGTATGAAATCAATTTGAAGCTCATTTAAACAGCTGGAATTCAATCTCATTTTCCATATTGAACGCGAACAAAGAAGATTTCTACTGTAATTTGACTTTTAACGTGCAGCAGTGCTTCTAACCGCTAAGCCTGCCAGGATCGATATGAAACACGCAATAGTCGCTTCAAAATCTTTGTCTTTTAGATTCCTTTTTGGCATTTCACATCGCGCTTCAGATGTTTCACTTCAAATGCCCACTTTTGAGATTCGCCACTAACCTCCCGCTGTTCGTCCTCGATTCTTTGTTTCTTCGGTGTTTGACGTCGAATTAACCCCGAACTGTCAAGCATCCTACTTTCGATGCTAGATTTCGAGCTAGTTTCAAATTTGACGAATATAATCACGATAGTCGTGCATCGTTACAGTGCTATTGAAATTTCGAACAGATTATGTCGAATATGTATATATATGTGAAATATATTATATATATTATATATAATATATTTTATATTTTATATTTACTATTATCATATTTTATTATATTTTATTATAATTATATATATATATATAATATTATAAATATATATAATATATAATATATATAATATGTGAAAGCTTCGTACGGTTGTTCAAATAGATTCTTCAGCCATTAAAATTTTTATTTCGCTAATAACGCAATATTTTCGAAGTTACTGAATTAAAAACTATTAGTCTGTGTACACGGCAAGATTTTCAAGCAACCGTGAATTCTAACGCACGTGTTCCAGGGATAACTATTATTTAGTCATGCGTTCGGTCCATTTTTCCCCAAAGAGATTTCGTTACAACAAAGTGTTCCGGATTATCCGACTGTTCTCTCTCCAACATGGACATAACCGGGTGAAAAATGTGCGATGCGCGTGCACGCAGCAGGTACAGGCGCGCAATAAATTTTCGTTCTTCCAATAGCCACGAAACGGGAACAGCTATGATGGACTATTTGATCGAGGTACAGTGCGTGTTTTCATCACGACACACGAGATCTCGATTCGTAATACATGTATTAGTATTAGTCTCTCGATCGGTATCGCGAACTAAAGAGAGTCGAAACTCAAACCGTAGGGAAGATTTTTCTACTAGAATACCGTCTGTTTTATGTACGACACGTGGATCTACGACAAAATGCGTTTTATCACGGAATAGTGCTGTTTGAAAATTTATCACGAAAAAATATTTCGCCATCGCGTATAACGTACGACGACGTTTAACAGAAAAGTAGAAAACGAAACGGAGATTGATGTTGCCCGAATGAATGAAACATACGCTTATTACTAAAATACTACTCGATACAATAAATGATACAACCGTCAGACTGCGTTTTAGAAAGCCATATTTTACCTAAATTAATATTTATCTCTTAAGTAACGGTACAAAGTACGCTTTGAGGATGCTTTAGATCTCTTTTTAATGAAATCGAAAACCAAAGTTGCGATAAGACAGATTTGTTATGGAGATATTAAATAACAATATATCTTAAATTCTCTATTCACGAATCCACTGTTGTTCCAGCGTTTTATACCTCAAATTTCACCGACATCTTTCCCAAATCTCTCTGGGAGAGGAACGTGTACAGACAGATTCTTTCAGCTTATTGTAAAAACCATGTATACTTTATGAACGTATTCAAGGAGCGTGGGTTGCATAAACGAGGCGATGCGGACGCAGGTGGACTTTCGTAGAAACGACCAATGAATTCTTCCAGGCAAACTGCTGCTCGTACACGAAAATGTTCATAGACACTTTCTTCATCGTGTGCCGGTGTAAAAGTCTGCCACAAATTTCCGGACTTATACTCTTGTAAAAATATTATTGACGGGCGGTGCGCTAAAGTTCATCCAATGAAAAGTGCTGACCCATTTGTTGTTTCGTTATGAGACGATTCTGCAGTTTGTCTATTCCATAATTTTTTTCTTTTTAAGCCAAGTATCCCAAAAGGTAGGACGTCTAAGAAGATACAAAGTGAAAACTTCGAACTCGTAAATAAATCATATCCTCTTTGCTATAGTGTGGGGGATGTTTCATGCAACTGCATCGGTTTACCGCAACTTTGAAGCAATAGGAGACAGAGAGAAATGTAAAACCGACGATGTATCTGTATAAATAAATTCAAACGTTCAACGTTTCTAACTCTTTCCAACGCATCGTAGAAGCTTCTGTAAATCGAAGCTTTGCGCATGACAGCTTGCAACTTAATAACATAATCAGAACAGATAGCGCTAGCTGGCTGTTAAAGCGAACGCGGTAATTTTAAACAATTCCGTTTCGCGCGTTTCGCTTTCTTCCATTTATTTTTTGCGTTCTGCTCACTCGCGTAACTTTCTTGCTTTCCATCTATGTTCAACCGCTCTCTGTGTCCTGCTTCTCACGAGTCTTTTTTCGCCTTCCTATCGTTTATCGTCGACAACATCGCGGCACGGCGCTTCCTAGTCTTTTCCGCCGCTCGAGATTGCGGACGCCTGCTTTCATCGGATGATCAAAGTTTTCCGCGCGTATATTGTTATGATTAAAGTTCGTGGATTTTTACGCGCCCTTTAAGTGCATTCTTATGTTACGCGTCGATAGAGTGGCGAGAGACAGGGAACAACAGCTTCGAGAAACTCTTTCTCTTCCAGTCGAGGATATGAGAAAGACGTAAGCGTCTTTTGAGAAGTTTTGTTAAGGTGTCGAGAAACGGCGCTTTTTTAATTGCTCTTTTCTGAATAAATGTACCGCCTCGCCAAAGTATTCGAACACTCGTAGAGAACTTTTACGTGCATGTTGTACGAGTTACATAAAATATTTTGCGATCTCTATATAAACGTATTTTTAAATTTGATCAAACTTGATCAAATTTGATCAATGTACCAGTGACGGAGGAGTTTAACGACGATGCTAATGAAATTTCGAAATGTTGCGTATCGTACGCATAATATATCTATAAAAGGTGTCTATAAGCGTGTGACTACTTCCGCGAAGCTGTGTAAACATAGCGTACTTATTTATCGCGTCGCGTTTGTATAATAATCTCGATAAATGTTTGTTCATTTGAGGCGTTCTGAATGCATTGGATAATTGAAACCCGTGGAAAATTCATCGAAATCGTATTTATTCGCGACATTATTATTGTACGTGTTGCATCTCTTTGCACTGTGTTTACAACGTCAACTCTTGAAATTTCTTTTGATGTTTCGCAGCGTTTCGACGTACAATATGCTTTTTGAGTTATTATATCTCGATGCGATATTGACGATGAAAGGTACGGTCGAATAAATACGCAGGAAATAGGTGAGATATCAAGCTCTCTATGGATGGTTTCATCGTGCGCACAAAGAGAAAATTAATATTATCTTTTCCGTGTGCATTGCGTATTAACTATCCAGTATCGAATTAAAATTCTCATACCTGCTTTCGTTCCTGATAGATCAACTGTACGATTCTCTTTCTTAAATATTCATAATTTACTTCTATTTTTCGCATAGGCAGCAAACTTTAAATACAGCAACGGGGAAATTAGCGCCGTATTAATACGATGGCGCGATACTTTGCCTTTTAATATCGTTTTCGTTTCATCTCGATATCTATCTCGTCTCGTATATGATTTTAACATATTATCGCCTAGAGAGATAATTCTGACTAATTTACTCTGCTCTCAGGCTTATTCGCTTCGATCTTTCTCGCGTACATTGTCGCTGACCTACCCCAATCTGGCTCTTGTCTGGATATTGCCTACGGTAGACGCTGAATCGGCGGCTTTTTCCCACTATCACTAATACGACGTACGTGTCTTGAAGAAAAAACGCGCCGCAAACAAGCGATACTTTCCGTACGATGTCCAATACTTTTACACATTGGTCGTTGGGAAAGTGTTATAAGTTTCAAAGGCTTTATTCGTCCCTTTTCCTAGTACCGCAACTATAAACAGCATTCATTTCGTTCCTTCGTTCGGTTCATTTTTCCCTTACCTAACACTGTCACCTTCGATTTCATCCCCATTTTTTTTATACGATTGTCCGCCTCGATTATTTAACGTTTTGTATTCGTAAAATACATCGTATGTACGACCTAACGATATTATCGAGAAGAAAAAACATTCTTAAAGCGGAGTAAAATTCACACGCTGCATTTGCCCAGGTGCTACATCGTCCGGTCATCGCCACGCAAGCTACGTTTGTACCACGGTATTTCGTCCCTTTGAATACATTGTAATACCACGATCGAGAGCGGCGGCGATCCAATAATAATTTTATCGTAACTACCTCGTAATCCTATTGCTACGTGCGGTTAGAGTAAATGGAGAATCGTCCGGTTAGCTTCGAACTGTAGCTGAAAGTCGTAACACAGAAATTGAGGGCTTGCGTTACCGAAGTGTCTTGCAGCATTTTAAAGGATTATCCGGTGGATCGGATCGGATGTCGACTGCCGCTGAACTTCATCCGGATGGACATAAAGTTCCAATAGTACAGCCCGGACATCCGAAGATGTTCGACGGTTTATCGCGCAGTATAACATTTGACGGGAAATAACTTGGGACAGTTTTTCCACCCGGCCAGGTAAGTCCGGCAGCCTAAGTTTTTCAGCCTAAACCACTAATGGAAAAGTACGCCAGAACCATAATTTTTCTCGTGTACGATCGTCGCCTACAAACTTTCCAACTATATAGACGGATATTCATTTTTACTGGAATATTCTTTTTCCTTTTACGGTCAGAGTTTCTTTCACGGAATGGGTATAAATTAAATAAATAACTCGAGCGAAAAATTCCGAGTCGCAAGAATCGCTGCGTCTGGTTCTCACCTTTGTGCCTGTTAATTATATCCTAGTTTCTTTCTACGATGTTGTAATTACCTTATGGTTCTACTTACAGGGTTAAAAAAGCCATGAAAAGATAATTATTGTAATAAATCGCTGATGATATAGCATCGTGGCAGACTTTGACGGAACAACGAGAAGAAAATCATTCTATCGTCGTCTAAAACGATGTAATTTCACACGAGCGGATATCTCGTTAATCCGAACGAATTACTTTAGAATCGAACAATATCGAACGTTTTGCTTTGCTCGCTGATACAGTGATATTTAGATATCACCAAGTACGTTACAGATATTTCTTTTAATGGCAGGTTCGATAAAGAAGAGTCATTTCCTAAATCCACACATTTTCCCGATTACCGGTGTAAACATATTGAAAGCATCGAACGAAAGATCCACCGTCACCCTCCGTTAATAACTACGTAACTGTGAAAATATAGCGACGAAGCGAGAGACAGAGGCTCGTACGCTATCTTCGGGCCGGATGATTAATTTCGTTGACTTTAAAGATCGATAATGGAACGCCAATCTTTGACGAAGGACGCGGTGCTTCTAATGGAGCCGGCGGATGATAGAGAAACGAATAACGAACGACGGAGCTGCTCTCGTTCCACGAAGGATGAAAAAAGCGGTCCGTAATTCTTCCGTGGAATGGATCCGACGCGAAATAGAATTAAACGGCGCTGGTGGCCGCGAGCGATGAGTCGTGACTGGGTTATTGAAACAGAAACGCAATGATCCCCGGCAAGAAGTTTCAGGATATTCTCCGGAGATTTAACGAATTCACCACCTGCTATCCAACTAGAACTATAACGGGAAAGCTCAATTTCTCGATGCGGTGAATGTATGAACATTATTTTAGGTCGAGCAGAGAAGCAGGTTGATTCCATCAAGTGCTTGCGATTGAAAATTTAATATATCTAATATCGATTATAATTGAGATCGGGTCGATCAAAACTCGAAACAGATTCACTGCTAACGGTAGAACGTCTGTCCGAGAAGAATTCAAATATCTGTCTCATTCGTCGCAGCAATAAATTTTAAGGCTTTCGGTTTCAGCTAATTTTTAAGGGTTTCAGCTACGTTAAATGAATTTTGATAGCATAGCGATTTAGCAGATAAAATTAGCAAATAATATTTCTATAATATATATAGTATACATAATATGTACAGTATATATAAATAATAGTAAAAATACAAGACACCCGTGGTTGAGAATTATTTCCCCGAAAGCTGAAGGAATCTCACAATCCATGTACTCGTTTTTTCAAACCTACCACCGCTAATTGTCGGACCAGGCTAATCCGTTGCTGAATTGATTCATTACCGTATTCCATGAGGACTTGAAGCACGAGACGATAAAGAAGAACGACGAGGCGAGCAACACGGTAGACGAACGAGGCGTGCTGATATGATTGATGACGGATTTCGTCCGAGAATCAGCAGGTGCCCAAGAGTTTGCTGAGTAATTCATCGCGTGTACTTTTACCCCGCGTGGACGGGGGATGCTTTCCAAAGAAGGACAAAGAGGGTAATAATTAATTGCTTCAAGGATCGACCCCTCTATTCTACTTTGTTCTTTTATCCTTTTCTTTCGAAACAACGTACTGTGTCAGCTACGTCAAAACACTGTGACGAGTGTGCATTTCGTCCAGAGGATAAAAAAAATTGCTTCTTGCTTTCTTCCACCTCGTTTCTTCTCCTCCTTCCACGTTATTTTTCTGCCTTTTTACGATCTCGACGAGCACACCATGAACATATTCTAATTGAGTCGTGTCGTTTGCAAAAGCGACTCAAAGAGCTGCGCAGTCGCCGATTGCGTCGCGATAGAAACAATTTTTCTTTTCTCGCGACGTAATAATGATATTTTAAGACTCTTTTATCGTGCTTTGCTTTATATCACGCCGTGTCCCTGTTTATTATGCCTCGTGATTAATTATGTATTTCGATCATGCGACTGGTAATTAAATGGATTCAGACCGAAGGTGAAGGAAATTTATTCTCTTGGCTTTTTTATACGATGTATGATTAATCGGAAAAACCGAGTATGAGAAAGATCGTGTCTTTGATTTAATTGCAAATTTATTGAACAGATCTATTGAGTATATGTAGAATTCTAAATCGACTAAACTTCAAGCATAACCCGCTGGATCGTATCTCTTCGACACTTGAATAAACCATCCGCGATTGCAATCCATCACTCCGCTTGAAGGTTAATATTTCTTTAACCCTGTCGGGCTGAAATACTTGCCACATAACCGATACAGCAGGGTTAGCTCGATCTCGAGGAAAGAGGCGGATAGCGTTTGCGAACACCTGGCGAATAAATTCACACGGTCATGAAGCGTAAAACATCGATAATGGAAATTAATTTATCCTAACAAATTTCTCCGCTAATTTTTTTAAAAATCGTCGATATCAAAGTAAAATGGAATTAACCGAAAGAAAGATCGGGCGGAAATAAGACATTTCGTGTTGCGAAGATGAGCTGACGTTGAAACAGTGATTGGCAAACGTGATAAAGACCCGGTACACAAACGAAGAAGGAAAATACATCGTCCATCAATGACAAAAGGGAACATACGAGCCGAAGCAAAAGCGAGAAAGGAAATGGAGAATCAAGAGAGAAAGAGGGATAAATCCACCCACCCGCATAATCAAGTTATCGTCGCGACATATCGCACATTAATCACAACTATCAATGACAGCCGCACACCAGCCATCGAGGTCCTTTAATCCCTGGCTGGCTCGTGTCTCACCACCCACCGTCACCTCGTCCGCTTCGTTTCGCTTCCATCGCATCCGCTGAACCATCCTCAATCCGCTATCTTCGCGATTAATGACTGGTCACGGCAACTTCCGTCGTTGCTGACTCTTCCGGTCTCTGCTATCGAAGAAATCGCTTCGACGTGCCGCTTTTCCAACCTCCATTGTCTCCAACAATGATAAAGAAGGAGATAATGGTAAGTGGAAATTGGAGAAAATCGCATTTATTACGATTAAATCTTAGGAAGTGGATAGTGCTTCCGGCGATGAATTGTCGGTTTCGAGATCGCGAATTTCAACGATATCACCGATAATAGTTCGACTGTGCTTTAGCGAGATCACAGAGTAGAAGTTGCAAGTAGACTTATCGTTGGATAATCGTGGATGTTCGCGTGAATTTCTAACTTCACGAACAGAGCTAAAGTAAACGGGACTCGAGCAGAGATTTCACTCGTCTATTAAATTCGGCAACGAGTACGTTGCATATTTTCCTGTATCTCTGAATATTTTACGCATTATGCGCATTCTTGCGCCTACCCATAAACGTACGAACAACCATAGTCTTCCACGATTTGAAAGAACGCGATGGTAAATTTCTCGTAACGATAAACGAGGGCTACCATTCTACGAAAAGTAGCAGCGAGAACCGACTTGCACCACGCGTACACGTCCAATTGCAAATATCCAGCAAATATTCTAGACTCAACCGACAATAATAACAGCCAACTAAAAAATTCCAATCGAAATCTGAAAGAGCTGAAATTGTTCATGCAGAAGGTGGGTTTTCCGTTCGATTGCGCGATTCCGTGAACGATCGCGGAAGCGCGAACGAAAGGGAGCTGGTAACGAAGGGATCCTCGCGAATTTCGAAAAAGGAAAAAAAAAAGAACGTTCCGTCGCGTCGTTTCCTGATCGTTTCCTGTTCGGGCTCGCTCTCCAGAGTGAAATTCCTTTTCTGTTCGCAGAGTCACGAGCCTCGAACGCCACTGCACGGCAATTTCGTGTATCGTCCACGGTCAATTAGAGCGGAATAAGGGAGGAACGAGTAGACAGTGTTTCGGTCGAGCAGAGAACGCGGGTTCGATGGTGTGGAAATCATTGGCCGCGGTGTACGAATCAACAGGAGGACGTTTCGCTTCTGCTGCTCTCTAACCCCGCACTGAAAGTACAACAATGGAGTTTCTAACGGCCAATAGAAACTTGCCGATCCACTAACGAGATCGTCGGAATTCCTGGTGACTTGCGAGACCCTGAGATTCTACCGATTTCCTTGCTACGACCGCATCGTAAAATCTTACTTTCGACGTAACGCAAAAGTATCTTGTCCTGAAATACCTGTATTCCACCAGTTGTTTAATCTTCGATGTTCGATCATTGTACGAATTTGTTTGAGCTGCTGAATAACGTGGAAATGCGAAATATTCGAACAAGGAGCTGGCATTTTTTAAATCGAGCTCTCGCAAAGAGACCTTCCTACTAACTAAACGTAAGTTTGACGAAAAGTGCGTTTAATCATCGACGCGACATCGTAGGACATTTAGAATTCAGACGATCGATCGATGCTAGGATTCAATCTTCGCTGAGGTCCAGACCGATAGGTCGATGCTAAGATATTAAATTCATATTTGTGTACGCCGACGTGTAAATTCCATCGTACGCCAATATTAATTATTTGCTCGATCGTGCCAGGATAGTTAGCTGACCGTTAAACAGGCCACAGATTGTTTAGGATAATAGCCAGAGTCTATTATACATATTAGCAGTTGCGTATCTGACTAACTCATTAAGCGTTTAGGAAACACTATAGGCTTGCACGAACGAGATCCCTCGATGACGTTGTTTCATGGCATTATTTCGATACGTAATTGATTTTGAATGCTCAGAGACAACGTTGATAAAGAATCTAAGGTAGACGATCGTATCTGTTGTTAAGTCAACACCGTCGGTGGAATAATCTGGCAAATTTTTGACTCGTCGACATGTTAGAGCTCGTAGAATATTAAAATATCTTCATCGAAAATTTCATACGATTAATCTACGCTTAACTTTCGCACATACGATGCAAATAAATCATAGAGACGGTTTCCTACCTAACGAATGGAAACGTATTGTTCGAAAATCTGACAGGAGCTCTCGTTATACAACCGGCGACAATAACACGAAAGAGCCAGCGAATGTCAACGATTGCAGTGGCTCGTCCAGGTCTTGAAATCCGATACCGATCAAAAGTTACGGTACGACTAGCTATCCTCCATGGAGCAGAAGTTTTCGCCGGACACTCCACTTGCAGAACACTGTCCAAACTTTCGTCAGAAAGCCGGGATTCGATGAAAGGGAACATAGATTCCTCGTAGTTTTTGTTTTTCCACCAGCGAGTAAATGGAGTATTCCGCTTTTGCCGATCCAAATCAGTGATTCTTTTAAGAATCGACGCGATAGAAATGTTGGAACGTGCGAATATGTGTGCCATTAAAGTTTCCGTGAATTAATTAGAGTCGCAGTTATCGACTGAATGTATATCAATATCGTAAAAACGATGATTAGTCGGAACGCGAAAGTTGGAAAGAAAATAAGGGGAAATCGGAGAATACGCTCGGATATGCTATGAAGAATAAAATTCCAATTATCGTCGATATTTCATACGTATTAAATTGCCAAGCTCAGCCTCTAATTTTCACTGAAAAAACCGGGCGATCGGCTTAAACGAGATTTATCGTTTCGCCGGATGTAATTATCCATATCGTTAAACAACCGGGTGTCGATGATTCACACGGGCTGCAAGTATTTTAAAATAATCGCCAGAACGCGTCGCGAAGCCGCAAATAAAACACCGTAACGAGCTGGCGAGTAGCTGATCAGCAATTTAGCGGAAAGCCGCCGTTTCCACGATAGATAATTAATTAATTATAAAGTATCTGTCGCTGTAAATCGCTACGAACGATATCGCGTAATACTACTCTGTAGACATTTGCAAAAATTATGGTGCTTCCTGCCCATTTATATCGGTATCGTCTTGCTATATATCCGCCGCTTTGTACTTTTCCGTAACGAATCGCGTTCGACGTTGGACGATTGTCATCGAGGCGAATTATAGCGAAAGAACGAGGTTCAATTATTCCGCATTCGAATATTGAAAAAACGTACAAACATGTGCAATCGGTTATTAAGCAATAAAAATGCAGGATAAAGTTTCGCGGCGCGTTAACGAGTAAACGTCAATTTCCGATAATAAACGCAAAATGTAAACTCGTCCAATTTAGCACGTTTCACGCGTCGAATTGTTTCAACGAGATAGAAATTGAAATTGAAGAACTTCACGGTGTCAAAATCGTTTGGTCTCGATTTAAAAGTACCATCCGCGTCGCCAAGAATCACCACCTAATGATACGCGAAATTTCACTCTGGCTCAAAAGAGTAATTTCGTTTCAGCTCGCTGCAAGTTATCGACGTTTTCATTTACGGAAAATCGCGTAGCTTCTCAGACCACTTTCGTCTCGTTCCATCGTCGTTCCGTGTTATTTTTCCAAGGAATAATTCGAAATAACAATTGATGGACGCGTCGCTCTATCAATTGATCACCTGGATTTTTGAAATTGATTGAAAAATGTCCGATATTTCGCTGAGGAGAATTCGCTCGGACAAATGGCCGACTTTTATCGATCGATGCTGTGCAGTTGCTTTCCCGAAGAACCGAGTCAATGAAACCGGAGCGAAGTTGCAATGGATTTTCGCGAATGTCAGTTTTTGGAAACCGCCGTCCCGTCGTGACGAATTTTTTATGAACGCGCGCGTTAAAAATGACGTTCTACGGATAATGCAAAGATCGCAAGAAATAAAATGTTCCGCGGTAATGAGATATGAAAAAGAAAATTCCATGTGGTATCATCTGCCCGTGTCCGGTTGTGCTGTTCAACGATTTCGGTTTCGTGGTTGTTCCTCGCGTAATATAAAAATAATTACGCGCTCGAACTTACTTAATTGGATCAAATAATCAAGATACAGTCGTAGTAGGAGAGAAAGAGAGAGAAAGGAAAGAGATAGAGAACGACACAGTGTATTCTGAATACTTAATAACGATCGGTTTTATACTAGACAGACTTAGCTTCATATTCCATGATAAAATGAAAAATGGCGTGGTAATCGTAGTTCTGTTTATGAACGAATAATTCGCGAATAATTAATCGAATACTATTATATTTTTATTCTGTCGATCATAGTTGACATTTTCCGGATATAAGGCGAATAGAATATAAATTTGAAGCTCTAATTCTATCAGGCTAATTCTATCGGATGCTTCAGATTACAACGAAAAGATTCTTTTGCGACAAACGGATTAACGATATCAATTTTAGAAAAGGGTATATTTGATCGGTAACGTGTTTTAAATGGAAAACGGGTTGAAAATAAAATTTTATTATCGATGAATAATAATAATATCTTAAGTATTAGCCGATGAATACGTCGTTGCAATAACTGTCACGATTTCAATCGTCGGAACGCGCGGAACGTTCGTGAAACATTATTACATACAATACGCGTTACAACATATGTTGGAAGGACATAGATCCAGGCTGACTACTACGTTACTATGATGCAATTTCGATAAATAGGCGACTCGTCATGGTTCAGCAGAGAAATTGATAGCAAACTTGCGATCGTCTAATTTGAGAGAAACCTGCCATCTGCTTGGTATCCTAATCATGTTCGACCTTCTGGGAGTCTATGAAGTAATTAAATGTGGAGTAATGAGAGTAAGATCCGATAAGAGGAACTTCAACATCCTGATGTTGCACGAAGTAAAAATCGTTATCGGTACAAAGCTTGTGAGTGGAGATGACCGAATAATATCTGTAATTTACTCCAATTGACAATCAGTTCTATTCAGCGTGACAAATTTTTTACACAAATAACGACTTTTCGTTGCTTTGAATTCCAAAGATATTTTGATATATTGAGTATTTAATAGTGACGAACTAAAAACGTTAATTATTTTATACCGTGCAAGCTTTCCCGAAAGTACGGCTTAAAGTTTCAAGCTTTCGGTAAATGTTGACAATCACAAGACACGACGTAACAGAAATTCTATTTTTCCCCTACCATTAGATTTGTACTCGAAAGCGACGAATAAACCTGCCGCGAATAATAGAAAAATGCTCGTAGCTTTTGATGGAAGAAGAACTCGCGAACAATATTGTTGACTCGTTGAAGAATCCGGAAAACACTCGTAGGATGCTTGTAGAACACTCGTGCGAGATTTGTAGAACACTCGACTTGTTTGGAAGAGAACACTTGCAGAAAGCTGGTGGAATGTTAGCGAAACGTTGGACTTGTTTCGGTTCGTAATACCGAATCAACTTCCAGATTCTGCAGCAAGATAAACTTCGTTCGAACGAATCTATGCTTCGATTCGTTTTACCGCGGAGTCTAAAGACCTCTGACGATATCTAAAGACCGCCATACAGGACCTTCCGGGGATGTACGAGATCATAAATCTGTGTCCAGGAGTTTCGAGAGTACGGTAATATTGCCCGAGGACCGGAATTACAAGAACTGCCAGCTGAGGCAGCTCGGAAACGAACCTTCGTCACGAGTAAAACATCCACGTCGCTATTTTCATGAGAATGTTCTTCCATAATGGTTAATAAAAGAAAATTGATGTATTTTTCTAATCTTGCAACGTCGAGTTTTTCAATATTGATTTATTAACGATTTGCGAACCCGTGTCAAGGAGAATCAAATCGTTAGGGAGCTAACGACCAAACACGTGCAAAGTCTATCTTCTCGTAAACGATCCTTCTCAAACTCAAAACTTCATTCTCCACTTTCGACTTATTTTCATCATAGAATCTCCTGCACTTCGATCGTACCACGAATGTAGAATCACAGCGTATAGTAGTAGCCTTAATAATCATAGGCGCAATCGTGAAAACCGAGGTAGAACAGTTTTGATAACGACTCCGCATTAGCCATACTTATAAACACGAGATTCGGGGAGAGACGAGGAGCTGTAAAACGAAAAAACAAGGATGAAAGGGACTAAAAAAGAAAGAGGGGAAAAAGCTGAAGATTCGAAAACGAGAGGCACCTAACGGTAAAAGGCTCATCGGAGGGGATGTAAGGATAATTAGAGTGGCCTGCGGATGGGCGCAGCGGAAGTCTTATATTCCAAGCAATGCTCATTAAAACAACCGTTACGTACTGATAGTGGCTCATTAACGGAAGTTTCGGTTCTACGATTCAATTACCTCGCCGGTTTTAATTGCGCCTGTCTATCTGGTCAGGGTAGTTCCTGGAATTTCGGCACAGCGACTTTATAATTATTTCGACCAAAAATCTTTCCACACGGCCGAGCGAATCCCGAGTGTCGACGAGTAATTGGGAAAATAGAAGCCTCGTTCTGCAGTGCGTGCGCCTCTGTCTCTTGACTCTAGCTTTTTGCTTCTCTACCTCCTCTCCCTAGATCTAATTTGCCCGTGTGCACCCTTCTACGCTCGAATTCCATGCTACCGTGCTTCGACGATCGCTAGCTTACACTTGGTGAATTTCTTCGAGACAGAGCTGCCGTGTTCTCGAAACTTCGTTAATTCTCCACGAATTAGCGATCTTTTTCTTTCCTTGTTTTCAGAGAGAACGACATCAGGAATATCGCGTTAGTTTCTCTTACGTTTGATCTTTTCTTTCGTTTTTCTTTAGAATCATTGTAGGAAAACGTAAAGGTTAATCCATCGTGGAATTACCGTTAGATTTTTGTAAGTAAAAATTAGCTGGAGAAATCGTACGAGGCGATCGAGATCGTACGCCTAATCATTCCATGAATTCGCTCCGCTTTAAATGATTTCATTAAGAAAGAAGGTATGTTCGTAATAAGATTCCTTTCAAATCCCTAATCAATTTCATTCGCCGCTCATTCTTGAACTAGTACTCGTTAGCAACGGATGGAAGTTACAATCAATCGTGTGCCATGACGCTTCATCGACACGAAGATTGCTGATGAAGAGGAGGGAGGGGACGAAAGTTCGAACGAACGAACGACTTATCACAGAGGTAAATTAGAATCAACGAGTCCTCGGCTCTGCACGGGTTCCTCGTCCCCCGAAAACGGTTTGGGTCTTAAGGACAGAGCTGCCGTATAATTAAATGAGTTAATTAAGCAATTTGCCTAAGTGGGGCCAGCTTAACGAGGAAAAACATGTGACGCTTCAACCCTTTGTTTCGTAAGCTTCGCTTTTTGTCCCTGGCTCCGAGCAACAAAATGCGCCGTGTTTCTGCTGACTCGTGTCTCGCTTCCGATTTTCCTTTTTCCACCTCGTTCCTTTGTCTTCCTCCCGTCCCTTCCACTTTGCTAGCCGGTTCTTTACTGGTCGAAGGCTCCTTTGAACGATAGCCTCAATAACGAGGGCAATTTGCTACACCAAAAATCAACGGGACAAAAACGCGAGCACTTTTTCCCTTGCTGGAAAAGTGCCTGGCCCCTTCCACATCGGCGAACGTCTATGAGAATTATTTTTGCCAACGAAAGAAATGATTTGTTTCGTTTCGTTTAGCGTTTACTTCTGATATCGAATCTCCGTACAGAAAATAAAGTAAACTTTCGGAAATAACGAAGTCGGAGCTGGCGAATATTATATCGAGGAAGCAGAAGATCGCTTTCTATCGTTAACTCCTTTCATCCTGCTTTAATTTACATCTTGCTGTTTGCCTCGTAGCTATTTCAATCTTGCTGTTTGCGGAAAAATCGGTAGAACGAAATTACACGCGTTCATAACGATTCTGTGATTCTAGCTGGACTAAAAATAAACCAAACAGCGTGTTAGGCTTGCTAATCCATTTTCACTCGATTTTTACGTAACCAACGTATCTATGAATTAATCTCTAAATTGCCTGTGTATAAATATCTTTAAACCGGTGAAAAAAAAAAAAAAACTGCAAAATGGTACTATTTCACCATCTAAACTCCACATATCAATTTGACTCAATTGGACAAACATGGACAGGGAAAAAACGCCAGTTTCATGTGAATTTCGTTGGAAAGCCAGGCACGCTGTGTCGAACCGTTCAAATTGCAGGGACACATACAGGCGCAGTTAGTCTAGGTGCAGGTTTAAACGAGGATCGTGCGAAATTCGCATTCAACGGTCGCCAAGCAGATGGCGCGTAAACAGAAAAACGAAGCTCTTGCTGCGACTCGTCGCGCGTTTCGCAAACGGGTCGGCGATTCCGCGTCGCTTTTGCAACCAGCAAGTAAACTAATGAAAATGTAATTAATGGCGCAGCGTTCGCCGTCGACGCTGCTCCGTTGCCCGCTCATTTGCGTAGATATCATTCTTTTAAACAAACGCGCGAACCCGCCAAATTATTCCTAAACAATGGCTAGTCGCGCGAGATACTTCCTTCCTACGATCGAATAATTGGTGCCCTGTTACACGCGGCAACGTATTGTTCGACGAAAATGAACCATTTTATCCACCTTCCGCGCCCCCATTCAACCCTTCTGATCATACGTTCAAAACTAAAACCCATTCGACCCTGAGAATTGCCGATTAACAATTAAATATTTATACGCGTACATACGTTGTCCGAGTTGAAAATGTAATCGCAATGAAAAATATTTACGCCTCTTCCGAGTCATTCCGCGGTATTGAGTCTTGTCGAAGGACAGCTCTATCTTTGAAACGCGGCACACAGCGATGAGAGTTTTCTGAAACAATAACCGATATCTTCGGTCTCGTTCGATATTTATACGGACAATTAAGTCGCTTCTCCGAACGTATCTTCGGCGACGTTCGAGCGTTGACACAACGTCCGTGTGTTTGTAGTTAAACTACATGCTACCAGGCCATTTCTCTTGAACCGACGAGCAGCTAGTGTGCACAACGGTCCCTTCGAACGAAGGGTCGAAGGCGGAAGAACCGGAGGTCCTATAAGTTCCGCGTCTTATCGCGAAACGTAAGCCACTTAACGATACGGCGAGGGGAAGGGGGCGGCAGACTGATATGGAAATCGAACGAAGTTACGGTTGTGAAGGAAAGCAAGTTTAAACGTGACTGTAACAGCGTAAACGTTAACTGTAAAATAGAAAGGAATTAACTTCAACATAGAAAGAAATTTATTTACGAGAAAAAATACGTACGGGAATGTATACACGCGTAGACATAACAATATATTCGTTTAGACATTTTCTCTCTTGCTCGTTTCAATTTCACGACGCGAAGGTAAAAATCTTTTGTACGAAATGTTCAACGTTGCGCAGCTTCGACGTAGAAATAAAAGCAGAGACTCGGCTTAAAATCGAATAAAAAGAAAGCGAGATGGCAGCCAGATCTCCAAACGAGGGCGTCAACAGAAGTGGCCATCGACGCGAACTCTCCGCTTGAAATATTCCCAACGGATGGGAAAGGGATTGCAGTGTCAACGTAAGGGGCGGGTCTCCGTTGGATTCTTACGCGCACAACCGCGTGCACGTGCACGGCGACGGCTAATTAGTAAAATCAATACGGAAAATCCTGTGTATAAACGGGCAGACTGTGACAACGGGTGCCGTTCAACCGACGTTAAATCTAATAAAACGGTATCCTCCGCCGTGTCTCGAAATCCACTCGCGTTAACGATCGCAAGAGACTCGTCGCTCGCGTTCAACGTCCTGTCATTACACGCTTCGAACGTTGCAGTTTCTGACAACTCGGAACGGTGTATATCCTCTGGCAGCGACTAGCTACGCGTTAAAGGCAAAGAAAGAAACGAAACGAATGGAAAAATGAATGTTTCAGTGTCACTGGAAATTATCCGGGACCGAAATATTCCGTTGCCAGCCGGATTTTTGGTTGATTTTTTATTGACTATACCTCGACAGTGGGTTTATTTGAAATTAGTTCGAAATTCGAATCCGATCTCCGTCGCGTGTCTCGTTCGATGAAATTGTAAGTGGAACAACTGCGATGGATCGAAGTGCTCTCTTTCTCTTCCGCGACGGACGACCCGTGTAAAAAGTGGAATTTAATTTGAATGTAGCGCGCTGTTATTAGAGAATTTATGACGGATTTTGGGATCTTTGCGAAGGCCAGGTAGTGACAGAAGTAGAATCGGATATCGTGCGGAATAAACGGAATACAGAACGAAGCGAAACTTCGTTTATCGACTAAAACAGATATTTTCGATAAAAATCATTAAACGATAAAGAAAGAAAATTCCTCTCTTAAATAACTCTTAAATAATTTTAAATAGATTAAAAAATTTCTTTCAATAGGAAAGATATTTTTATTGTATTAATTCGTCGTTATTAATTATTAATATCGTCGTAATTATCAGTACATCTAATTGTAGTTGTTACGCTTTTTGTTGTTATTTTTGCATCCCACGCGCTGGAATATCAGTCGAAAACATCCCGCACCAATTGGGGGTAGAATAAAAAGCCTGTTCGATTGTTTTATTTAACCGGCGCTGTCGATGGTCATTCATTATTTTATCGGAATTACGAGAGATATCTCGAGCCAGTTCCGAGAGGCGGAAGCACGAAGAAGAGAGAGGAAAGGGTGGCTAGGGGGTTGCAGGTGTACGCTGCGGTGTGCGGTCAGCATTACCCACCCAAGCGCTGTCAGCACCTCCCCTAATCGCCGTTTTTGTCGTCGCACCGACCATTTCTCTTGCTCTAACCTCTTTCGACCCCTTTCGACCCCTTTCGACCCTTACCACCGATCTCCCTTTATTCCCATTCGTGCTCTCTCGGTTTCTCGTATTCGTGTTTATGCTCCAGGAAATTTTCGTTCGTTTCCTTGACCACTGTTTTCCCTACGTGTCCCTTTCTCACAACCCCGTTTCGCTTCAGCCCCTTTAGTCACGCTCTTTTTTCGCTCACGAAGAACGTCTGCGGCGAGAGATCTGGTCTTCGAGCAAGCTGTTTAAGCTCTTCCAAATGGCACCCTTAATGGCTTTTATTCGTAAAGGTATTTGCAAGGGTATTTGGATATTACACCTGGTATTACACCTTCCTTCCGTTCGATTCAATTAATTAATATACTAGGATTTTTTTACTAAAAAAGTGATCGTCTTTCTATCGTCTCCTCTCGATAACGGTAAACATTAATATCGCGAAAAATACTTGCGTAATTTCATTGATTACGACAATTAAAAATTCGATAATGTTCAACTGTTTTGCTATGTAGTTTCGGTATCAATTAGCGAAAGTATTCAAAGTAATACGATAGGATATCTCCGACAAGCTATCGAATACTTTCCACGTTCTATATTAATATCCTTAATATCAACGATAATTAGATAATAATATTAATAACATCCTTAATATTCTCAACCAGCTCTTTCCTCCAAAATTAAAAGAAATCGCGAGTCCAGTAACCAACCCACGATCGCATCTCTCAGGGCTTTCATCGAATGACAAATGATCTCATCAACTTACGCACCTCTCTCGAATCCGTGGAAAGAGACATCAAAGAAGATTCGCCGGCAACAGTAAACGAGATTACGGAAGGGAAGCGAAAGGGAAGTCGCGAGTTGAACGCCTGCAGTCACGTTCTTCGCGAACGACGACGTTTCTTTTTTACTCCGTTCCCTCGTTCGTGCCGAAAGCTTACCTGAAACAGAAAGGAGAACGAAATATTAATGACGCTCGTAAAAGTTAGCGACAGCGCGGCGTGTCTCGCCACTTGACCTTATAAATCTCTTTGCACCCACGAGGAAGGCACGATGCCGAGATCAACATCGACGATCCTCGACAACGACGACGAGACGCGACTCAAGGTAAACGGTGTATCGCGTACGGCCATCGCGTCGACGTAACGAATGCATTGTTCTTAATTGCACGTCGTCGAGCTTTACAGGGTGATATTCATCCTTGGCGTCGCGTAACTGCGAATTCGTTCCGGCCGGATGCTAATCGGCACCGTGGCTCGCTCGCGTTTTATGCTTGTCGTATAACCTAAACGACTTCGAGGTTTCTGTCGGTGAATATTAAGGAAAAGATGCTCGGTAATAGAGGGTAATAACGCGAAGAACAAATTGCACAATGAGAGCTGCGAGCAGGAAGATTTCTTGAGTCACAGGCAGGGCAAAAGTGTGTAGATGATCTGGTGCGAGGTATCATTTTTTTAGACGACGATCAGCATTTGCATGGTTGAATATCAGATTTAGAAGCAGTAAAATCTGGCTTTAATCGTTTTAACGCGAGAGGTATAACGCGTCGTTCAAATAGACTAAGTTAATTTTTAAAGTTTCGGAAGGCCTTTACTTACAGAGGCGTATATCGTACGATGTGTCTACCCGAAACACGCAACTTCCGTATATAATAATTGTTTGTGTAACGCATAGTCTGGAAGTTACCGCGTACGCTTAAGTTAAGATACAACATCCTGCGCGATGTATAGAGCCAGATCGATGTAAATTCGATTCTAGGATCGCTTGCAAGAACAATCGATACATCGTAAACGTTGCAGCCAACTAAACTGGTCTTACCAAATGTTAACTAGTGCATACCACAAGCTAGCGAGGTGAAACTAACTCCACAAGACCTTAACTACAGACTCGAAGCTGCAACGTTGAAATTTTGTTATCTGAAATTCGCAATTTCTTCGAAAAGCGACTTAAGCTTAGCATCGAGAATAGTAAAATATTATTCAAAAGCCAAATTCCGGGTATTATTCAAAAACTCGTGAAGACCATTTTAAAGACCCTTTCTTCGAAGGCCGAAAATTGTCAAATCGGCCAAAGCATCGAATTCGAGTATCAACGACGAGGATCGAGAAAATAGAGTGGTGAATCGAGATAGGGAATGGACCACTTGACGCCCGACTTCCGGTTACCGTAGGAAAGGGCTGGAAAATCGGAAATCGGACGTCCGGCTGGTCCTCGAGAATTAGAGCTCGTCCAAGGAAGGAAGTCTCGGTGAGGACGTGGTCTTGCAATGCAAATCGTCAGACGGAGAGGTTGCACCGCGAAATTGCGGACACCCCTCGGCGATTCCTTCCTCTCGTCTGTCCGAGAATTGCAAATTCGTGCACGAACCAATCGAACGTTAACCCCGGAACTCGGCTCGTGGTTGCTTTCAGGCGCAATTATCGATGTTCCCGGTGAAAGTAAATTCTTAATGTCTTCTAAAGAGAAGGCTATTGTTCGGTTGCGCGTGTTCCTGAGAAAAATTTAAATTTCTAGAAGCGAAACGGATGAGAATTATATACGAAACTATAAATTTTAATATTGGATTTGGTAGCTTCTAATTATAGGGAAGAAATTTAATTCATTTGTAAACGATTGATCGGTCGCTGAAATCACTTAGCATCGAACAAGCTTATTTGCATGTTGATATATACCAGGTATCTTAGATTTCTTATTCCTGTACGTTCATATACTATTAAAGTCTAATTAGAGCTAGACATTTTGATGGACGGTGGTGCGATATTCCTAGCGAATATTTTAAAACAACATATTCGATGAGACGAACGAACTATCGGCCTGAAGAAGTCTCGAGGAAATTGCCTCAAATATTGAAGAAGGTACGGTGAGGAACGCTCGAAGTGGATAAGAATTATAAGGAAGACCATTCTCGCTAGCGAAGAGTATCATCTACCAATTTGACCAGAAAAACATAGAACTAGTCGCTCCTCTTCGCTATCTTCTGCCTCGGCTCGTTATTACCGCGGTGCACCTTCGTTTTTTCGTAACTCGAAAGCACTTCAACTCGTTCCACCTTTTCCACCCTTTCGAGAACCGAGTGGCGAACATCTGCAACCCTCAAAAAGAGATGGAGGGTTGGCGAGTATTAGCGTGCGTACCACTTTGTGTCTGTTGCCGTTTCCGTTCTTTTGCCTGTTCGCCCTGACGAGGAAAGCCTCGAACGAGTTTCAAGCTACGAGGGATTTCAACTATTTTCGCTTTCCCTTCTTGTATTTTGATTATGGCCGCGGGCGTTGGTGAATCAAGAGGACTT
Source organism: Bombus confusus (assembly GCA_014737475.1). Lineage (NCBI taxonomy): Eukaryota > Metazoa > Arthropoda > Insecta > Hymenoptera > Apidae > Bombus > Bombus confusus. The sequence goes on from JACXIV010000065.1 coordinate 1,789,042, forward strand.
CGAACGATCGTGATTTCGAGGGAAGGATACGAATAAGAAGCGACGCGTCCCTTTGTGCACGAGTGCTCGTAACAGCTGATGCTCTTTGTTTCATTATTAAGAGGTTAATCCTCGTCTCTGATGGTTCTTTTATTAGTTTTGAATTTTTAAGCGATACGTGCATTTAATTCGATTGAGATGTTGATTTTCATCGGTGCATTGATTCTGATTAACTACTCAGACGTTAATAGAGATTGATAAATATCTCCACCTATATTCCAAAAAGACGATAAGATAGCAACAATCTCGCTGGGAATCTTCTAAACGGAGTAGCTCGGAATAATTTTCAAACATTGCTTCGTTGCAACGAAATTTCTTTTACGTCGTATCCTGGTACCAAATCACGTACCAACTTCCTCGTACATCGCAATTTTCTCTAAATCAGCAATCAAGTTGATCGACCTCGTGCCATTTTGCGAGCTCCACCGCAATTTTACATCGTCCACGTCTAATCGAACGATTTCTTTTGCGTGGTAGCACGCGTTTCTACGGGAACTCGATTCCACTTCGATTCACCGTCCAGAAGAAATCACCATGTTTGGCAAAGTTTGTTGGCGGATCGCGATACGTCGTCGAACAGGTCGCGGATGGGACGAGGGAGAGGGCGATCAAGGCCGGCCCGAACGAAATTACACGAGGCCATAAATCTCTGGATATAATGCGGCGAAATAATAATGACAATGGAAACTTTCGACAATAAGCGGCACGAGGGACAATCGTATTGAAAGCGGCGAGGGCGGCTTTCACAATGGCGGTTCGTCTTACGTGGAACCAGGCCAATAATTATTGGCCCGAGACTAACAGCCCGTGAATTTTGCCAAGCGTGTTTCCCACGGACAAAAGTTCTGCGATGGCGTTGTTTAGTGTCTTATTTCGTGGTTGAACGCGCCCTGTTTAAGGGATCGCCATTCACACCCGAAACTTTCGCGCTGCCTCTTAACGAATTGCCATTCGACTCGACAGCTGCTGACGTTATTAGACCTGATAATGAGGCTACTTTCGTCGAGGACGTTTGTGTGTGGAGCAGTTTCCAGGTTCTTTGCGCTTTCCTATTGCGCTTGCTCCTTTTACGTAGAACGCGCAAAGACTCGCGGACATACATTACGCCTTAACACGGAACACCAAGGGGTTGAAGTTGTAACATCGTTAAAGAGAGTTATTACCTTGTGCGGTTAGCTAATTTTCATAAATTCTTGTGAATATATCTCCACTGGAAATCCATTTACAACTTTCGCGTTGCTCGCTATATTTATTTGCCATTTATATCGTTCGTATGTTTTACTTCGCATTGATATAATGCAAAACGAGGGGAGCTTGGTCGAGCAACAGAAATCAAAAATTTAAGCGCACTCGAGACAACGCAACGCGTGGTTCGTTGGTGAAAAGTAACAAGCATCGAAAGCATCATATCCAGCAACTGTAAGGCTCGAACGAGAGCTGCGTCCTGAGTTTGTGTATGGATTTCCCAGTCGGTGTACTAAGGTCGTTAATTCGCGAGGCGCGGAAGAGCGAACGCGTGGCCTCGTTTACGTTTAATTACAATTAAATTAAAACCAGCCGCCGCCTAATCTTTGCTCGTGCGAGCAACGTGCCGCCAGACACACTTAATGATACTCTTTTGTTGCGCCTGGGCACAATGAAAATTGTTCGAAGCACCGGCTTGTACTTCGTTAGAGATTGAAAGTAATATTTCGTGAAATAATGGCCAGCCTGTTAGAGGCCGTCGACTCCTTCTAGGATCCAATTATTATTATCTTTCCCCGGTTCTCTTCCTTCTCTATCATCGTCTCACCTTCTTGCTTCATCTTTTACGCCTTATCTTCCTCCTCCCCTTTCTTCCTCCCACTTTTTCCTTCGTCTTTTTTCTTCCGTCGTTCGTTCAGCCGTCGGTCAGAACGACTGCGATTCAATAGAGGTATTATCTATGCGGGACGGCGGAAAAATATCAATCCTCTTGTTTGTCCGTAACACCGGTCCAGAATCGAACAATGCGGCTCGAAGGCCGATTCAATGCAGATTCAGACGAATTGCATCCGGCCGAGTCGCAGCCGATCGAAGCGACTCTGGATGCTTTCCACCCACGAGCAACCGAGGAATATTTCCTTCGACAGCTTTATTGGCGACCGACGAGCTTCATGGGAATACCGACTGCTCAGCTGCACCGGGTAACTTCCAAGAACGAATCCAGTTTTTTTCCTTTCGCAGCGATCTTTCGGGGAACGAATCGATCGGCGAGTGCGCGCCTTTGCAAAATTATCATCCAGACGTCAGAAGTTGTAGGATCAGGTACGATCGCAGTCTCCGCTCTGGTCGAAGCAGTTCTCGAAAATGTCGAGCGTAAGATAACGATAGAATATTCTTCATATCGGATCGATCATGAAAAGTATGCAATGCTGCTTTCAACTTCGTTCCGGTACACGCCTATACTCCTCAAATTAAATCGCGATCGACGCTCGTTTAAAGCTTGCGTAGGCAAATCCATTAAAAATATAGGCGAAAATTGACATCGGTATATCGCATCCGCTAATAAAACAAAACACAACAGCGAAATTGTTCCTGGCCAAAATTGATCCTGGTAAAAAAAAAAGGGAATATTTTTTCGTGGGCCGGCTAGGATTTATTTACCTCGGTGAGAATCGCAATATTTCTCTACCAATACAATTCGCTGGTAGCAGGAGAGAAAAAAAAAGCATCAAATTGATTTGGCATCAAGCGTTTTCGATATTGAATCCGCTCGATTACAATTATCGAATAAACGAATAGTTTAGCCGCGATCGCGGCAAAAGTCCTCGATACGCGTACGATGATCGTGAAATTTGCCTGTCGTTCATGGCCGCGAATTGTTGGAAAATCGGCAGAAACAACGGTACCAGCGTTGCCTGTTAGACATTAGACTACGAACACCACTTAGCGGTTATTATTCCTAGTAATCTCGGTGATTAAAATAAATTTAGTGCCGGGCATTAATTACACCGTATGGGCGTCGCGGTTATTTCCATTGAAGGGCGCTTTACGTGGAGCGTGTTGGTAGTAGGCGCAGCTCATATGCACAAATTCGCCTATAAATTTTCCAAGTAGCGGCCCCGTTTACCCTGCAACTACGTTAAGCTACGTTCACACCTAACGTCCCTTCCGCTTGACGAATTGTACCGACTATTCGTACAATAGAATTCCATTTATCTCGGCATATTCATATGGACAAAGCAGTTTGAATAATTTGGACCGTTCGTATATACGATGGTAGTATTCGCAATACTTCCGTTGAAATAATCGAAATTCATGTTTGAACATCCGAATTTATAAATGAATTCGACAGTGCTTCGACGTGTTGAACGTTGGACAAATTTCTGGCTTTAGTCGTAGCTGTACCGTTACATTCGTATCGTATTTATCGTGATTTTATTTGAATTTCCACTGTGTACGGACTATAAAACAGCGGAATTTTATGAATATCTTATCGCAAAGACGGTATAAAAAAAGAATCGAAATTTAAAAAATGAGAACTAAGAAATAACACACGATGGATGGTGAGACGATTGGAAATAAAGAGGAAAACTCGAAACTTAGAACGGAGACAAAGCCCCGAGCGCAAGCACGAGCTGAAGCTTGAAATAAACGACACTTCAACGTCTGGTATTACGGCGAAACAGCGTTGACTTAAAATGTCACTAACGTAGGTTCAAAATGCCTCAAAGCGATGAACACGAGCGGCGAACTCAGACCCAACGTAGACATCAAACGCCGTGGAGCTCAAAGCAAGCTACACGACTGTATTTTCAAAATTTGTTTCACCGGAAGGGATACAAATAAAGAGAAGTGACTTTCTAAACAAGCAATCCTCATATTAAACTATGAACTAAATACACATTTTCATTCAGACAGAAACCACCACGCAGCCAAATTTGCGGCCAAAAACGTTTCGACGATATATGAAAATAAAATAAAAGGGTCGACATCTAAAAAATAAAATAAAAAGCGTTTTCGCTACGAACTTGTATTCTCGCGAGACGCGTTCATCTTTCGCGCAATTTCGTTCCATGGGCCAGCGTAAACTCTTGCCGATATTTGTCTCCCAGCATCAAGAGAAAAGAGTGGCACAATAAATGTCAGCTCGTAAAACGGCAGCCTGGATTCCTTCGGCGCTAAATTAAGGACAGCTCGCTATTTTCTATGCACTTTGAGATTCTTGCGTTACTCGACCTTACGGTATGCGTGATAAAAATCAGAATTGTCAGCAGCTGTTGTAATTCAACGTTCTCAAAACTTCTCCGATCCATCGGATCGAGAATCGTCACTCGAAATTTCCTTCCGTAAATCGGCCGTACAGTTTCTCATATGGTCTACGGATTATTTCCTCTGAAAGTCGAACACATCATCCCGTCGACTCGAGCGGCGTTTCTCTTTAGTGGAACCGCGAACAAACTGCGGTTAATTGTTGAACGTGCAGCCGATGTTTAAAATTTGTCCGTCCTCTGAAACCATGTCAAATTCTGAATAAATATCCGCAGTCTAATTACTTCTTTGTCTCGTGACATGTTGCTCAAGAATTCGTTCGGGATTCACTTTCTCCCGAATCAACAAGTGTATCAAGCCAAATCGCGAGGATCAAGCTGCAGAGCTAATTTCGCGCGGTTTCTTATCGCGGCAGGACGTTTTCCTGCGACGCGTAAAAGACGTGGCAGCCGCGATTCGCAGCACGCGATCGTAAAATTCAGATCGTTTAGGGTCGCCTCGAAATGATTTTTTTTCCCTCGCCCCTCGACTCGGTTTCACGAGCTACGAGGAAGCCTGTCGGCGACGTGAAACTTTTCCCTCGGATATGAATTCCGAGAGGATCGGTGTCGCGTATCGCCCGACGTTTTCCAACTTCACGCCAATATGGCCAACTGCCGACAGTCATTTTGCGCTTATTTGCACACTCCGCCGCGATGTTACCTCGCCTTCGCCACCCGCGTACCTGGTCGTTCGTGTGCTCGCTCGCTTTGGAAAATGTGCCCCAAGAAAAGGCGGCTGCTAGGGTTTCATCCGATTCTTACTCGCGAAATTTACCTGTGAAACATTCGCGAGATCGTTTCGCAGGAAGAGAAAAGGGAAGGAGAGAAGAAAGTTTCGCATCGAGATACATTTTCCAACGTATATCGAGCAATCGTATCTTTGTGAATGGACTGTTCGAAAATAATATCCGCGATGTTTTGTTCGTTAGAACGAAAAACTAGAGTTGAGCGTACGGAATCTTTGCCATTCTGCCGACAACTCATCCGGGTATGTTTGCGACAAGACCGAGGTACTTTAAACGAATAAACAGTGAAAGTAGGTTTTTACCACGGAAGCTACCTCCGTAAATGGGATCTTGCTTCTTTCAATTAATTCTGTCATAGTATTCGGTGAACTTTTCGACGATACTCGAATTTCATTTTACTACTACTCGTAAATTATTCTACGGAATAAACAAACTCATGAATGATTAACGCGAAACTTTGTGAAATCCACGTCTCGTCACTACCATTTAAATGACGAAAGTACGTCTATGACGTTATAGTTCTTAAAACCGGAGGCAAACTTCTAATGGGATTTCTAATGAGCTGAACTAGCAGCAAAATTGAAGGACCTGCCCTCGAAGGACTTGAAGCACCAAATAAATGAGGTTCAAAGGAAGCGAGGGAGTTTTCAATATTTCCTGTGGTCACGGTAGAAAGCACGGTAGGAAGCACGGAGGAGAACGCTCGTCGAATGATAAGCGTAGCAAGCGACGAGGGAATAAACGATAGTAACACACAACGGGCCAGGTACTAAAAGAATATGAACCCAGCAGCTTATAAGACGGCGAACTTGTATACAGGGTGAACAGCCGTTAAGAAGGTAAAAAAGGTGAAGGAAGAAAAAAGAATGAAAAAAGAAAAGGAGGAGAAGGCCGAGCTTGCTGGCTTCCACGGGAAACGAAGCAGCCGCACAAAGAAGCAGGCGGGGCAAACAGGGAGAAGGAAGACGGTGTACTGGTGCAGCCTGTAAAATTGAAAATACAAGTCGGAGGGGAGTTTCATTAACAGCAGCAGAGGGTGTCGCATCGTACGTTGTCAGAACTTGCCAACTTTTAAATTACGTTTCGGCGGAAAACTGGCGCTAAAACTGCGTACGCCGATGATAGATCACCATCCTTCTTCCCTCTTTTATTCTCTGCTTTATTTCGTTCTCCGATATCCTTGTTCCCTTCGTTTTTCTTGTCCTTCGAATATTCTATTTTTATAGAATCTTTCCCGAACCTTTTATTCTTCTTAAGTAGCGCGTATAATACATCTTTCGGGTCTTCTTCTTTTTGAACGTTCGTTGAACGTGAGTTTTCCTCCTCTGCAATACTTCTTCCCTTGCTCTACGATACTTCCTCCCTTGGCTCGGCCGTTCCAAGAACTAATATCCTTTCCTAGGATAATACTTCCTTCTATCTTTTCTTTTACACGTGTATGCACTATGATTTTCTAAGATTTTCCCTCTTTTATCTTTCTCTTCGATCACTTTCGCCGTCGAATTATCCTCTTATCGATCGCTTACGGTATAAAGGACTGTGTACGATTCTATAGACAATTCCGTAGCTTGCGATTAAAGGATGATTCACGATGAGTATTTGGCGAGATTCGTTAACAGCGTAACAAGCTGACACTCCTGTGAAGTTTCAGGGACGGTTAAATCGCGGTTACTCTTTACGCCGAAGTTTTAAAGGGATAATTAACAGCTTGTTGACCTAAGAACCGGGTAGCCTAAGTTCTACTCGGAAGCCGCGCGTAGTAGCTGTTTACGTTGTATTCTGGATGGATTAACTCATTTTCTACATCAGCCGTTATATGTATACTGTACCGGAGGAAGAAGAGCAGATGTTTCAGAAATCAACGAATTCGATATCAAACAGGAATGCAGCATAATCAGCACTGTGAAAACTAAACTTCGTTACCGTTGTGCGGGAGAATTTGTTAACGCTAATAACTCGTGAATTCTACGATCTTACTAAAAGTATCATTAGCTGAATGTTGCGAGAGAGTTCTATCGAATATGTTTGTTACTGATCTGATTACTTTCTCATTCCTAGTGTCTTCCAATATCGTTGAGAGCTTCATGTTTCGTTCCATAATGCGATACTTCAACATTTTCAATAGACGTCCCATTGTCTTCTGCTGTGCGATCAATTCCTCAAGAGGGACTTACATAATGCGGGCCACCCTCCATAAGAAGAAACAAGAAACTGAAACTAGAAATGAGATTTTTCTTACTTTCGTTACATCGTTGTCGAAACCCTTCTTCTGTTCCGTAACGTGGTATTTCAGTATCTTCCACAGACGTTTCATAGTCTTCAGGCGTAAAATCAATTCCCGAAACGGATGCCACGTATTACGAGACTCTCTATACAGAAAGAAGGAAGAAACCGAAAGAAAAAGCGAGATTTTTCTTACTTTCGTCGAATCACAACGATCGATCCAATAGGCAAATACCAATACGACCGCGCGAAATGCATAATTTCCACGAAAGAAGAGTCGAAGGACGTTTCGTCTACGAATTTTCCACCATTGTTCCTCCATCTGCGTTCGCGATACGGGAGTGGTTGCGTTACAGAGGGTTCATAAGCGGTTCACGCGACCATTTCGTCTGCTTATGAAACTCCATAACGTGAGAGCGTTTCGTCCAACAACCGGACACTTTACTCGTCTCCCTTGCTCCGTTACTCGCTTAACCCTCGCGAGCATAAACTTTTTATCGATGCTGCAAAGCAGCCTGCTTGATATAGGCAGCATCGCAACGTCGGAAAATTTCATTATCAGTACATGCATTTAATGGTGTACAGCAGTAAACTCGGTTCTGGTCGAGACGAGCGTCGATAAATTAATTATCTAACGAGAATACGCCCCTTCTCGACAGAACGTTGGTTGCCAAACAAAAGAAAAGAAAAAAAAAAAAAGGAAAGGGAGGAAGAAATAACCCACTTTGTCGTGCTGTTACGCAATATCGCGAGAAATTGGATTACCCCGTTGCCATGAAGGGCGTGATACTTTCTTGGAATAAACGGCGAGGAAGAAGGCAGATTTTCCGGCGGTTTTCTCGAGAACAGTCTCACCCGTGCTTCTTATGAACTCTAATAAGACGAGTGCAATAAACGGTTGCCATGTCGGTTATATACGTATTTATATATGTCGGTATATGTACGTTACGACGAAAAATATCTTGAACTTTGTGATAGAACTACAGAACGCTACAGAAGAGGCGTAGGACTAGTGGGATTTTTGATACTCGTCGTCTACGCGAACGAAACAACTTGTACTCACACGTACTCGACACGTTTCGACCAATAACACAATTCGCCCGAAGATACGATTCAATAGAAAGGACGGTACTACATAACCGTGCTACGGTACGTAAATAAGTAGTACAGATCGATGAGAATTCAGGCAACGATACAATGCGATGGGAACAATGGACATTGGATTCGATGGAAATGGAATAAAAGCGCGGCCCGATAATGAATAGAAATAAAACTCGGACAGAACGTTCATCGAGGACCTATCAGCTCTCGATCGATAATCCAACTTGAGACGAGAATATACACGAGGAAGGAGGACGTGGTTCAATCAAAGTTACCGCACACATCTCTAACCACCTGTTTCTAACAGGATACAAGATTCAATCAGAAATACAGTTCCGTTTTGAGACACCACTATGTCGAGGATAGCGGTGTTCAGAACGGAAGCGCAAGTCGGTGAAAGGCGTGCAGTTCGATGAAAGAAACAGCCCGATCAAACAGAGAGTCGGTGGTTCGAGCGGGGAATCTTCTGGGTCAGAGACATGATTTAATCAAGACCGCAACTCGATTATATCCATTTGAAATACTGAATCGACTCGATCGGGGCAACGTGACGCGACGTACAGCCGGTTGTCCGTCGAACAATAGACTGGAGGAAGGTGCCGGTCGATTACCGGCACGTGAAAAATGACGACGAGTTAACCCTGTTGTCGGTGGTCGTCGACCCTATCGAGAAGGAAGATAGAAGCTTGAAAAGATCGGGGAACGTCGTCGTGGCAATTCGTCACGCACGGCGTGATGAGAAAGCGCGGAACACGCCCACGAAACAAGGATTACGAGCGCTTGGCTACGCTTCTTTGTTAATCGTTTCATGGTTCGATCGCTCGATCGCGATCGTCCGTAGTAGGAGCGCAGCGACGGTTTTCGTGGCTGTGAACGAGGAGCAGTGGAGATGCACGCGATTAAATGTTATTAAAGATGGCAATCTGGACAGGTGATCGTGGTCGGTCATCCTTGAAACAGGACGTCCACGATGAAAGAAGGTAACGAAGGAGTGAAAGGCGACGTACGGAGAAGTGGAAAATTTTCCTGGCAGGAACTGTACATCGTATAGAAATCATTTCCGTTTTTCGACAAACAGTCCTCGCAGTATGCAAATAAGTTTACAGACAGCCGTTCTACCCGCTCATAGAAATGAATTTCGAAATTTACCTCGAGATGAAACTTTCCTCTTCCTCTTTAGTCCCTACTTTACGCTTCCCCTCCGTCTTCCTCTCATTCTCTGCACACGGCATACAGACACACTTTGCACTCTCTCGTCGAGTTCAACTTTCCTCTCGAATAAGCCAGAGAGTCCCCCCTGCGGGACGAAATGCATAACTCGCTTATGTTGGTAACGCGAGTTTCCCCCGAGTGGTCATAAAATTGCATATTCATATTATACGTAACTGCCGCTTTTAGCGTGCTAATAAAATGGCGCGAATAAGACATTCCAAATAAGGCACGTAACTAATAAACCGAGTAACAATATCCTGCGGCCGATGTCACGCGCTGAATTCCGTTGAATCACAAAAACGAATGGTCGATAGTCGACGTCTGCGCTGAATTTGTAACGAATCAAAGCCCAATGGATAGCCAAGGCTCGAGAGGAAATAAGCGAAGATGTATTTTCCGTGGCGAAATAAGCTCTTCGTCTTTAGAAGACCTATTTCCCTTTATAATACGATCATAACCGGACTATAGTCTGTATAAGTCTACTTAAATTTTATCTGTTTCTCCAATTTTACATTAATTTAAAAACAGAAGAGGATCGTGAAGTATACACGTGCGTGCGTTTGTTATCGGTAAATGGAAGACTCTGGATAACCGTGATCTAAGTTGATCATGGATAATCGCGATTCGCTTGATCGAGATCCTACTGTATTTTATTCTAACTGCGCGTAGCACTAACTAGTTAGACTGTTTGTAAGGCTTGTCTTTCCATAAAGAAACGAAGATCCTGGTAGGAATTTCGGGAAAGTAACAGTGCGCTGTGATTCGCTGTTAAATTCATTCTGTGATATTCTTTCATCCCTATCCTGATATTTCTATGTACATATTACAACGTTCGAGCATATCGTGCATATATATGTTAATAGTCAGGATTATCGTATATATCATATCGATCATTCGCATATTTCCCAGCGTGAGAAATGATTAATTATTGATTATTAATTATTATTGCAAATGATAATAATTAATTCGTTGATTTATTTAATCTGGAATTTTCGTTTTGAGATTTAGCGGTTGACAAATCAGATCTCACGGTGCTTTTTAATTGAAATGCATATTATCGATAATGTTTGTGTTTTCTTAATGGCTTCCGGGCATTTTTTAAACTTTATTCGATCATGTTACTGTTTCAGCGAAGACAGGGAAAAGGATTTCTCGAGAATTCTAGCAAAATCTTTTTATCAGTAATTGTTATTGATTACATATTATTCATTTACAAAATCATTTGTTCTCGTTAAGCATCTTTTTTTTCTCATAAGTAATTGGAGAAAGGAGCGGCCATTCACGGCTGCCTGTGGTGACATGTTTACATCTAATCAAAACGCGTGTAAGATAATAAAATTCAACAGAGGAAACGAATGAGCACAAATGATCGCGCTGCTTGGCCTTGACAATTTTTTAGAACATATCGAATAGATAATACGCGCTATGTGAAAAATTACGGAATAGTCAAGATAAAAATTTATATACGTTTCTACACATCCTGTACGAAACAGGAAACACCGTCTATCGCATATAAAATGTTCGCATATTATTAAAACACGCGTAGATGTTTTTAGTTGCACTGTCACTGCAATTATAAATGCTATTATAAATCACCACAGCCGTTTGTACCTTTCTTATTAACGAAACATATGCGACAAATAATGCAAATATCATCGTGGCCAATAATCCACTCAAACCCCAAACGTGATCAAATCCTTTGCCAATCTTCAACAACCTGCACCAAAAAATATAATCTTCATATATATATATAATATATATATAATAATATATATTATATTATATATAATATATTATTATATATATATAATATATATATAATAATATATATTATATTATATATAATATATTATTATAATATAGATATAATAATCATTTTTCACTTTTTAATAGTCGTTCAAGTCATTATGTGTCAATAATCTTCTCACCTAAAGCGAAGCTTTATACATCCGAAACGGTACTTTTTTCGCCGTTTTCGTCATGATTCGTTCCGCAGCAGCAACAACAAATTTTCCTATATTTCATCACGAAGTAAAGCAATTTTGCCAGACCTACAAATACCCAGATTGCCACATAAGGGGGTTTTGTATCCCTCTGTTGAAGTACACTGGTTCTTTCGTATAACTTGTTCACGTCAAGTTGTTTTACTTCATACGGTCCAGTATTTGGAAATAAGGGCAATGATGAAGCATACGGCGCAAGAATGATGCAAATAACAACACTGACCAAATATACGCGATACATGTTGGGTACTTGAATGCAGACTGGTCAGACTGACAGGCGACTGTAAGCCATTATCGCTGTAATACGCGTGTGTTGAGCGTCGAGAACTCTTATGGCTGTATATGTGCACGTGGTCAAAAAAAAAGATGCGGGCGTTGAACGAATCGAAATGATTGAGATCCGCGTTAATTTGATATCGGCGTTTGATACAAAATAGAAGAGGAACGTCGATGCTGTCACTAAATAGAAAGTTAGGAAATAATTTGTCAATAAAAGAGAAAACGGAGGAGGCGGAATCGCCAGAACTAATAGACGTAGTGTCGCCGATCGTAAAATCGTTCAAATGTTAATTGTTAAAACGTTGGGACCTCGAACGTTGAGGAGCATCGTCCGAGATCCTCCACACTTTTTCTTTCTTTCTCTCGAGAAAACGAACAAATCAATTCAACGTTGTCAAATTTTGAAGCGACTACGTTGCTGATTGTTCGATATCAGGGGCGTCAATACGTACAACTCGATTTCACTCAACTAATGATCCTCCTGCCTATCTTTGGCTATGGAATTCGCTATCAGCTGAAAGATAATCAGAAATCAATAGAGCGATAGTTTTTTTTCTTTTAACTTAATCATCGATCGTTCGAACATTCATTCCTTTCACTGGACATGTAGATAATGTCCATGTCACGGCGGAAACGCGATTTCGTCGAGCTGTAATCAGACCCATTGTCTTTTGTCGGTGTTCGATGATAGTTAAAACGTGACAATGTTCGTTGAAGCGGCACAATTAGTAACCAGGACTACGTCAGCTCCACTTGTGTATCAATTACATTGTGTGCCGATTACGACAGACGTTTACCGGGCACGTCACCCTCTAGCCCGTAAATTAATATTTTGTAAATTAATACGTCTCAACGAGAATCGTAATGATATTTGACGCGAGCGTATACAAAACTCGAACAGCTCGCGATACAACTTCAACGCGAACTGATTAATTCATCCACCGCTTAATGACTCTTTTAATGGCTGTTGCAAACATAATACAGCGTTTCGCGATTCAAGTGATTTCACAGATTGGTTATTACATTTTACAATTGTTACTATCGCCCCTTGTTTACCATCGTCGTTTCCATTTACTCCCGTCTTTATACCATAGTTTTACGACCCTCTTATCGCTTCGTTGCTGTGCAGTCATTTTCCAACCACGACTTTCTGAAATCTTCGCCACGAACGTTACGGGCTTAGAAATCGTGAGAACGAAGTTCTACACCAGGAATAAAAAATAGGAATTTGTAATAATAATACTATACAGCAACCATATGCTCTGAATATAGTTCAACTGGGCTTGCAAATCTCTTAACACAAGTGAGATACCTTTTTATAACAAATATATATATATATATATATAATATTAAATGTTACGTTAAATGTTAAATGAAAATAAATTCTGTTTCCTAGAAAACGTATAGTAGCGAGCACAGAATACAAATTGGTTTCGATAAGTATTCAGCGCGATTTTTAATGACAATGACGCATCGATCGGCAGCGTCACGTTCGAGGATGCTTGTAACAACAGCAGCCACGCCTAGCGACTTTCAAGACGAAAAAAGGAACGAAGGGAACGAGTTGAAAGTTGGCCAGTCGGAGAAAGGAACTAATTATTCAATGCCAATGGCAGAGTATTCAGTGAGTCGTGAAAAGCTGGAAATCCGCGGCGAACTTTCATCAACCTCGATGACGAAGAGACGGTCCATCGAATTCCGTTCGATTGTCTTCCCGGGTCGAAGCGATTGCTTATCGAAACGTAACAATGCTTATTGAGACAGCATAATTACTGAGTTGACTGACGCGCTCACACGGTTCGATGTTTACGTGACGTGCGTGGCAACGTGTGTCAGACGGGCCACGATGGAACACAACCCTCTGTTTCGCGAACAATCGACGAGGATAGGGGTAAGAATCACGCGCGACGCTCCATGCGAATATCTATCGCACGCCCTTTCATGTTGTGCGGTCGTACGGCAAGAAACGACCCCGTTGTTGCTTCCTCTGCTGTCTTTTCTGCGTTACATCGGAGTAATTGACGCGGAAAATCAGGCCAAGGGGAGATAACAATCGCCACGAGGAACATCGGGCAAAGCGGTCGAATTAAACAAAATTGAGGTGTAGGGGGATATTTGGTAAATTGGGTTGATTGGTTTCATTCGTTGGCTGATTCGTTTTCGGAGATTCGTTTGACATTATTGGAGACGCAATGGCGACGAAAGATCTCTTTTCGCAGGAAATTTTCGTAAAGAGAATTTGCAATCGTTGCGAGATTCAATTATTGGGAGTTTGTGTTGTAAAAGTTGTATATTTTGTAAATTTTGCAACGAGATAGAGGGAGAAACTTGATAAATAAAGCTTGACGCACGTTCGTTTGTTTCATCGGGGAATACCGAATTAAACGCGACTAATACAGCTCTGATTTAGGTGTAAAAGTACGGTAAAACATAACATACACGCGCACCAAGCATATTAAAAAATAATTTTAATATGCGGTACGTTCGGTGAATGGCGTAATGGAGATTTTCAATGAAGGTTGCGATCTTTTCGTATTCAAACGATACGAGATACGTCGAAAACGTCGTGTAATCGCACTGTACCGAGTAATCGATTGCGAAATATTTAAAGGGTTAGTGGATGCAGAAAGTTCATCAGAGTAGCTTGACTGAGATCCATTGATAAAGAATTCATGAAAAATGATCGAGAGTAGCAAGTTTGTTGGAAAGAAACTAACTTTTTACGAGTAAACGCTGGCCGAGAAACTTCAACGCTTCCCGCCATCTAATTGATTTTACCATTAATTACATGGATCAAATGGAAGAATCTAAAAAGTAAATTAAAAGCCCACATTTGTTTTCAACGAACAGAGTAATTATAGTCCGTTAATTAACGTAGCAGGCGACGAACTTTCTTAAAATCGCCTCACTTTATGGCGGTCGAACGTCTTTAAAACGGATAACTCGAAACCGATCAAAAAGGTAAACGGTATCGCTGACTGGAGTTTCAGAAAACTGCAAGTTCCTCGTTTCCGAAGTTTTCGCGGTTCAACGGACAGAGACGGGAATGAAGGAGCTTCCTTCTCGCGGCGTCGATAGTGAATAAGCAACACGGAAATCGACGGTATCGTTGAGCTTCGATGCAAACACTCGCAGCCTTTCACCCACTCAACGGAGTAAACAGCACGGCGGAAGTAACTTATTCATGCAAATTTATCACGATGCCCTGCTTTCCCTTCAAAGAAGCCGATGTTGTTCTTGTTTCTGTCAGCGACTGATTCGCCACGAAATCTTGACATTTTCCATACGATCTCGGGTTACGTGATCGCTTTATTTCGCGAATGAAACATCCGACAAACGAATATTCTTCGATAACTCGATAATTCCTTATTTTTCCTTTCTCTCTTCAAACCACGTCAAAAAGATTTATGCGCTAAAGGATTCAAGAGGAAGCATATTTCATACGCGGCAATGTAACGAAATTTTGTAGAGTTTCGTGGCTTCCGAAACGGGACAGAAAGTAACTCGCTCGCGGGTTCGTGTATTACGCGCGAAACGCGTGCAAGCCACACGCCGCGCCGCTGAAACTTTTCGTCCTTTGACGCGCACGGATTGATCGATACGGGCAATTTGAAGCTCACGCACCCATCTGATAAAACAGCAGATTTATCGTGGCGGAACCGCGAACAGTTAGTTGCCGTGCAGTTAGTTCACGACAAAGGGAGGCCCGGTGCCGAAACTCTGCCTTTGGTGCAGCTTTTAATACTAATGGCCAACTATGTGGCAACCACCTTGCCCCTCCGACCCCCAGAATGGCAAAGCGTGTTTCTCACTCCTGCCAACACGCATACCGTTCCGCTGCACTCTACATGATTGTCGAACCTCCCTGTAGATTCAATTTAATCTTACGACCGGATTAAGCCGCGAGGTTAAATTGCGCTCGTTGCCGGCGACGGAGCCGCAGAAATCTTCATATCCGCTCGCTATGCTCCCTTTCGCATAACGAATCTAATAATAATTAGATTGTTGCATGTAGAAACGAGATACGGTGTCTCATCGCGCCGTCGGCGATTCGTACAACGATTCGCCATTCGTTCAGGATTGTCTTGGTGGTTTGGACGAAGGTGAGTGTTTGGAGGAGCCGAGAAGTGGATTCGGGCTAGCTTTGATAAGTTTGTGAAAAATGGCGAACGGTGGATGGAAAAGTTTCGAGAATTACGGTTTCGATATCGGGGCGTGTTACGTGATTGATGGGAAAAATTAGGCACGAGGTTGAAAGA
This sequence comes from Bombus confusus, assembly GCA_014737475.1. NCBI lineage: Eukaryota > Metazoa > Arthropoda > Insecta > Hymenoptera > Apidae > Bombus > Bombus confusus. The sequence goes on from JACXIV010000065.1 coordinate 1,805,178, forward strand.
TGTTCCACTTTTTAATAAATTTATAATAAAATGTTCCGTTGTCGGGGAATAAGGCTTTAAAAGATTAAGAGCTTATAGTGCTCGTTAAGAAGAGGCGAAAGAGAGATAAAAATGTTTCAACGATATCGAACTTAAAATTATATATTTCATAAGGGGAAGAGTATAATTTTGTATTTGCTTGTTGCACGGCAAAGTAATGAAGCTTCTTCAAATTCGGGGATATATAAATATCCCATGATAATATATTTAACTAAATTTCTTCGTACGAAGGCATCAAACGATGGCAAATTTTCCGACAAGATAGAAAGCCCGAGGAGCTAAACGTTAAAATTTTGTTTGCGCGAGAGCATCTTTTTTCCCCACCCCTTATCTCTTATTTTCTAGTCGACGGTACCGCGTTACCTTTCCCTTCACCGAAGCTTTCAGCATGAAAGAGTATCAACACTATCACGGTGACACGTTAATCTTCGAAGTGCCACACTTTTGAAGGAATACCTCCGTGAAACTTTTCGAAGCGCCTTTGAAACTCCCAGTCTCTTACAAAATGCTTTGAGCCACGCGCATCAGCCCTTTTCAACGATGCAACCCGCTTGATTCAGTTTTTGACCCAGAAAAATATTTCACCAGATACACCATTGTTCTGCGCTGTGTTCATTGGCTTCGTGAAATCTTTTTTTCTCTGCCGTGCCATCTCATAAATTTTCTTTGAAAAAGATTTCAAAACGTCCACCGACCGTAAATTGTTTCGCTACCGAAGTTTCGGTATAGTTTTATGAAATGCGTCATTCGGAAACGCAGCTTGTGTTGCATTACGTTAGACAGCAAGGATTTTTTCTGGCGACCGAATCTGACAAGACAATTCCGAGTAAACGTTCGCTCGCATTTCGCATTACACTCGGGCAAAGTTCTCAGGCAATTTCCAGAACGATCTCGTTCTATCCGGCTGATCCGGTACATTTCACGATGTAAGACAAAGAATCGAGAGGCATCAGGATGCTGGCGAAGGCTTTTAAAATCTCACCGGTTAAGTTTACGAGCGTACGGAAGCGACAGTCGCATCCTGTCGAGGTGTCGATATCCTTAAATACTCGTAAAACGTTAAGTAGATATTAAGCAGTCGGTGAGTCGAGGAACGATCACAGATTAAAGACCTCATTAAGCTCTTCAAACAGCCACGGTTACAAGCAATCACGTTTTACTGTAAAATCCACACCTTCGTGAAACGACTTTTATATGGACGCGCAAGACACGCGCTACTTCGGCTCCCGGCTCCGGTCCAATCGACCAATCGCGAGTTTTACAATCAGCTAAGTATAATTTAGAAGAAAATGCTTCTTTCGCGCTTGTCGAAATCACGAACTACGATTAATTATAAACGAGCCACGAATACTTAGAGCGATAAAGTGCTCTCATCTCCAATGAAACGATTTCACGAAAGATGATTCAATGTAAAAATATACCTTCGCGTTACCAATTTAAACTTACAGTTGAAACTCTCTTACTGTAGCAATCCAGTGAACTTCGATCATTCTCGATTCCTGTCGCGAAGCCACGATTTCTCGAATCTACTCGACCGGAGAGAGCCATCGAGCGCAGTGCACCTTACCTTTGCCTCGTGTAATTAAACCGTAAGGACGAGCAATCCTAAATGACCAAGCATTAAGAGCAGCGCTGTTGGCATATTCCGCGCGTTGCTCGTCACAACACGAAACAGGAATCCTTTACCCACGAGACTCTCCGTAATACCTTCTACGAGGACATTTATTAAAGCCAAGCTGCCTTCCGTTTGAACATTTTTCCATTTGTCATTCGCCGCAAGCGTCGCAAATCGGCCATGAAACGAAATTAACTTGGATTTGTTCATCGCCCCTCTGTATTTTCGACAGAATCTTCCATCGATCGACTTTTATTCTCGTCATCCATGCCAACGCTCCTCGATTCAGAGCACTTTTCCTTTCTATCGCTTCTGTTCCGTTTCTCCGACCCGTTTTTCTCATCCCCGTCGTCCCGGTTGTCGACTGTTCCTCCTCGCTTTTCTTTTTTTCATTCTCATGGCTCATTTGTTATTCTGCCAGTTTGTGTTGTTCGCGTGCTTTCAGTCGACTCCTCTCCTCTACCCCCTTTTTTTTCAGCGCAAGCTACGTTCACAGCCTTCTACTCCTTCCTCCAGTCTTTCACCCCTTTTACCCCTTTTCACGGAGCCCTTTTCTTCTTGCTCGTAGGCAGGCTTATCCGCAGACAACTTCTCCGAGCCGGTGATCGATATTGCGCGCGGAACCGCTCCAGGCGAGCTTGCGAGTCTTGTGTCAGCACGCGACTGCAAAGCGCGAGTTTCTTCTCGCCTTCGCCGAGATCGACGACACGTGGAGTTTCTTATGAGATTTCCTGCTCCGAGGCTTTGTCGCGAATCCGAAAGATTCCGAAAGACGATGTATCATAGATATGGCCGCAGTTAATTGTAGCGTTGCGAACGTTTGGTCGTTTGTGGGAAATTGGAAGATGGAAAAATGTACGCGACACGCGAAATTATATAAAACGTACGAAGTAAAATGCACGTTACAGTATTTAACGGGCGAAACGAACAAAGATTCGGATATATGAAAATGTATCTTATTATCGGATCTTATGATATCGCTGTTAATTGCCTCGTATCAGTAGCAAGCGCAGAGTAGACTAGCAAATTGCTTTATAATGGAAAATCCAATGCAAGATAAGATGGAAGGCGTATCAAGCGAGGGAGAAGAAGAATTTCTGCTATCTAAATTCGCGCGCAGTTCGACTTCCGTGTAATTCGAAGGTAGTTTATTTCACAGTGACATTGTTAGAAGCTAACGCGTGAAAACGAAGCTCGGTTCTCCCCCGGCGCCATAATTCCACGCGAAACAGATATTTTAGCTGCAGAGCTTGGATTAACGTCGTTGTTGCTTAATAAATTTCGTGCCGTTCCCGTCGCTCGACAAACAAATCGCCATCCCTAACTTCGAGGTACCTGTAGCGTCCACTTCAGACCCGGCGGCCCCGCGAGAACGCGATTACATTTCAATACTTAACAAGGCGGCGGAAATTCACAGCGAAGCCGGCGATTACATCGTGCGGAACTTGCTAAGCGGAAACAAGCCAGTCGTAACAAATTATTTCGCACTTCGTAAATATTTTTCTCACGAATGAAATACACGCGAACCCGCCAGAACCAACGTGAAAGCTCTTTCAACGTGGTTCTTCACGGTAGTAGCGAGATTATCGTAAAGAATCTGTCGCGCGATTTCACGAGAAACAATCGGGAGTGCGCCTTGAAACGGCGTTTACAAGCGAAGCGTGGCTCGATAATGCGCGGCTAGACGGCGCGATAAAATAATCCCATAAATTCACATTACGTCCGACCGGCGTGGCAACTTGAAAAATCGTGCTGTATCCTTGAAAGGTTTTTCATCTTCCATCCACCGAGAGTCCGCAGAGGGTTCACATATTGCGCTATGATAAAATCTTTTTGGCCTGAGTTATTTCACGCGATCTTCCGCATTTCGCCGCCTCTTAATCTTCGTTCCACGTTGATTTCTCATTTCGGTTTATCGCCGATTGTGTAAGTTTTATCTTTAGAAAAATTCCAAGACGAAAATTGGTTGGTTTTTTCTTCTTAATACGTATACTAAATTTCTGCTGTACAGGCGATCAGAAAATGCGCAGATATCGCTACTACATCGTATCTTATACATCGTCGTACTTCTACAACTAAACATTACGATATCTATATTTTAGCTATCGTGATCGACGAATTCGCTGTTTAATTTGAGTGCTTTAACAAGAGATTTATCGGTCGAAACGAGCCCTTGATACTCTGTTAGGAGAGAAAACAGATGTAACAGAGCGGAGATGAAACGTAAATCGATGTTTCGCGAGGACAATGATAATCAACGCGCTCCGAGCGCTTCTTTCTTTTCAATTTTGCACCGAGTGCACTCCAGCTGTAGGACTCTTTCCGAAGCGTTAAGAGGAACTACGAGTGTTCTCGGTTTCAGCAATCCGCTTCATTTCCTATCTAATTTCCGGTCCTTCCACGAGGATTATATCTTTGAAGTGTAACGAGTGTCTCTGCTAAGCCCATCCAGTGTTTCCAGGTATTAAATAAAATTACTCTTTGACGCTCGACAAACGGATATCGCGCGAACGGGACACAACTAATTGCTCGCCACATGTGATTCTCGCTTAAAAATGAGACGACCGCGCTCTCGTGGCGGGCAAGAGTCGAATTTCCTCTCGCAGAGTCCGAATCTGCAGTCTTACCGCGTGATTCGATAACGTTGCAATTACATTTTGACGAATTTTCGCCGTCAGTGTCGCGTGGAAATGTAAGAATAAGTTGAGCGAAATTTTGATTGGATTTCCGATGAATTAATTTCCTCGATTAAGCGCGAATTGTCGAAATTGTTTAACGAGAATTAAAGATTCGACGAGACTCTCGATCCTCGGTTCTCGGCCCATTTTCCACAAGATTCCCGCAGAACTCAGTGTCCCTTGAAAATTCGTCAAGTCAATTTAGTCTCGAGACACTCGTCCTACTTTGCGCCGTGGCAAGGAACTACGAACGCAAAGAAATCCCACGACCGTGAAAAACACTCCGACAAAACCAAGCGGCAAGTGCAAGAGGTTCAAAAAAGCTAATCCCACGAACAAACGTAATCGCACTGTCGCTTCAACAAATGCGCAACTAGATTTCCCTTCCATTTCCTTCATTTCCGTGTATTACGAAGGGAAAAATCCGACGTGAAAACATTCCTCTTTCAATCGCGCAATCCTGAGGATATTAATTTCTGGACTCGAAGGATGTACTTACGTAGCTACATCGAATAGCTGCGTTACGCGCATTTCCATCTTCGGAATTTTTCATCTGTGTTGGTACGGCAATTCGTCAGAACGCGACGCGTCCACTGTAATCCTAGCCTTCGAAGTAATCGATGGCAACGGAAAAGGAATCGTGTGAAAACGAAACCCAAGCGAAGAACAACGCAACCGTCTGCGATTACGACTGAATTTATAGCCGAAATAGAAATTCCAATCGCCTGAATTTCGTTTCGTTCCCTGACAGCCATTAAAAAGGAATTAATTAACCGCATGCAACGCATGCGTTGGCCGTGTCTCACGGAGAATAAAACGACCGCGCCCACGCAGTGTCTCGCAACTCATCCTCCGTCCCGTGCAACCTTTCTGCAGATCGTCGAAGAGACAGAATCAGCCCCGGGAACAATGTTTTCCGCGTAAATCAAAAGGAACTTGGAAGGGCTTCACCGCAAAGAACACTGGTTAATGGCGTCGGGAAAGTTCCATTCGTGGAATATCGAGTTTCACCCGCGAATCAATCGACTTTGTTCGACTTGGCCGACACCAGACGAATCCGTCCCGGGGAATAACTGACTCTCCGTGAAAGTTAACGACTTTCTTCAAGACCGAATTTCCCGATAACGAAGTTTCACCCTCTTCCACCCTTCGTCCTGCTTGCCCTCTCCACCGCGACGCTCCACGAGGCCGTCGAGATTCACCGGAAGCAACTTCTTCGCCCGTTCCGTTCGGCATATCCTTCCTTCTCGTCGTTGGCCCGCGTCTCGCCGATTTTCCTTTTTCCTCGCAATCATATTTGCCTCGATAAATCGAGAAGAATTAACGGCTCGACGACGAGAGTAGAATATAACGGGGATTCCGTAAATGGAATGGTTGCAGCAGAGATGAAAATTGCAATGGGAATGCTTTTCACTTCGTCGATCTTCAGTAGAAACTGGATCGACGAAACCGAGTCGTCCTTTTTAATGTAACTTAATTTTTTAGGACGTATTAGGTTATATATATATATATATATATATATATATATATATATATATATATAATTGAATGTTCTACACAAGTTTCTTTCACGTTGATATTTCCGGCAGGACGACGTGTTCGATCGAGATTTTTGTGTTGGAAATTGTCCTGTATTTATTGTACAATGGACATGCTTCTTGAGGAAGAAAGAACGTGCGACGTCTGTGTGGCCAATCCTCGGTCTTGTTAGTGCTATTTGATGTTTCCTGTCAAGCGATAAGACCAAAGTTATTTGGTAAAAATCTTCCCTGATGCTGTGGATAATCGTAATTTGTCGCGAATTTTCTCAGCAAATTTTCCCAGTTTCTTCGCTGCTGGATTCGTTGAAAACATTTCGTGTTTCAATGTCGTATCGCGATAGATCGAATTGATAGAATCACAGGGGAAAACGATCGACGTTAATCCGGTTATCGTTGGTCGAAACTTCATATCGCGAATTATGATGTAATCCGAATGTCTAGCTCGTTCGATTTGTTCTTAAGAACACACGGTCGTTAGATTAATAGTCGGACGTTAAAAATGTAACATCAAAGGTACAGTGATATTTTGCCGGTGGTTGTTGTTCGGTTGGATCTTAATAAAGGCAGGATCGTGTGTGCAGCATCCATCATGATCACTTTTGCGCCGACACTCCATTAAGTTTCATTTCTTTCTTCTTCATAAGGGTTTATTATCGGCCGCGACCAAATTACAAACACCGTTATAAAAGCGGGCCAGTTCCCTCCTGAAAATCATTCTCATGAATATAAATTGTTGAATAGCGGGGATGAGCGATAGCGTCGGAACAAAAACGATACTCTGTCTTCCCTTTCTCTTTCTCGATTCTTTTCTGTCAGCGATGAGATCCCGCTATCGAGCAACACGTTGTTCGCAAATACGTAAAAAAGATTTGCAATTTCGGATCGTACAACGTTTTAAATGGAAATAAGTTAATCATCGCCTTATTTTATTCGTTTTATGCATCGCATATTCTACAATATCTTGGACAGATATTGCTACTAAGAGTTAACTCGTCGTCTGTCACTGGTGTATAAATAACGCTTGCATTTTTTTTTTTTTTTCATAAAAATCGCTCGTTCGTATTCATTAATATCGCCACGCTGAATAACTTTCGAATTGCACGTGACGGAAATTTAGATTTCGTAGCACGCGTCTAACGTCTCAGTTTTTCGACGCCATTAACATTGCTCCAGCGATATTAAATCTCCTTGTGGAGAAAAGTTTTATCAAACAACTTCTATATTTATAAGATTATCGAACTTCTAAAGATAGCAGGATACATCGAACAAAGCGAACTCCTTCGATGATTATTCTGTAAAATCCTTAATCCGAAAATACAATCAGCTGTTTCAAATAAATCGCGTTCCTCGTTTTATCCCCCACTCGGAGATTCGTTAGACTTGCCAATTGACAACCGGAGGGTCGTCATCCTTGAAAACACGCATAACGAAACGTAGCATCGAGGTCTCGCGAGGATTATAGATTACAGCCCCGTTCTAAAAGGGTTTTCGCTTTGATGTGACGTTAAGCTGCCATCAGCGGTACGTGTTTATGTGCTGATTAACATTCACGATACACGTGCGACACGAAAGGGGTCTCGAAAGGCAATAGACCAGCGAAGAGGACTGAAAATGCAACGAGACTGAAGCTCGCGAATGGAATTCTACGAACCTTACGTTTCGTAAAGAATTTTATTCGAAGCTATCAGATTTTCGAATAGCTTCTTATACTTTCAGACTCTATCTATCGACTCTGACAAAAGACTCTCGAGCCTCTGAAATTTTCTTAACCAAATTCCACGACTCCAACGGTATATTTATTCGCCGGCTTCCATATTTCTCTTCCACAGTGCGTTCTTTGCATGCTACATTTAAATGCATACAACGCCGGTGAGATTGGTCAGAAAGGTTTCGAGCTGCGTGGTATCGGGAAGGAGGATCGTAAAGACAAACAGCAGGATTTGAAATCGTAAGTAGGAAATACTTTAGGACCTTTATCTCCGTCGGTAGCACGATTTCTCGTAAAACGTTATTCATGTCGTCGTGGATAATTTTTATCGTCGTGGCTTGAAGGGAAATAAATTTAATTATATCACTGTTACTCGCGCATTTCTGGAAATTTCATTTTACCGAATTTTATCTGCGAAAATAGTTCCCAGCGTAAGAAATGAGAACTGTCAGCCTTACTTTTACTGAAACGAAGACGGAGAAGGAGATTCGGAATAGAAAATTTCATTGTTTGAAATTTTCTACGCTACAATTTTATGAATTTTCCTTCCGCGCAGGTTGCGACGAAACGAAAAATTTCCTCGTTCAGTTCGCCAGATTTCGCACCAACTTTCCAACCATAAACTTTCGAACTTTCAGAATGGCTATCTCGTCAAGTGCGAGAATTTCGAATTCTTCGAGGAAACCTGCGCCAACAAGCCGCTTAAAAATTGTCGCAGACTTTACGACCAATCTTCGTTCGTTCCCTAAAAAGCCGTAAATAAAATTTTAATCGTTGAGATTGCGAACAAAAACGAATCTACGTCTTAGTCGTTTCGTTTAAGCCCAAAGATAAAGAAAGCTTGCCACTAAAGACGAAGAAGTATAGCTTATACCAACCCTTGCTCTCATTTCAATTCATCCCTCTACCATATCTATATCTACCATATAGATACAAAATTAAGTTACATTAAAAAGGATGACTCGGTTTCGTCGATCCAGTTTCTACTTAACACTAAACCTACCGACACGTTTTGTAAACTTACTGACCGCTCGCGATAGACAGGACAGACTACAAATTTTTCTCAGAAAAAAAAGCAAACTAGAAATAGATACCGAAGAATATATCGTAAGCATATTTTATGAAAAGTCATAGATTAGCAAGCGAGATGATAACGTTTAAATATGGTAAAATTTGTGTAGAAATTTGAAAGCGAGATCGACGAAGTATAAAGTATTCCTATCGCAATTTTCATATCCATATCATACCTATATCTACCAACTTTTTAGTCTGCGATATTCCATCTATGATATCCGAATAATTATATTCTACTTGTTATTTTATTATTTTTCCATACCAATTCGCCACTAAAATACGTTTGCAACATTGGAAGTCAGAAGTCGTACGAAGTGAAATCATCTACCAGGTTATTGTTTTGCATAGCGATCTAATTTAGTCCGCCTCGCATAACACAGCCCTTGAAGGAAATCCGAAGATACAATGTCTTCTCGAGCCATCCATGTTACTCCCACTCAGTCGTTCCAACAGAACTCAGTAGCTAGTAATGTTTATGAATGGAAAACGTCATCCGTGATCTTGTTACGCGGTCGTTGCAACGAAGCACCCTTGGGCGCCGCTTCTCATCCCCTGTCGTTGCCTCGACGTCTGTGTTCTCTCCTATCGATGAACCAAATCAGCAAACATAATGGTCTCTCGATGATGTCGCTGAGAAGGAAAGGTTCGATAGTCGCGGAACGATACGACGGAGTGGCGACGATGGTATCCGAGGCTGGAGGGTTGAAAAGATGGCGTATGTAAATAGGAAGGTCTGGGGCATTGGTTGGCGAATGAGGTGGCAACGATCTTTCTCGTGGGGGTTGTTCGAGTAACAGATAACTGGAGATCCGGATCTCAAGAACAGACTGACGAGTTAAGACGACCGAGAGAAAGCGTCGGAGACGTAAGTCTGTCTGGAAATGGGTTGGTAGAAAAATGAGAGGCACTGACCAGTCCCGCAATACGAATTTCCCTCGTGCTGTGACTGGATCGCGAAGGTTTTCGATGGTTGATACGACTCGTGGTATATTGTTATCGAGAAGATCGTTGCTTTATACGCAAGATGAGACGGGTTCGGATTACTTTAATCGGCAAAGATTCGCACAGAAGAAGTTAAAAACGTAATATTCCGCGATGAATTTCTTTCTATTTTAATATCTCCGTCCCGTGAGGATATATAATATAATATAATGAAATACGAGGCGAGCAGAGAGAAAGTAATAAGCTTTAAAATTAAATACCCGAGATTAATAAGAATTAATTTAACATATCCTGCTGCGTCGAAAGCTGAAGCTACCGTTCGAATACACCGGAGAAGCGTTCAACAATCGGGAGAGAAACAAAAAAAAAAAAAAAAAAAGAAAGCTTTGTTGCACCGGAAAAAGAATCCATTTTTAATTGCCCCGAGAGTCTCATTCCGCGCGTTACATTCCATTCCAGGATTAGTGTTCCATTTCGAAATTACATTCTATCTCGCATGCCGACTCGGCCAGAAGCAACCGGCTGCCTGTGTCTCTGGCGATAAATTCACGGTGCTATAATTACAACTTTAATCTACCCACGAATTAATAATATTACATCATCGTATCGTCCCTTCCTACTTTCCCCGATAATTTCTAGCAGCACGCGTATTTTCTCGCGTCGTGGCCAGATAAAATCTTCCTGCTCGTGCCACGAAGCCACCGAAAACCGTGTAAAAGCCACGACGAGGGACAAAGAACGATAATCCATTTCGGCGGTCGTTTCGTTTCGCGGTCGAGGGTTAACAGACGCGGAAGTGGGAACCGAGATAATCAAACGTTGGAATATTACACGCTACGCGAAGCTGACAACTGAAACGGTGACTTGCCAACTGTTCCACCTAACCGTGTTACCGATATTGCCCGTTGGGCAATGGCCACTATATGGCCAATGGGGGTCGGAACTGGGTTAATTTAGAGTATTAAATACACCGGAAGCGAAGAAGAGAACGGTTGCGAGGCGGAGGGTACCGACCGATGAGACTAGGCCGCGTGAGTGCGTCGCGGTTTACGTTGCACGGTAAGACCCGCAATCTGATTTCCAGAGAGACACTCGTCGTCCTCGTTTATTACTTTCGCGTAAATCTTTAGCTCGCTGGCGAATGGTTTTATTACTGGAGAGATCGTTGGAACGGAGCTACCGACGAATCGCTAATTTTAGAGGTCATTCGTGGGGTATGATTAGCGATAATAGTAATAATAGTAATAACATCGAATATCGAGGAGATATACGTGCTTATTAATTTGAACTTTTTTCTCATAATCTCGTGGTAAATCATACGGACAAATGATCGAATTAACTAGCTTGCGATTCGTTAGGCAGCGACCGTTTTGCGTAATTAATATTCGTTTCTCAGGTATAATTAACGCGATTAAAGATCGTTTGGTCTCTCGATGAATTTCAATCCCAAGCGTACGTTGCGCCGTATAGGAAAATTAGTTTCGAATCCGAGGTATCCGCGGTCTTGCACGTTCGGATCTTTGAACCGTTAATTACGCCAATTTCATCGTTGCCTGCTCAGCCATGGGAAAACATATTTCCACGAGGCGATGTTCCGTTACCGTGTTAAAGTGCAGCGACGCGACGTTAAGCCTGCAAAGTAAGTATTTGAACAGAGCCGATGCGAAATTGATGCAGTCGCGGCTGAAATTTCTCGAGCAACGCGTCGACAGCCGCACTTCCTTCCTACCATTTCTGGTTTTCCTTCGGCCCAGGAATGTTTCGCTGTTGGGCATTCGTATCGACGTTTCCCACAGCGTCAATAATAGTTGACTGCTGCTCGATCGCTCGCCATTGTTACCGATTCCTTCGTCATTAATATATGCCATTAAGGCGAAACCGATCGACCAGCTTTCGTTTCTTTTTTGTCCAGCTCTTGTTACCGCTCTATTTAGATCGGCCGCCTGGCGATCGATATCACCGTCAATCCGATTTCAAAGGATCGATTCAATCGACATCAACTTACTTACTCGAAGCGATCGAAAGCTTCGATCAAATTATCCGCTCGTTTGGTAATTTTATATTCTTCGTGTTCCGCGCTGCTCCGTCGATTAGGGCAACCAAATGCTTTTCCGTGCAAAGAGAAAAATCGCCCACCGTTTCACGGTATACCACACTCCACACACCGAGTCAGAATTTCATCTTCGCTTTTGCTTTTACATCTTTATGCCTTCGTGTCTTTATAACTTCGCGCTTTTATATTTTTACGCGTTCAGGAAATCTTGACTCTTTTAATAACAACAACTTTACGAAGCCAGCCAACACTCGTTCCATCGGTTGGGAGATAGACGGTTCCCTGTTATAGCGAGCGACTTAAGATTTTCCTTCCAGCTTCGTATTCCCGGGATGCATTCTCGAGAGTCAGAGTGCTTCATAAGGCTTTATTGCTTGCTACGGTCGCTGGATAAGATTCACTCAGGAATCTCGGTACGTATCGTACTTGAGACTGCCACTTGGTTAGTTGTGGCCACTCTCCAAAAAGGGAGTACACAATCGCAGCAAATTGACCACGACCGTTACAAATTCCAAATAATCGATAGCCAATGCTCGTGTCTTATTCCCGCTAACGCGTCTGCGTCCAAAACGAGTCGTCACTCGCGTTTCAACAACCAAACAACTCGCTACCCAATCGGAAATTATTCACGTCGCTACTATCAGACGATTAACTCGCGTTCGAACTTCGTCCAACGTTCGAGCATAGTTTGGACATTCTCTTCTTCGATCTTCTAGACGTACCAACACGCAGTGTATCTTGTCTAACTGTTAATAAAAAAAATGAAATTTTAAGTGTTTTATTGACCGATACAAGTTTCAATAATTTCAAGATACTACTTTATCGTCGTAAAGGATCGTAGAAAGATTTAAGGTGCCCAGCGTGGCGTCCATAAAAATCACAACGAAGATTTACAACGTTCGTTGACTCCGTCTTACTGGTGGACCTGCTTCGTCGGGTTCGCGCGCGTTAAACACTCCATTTACCTTGTCGCTTCTATGAGCTCGGCATATGGTTCTTAAACGGCGAAAATGCGTTTTGTTTTTCGATTTTACGTCTCTCTAATGTCGTCTATTAGAAGCGTATCGATGTATGAAACGATGTTGTAGAAGGTAATTTAAGAAGCAGAGATAATGCAATTTTCGGCGATAAATTAAATTGATTTAAAGAGGCAATTCACGATGTCAGCTCGGTCGTTCAAATCAAGGTTTAATGCCCGTGGAATTGAATCGAGTCGATCAAGATCCCGTTCTCTAATTCATCTAATCGCGCCGATGGGGAAACACTTCTGTGCTCGATTTTCTAATGAACCGTTCGCAGCCGCGCGGAGAATAAAACGAGAAAACCGGGCGAGTGCGTTGTAGCAGAAAGGTGAAACTTCCGTTTGCACGCGTCATTAAATCCGCTTCTCGAAATCAATTCCCGACTTCTTCTCCCATCGTCTCTGAAATTGAGTCTGCCAACAGAGAAAGGAGTTATCTCCGTTTCTCTTCAAAGATTCTTCAAATAAGAAATTTCTAATTAAAAATTTGGAAGCAACCTGTTGATTCAGGAAAATTCCTCGGTTTGTGAATGGCTTTCACCTAACTCAATGCAGTGCGCAAGGACAGAAAAACTGAGAGTAAAATCACTCTTTACGTTGCGTTGGTCTCGTCGACTGTCCGCTTCGTTTCGAAATGTCGTCTCAATTTCATTATCCGACTTGTCCATCTCCGTCACCTCCACCCTCCTTCCGCCGCCACTATTCAACTTGACTATTCAACTTGACTGGAGATTTATCATTAAACGATGTTAAAGTAGCGCTGTTGACGAAGAATGGCACGGTTTCAATTAGCCAGATGTCAGACTCGGAAGAGCACCACGAGAAAATACTCCACGGGTACGTTTCACTCGTCGATCTGATAAACTTTCGGCAAAGATCAGCCACGTTAACAGACGCTTCACCGTATTTGACAGAGACACGTGCGCATGTCCGTGCGCGGTTCCTGAAATTTCTTCACCGAATGTTAACACGTAGCCACTTCTCGGCGCGTCTCTCGTCGCGTTCCTACGTGTTCGTAGTTAACCCGAGCGTGCAGTTTCTTTGTTATTATATTACCTAAAATGGATACTTATGCAGACGGTGCACCTGTTACTTAACGCTTGCCGGCAGCGAATGAAATTAAACTCGCGACACTCGGCTACGAGCGAGTGGTTTTCCTGAAAACCACAGCCGCCTGTAACTTCTGCGACTTCTGCGAACGAGCTCCGCAACGATATCGTACGATCTTCTCATAGATTTGCATACTCTTTCAGCTCGTAGAAGAAACCAAATTTAACAATAAGTCTGGGAAGAATTGGTCGAAGAAATGCAGCGAGGTCGTTGCTTTTTCGTAGAAGAGCAGAACCTCCGTTGTGTAACGATAATGAAGTTATTAACTGTGACAAGAGCGTCAGAGACTTCGAGGGATCTTGATAGAAACTTTCATTGTCACGTAATTTCGAGACGCTCGTTTCTTGCTCTGACATCATTTACCACCGTGACCCGGTAAATTGAATGTGTTAAAGCAGCTAGATCGCGGCACTGATTTCACCCAGTTAACTAGATTATACCGCAGTTCCTTGAATCTAATAAATTAAGTTTCAAAGGCCTGCCTGTCCTCTCTAACTAGGTACGATTAAAATATATGGAAATTTTTTAATCCGAGCTGGATAATCGTCTGAATGACGCGCGAAACAATTTCGTTCTACCATTTCTATTTAATTAGCATTTGCCCCCGATCACCAGACATAATTTCAAACAATTTCGTGCCGAAACTCGGTAAAAACACTTGCTGCATTGTTTCGTAACGATCATTGCCATCGTTCGATTAGCTTTTCAATTGCAGCCGAGCAGCGATTTAACTAGCAATACGTCGTTCGATTCGCAATGTGAAACGCGGTCGATCCATTTTTAAGATGGCCGGCTGGTGGCGGAAATGCGGCCAGCGCGTTAACGACGCGCAATTCCGATTAACTCGTACACATGACGCGCGATTTGCACACCAGCGTCCGTTGGTACTTCGAAATTGCCGATAGCGAAAAATCAAATAACGCCCGTGTCCCGCGGCGTTACAAATTAACCGCCGCGTATTTTCTCTGTCTCCATATATTAAACGGTTTTCGATAATGGTATCAGCGTGAAACAATTTGTACATAATTCTACGCACCGCATCGATGTTTGAAACAATGGCCGAACTTGTTTCTTCCGTATCCCTGTTCTGGATTTCAACGAGAATCCACTAGGAGTAATATAACGGTAAAGTGAATGACTGGTTCGAATGGCGATTAACATATCGTTGTTATTGGTGTAAAATTGCATAGAGTTTGGGAGATTAAACGAAATAGTATTAACGGTGATCGAATAATTAATAAAGTTGATAACGTTTGTTTCCTGAGTTTTCCAACGCTTTAAGCGCGTTCAATTAACCTAACGCTGGCGCAAATGATCGTTTTCTGTTCTTCGTCTACTTTATCGATTTCAATGCTACGGCTTTATTTCAGCAGCGTAAAAGGAAAGGAGCTAAAGAAACTTAACGATGACAAGTTTATAAGGTTTAATCTTGTAAGAGGCTTTATTTTACATGCTTTGGAGGCTTTGCTCTTGCTACTAGCTACGGAACGCTTTGTATCGATTTCTTAAGGCGCTCGAAGCTTTATTTCTAATTTTAATTTTAGAATAAGCTTTTCCCCGGCATAACGATCCTGGGGATTACTAGTCTACGTAGAATGAATATTTACAATTCTACGCACTATGAATAATTCAACAAATTCGCTATCAGAATTCGTAGAGGCCTTTTTATGCATTGTATACCCACTCGAGGCTCTGCTTCTTTAGACAATTAAGTATGCAAAATAAGACTCTTATTAAATTAATCGCTCTTTCCAATTTAATTTACCAATGCGATAAAATAATACGCGAAACAACACGCAGGCTTGCGTAATGAAAAGATTGCCGTGTCTCTCGCGCAGGCACCTCCTGCGGCTGAAATCTGATAATTGATATCGTTCGCCAAAGAAGAATTAATCTTCGAAGAGCGATACCAAGCTAAGAACCACGCAAAGTTTAAGGTACGTGCAATTTATTCTACATCTTAGGAGTTTCCTTTAAACTTTAACTTAATATGCATTAGGGATACTACGACGAATGAAGTTGGTGTTTAACTTTTGCGCTCGTCTTTACGTTATGAAAGATAGTTGTCGATGTCTTTGCAAGCTTTTCGTAAAGTATAATAAGTAATTTAAATTGTAAGATTAAAGTAAACTATGACGACATAAATGACGTTATATCTTTATTCCGCTTGACAATTTTATTCTAATTTATACCGATAAAATAAACAATATAATAAAAACGGTGTTCGAGTCCATATTCGGCTTTCTGACGACTATATCTCTATAGAAATGTCCTATTTATATTAAAAGCCTCGTCCGTAATTTTTCCTTCGCTTTTGCGAACCGTCTAATCGACGTTCGCGGTTTCAAGCAATTAATTATTCTCGTTTGCATGTGGAACGAAAAGTAGGACTGTCGGTTCTCAAAGGAGCCCGTTACGGGCTTCTCTGCCATTTATTTTATCGCTTTTTACTTCGTTGAACGACGACACACCTATGACGCTGGTATTTCCTCACCCCATGGTCAACGCCCATCTTAATTCGTATGTGTGTTCATCAGAGACACCCCTTCAACCGCGCCTTTATTTCCGACGCAGATTAAACAGATAAATAGCACACGTATGTAATTTATCGTTGCAAACGGTGACGCGTCGAGTAAATAATATTATTTGTCACACACATATGGGAAATTGCGGCGATTCAGCAGGCAGAGGGATGCAGATGGACGATGTTGACAAAGGACTCGCGGTTGAAATGGAATATAGTATATACGTAACCGTAAATATTTTCTCATCCGCATAACGCGCAGTTTGAAAATTTATAGACGATGATCACCTGAAATCTTGAATTATCGAAGATTAAACGAAGCCATTCGTTTCGTTCATTACGATTCATGGTCGAAGCAGAAATAAGATAATATTGGAAGATCGCTTTATAATTAGTATAAAACTTTTATTGGAATAAGTTTCTGACTCTACTATTCCTTTACCAACAATTCAATAAAATTACCAATGATTTTGACGCTTTTAACATCCTTTCCACTTCGAATTCTATCGAACAATGTCCCATCAAAGAACGATATTCGCGGAACAATTAATCAAAGAACGTCTAATCGATAACATCGAAGGGCTGAGGGAGGCAAAGGTGAACAGACAAGAGAGCAAAATTGAATGGATTCTGTAAAACGATTTGTAGAGATGCGGGCCGTGGAAGGTCTTCCGTGTTCGGGCAAATCGTATTATCCTTGATAATAAAGCAAACCCGCCGTTCGTGGATGAGGTTACGTTCTTCGTATCGGTTTGGTCGGCATCGTTCTTTTTCTCTACAGTGCCGCGGTTTCTCGGTGTCCTTAAAGGGAAACTCTTTGCTCGAAAGGTCGATACAGATGCTTGATTCTATCCAGAGAATTATAGGCGCTTTAACGTTCGCTGTTTGTAACCAGTTAGAGTAGTCGAGCAGAAATAAATCGCCGGAGTTTGAGAAATTGAGGTCCAACGTTCGCCATCGTTCGATTTTTTTAATCTGAAGATACTTCTTTTATAAGATACTTTTCCTTTTTTCTTTTTTTTTTTTTTGCTATGGGATTTAAGCTTATATTACGAATACTTAAATTTCAATTTGCAAGCTTCGAATTTCAAATTTCAATTCCCATTCGACAACATTGAAATCCCAAGCATTTCAACAGGGAGATTTTTCTCGATCTTCGACCAACTATGTATATCTAATTTTCAACGCGCGTTTTCTCTCTAAATGAAAAGGAACCTTGCTAAATAAATACAATTTTCTGGGCAAAAAAAATCACACGCGCATACAAAAGGAACCTCTAATCTTTCTGCGTGGTCGGCTGGCTTTTCCAATTTCAACCGTACGAAACGCGCAAGATAATAAAAACATCAAACTATCTAATCTATCGGATCTATCACGGTCGTAATTATATCAAGTGGCGGGACAAATTGGAAGTCAGCTTAATCCGTCGAGCTGCAACGCGACATTTCCGACAGGCCTGTTCTTCCACCGTAAATATACGGATTTCTAGCTCTCTACGAAGACACGGCCGCGCAACCGTCGGTACCCCGGCAATTTCCGCCTCGTATACACCGCGCAAGATTTACTCTGACACGTCGCAATGTTTGCCGATAGACAGCGTCGGATATACACCAGGCTCTCTTCTACGCGAATGCTCGTCTATATGGCCAGGAAACGTCGATACGACGACGCCGAGAAACGACGCCGACGACGACGTCCCGACGATTCATCGGAAACGCGAGTTCGCGATAAATCACCGCACTTCACTTTGCTTCATTCGCTTCATTCGCGATCGATTTTACGGCCAAGTCTTTTAAAAGTCGCGCAAAAACCATAACTGTGATCGTGACGTTATAGAACGTGCATGAAATAAATCAGAAGATTTTAGAACCGTCCGGAAGAGAAAATGCAGCGAAGGATGAGAATCAACTTTCTGCGATACTGAGAAAACGGTAGGAAATCGTACAGGCGGAATAAAAGAACTTTTCGTACGAAATTATGCAGTGCTTGAATAAAAAAAAAAAAAAAAAAATTAATAGCGCCATTTTGATATCCAAACGAGATAAGTTCGTCGTTGGGGTAAAATGGAAAACGATGGTTGCAGCAATTCGTTCAGAAAAACGTAACTTATACCATGGGATTTCTAGTTGGATAATACCCAGGAGAATAAGGCGGAGAACAGACAAGAAAAACCGCTCTCATTTGTTTTCACTATCGTGGTCAGACAGACGTCCTCGGGGAAGACGATACGAGTATTTCAATGTTGTACAATTTCTCTTTACGATTTTCCCTTTGCATGCGCGAAATTCTTTTTTTTTTTTGCGTTATTTCGAATACGTTATTTTACTAGAGACAGAGGAGATTAACCGAAGCATATCCTAAATGAATTTCTAGTTCGAATCTTAATTGGTTAATATTCGCGGTAGCAACGGCAATCTTTTATCATTTTACTATCACCATTTGCTTTTCCTTAATATTTATTAAGGACTCTCTCTTTTCTCAACCGTATCGCAAAGTTCCATCGTCCTCGGAGACTACTTTGCTAAACATCCAACATATCAAAAAATCGAACAAACATTCCAGCCTACAAACGCACAAACCTCCGTCTACAAACGTCCCTGATCGAACCCTCGACCTAACTCTCGCGAAACAGGAAGGGCTGGGAAATTATCCTGCAGTTGTTTACTTGCCCAAGACAACCACGCTTCGTATTAACTTCCGGAAGCTGTTTACTGATATCCGCAGCAACAATTTGACAGGACCAAGAAGGGCAGCGCGCTGTCCGCAAAACTTGCACCACAGATACGTCGAATCCCGTGCATTATTCCGTGCCGAAGCGTTCGTGTAAACAAAATAGTCACGTCAACGTCGTAAACTACGCGGATAGTTCGCAGTCTAATTTCCGACCAGTTTCTCGTCCAATGGTCACGTTCCTCTGTTTTATCGAAGAAACAAGCTGACCTCGTTCCCAGCACGTTTTCACGGACCACGATAATATAGCCTGCTCGTCGACGTTAACCCTTTGTCTCGACTGAATGGCTGCAGGCTCGAGAAGCCGACTTGAGAACACTCGCGTGGAATCGTTGTTCCAGGCGTCTGACGTCTGTTCAAGGGCTGGCCGAAAGATCGCGAGCTACTGCAAGATGAACTGTTTAGAGCGCTTCTTTATGCGCAGTGGTTCGATAGTGTGCGGACATTCATCATGCAAATTCTTGCTTAACTTCGGTCTTCGTCATCCGGAAGGGTTTTACGTTGCGACGACGACACGCAGACGAGACTACTCTCACAGAGACGTAGAAATTGCTTATTAATTTGGAGAAGTTATTAATAATAGCTTAAACTTGACGGTATTCCTTTCCGGTGGAACACGAGATGCAACATTTATGAGGGTTAATTGGAAACGCAGCGCTGTAGGATATTATTGGACGAACCGAAGTAAGCTTTCTCTTCCTCGCTCTCGCCGTTTTCCCTTGGCTTCTGTAATTCTTTATAACTTCTACCTTCCATAAATTCCGTAATCACTTCCCTTTGTAAAACTGCTCGACGTAAGCGAAAAGGCGACGCAATATGACGGCCGAGTTCTTTTCCTCCGCAGCATTTTTTCTTCCTCCCTCGCCTTGCTCCTTTTCCTTTCGCTCGTTGCAAGACCCAACAAGGTGATTAAAAGCTTCTTAGGCGGAACTTTTGAAACTTCGTCTTTACCCTTTGGCCGCGGTAAAGAATAGATACTTTTCAGTTTCCTTGCGATATCAGTGCCAATGCCAATAAATTCATGCATAGGACGTGACAATCGAATCTTTGAATATTTCGCGCAACGCGACGCAAATTACAGAAGAAAAACGAATCCAAACGATCCTTACGTGTACCGTTCGTTTCAACTGTGCTTACCATTCGTTGTATTACTTTGGTCCTTTCGCACGTGAATCATAAAAGTAGTCCGAGGTTTCGCCCGCGAGATGAATAAAATTTTAGTTTGCGTTATACGAACACGGGTCAAAGTGTGGCTCTAGATTCTGGAAGAATGAAACGCCAAGCTTGGAACCGTACAAATAGATATTTTAAAAATTCTATTGTGTGATTGCACTGTTGCATTTAAAGTGAAAAATACAGAACGGTTGTTTTTATTAAACACGCGGCCAAGTTGCGCGTTTCTTTCGCGGTGCACAGATTATTTAGTCTGAAAATGTTACTTCTAGTCCGACTCATATAGCCCCCGCCGCGTTACGTAAATAATTAAACCAAAAAACTTGTCACCGAAGAGAAACGTAATTTAGCTGAACGTAACAAAAACAACTGTGCTTTCGTTGTTAAATTTTACAGAGATTTCACAGGAATTCCTCGTACGCTCTACGTTCCAGCTTCGTTTCAGACTTTCTTGAATTTCTTAGGTAAATACATTTTAAGGTAAAAATGAGTAATACCATCAACCAAACTCCAATACACTGAATTAAACCCCTCGCGTAATTAAGAATCGCACCGTGAAGGCGTCGAGCGAAGTATTTACGCTAGTGCCAGGCTGTTCGATCCTATCAAAGAAATTTCCAAAGTAATTATAAGTATGGCATCACGCGAAATTACTTTCGACGATATAGCGTTCGATACGTTGAAAAATCACATCTTTCGTACAGAGAGACCAAAAAGAAGCACAGGGTGCGCGTTTAGGTGATCGAACAATTAATTAAGTTCGCGGACTATCACGAAATAACGCAAATTGTTGGAAAACAAGAACGAACATTTCTCGATATCGCGAACGCCAGCGCAGTATCCGCAGCGATGTAATCGAAACCACTGAGAAAGGAAGCGCGCGTTGCTAGGATGCTGGTTGGTTTCGAAATAATACGAACGAAACGACCTCGTGACGTCCTGGTAAACGAGCCGTTTTATTAAGCCAGCAAAGGAAAAATGAAACAACGCATAGAGATACAACGATGCGAATATAAAAGATAGTACATATAAGATAATATAAGAAGAACGACCTGTTTATCGTCGAACGTGAGAATATTATCGCATCGGACGAATTCTTTCGAGCTTTGATTTCCGATTTGGATAAAATCATAGCGAACCAAATCGTCGCGAACGAAACTATCCTGCGATAATGCAAATCAGAAAACAATCGAAATCATCCGATGAATTTTCACGTAAGAAGAAAAGAAAGGACAGTAGAATTGTAGGTTTTCCAAATTGGCGTTTCGACCTTCGAATAAAAATGTCTCCGATTTTACGAGGCGCTCCTCGATTTAATCCGCCGAAATTTTTGCCGGGCAAGCTCCGAATTAAATTTCACTCGGCTGCAGTTAAAAGCATCGTTGTGCCGGCATCGGTACAGGCCGACCAACAATAAATATCCCCGCGACGACGACTGGCCCTGCGACGAGAGAGAGAGAAAAAAAAATAATTCCATCTCGAACGATCGGCCGGTGTAACGTTGCCGTTTATTCGCGAACATTTCGCGCGTCCAGCCAACGGCAAAAGTGAATGGAGCCGGTGTGTCAAAATAGAGAATAAAAGATATTTACTGGGCGAAGGGTGCCGTTGGGTGCGGTGGCTTGATAAAGTGGAAAAATGCAGCCGGATGGCACGACGAGTTTGAAGGGGGAGCCAACGGGGTCAAAGGGGAGGGGGCGAGGGTGGTTTCGCCGAAACAACGGGACAGTCATCCCTCAAGCCAGCGAAACCCATCAGCTTCGTGCTTGGCCGGTTTTATCACGGCGCCGTTTATCACCGGTTGCGTAGACAATGCCGTTGTTGTTCCCATTGTGAGCCGCACAGAAACGTCCTGACCTACATCCGCCTCATCGAATGGCCCCACAGAGAAAATCGACCGCATTCAGAGAGAATTTTTCGATATTTTCCAACAGTGGTCGACAACGATCCGGTAGAAGGTCAATCTTTTCTTAGCGTCGCGCCGATATTCTTGAATTTCACGGTTAAGCTCGTTCCGCTCTGCCGTGATAAAGACATCGTCCAAACGGTGTGATCCGTTCTATGATAACGGATATCGATTGGTAAGGCTATCGTCCTAATTGATCGTCTATATAACGCATACTTAACAGGCCATAAATTAAGGTGGTAATATCGATCGATGTATGTATATAGGTACATAGGTATGTAGTAGCTGCACAATAAATTTCTATATATAGGTGAACCGATAAATTTCTTTCTAGCATATAGACATTCTAACATATGGATGGCGCGAAAACGTAAGAAATTGCGTTCCTTGCGTATCGTAAAATTGCCTATAATCGCAATAATAGTACAGTATAATCTAGCGATGAGAAAAACCACTGTTGTTTGGTGATTGTTCGTTAGACGATTTCAGTTACGAAGGGCTGTCTTTCTCTAAATTAGCGACACGGTACATTTACTGTTTTGTCGATGGCAGAAGATACGATGCAAATAAAGGCTACCGAAGAACTTCTATCAGCGAACGTTCATCGCATTACCAAATTCGATTGCTATGAATATTGCACGCGCGTCGCCGTTCAGCTACCAAAACGACCGCATAAGGTCCTTGGGACGTCAGTTCTGCTGATTGTATTGCAATTCGATGCAAATTCCCCGCGCAATCTTACAACCGATAGCGCGTACTATTTCCTCAATAGTATTTCCTGCAACCCTCGGATCGTGCGATGAATCGACAAACGATCGATTCATCGCGTTTTATCGGAACTCGTGACGCCGCTCGATTATATCAAGAGATCTACGTGATTCGTATCGCTTGTAATATTCGTTATATCGTCCGACTAAACTGACGATAACGGCGAGTATCCAATAAATCGCTAAAGTTTTCTAACAGTCTGCCTAAATGCTTACTTTCGCGTAACCCGATTATATGCATTCCAACAATATACTGTTAATCTTGGAGGAAAAGGACCGATAATCGATTCATTTCCATTGCAATTTCATTTTCTCGTCGTGTTCGTCGTATCTTTTTGGCGAGTGACCGAGGCACGTTGCAATTTATTGCGGAAACGGTGAAAAACGTACGCCGCTCAAAAAGAGTTATTGTAAACGACGAGAAACGAGGGGATTTTCTATGAAACCGCACGCGTCCGTTTACACGGTGTTACGCTACTGAAAGTGGCTCGCAAGTTCAACGAATTTACGAGGGCAATTTGCGTAAAACGATTTAATGCGAACGGAAGACACCAACGATTTCACGGCGCGGAAAGATTGCCGCGGTCGATCGATAGGACGACCTTATCGTAATTTTTTACAACTATGATAACGACACTATCCGGAGCATACTCGTAACGCGCAACGAGCCCGGTTTCTTTGGCCATCGCGAAATATTGTCGCGATCGATCGAGTGTTTTGCGATCGCGATGCATTTCTCTGTTTCAGAATCTTGGAAAAACTTCCCGCGACGACGCTAGTTCTCGCTTTATGGAAGAATTTATTCCGCGCGTTTAAATGTCACGTATGCTTGTTCTATTTTCTAGATCGATGAGATCTATCGTCGAACGAATGATGTCGAATAAAAATCAAATAAATAGTAATAAAACGAAATATTGAAAAATAGAGAGGCACTACGAGTTACGGATTTTTCGGGCAATTTAACAGTGTCAAAACAATGGCGAAGTTATCGCAGCATCGTATAAATGTTTGCGATATTTTTTTCGCGATTTAAAACATTTTAATGCGCGGCAAACTTTTATATCCTACTAAATTTGAAAAACTTGTACGCCGACTAAATGGAAATGTAAACGACGAAATAAACGGGACGAGTGGACCATTTTTGCGTAAATGTAATTGACGTTCGTCGCAGAAAGTTGCTTAATAATACGAATAAAAGGCAGAGAGGGATTGAAAGATTAATACGCGGCTGGCAAGCGGTTTAATGAAAATTCTGTTTCGCCGAGTGTATTCATTAACGATGCCATTTACTTTTAGCCATCTATAATAATGAGGATTATTAATTTGTCGCGGCGAGCGAGAATAGTCCGAGGTGACAAAAAGGGAATCTCAAGATTTCTCGTGGATTCTTTTCTCGCAATTTCATTTTCTACGGCGGAGCGAAAGACTTCGTTAAAGCAGAGATTCGTTAAAGATTTAATAATTATACGGAGATTAGCCGTTTCATCGACTGATACCGAATCAAGAGGATGGTATCGTCGAGTAAGATAATCGAAAATTATTCACATTAACGAAGTGGAAATTAAGATCGTTAATCGTTTACATATTGAATTTATAAAGAATCACGTAATGAAAAAGGGAAGGAACAATCGAACGAATAGTTCATGACGATTAAACCTGTCGCTTTACGTAGAATTACGAACCTATTGTTTTATTCGATTGAACGTAGACATACGTAAATGCTCGTCGTTCGAGTTATCCGCAATTAAATACAGATCTATTCGTAAATCTCCGTACCTGGAGATATTTATTTTCCAATTATTTACGATTCTTTAAAATACTTTGCCAGCAGGAAAAACTCATTTCCTCAAAACACTCGGTATAACGAGATTACCCGTATCGACGACGATCCTATTATAACCATCCAGCGAGCACATCCCGAAATTCCATTTCCAATCACGACCATCCAACAACGCCTTTCTATTTTTCCATTTTCACACGGTCCACCCTTTGCAGCCTGTTACTTGCTCGTTTTTTCTCTCCGACCGTAGTCGTTGCCACCGCGATGGTGTCGCACCGATGAATCGATAATGATCGATTTACCGTCGAAAAAACAACAAGTCGACTAATTGAACGAGAAAAAGTGGGACGTCTCGTCGGTAAGGGAAGCCGGCGAGCAAAAAGCGACGACCGTGGAGAAAGTGAGAGGCGTATCGAAAGAGAAACGTGTGCCAGAACCACGGTCACTTAATTGCCACCTCGAGGAGCTAATAAAAAGTATACCGCGATAGGGTGGAAGCAAGGGCGGGGGTGTCGATCGACGGCCAGCCACTCGAAGGCTGTTACCACCCTCCGGGGCGCGCGCCCTGCCACGAACAATGCAATGCTTTTTAGTTCGTAGCTGGCGAGAACCGCCGCTGGATATCGGGAAACATTCGAGCAACAGGAACGAAATGGAAGTCGCTAACACCGGATTTTCGATATCGCAGCCACCATTCTCTTTATTACTAGTCGCGATCTTCGGCTCTGTCTACTACCCATTGTCGATTAACGCGACTTTCCGCAATTTCTACACGTGTTCCGTGATTTCATCCCCGTCTCAATCCCGAATTTGTGTCAGAAGGTATCGCACAAGAACCGATCAAATAAACAATAAAATAACTTACAGATATAAAGTAATATACACAAGCCATCGAATCGTGTTAATTACAACTGAAGATATTTACGTTGAACAAGTTTCGTTTCTTTTTATAGATAGTATAGAAGTGAATCGTCGTAAAAAGCTAGGACAATGTAGGTGCAAACACGATTTACTTCGCTGCTTATCGCAGTTACTAATAACGAATCGATAGATCGCTGAATATGAATCGTTCATAACCGAATTTAGCGAATCGCTTCACTTTACTTATCTTATTACGAATTCTATTTAATACTGGCTTAATACGAGAATTAAAAATTGATCGGACTAACAGAGTACGTGCTTTCGAGCAGAAGAGCTATTGGCAGGGATTGAAAAATTATCCATCGAATGGCGAATGACTGACGAATTAACTCGCACGAGTCGCAGTAAGATAGATACGGGTAGAGATTTAAACTGAAGTCTGCGGAGTTTCCAGAATACGTCTCCTAGTGGCACAAGATTGCACGCTCTATTCACGATAAATCTTGGTCCCACACATGGTTGAGTTTCGCGCAATGCTCGCGAAATCCTCTTACCGTCTTCCTTCTGCCCAACGGCTGCGCCCTTTACAACATTGTAAGCACATTATGCCTTCTGATTATACATTCGATCGGCAAATATATGGAAACCGGCTATGTGCGTTCCATTTTGCACCTCCGTGCACCAGCGCCGCAAGACTTCCTTTGATTTCGGATTTAAATGCGTTCTATCTAATCCTCTCCGGCAGTTTCTAGAGGGTTATAGTCTTTCATTAATCGGTTTTCAACGCTAATGATAATTCCACGCGTTTGTTCCTCGCCATAATTTCACGGTACGTTGCTCGATTATATCGTGAGCAGTTCGAACCACGCATAATAATACGTACTTTTGTTAAAACTTTGAAATATTTTAAAGCTCTAAACGCTTAGTGATATATTTAATACGATCTTCAAAGTTGCTCAATTTTTAAAAGTTCGCTCTAAGAGTAAACGTTTTCTCGGCGACTTCTCTATCGTACTAAGACACAGCGAATAACTGAATTACGAATGGGAAGGGAAAAATGAATTCGAAAAATGAGTTCCGGTTTACATATCTTCGGTGTCTCCGTTCCTCCCTTATGTCCTTATCGATTTGATTCGTTGATCAAAAATGTCATTCGAACCGGTTGAAGTATCTTCACAGCGGCAACGGGAAGTCAGTCTGGTTGAGTAATATCGAGGCTCATATATGATACAGCGCAATTTGTCTAGCGAGCGCCGCAAACGAGCCCTTATTCTTCGAAAATGGCGTAGCCAGCGTAGCACGAAATTAAACCAATTTGTCGTAGCGGTGGGACGTTGGTGCGGCAGGAAACCGCCGCCCATTTATAGGTTTCTAATTACATTTAAGTCTTACGATCTCTCAGGATTAACGAAGTAAATGCAGCTAAATGAGGTTACCCGATCTCACGTTCGCGCACAATCTTCAGCTAATTTGAATTTATACTCGACCCTTTACACTTTTCCTGTCCGTTTCACGCTCGTGACCCGCATACGAAATCGCGGATGCAACAACCTCTTGAAAGCTGAGAACGCGGACAAGGATGAACCAATCCGAACCAGATTTTTGCTCGAGTTTCCCGATAGTCGAAGATAATTTTCAATTTTCCGTTTTCGATGTACAGGAATATTTTTCGAGTCTCCTGCAAGACCTGCACTCAACCAAAGAGATCAAGCCGCGTTTTAGTTTAGTCGCGGTTTGCGATAGAGTTGCGTGAGAGTTTGATATCCTCGATCGCGAACAAAACTAGAACAAGCTAGGAAACAGAACGACCGAGTCTCGCGGCTTTACACGGAACGCGCATAAATATTTCCGCGTGACTGCAATTGAATTAAGCGTAAGAATTGTATAACGAAGGTCTTTCTGGTGTTTCTTTGAATAAATGATTTTACGTCAATTGGTCGAGGACAGGTTCCACGAAGGAAATGCATCGTTCGAGGGATAATTAACGTTGACTCGATCATTATTCGAAGAGACAAACGCTTCCTGTCTTCTCGTTACTCGTAACTAATCAATTATGATCAAAGAGGTTATTTGTCATTAGTTCGACTACTAGCAGAAGCTCATTTTTCTTTCCAGTTTTCTTCCAACGCTGTTAGTTAATTATCCCGAAAAGTTACAGGTTTTTTTATTGTCTTGAAATAAAATGGTGGATTTTGTACCTTCTGAGAGTAATTGTGTACTCTTTCGCTTTCTCGCGGGATTTAGTGCAACAGAAACAAGGAAAATTTGTGACACTTATGGAAATGTATTGAAAGTCATCGAACGTCAGCGTAGGTTCGAGAGAGTTACCGTGCCAGCGATTACGACCTGTCTGACAGGTCTCGAAGTGGACGATCGGTTGAATTTGATGTTGACGATTTAAAATCTCTGGTGGATCTGATCCGAGGTTAAGTATACAGGAATTATCAAGAAGCCTTAGGTTCACATGGCCAACTGTACAAAGGCACCTACGTGAAATTGGCAAGATACATAGACGAGGAATATGGGCTGCACGCCAATTATCCGATGCCAACAAAGATCTTCGACGAACAGTTTGCACTTCATTGCTCACCAGATTACGCGGAGATCCATTTCTATCCAGGGTCGTCATCGAAGACGAAAAATGAATCCTCTGTGATAACACGAGGCGTTCCAAACAATGGCTACCTTCAGATAAGACTCCAAAGCCAATCCCTGAACCAAGGAAAGCTTTTATTGCGCGTTCGATGGCAACGTAATGGTATGATTCACTTCGTGTCATTGGAACCTGTAGAAACTGCTAATTTGTATCGTCAACAATTACAAAGTTGCATTCGAAATTGTTAGAAAAGCGGGCAGTTTTAGTCGATAGAAAATGCGTAATACTCCAACGGGGTAACAGCGAAACTTGGCCAGGAAAAAATGGAAGAGTGGCAAGTTCATCTTCTCATTTGTTCATCATACTATCATTTGCTCAGATCTTTGAAGCACTGCTTAAGAAATACAATCTTCGATTCTGTAGCCGATATAAGAACTCTCCGAGAATCTTATTTTTGCGTCACGAGCATCAGATTTCTACAAGAGGGATATCGAAGTTTTGCAGAAGAGATGGCAAACTGTTATTGACGATGACGGAGATTATACAATTAATTAAAAAATAAAGATGTCACTTTCTCACGGATGTTTGTTTAGAGATGCAAAATAATCGATTACTTACGGGTACCTCTATGAAAGAGAAGCTTCTGTATGAAATAAATTTATCGTACAATCGTACGTATCTGTATTACGTACAGTATAATCCGTTAAAAAGCGATTTGAACGTTTGGAAACGTAGAGATCCAATTTGCCCAATTCTATTTCCAGTAACTGAAATTATTCAGCTCGGTGAAAAAAAGCCGAGGCTAAACCGGACGATATTGTAAAAGCGATAACTAACCCCAATAATCGAGTCACGTCGATCTGATTGGCGAATTCAGATAGATTATAATACACAGTCGCAATAATGCAGGGTATTGGTAATTGCGATTTGGCTGATTTGTCTCGCGGCCTCGTTCATCGGTTCGTTGGTTCCGAATCAGCCCCAATTACGGGATAAAAAATGAATCAATGCGGTCGGGACGTGTCCCGAGATTTACATTGTACAGCTTGCTGCTAATAGTTGATCCTGCTATCTCTGATTGCGACGATAACTACGACTTTCTAGCGCACTTGCGCATACTAAAATTATCCTGAAATTCGGGAAACAACGAAAAAATGCTCGGAGAAACAGGGTTGAAGAGAATCGAAACGCGTTGAGTCATTGTATTATATCGAACTATTTCCATTGCTTCGTCACGCTTACAGTTACGCATCGATAAATTGAACGTTAATCGTGTACTTAGATAATGCAATTAAGAGATTGCGAAAAGTTGACTTCCTCAGTTTGGCTTCCTACTGAGAAGACTAATAGCGTTTCGTGCAAAGCTTAACTTTGAATTTCAAACTGTGGACCCTTGGTCGACTTAAATAACCCTGCCTAACTCCTGTCAAACCCGTTAAGTTACACCTGTAATGTTTGGACTGAAATTATGAAATCCTCGAACCCCAATTTCTTACCCCAATATACAAAGACACCAGCGAAATATAACGATATCAGAAAACATATGACGCAATCTCCAGCTAAATCACCCTCGACCCAAATCAGCCACGATTCATCGCACGCCCAACGTCCCTGGCCATCACGAACTGCGCGTGGGCGTGTGGAAATTGTTTGGACGTCTCGACAGGGTGGCATTCATTTTTTTTTTTCTCCACCCTACAGGCGCCGTCTGTGTTTCAGCCGCTGTAACACAGGTCGGCGTAATCCTCGCCACGTAGCTTCGTCTCGTTGCGTCAATAACGTATCCCCAAAGGACAAGAATCAATGACTGATCGTTTCGCTGATCGAATCGGCCCGCCTCGCCGTGTCCCGATCGTCAAACGATGAAGATTGATCGCGACTCACGGGCTCGCAAGGGTCGCGCGGCGATACCACGCTCGCGATTATCGTTTTCGGCAAGGGCCGATAATTCTTACGGTCGTATTCTGCGCGCTGGTAATCCTCTTATCGTTGCTGCGCGCCGCGCTCGCCGACTTCACGGAGTAACGCGATACGCAATTAAGATCGTTTGCTGGGGAAATTCGTGAAATACAGGAGGGATAAAAGGCTCGATTAACCGACCGCTTCGAAAGAACTCGCTTGTACCGAGAGAAAGGATTTCTACCACGGCAAGCTTCTGATACTGCATTCGTGAAATTTTTCTATCGTTCGAGCGTTTAACGCAAATGCTTTGTTAGAATGTTGCGAATACGATTTTCTTTCTCATTTTCATAAAATTGTGAAACTTAGATTCAGGAAATAACAACGTGAACAGATATTGAGAAAATTTTTGAAATTTATCTTTAACGGAACTTCAGTCCAGAAAATTTTATGCTTGTCTGATTGAATTCGATGTGACCCGCATCGCGTCGGTCAAGGGTTATTACGCCGAGAAAAGCAACACAAAGATACAGTATACGCGCATAAATTGGCACAACGATATTATCGTTACATAGGCTAACAATGCGATAATACTCGAAGCTCTCGATCCAACTTCCGTGCCGTAACGAACAAGTCCATTTCCTGATGTCACCGGATCCGCCACGCGTCTTCAAACGAAAATGGGGAAAATAGTTCTTCTACGTTGTACGTTCAATTTCGCCCCATTGTCATCTGAGAGTACGGGGGTGAAAGTTCTCTCGGAGGCCGTTACGCCGTGCAAAACGACCCCGAATGAACGTTTTTCGAATTCACGTGTGCAAGAAGCGCCTGCATCCCTCGGGTGACGTATACCGCCTTTCAAAAGAGAAGATCCAACAGAGGCACAGGATGCGACGTTCACGTTCCGCCACGCGTTTTACCAATGTCGTTAACAATGCATGCAAGCCTTTTTTATGTAGACCGACGCCGATAAATCTATGGACATTTGAAACTCGTTCAACCCTGCAACGACTTTATAGCCCGTATTCGTGCGTGTTGCCCTGTTTCGATAGATCTTGTGCCACTTTTTATCCGTGTCTCTGTCCCTTGAGCATTCGCAAATACTTTCTCTCGTACCATCTCATAACGAGCCTTGCTTTACGGTATATTGTATCGTTTGATCTTCGACGTTACGTCGTTCGATCAGAGAAGAGCTTCGAGTCAGCCTTCGTTCGTGCAACGGGTAGATCAAAACCTTTTAATCATTAAAACGTCCCAGTTATACGTGGTAACATTAGAACTAAGACTTTCAGTCGATTACACATATAGCAAGGCAACGAGTATAGAATGTTCTACATTTCTGCATATTATAAGATAGATATTATAAGATAGGTAGCTAATACTTCCTTACGGCGGTACATCGCTCCTCTACCTTTTAATCTTCTCGTTCCATTTCTGTCTACCAGAGAAATTATCGACACGGTGGAATTACAGCGTACGCTACGGTATCCCATAATCTGATAATCTATGACAGCGATATATCTAAATGTTCGACCAGCCAACAGCGTCTACGGCAACTTCTTCCATAATGACACGGTAATTCGACTTTCGGTAGTGAAAAGGGAAGCTACGAGGACTAGCTATCGAGCAACTTTAACTTTTACTCGTATCTCATAAAAATAACAACTCCTGCGGCGAACTTCAGACATGATAATTCCCTTAACCACGTCGTGGTCGAACTTTGCTCGCTCAACTTCGCCGCAGAAACTCTTCCACGGTAGTGAAAGCGTTAACGTGGAGTTAAACCTTCGTGCCAGAGTTCTGTCCGCTTGTACGCCTAATATTGACTGACTGACTAGACCGACGATCGATAGATTGCAGAACACTTGCCTGGCTGTGTCAAAATCGCGTGTAGTCGCGTACAGGCGAGCCAACATGACGGGCAGTGTTAGAACAGAACGCGGACGAACGCGCGGTTATCGATAGACATCGGTGAATGGAGAAACGATTCGCGGAGAACTAGACGAAAGAGAGAATGATACGCGATGGTACATTGACGGATTAAACGTTTCAACCGCGAGATATCTTGTTAACACACGGACAGAAGCGGACATTAGTCGCTAATTAGGATACAAATCGGATAATCCCTACTGATAGATTTCAATCTCTGATAATTATTAGACAAAACGATGAGAGGTAATGGGTCGATGCTGATACAATAATAGACTGTTTGATGTTGTTAGGTAATCGCGTTTGTAGGCTGTTTAACGCGATGAATTGTGTATTAACCTGTGGTACGTGATAGTTTGGCCAAAGGTATTTAATTTTAAATGCGACCGCGCAACGATACGCTCGGTGCTCCGGTAAAACTGATTATCGGCGGGTTTATCGACGAAACGATGATTCTGTGTATTCCTTAAACAAATTCGTGCAGAAAGAGCGGATCAGATAGAACTCTGCGTGATTTTATAAACGGACTGTCTTCCAAATAAATCGAAAGTGGTTACTATTTCGATACACCGGATCTCGTTAATGTCGATAACAAGTTCGTTGCAACTTTGCCGTTGCGAAAGAAAAGCTCGAACTGAAAATTCGGACGAATAAGTTTCATTCGGTGAGTCGCAAGCTAGAGTACCTAGCTTGTGCCCTGATAGTGAAGCTAATCCTGTAAAAAGTTGGTCGCTAGTAACACGATCAAAGTGCTACCGGAGGAACTTTGTCGATTGCTTCCGCGTTTCCGTATTGGGGGAAAAAAATATAAAAAGCAGAAAGAGAAAAAAAAAAAAAAATGTATAAGGGAGAAGGAACAAACAAAATCGAAAGAAACTTCATTGTATCAAACGAGGTATGTACGTACTTTTAAAGTTCATCGGCTCATTCAGCCAGAAATCGGCCATACGATCGATATCAACATCGAACGGATATTTACCTGAAACAGGGGAAAACGATATTTATTAAAACAAAGTATACGAAAAGAAGATACAGAGAAATAAAAATCACGTTTTCCTCTACGTACACGTATACCTAGTATATGTTACGCAGAGTTAACAAAAACACAGGTATTTTATTTCCTGATGTATCGTTCGCGCCGGAACTCGTTACGAACAATCAATTTTGATACTGATTCCCTGCTAACAAACGTTTATTAATTTTATATCGCACACCCGCTCTACACCGTTCGTAACGGGAAAGTTATACAATTAACGATCGTGTTGCCGAAAGTTCGTCGAACTACTTTCCGGGTCGTTTGAATGGGAAAAGTTATACTCGTTGGCGTTAAACATAAAAAACAAGAAATTAAAATAGCTCAATTTTTCTAACTAACGCTCCTTTCTCCGACGCTTCCAGTAACGATGACTCTCGAATTTACAATTCTACCGTCTCTATAATAACGCGAGTACAAAATCCGATACAAAACTCGCGGCAAAATCCGATACAAAACTTACAAATATCGCGTTCCCTCGAATAAGTTTCGCTTTCGGATAGAATTTCGTTATACAGGCAACGAACGTTGTCTCCTACTCTTTCGATAATAACGTCGTGGCCCATGATACTCGCTGATATCGTGTTACCACTTGCCGAGTTAATTCGACGGTACACGTCGCACGCTCGAACACAAACCGGCAGCAAATATAAAAGTCGTCGATGGAATACGATCGGAATCGTAGCGATAAGTAAGGGACGAAAGCTCGGCGACGCGGTAAGGAATCATTGAACCGCAAGAAACCGTTCGCACTGCGCCGACGAGAGGAGATAATTTGTTGGTTCAGCGACTTCCTTCCCCGGGAGTCGAGCGACGCGATTTCAACTACGTGGCTTTTTTCTCTTTGTCGTCGCGGTCTCGAAGGAGGAACAGCCACGATAATATCCGAGCCAAAGGGATTCTTCTCTCGCCCTATCTACGACCCTCTGCCAATTATTTGTCTCCGATCAACCGAGACACGGTATTTAACGTGGAAGTCGATGTCTCCCAGATGTTCCCTCGATATAGAGGGGATTTTGCAGCGTTTTAGTTAAATACATGTTTCATTGAATCGTTAATTCCAATCTGCTGCTACTCTCGTAGCTGTATTTTAGCAGTTAGTTAATGAAACCTTTATCGTTGTCATTCATTTCAGTAGAATAGAATCAATTTTTATGTTATTTTACGTCCGGGAAGCACCTTTCGCGACGTCTATAGGAAAATCTTCATTTTCTTTTAAACTTGGCTACTATTTTCCGCTAGCGTTGATAAAACGCGGTTATTATGTTTCTGTCTCGATTACATTCGATTTTAAATTTCCTTCGTGCGAACGCTACGAAGCGAATACTTAATAACCTATTATCTCGCAGCCAATCCAAACCGAGGTTCTTGCAGATTCTCGCAGAAATCCTGGGCTTCGTACCGTTGTTCCGTAGAAGATGGCGGAAAGACGAGGGTAACGAAGAGAGGATGAAATAGAATGTGCTTTGCGGTCACGGCGGGTAAGTGCAATGGTCAACCACCGTCTAACCGGCCAACTCGGAGATACGTGTCCGTACGTGAAAGGAACTTCTCCGGGAACTTCTCTAATTAAACGACCGTTCCTTTCGTGATTAGTAATGCTACGCTAATGAACTCCCGCCGGTTACTTTCGGGTTTGTTTCCTGTACACCTCGGACTGTTTCGTCTCCTATGACCAAGTAACCAGTAAGTAACTTGATACTTTTTACATTGGCGATAAAATATTGGATGAATACGTAATACCTTTAAGCTTCTCCTAAATTTCGCTATAAACTTTCCGGACAAAACTAATTTTAACGCAAAGTTACATGTGTAGGAGTACACCCGTTCAAATTTTATACACCTTGAGAAATTCAACGACTCGCGTATATTCTAAAGATTTCCTGGTCTACATATTAATGAAACGTTTCTCCTTCGTACGTAACATATTTCCGAAAGCGATTATTTCAGCGAGTAGCTTGCGTTCAAATACTCGTACAAGCTGTCCCATCTGATTTTGAAAAATTTGAAACGTCCGTTTCATTTGTCAATGCTTAAAAACCAACGTCAGTCAAAGACGATGACAGGTTCACCGGACAAAGGTCTTTCACCTCTTCCGAGTATTAACACCGAATGAATTTCCGGAATCGTCGACGGGACAGATCGAGAAATTCCTGGCCGCGCAATAGCCGAGTTCGTTTATAAAAATGGCAGGACGAACGGATCCCGAGATATGCAGATATCGGTGGAATTTTCATTGTTTCCCTATTTCAGCCAACGCCGAACCGTGCACGCGTGTGCACGACCGCGCGCGCGCGCTTATGCGACTCCTCTGGCGACACGCCCTTTCCAACTGAGGTATTCTCTGAGAAAGGTGAGATAACGGAAGTACGTAAGGAATGCGGGACCGAAAGGAGAACGCTTAACGGGATTAGAATCGGTCGCGTGCCGAGCATATCTTTCCGGTATTACGTAATTGCGTCGTTTTAGCCTGTGCGCAATCGCCATCGCGATTCGCTAACCTGC
Organism: Bombus confusus; assembly: GCA_014737475.1. Taxonomy (NCBI): domain Eukaryota; kingdom Metazoa; phylum Arthropoda; class Insecta; order Hymenoptera; family Apidae; genus Bombus; species Bombus confusus. The sequence goes on from JACXIV010000065.1 coordinate 1,840,662, forward strand.
ACGTCTACGTCCTGAGTTTCATTGTTTTTCCACGATAGCTGGAAGTTACAGTGTGAGAAGAAAGAAAACGAGATTTTGGATATTCTTCGAGAGAACGACACTGGCGGCTGATTAAAATGAAACTCGATCGACGTCGAAATATAAAATAGGGTGAAATGCGGGGCGTTGCTGGGAACGAGAATTTCGCTGGGTTTTTTAATTATCGAAAAGTTTGACTCGCTGGATTTGAAGGTTTGATGGATTTGTGACAGTGATTCAATGAAGCTACGTGAAATTCGGTCGCATCTGGGTATTATGGATATGAAGGGTGAATGAATCGAATAGGGTCGATTGACAAACACAATAATTGTTACGCTGCCAGCTGTTTGCTCTAGGCAGACGTTGTTCAAAAATTTATTAACTTTCCTTCAAATATTTCGGCAGGATCTATGGTAGAATAAATGAAATAGTTTCGAGTTTTTACATAGTTCGTCGAAACAAAAAAAGTTTGTCAATCGGATTAGCTGCGGTACTCGACCGAGATGAAAAGCGAGTAGAAACCATTCGCCATAATCGAACCATAAGTCGACGTTTCATTGGCTTCGGTCTCGTAAATCGATCGCGATAAATCACGATCAAATTTTCGGATGTCTTCTCGCATGACCAATAATCTCCTGTCCCTCTTCACGTTGATTTTCTCGCGCGAAAAGGAAATCACGATCGAAAATCTTCTACAAGTTGAGCTCTTGAACGGAAGAACTTAAGCACAAATCATTCCCTCTTGGTGGCCACTTAGAGTCTATGGATCGGGAGCAAATCGAACGGTACGTGACAACGAGAATTCACAGGGTTGCTGCCAAAGGGGAATCGAGGGGTGTGTTTTATTCCATTGGAATTTCAAGCGAAGCCCGAGGCCGACTAGGCTGCGAGAATCGGCCTGATACACGGATGAAATATGACGCTCGAGGAGTTCGTACGCCACGAAGGAGCAATAAAATCTGTCCTGGGTAACCGAACACCTCTTGCTCCTGTAACACCCTGGAACAAGCTTCCGCCGTGTCTCCGCTGTCGGGGAGAATGATACGCGTTGACGAGACACAATGAAATTGCCCGTGGAATACGTCATGTAAATTTTCAGCCTGACATCGCGATACGCGACCTCGTCCTAGCTCTTGCATTATCAGTTTGCAGCACGTAGCTTCTTGCGAGTGAAGGCTGTGTTTAAGACGAAGGGTTCCTCACGGGGATATTTAATATCAGGAATATTACGAAGATTCAATTTCGTGGCTTGAATACAGGCTTGGAGTAAATCGAATTTACCACGGGAATAATTCTGATAAATGAAATAAATGATTGTATGTGATCGGGCTAATGACGGTTCTAACTATAGTATGCGAAATGTGTAAGTACTACTTTAGTCGAGATTGATTTGCTTGAGATGTATGTCAGAATAATTTTCAAGTAACCGTAACGCTATTTGAAACGGTTTAAAGGTTATAAAGCATTCGACAAAGCCACGATATAAAGTACGTTTCCATCGTCTCTGTCAATTATCGAACACTTTGAAGCAACGTGAATTATTTATCTTTCTATTGGCTCCATGTTTCCATGCTAAAGAACTAGTAACATCCCTGACCATACAGTACTCTATAACCATGCACAACGTCAAATGCAGAACAATGCACCGCGCGCCATAATACGAAGGAGGTCATCAGTGACACGTAATAAAGAGTCTCGCGTCGACGTAACAGATGCACACGCTCCGTGCAACGAGCTTCGCAACATTCTCGTTTTAGGAAACTCACAATCCCGTCGTTGTTACGCAAGTAAGGTTAACGACCTCCCAAAGTAATATTACTTTCGTCGATCGAGTCTGTGCTGATAAATCCAGACCTCTTTTGTACGCAGAGTCTCGTTGCAGATGCGGATGATGTCCTGCGTCATGCAACATTTACGACTTACGTTGGCTCCTGTCGGTTTTTACGACGAAACGCAGAGCCCTTCCATCATACTGTCGACTAAACATACGACAAGCTGTAAATTTCACAAACTTCACGAGACCGTAATAAAAACTAAGCTTGCTTTCATAGATCAAATTCCTATTTATAGAACTCTCGTTTTTCGATAGCGTATTTTATTTTCGAAGCTTCAAAAAATATCCGCTGTGTCTGACAACGTTTTACTATTGAATTATATTTATCTCTCAACGAAATGACCGAGTGCTTACATTCGACTTTCGTCTAATTTCTGATAAAAAAAAAGTATGAAATTTCACATGGATGGACTATACTTAAAACTATACGACTTATTTCTTTCAGTCATTTTGCCACTTCCTTCTTTCCAGCCATCTTTTCATCCCGAAATCTCATCCCGAAAAGAGCAACTTGTACAATTCCATGGAGAATGAATGATGCAAGGGAAACGAAAGGATTTCGGTGTTTTCTTTGGGGTGAAAATGAACGACCGGCCCGGCACGGAGGAACCGCTTCCAGGCTACGGGGTCGATCCTTAAAGTTCTTCATACAAGCCGAGAGTGGCATTATTCCAAGCACACGCTCGTGGGCACGGGCCTTAAACCGCATTCTGCGCGACGCCCTGGGGTGCTTTTGTCAGATGACACGCCGGTGAATAATTCACCTGGCGCGCATACACAGCGATGACGCCGCTGGACGGAAAATCGTGATACCACAGCTACCCATAAAACCGGCCCTCCGCCCACTGTTTTCCATCCCCCCGAAATTTATCTTGGCTTATTGTGTTCCCGTTTCTTCGGTAACCCACCCATCGACCACGTACCAGCGAATTGCACAGGTTTCTCGTAACGTCGCCGAGATTTTTCTCTTCTAACAGCTTGAACGCACGAGAACGATTGTAAGATTCGGATTGCGTGCGAGCTTTCAAAGAAATTAAGAAGTTGCAAATGTTTTGGAAGTACGCTCTATTCAATGTATATTTTCGTTGGAATAATTCATGGCCTGATTTAGTTCTTTCTTAACGTTGGGTATATTTGTTACGAATATTTGTACGTAGGTTACCATATATCGGATAAGAAACGAATCCACAAGAAGAAACGGAATCGTAGAAAAGTTCAGGATGAATTCTGAATGTGGAAGAACGTTTCCTAAAACGTAAGGTAGCAATATGAAGATTTAATTCCTTGGAATTTTAGTGAATCGCCCGGACAAAATTTCCTTGTAGAGCTACATTTACAACTTGAATGCATCAAAATTCCCATATCCATCCTCCTCTCGCATTCCAACCACCAGTAAACCAACAAACTCATCTCAGAAACAGCTTCCACGACTCTCTTACCCGGACCCATCAAAAATGCACGTCGACCCGCAGCGTGTTTTCCATTCTTCCCGGAGAATTTCACCAGTCTCGACGGTGTTATTCCACGGGAAATCCGGAAACACAGAGTGACGCTCCTTCGAGGGGAACTCTCGTGGATGGAATCGAAAGACGAATAGCAGGTATTCCAGTGGAAGCGGGGTTTGCCCGATCTGTCAGCCGGCCGAGTACCAGCCAGACTCACTTACGTATGCGTTCCTGTTGAAGGTATTAAATCTCAAATATTTAATATCCTCAGATTTCCCAGCGTATCCGTGGCTGTTGGGAGAACGCGGTACGGGGATCGCGTTGCAAACACAAACGGAAAAGGCATTCGTGCCCTCGTATCCGTGAACGTTGTGACATTATAATCCGCTGTGCTCGTTTACGAGGATCGAATCGAAGAAAGAGACAGGGAGGGAAATGTTGATCCGTCAAAGTCGAAGTGGCGCCGGATCTGAATGGTCTGTGAGGAGAAGCGAGTTTGCGTAGATCGCGTGATTCGCTGGTTATGAGCGAGAATAGGGTAGTACAAGCATCCGTAGACGGTCTCCCGGGTAATGGAATTTGGAAGCTTATCGTAGGTCAGGATCAAGAGGAACGGCACTTGTATCATTCAAGCAGAACGATAGCGAGTTGATCTTATTAGTCTAGGAAGCGTAGAGGATTCTAGTCTAGTTGTATTTTCGTATTTCGTGTTAAGATCGTTCAGAAGAACGATGGATTTGTACAAAGTGGAAGATCGTTGTGGTAAAACTGTGCCACGACAAGAACACAGAGATTAAAATTTGATCTTGACCAAACAGGTTGGATATTTTTGTCGAAGGTATCGACGAGCAAGAGACGTTGATCGTTTCAGAAGCTGAGAATCCCGACGGCGTATCAAAATGTTAAGAACGAAACTTTTGACGAAACGTTGCTTAACATCTCAAAGATGTTGAAAGTTAAGTATTTAAAACGTTTGAAGAAGGCCAAGCAAGAATAAGAACGAGCGCTCGGAGCGATCTATCTCGAATACCCCTGTTCTACGGGACGCGGACTAAAAGCAGAGATTCCCCGAGGAATAATTCCTTAATTCCTCTATTTAATCTTCTTAATTAACCGACTTTTCGTTTGGACGTTTTATTCAAGAACGGGAGACGAACGACGATGACCCACGGACCCAACGACAATGCTTTATCCGACATTATCGTCCAGAAGTTACCTCTACCTTTGAACCGATATAATTGGTTATTAGATGCCGACCGAGGATATCGATCAGAGCCTGCAACGTCACGACCACACAGAGGGGCAATTATCTAAGTGGCAACCCGCTTTAAAGATCATTGGCGACGTATTCGTATCCGTGCTTCGCACCACTGATCGATGAGAAAACCGTTCAACCGGTAACCATCGTCAAAAGGACTCTATTAATTCCATCTCCAATTATCTATTTCGATCTATATTGGAACATTCTCTGCGACAAAATTAATCTTGCCACTGATTCTTCGAAGCGAAACGCGAACCGAATTAATCCTAGACGATAGCAGAGCGTGCGATAATTTTATTTTAGCATGCGGTTTCTACATCCGTACGAATTAGAGGATATAATTCGCGACTCACCAGTGCCTGACACACGTCAATGTGAAATTCTATCTATCCCGGTTCTACAATCCTCTTACATCATCCAGATACACTGATCATTCGTAACGCAATCACGGCAACATCAAATTCGACCGATCATCGATCATTTAGCAAAGTCAGAAGCGAGACGGAGGATCGTCCGATAAATTTAATCCGGGCGTTTCCAATCGAATTACAGCGGGGACATGAAATCCACGGTAGAAACATAGTGTCGATGGAATGAAACTCGAAAGAAAAATATGGTACCCGGAGGAAAGCGTCGTTCACGGGCAGACAATTTCAAAGGCGATTCTTCCGTCTGGCGTTGGTGAGCTCCGACACGAGAGACGATACATACTTCGAATCGGCGAATGCATCGTTTAACATCGCTCAGGTTGGCCATGGTCTGCATAGGGTCGCGTTATTCCCAGAAAAATGAATTTATATTCCCGCCAGTGCCGACACCTGCAACCGCTCTCTCTCTCTCTCTCTCTCCCTCTCTCTCTCTCTCCCCGTCCCTCCTCTATTCTCTTCCCTCTTTCATTTGTCTCGAGGCAGAAGTGGGTGGAGCAGCTTCAAGAGTTGATAAATGCGAAGCCCGAAACTCATCCTACCGATTGCGTCTCGCGTGCGACGAAACAGCAGCCGGATCGCTTTGTTTCCGTCCATGCGCGTTTCGAGAACTTGATGGACAGAAAAAAGGAAGGAACGAGCTATGAGAGACAAACGGATAGAAATTCTGGGGCCGGGCCGCGATAAATGACGCTCTGACAGCGAAAAACAGGGAGGGGGCATCTAGGAATAAAAATGAAGCCTACCGTGTTGCTGCTACTGGGATTATAAGTGTTCAGAATGCAATTGCTTTCAATTATTTCACATTTTGACCGAATACCGCGGTGTTAAAATAATAATGTCAGATTCTGATACGTCGAATCTGACCGAATGTTTAGCTATGGCTATTAGAAAATTACTACGGTCAGAATGGTGAGAAATCTAACAGTGGGAAATATAGGATAAGTGAAGATTTGACTATATTACAGACTACCTACTCCGTATAGCTGATTCAACAGAGGTTCTATAATAATCTGTTAATCTAACTGTAATCCCACATCCTCTGTATGATCCGATTAGGTAGCCGTGCTCTCTGGGTATTCTAAGTGCATTTTCACACGACTCCTATCGATCATAGGAATCCCATTGCTTCTAGGTACAGTCCGATTAGAGTGAGTTCAATCGCTTTTGACCGGGCCAATCGGAGGACGCGTAAATATACTATGGTTTGTACGGATCATCGCAAATTCGCTGCAATGTCCCGCGACATTACGTGTCACCCAAATTACGTTTCCGATGACGAGTCTCGAATTTTTTACCGCGTGATTTCCAAAAAGTGCGGCGTGAAAAAAAATTTTTGTTCTACGTAACTGTCGAGAAATTTTTAGAAATCAACAGAATTTCAACGTGTTCCCTTGAAAATAGTATTAGTATACTATAATGCATATGGGTCGTTACTTCACGGGAAACGACACAGCGCTATTTTCACGTATCAGGAGTCGATAGGTCCTGCCATTAGGATTTCCGAAAATGATCGTCGTGACGTTGAACGAGACACACTCCAACTTCAATTTCTGCGACGCTGAAACTCGCCGGAAGTTTGAACGAGAGCTTTGCCGAAGCTGAAGCTTGCACGGCGCCTTCACGCGCTTTCAACTCGTTCCGGCGAAATTGCCGTTCTATTGCTGTTCCATTCGGCCTGTTGGAAAACTGACGTTTTACTCGGTGAAAAACTTTAGCGAGTCATTGAAAAACACTTCTAGCCCTTCGATAAAATTCCGCCCTGGGCTTTCTAGTGTTTCGCTATTAAGAAACAGACGGGGAGCAAGTGGAAGACAGACAAATAATACAACGTAAGAAAGCGAGGATAAAAATGTGGTGCGAAATGTAAGCAACGGAAAGTTGTTCCGTAAACAAACGTTGGAAAAACACTCGTAGAGAGTTTCTTCTCTCTTCCCTTTCAGCTGTCTTTCTGTGGTTTTCAAAAAAATTATTTGGTCTTAAACCGAGAACCATCGAGTTTCTCTTAAGAACACGAACGTTCGCATCTTCGACACAAACGAAACAATTCCACCACGAACCCATCGAAAGAATCCATCCGCGTCCACGATGAAACCTGGACTCTACGGGAGGCGGTTCGATCTTCCATTCTCTGAACGAGTCTCGCGGCTCTGGTACAAATTTGCGAAACCTATTTTCAGCCCGGTCTCGACGGGTGCGAGAGAATGGCTCTCGTATCTTGACCAGACTCGTGGCGGTTTTTCCAAGGCGGACTTTAGTCCCCGCTGTCCCGTGAATCATAGCGGTTTGGATGCCCCAGGACGCGGCACGTTCTATAAAGTTGGCCAGAATTTCTTCGTGGGCGTAACCGATCCGACCAGTTTCTACACGAGCGTGGAGGAGGTGGCGCATTACGATATTCAATATCCGACGTCGTAATTGCGGTCAAAGTTCCGTTTCGTAGCCCCATGCATCGTCGAAATTTGCATGTATATCACGATTTAGCAGAGACGTGGCAGGCGCGGCGCCACGTGAAGGCCCCTCAACGCTCACGAGGAATTGTTCTGCAATGCAGAGAAATCTCCTTGGAAGTTTCGATCCTGTAACCGCGTTTCGAATTATCGGCTGTCCTACAGGTAAAGTGTTACTCTCCTCGTGCAATAAGGTCCGAACTCGGCTCCTATTACTCGACCGACTTTCAGCGTTCGAACTTTGCTCGCTGTGTCACGGAATACCGTGCGCTGTTGCAACTTCGTGGAAGTTGCGAGGTCGCAAGGTGGTAATTCGTGGATTAATAATGAATGCATTGCAAATGCATTTACGGGAATTGTAAATATGCAGACACGTAGCACTATGATATGAAAATACGTACGAAATAAAAATAAAGCACTTATGGATGAAACAAACTGTTATTTAAATTCCATCTGCTAGTTGTCATTGTAAAATTATGAATTTGCATAAAAGTCTGTAGCCCGATAGTGAGTTAATTAACGGTTCGTCTTGAATATCGTAATCAATAGTTAGTTCTTCCTCCCTTTTCTTTCCTTTCCCAATTAATTACGCTTCTACAAATATAACACTTAAAAGTAGACCATAGAATGCCTTCTCCATGCCAATTATCCATTACTCTACTTGAAACTTGTTATTTTACTTGGAACTTGCAGTAACACGAAGAACGACAAGAGGCACTACTTGAGCTAACCTTGAAGTTTACCAGAACACCGGATCTCTCATTTTCTCGTCGATCTTTCTCGATAGGGAGTTCTCCTTCGCGAAGCTGTCCAAGCGTATCGATATCTTTCTGCTCGCAGTCCATACGATTCGTTGCCATGGTGGCAACCGACGATGCTCGTGGATTCCATTCTTTAGATGTCATTCAAATGCGCAGCGAAGGATCAACCAGCCGGAAATGAGACGGCCAAACACAAAAAGATCTCTTTACCGAGCGCGAACGCGAGAGATACCTACGGAACGACTGCCCCCACATCGTCCAGACGATATCCTTTTCCTTGCAGCCTTCTTCCAACGTTCTTAGACGCATCGTTCTCGACTTATCTTTCGAAACATCTCGCAAACGATCGAACCTGATAACGGAACCTTTCTGTAGATTTTTGACCCCGCGTTCTATCGAAAGTCCAAAGATGTTCGTGGCTCGGAAATTCTTAGTAAATTTCGAATTCGTAAGTTTCAAACATTTTTAATAAATTCTTATTCTCTGCGTTCTAGGTTATTTCTTCGGTAAATTTTGGTAAAAAGATATTTATACATTTCTCTAGCACCGATTCCGCGCCCAAGCTTTTAAGAACGAAATTTTTATATTCGATTTACAATATCTGTTCTCAAACTATGGAAAGTGAAACGCGTTGAAAGATCAGGTATTAACTTTGTTAATAGCTTTTTCAAAAACAAAAACTGGATCGTTAACACTCTTTATTTATTGTTGATTGTCATCTAATCGATACGATTGTCGTGTGTATGTAACGAACCAGAGATAAATTACGAATTTGGCATAGATCTTATCAAGGTAATGATTTGTCGTTGAATAATAACGGTATAACAATTTATCATAATAAATGTTAGTGTATTATGATAGCATGCCATGATATTTCATTGTGAATATTGCATATCAATGTTCTCTGGTTATGTTCGCTTCGGTGACATGGATGAAATTTTGCCATAAATGAAATTGATTACGATACATCCACCCACGGCTGATGTTTCACCGTGAACTATTAAGACTAATTAAGGTCGTCCAGCTAGTAAAGAGGCGGCAGAAAGATTCCCACTAGTACATAGGCACTCGCATTCTTAGATGCGACAAATTAATCCATATGAAGTAATAAGGCTGCTCCTGAACCTTGGCCCCGCTACCATTACGTATTTAAGTGGCACGCCACGATGACGTTCGCTGCAATAATTGTCGTTCCCTCTGCTTGCGTAACTACGTAGTCGTCGTTCCTGTTTTTATTGGGCGCGTCCGTCGATTTCGTCGTTTAATTAATTAAAACGCAACCATTAATTAAATTTCGTAATTTAATTAGCCGACCACGTTCGTCTGTTTCAAAGGAAGATTTATTTTTCATCCGGATTTGGCATTTTCCTGCAAGAAATTATCTGAAGCGTTTTAGAATACCAATTGGAGATTTTAGAATCCCCGTTTCGCTCGGCAAATTGCCAGAGATTTCAGAATTCTGAGAAATAAATTTGTAATACGCTAAGATCTTTAATTTGACGACAGTTGATAGATTAGGTACTTTGCGGTTTCGGTAACGTGGAAAATATTTCAGCGGTTAATGATACAAACGGAATACGTTGATATTAATATTCATGGTTTGGTAAGTAGAATATATCATCCGCGATCGGACAAACGGAACCACCCCTAACTAAACAAGCAGAATAGAGACCATTCTAGGCCATACAAGTAGAACAAGGACTATCAGTGGCCGCCCAGACAGATATTATTCGTAGTTAGACAAGTAGAATGTAGACCATTCCTGATCGAACAAGTAGAGCAGGTCCCATCCTTGATCAAACAAGTAAAACGAAACTGTCTAGTCGAAGACACGCTCTTGCGTTAGAACATCAGAACGTGCAGCTTGGATATCAGTTTCGAAATGCTCGGAATAGACCTCGAAAGCTGTCTGTTACGCTTGTAAGATTTATTTTCAGCGCGTAATTGTAGGTTCTATGGTACGTAAGCGGCGAAGAAAGAAAAAAAAGAAAAAAATGAAGAAGTGCGATGTATTCCATTTCAGCGACGTTCTTGTACGATCCGACGTGGTCGTCCACGTTCATTGAACATGGCTCTATTGTCGTGGTTCACTCACCCTCGAATACTCGATTCACCGTCGATCGGCTACGTTCGTGAAACGTTTTACCAAATTGGGTTGAGAGACATCGTGGAAGACATCGAAATTATATGTCCAATGGACGAACCTACGTCGCGGAGCCTGCGATAGCTTACATCGAAGCCATTCAACTGGAAAAAGACTCGCTGTGTTCCGAGTTTCGACAAATCCTTCTAACAATACCAAGGAAAATACCTTTTTCACCAAATCAGGTCGAAATCCCGCGGGATAATACAATTGCACTTAGAAACTGTCTTACGAAGAAACGCGCCCAACTGGTAAGCATCGTAGTGATAATTTCGATGAAAGTTCCTGGTATTCACCGAAGATATTCTTCGTAAAGGTATTTATCCTTTTATCATCCCTATATTAAGCTTCCACGTTGAGAGGATGAAAATTGCCCTGAAATTTCAAACGTAGTGGACACATTCAGGCGAATTTCGCACCGTTGCACGACGAATTGATTCGCTCGAAATACTATATCCCAGAAAATTCGTACTAAATTCCTTTCTAAGTTCCAAAATCGTTCATATTTATCCTTATGAAAGGAACAAAGATTCACAACGACGAAATACCATCCAATTAGCGACGTTTTACTCAAACGTATCGTCGTACAAAGAGCACCGCATTTATACCATATTCGCTATTGAATTTCGTTGATCCGCTCCAAGTATCTTCGTCCTGTGCTCGCAGAGAGAAGAGCAGCTCAGCTCGACGGCTGCACACGAATGTACAGGTGCAGCTCGTGTCTGGCGGCGCAGTGGAGCGAGGACTGCGTGAGGCAGTCACGTAGTTGGGGACTAGGTGAAACGGGTTCGTGAGACAAGGATCGGTCGGTAGTCCTGCAGTTAGGTGGCTTCTCCCTGTCGATGGGTATTGTGGGTGCATTGACTTATCGACCAGGCTAGGAAGCATGGTTCTGTCCTACGATGGATTGCGGTTACGTCTGTTGTTCCGGTAACGAGGCTCCCCCTTTGCCCGCCCACGCGTCCGCCGCCCCCGGTTCCCTGTCCGTCTTTGTCGTTTGAACGCGTCTACCGACGTTCGAATGCACGTCATTACCTGTCAACGCCGGGATACCGCCGATGTCTCTGATAAGGGGCAACGGGGACGGAGAAAACTGGAGAGAACCTTCTCAAGACGCGTCGATCCGGCGAATCCCACGTCGGACGACGGGATGACGTCCTTCAATTTACGACGTGCTCGTTCAGCCCATGATCTTCGCTTCTTCCAGTCTCCTCCGTCTTACTGTGCTACTTTCCACGCGGCTCTCAAGGGTTTCTCACTCGTGGGTATTGTAAGTATCGTTCATTGTTTCCATTTAAACGAGGGTACACGTAAATCGTCCCACGCCTCGCGTTTTGACTCTTCTGCTAGCTGCTTAACGATTGTTGGATATTCAGCATCGTACCCTCGTGGCTGATACGAAATATCGAAGCGTTGCGTATAATTTGTAATTGGAAATCTTGAGCGTGGAGAATCGAAACTAACGTGATAGTCGAAACAATGCTTTTTCTGTACAGAAAAATACCTGTGTTTGTTAGATAATTAATATTAGAAGTACGATCGCGAGTCAAGGGATTAGAATTTCATTGCGAATTACCGGCCCCGGTGAAGATATTATACACGATTTACGTTTCTAAAATGTAATCTCGACAATCGATTTAGACATTTATCTGGAATAACGATGCAAAATAGGAGCTTTTATAGATTTAATTGACACATGTTCGTAACGTTCGATTTGTATCTCGCATTTGCAATCCAACAGTTCTTTATCTATGCGAACGTAGACATTATCATGCCTCGATCTAATTATTATACCATTATTCGTCTCTGTCATCCGGCTCTCCTTAGCAGGGGTTCGAATGCACGTCATTACCTGCCGTCAACGCTAGGATATGTCGGACATATCTAAGAGGGAGGATGACGTATGTGGGAAGGGTGAGCACGGAGGACTCCAGAAGAGCCGCACTGACAGGATTCTGTAAATAAGACAGTACGCAAGAGATAATGGATGCCATCGGTACATGATGGATGCAGAGCTATACGGGATGCGGTATTGCGATTCGATGTCACAAGATATGGACCACGGTAATTTCCTTGGCAGATCCCACGCAATAAGCTTCCTATCTCGTCGAAAATTATCGTGCATTTCACCTTTGCAAAGTCGATAAAAATTTTAAACCTAATGGATAGCGTGCTAGCCACGAGGTATCTGTATAATTTTATGATGGGTACTTAGTTTGACGCGAGCCGCGGTGATAAAACTTCGCATAGAAGAATCCGCAGCAGAGTATCGGAGAACAGTGATAAAAGTAAGTTAAGTAGATTTTGTTAACGACGAAGTTCGAGTACAAAATTATATTTTCTAAAGAAACTTTACCGACCATCCAACTTTCGCTAACGACTTCGTCGACGAAAAACGTTTGTTTTCTCCAATTACCCAGGCCAACGAAAGAGTCTATAAATAACCTTTGTCTCGAACGTCACGCATTACGGCCGAATACAGATAACAGGATCAAAAATTCGAAAAAAATACGCCACATTCTTTCGATCATCTCGAGGAAGGAATTTGATTCGAAGGTCAGAAGCATTTCTCTTCCCTTACTCGCCATGATGCCAGATAAAATAGAGAATGCTGTTTATTTTTCTCCATTCTGTAATCTTTCCCGCGACCTTACAGCCTCGCAGTCGACGAATGGCAGACGCGCGCGAACGAAGGATACCGCGATTCCGTGATCGGAATCGGCAGGCGCCGAGATGACGGTCGCGAAGAAATTGCTGAGAAAATAGAAAGAGAAGAACGACGATATTGATGGAGAGCAAGTCTCGATGGTAGAGCAGTGGGAGGATTGTATTTTTACCTTGACGACAGCGGGAAATGAGAAATAGCGGAGGGCCAACAGAAGAACGCTCTACCATTTCTATGCATACCTCTACTTTTACGACGCCGACTATGCAACCAGAGTATTCCTCGATCGTGAAAATATACCGATCTTATCGCGTATCAAATGTTCGTAATAATCGGACTGCGGATATTCGTCCATTCGTGAGCATCTTAGATATGTAAAATGCGCAGAATATATAAAATATACAGAGATGTACAAAACGCTTAAAGTTAAATGTTTGATATTCACAAAAATGCGAATGAATATCCGCAATCTAGCGATAACGCCATAGATCGGATCGATGCGCCGGTACTTTCTCTGCGAGCAAAGGAAAGAATTAAATCAGTATCCGTTAGAATTTTTCCAGAGAGCGAAGGCAACGCTGTTAAAGGACAGCGTGCGACAAAAGAGCTGTTAGGCTGATGGATGTCATTGGCAGTGGAAATGGAACAGCGTTGTCAGACCGTGGAGAGTTTCTCTGGATTATGTTCGTCTTGGAGAACGTTTCTCAACTTGATAGCGGATGAACGGATTTGAAGGATATTTTAGAGACATTGATTCGATTAAAAACGTGTCTTCTGGGTGCGTTATTCTCGAGATTAAGAGAACGTAACTAATTTTTCTAACGTAAAGTAAAACTTCGGACAACGTCGCTTTTAAACCAACCGTTCAAAAACCAGATGACTCACGCAGCCTGCAACAGAATATCCCGTAACGTGACTCACTGGGTGGTGACCCACATTGCATTAGACACGTCGAACGACACGTAATCAATCACGTTCGGTAGAAAAGAGTCTCCCATGCAAAAGATTACGCAACTTCGCCCTACGCTGTCGCGTGACGCTTTGCTTTTTCCGTCTGACGGCGAAAAAATTAAAAGAAGAATTCGCTTCGAGAAATTAGCTCCGAGAGTCGACAAAGACGGCGATGCTAGTTGACCAGCAAAATCCCAGCCAGTTAATGCAACGTTACCGTCGTACTTCTGGTAACAGCGTCGAACAATATCGTACATCCACGTGGACATTTTTATAACGAAACGATGTCTAGTCGCCGCTCCGTCTTCCTGAAATATCATCGTCGTGAAAGGAAGCCCTTGGAGCGTGCGAAAAGAGATTGGTCCGGCCGTGGTGCTCCAACCACGCGTACGTGTGTTACGTGTAGGCGTGCATCGAATGCAAATCGATACGCGGAAGAGAAAGCGGATCGAACGAGGAGAGCTCCTTCGAGACGGACAGTGGAACGAGATCGTAATGGCGAAAGGAAATGGCCCAAGCAGATGCGATGTTTGCCAGCCGCCCTTAGCTCGATTCACGCCACTGCCCCTTTCACGGTGTTTCCAAGCCCAGGGGATCATTCGATCGCCGACAGAGGCCAAAGCGTTCGGAAAATCTATCGTTGATCGTTTTTGGACCCGACCACCGCTCGATTTCACATCAAGGAAATGAGTTTCCTCGCGCCCGATCCGTGAGACCGTCGATTTCTAGCGTTCGCCACCATTTTACTCTTACTGAACTGAAGGGAAAAATGGCGCGGAACATTTTGCGCTCTCGATCCACGTTCTTACGAATGTGTCTCTCTGTGTCCCTTCAACAAATATTGCTCGTCGTCACGATTCCTTTTTAGCGTGGATCGAACGGTGTCTTTTTATCGCGATTCCAAATATTATTCACCATGCTGCATCGAACGTTCTTCGCTTATCGTTGTGAGGGAAAATTGCGATCAAACATTTCATAAAATAGTACGGAGAAACTAGGCTTTCGATTCGTTACAAAACACGTTTGCTTACGAATGGTTAACTGACCGGCGTTGTTTCAACAAGTTACGTTAAAAACAGCCAAAATTGAAATCCCGAATCCGCCGAGTCAGCTTTAACGCTAAACAGAACCGTGAAATATCGTTCTCGTGTAAAGCGTGTAACATAATCGATTGATTATCGTCAAATATTCAGGGTATTTCGCGTAATCTACAGCACACAGACTTTTAGTCGGCGGGTTTTATTTTCGCGTTACCTTAGCCGCCAACGTTATTACGATCGTCAAAGCGGTATTAAAGGTTTTACGACGCGAGGCAGGAACAGGGGCAACT
This sequence comes from Bombus confusus, assembly GCA_014737475.1. Taxonomy (NCBI): domain Eukaryota; kingdom Metazoa; phylum Arthropoda; class Insecta; order Hymenoptera; family Apidae; genus Bombus; species Bombus confusus. The sequence continues at coordinate 1,855,945 of JACXIV010000065.1, forward strand.
GTAGAGGAGAGAAATTGAGAAAAAAGTAGGAAACGATCGAATCGAATTGTTGGCAAGCTGCCAATATACCGATATTTCGAGTACGTACGCTGATTGAAGCACGAAAGCCCGTTATCATACATTATGCGTGAATTCTGATTAATACATGCGCTGTTTGCCATTCAATCTACCGAATTTATCCATTAGAGCGAATAGAATTTTTCGTGGAATGGCTCGTGCGTATTTACCAGAATCTCCACGAACAAAAAGAAAAAATACATCGATTGTATTGTCGATCCTGAATAAAGCGCGCCCGTAATATCGTGTTAATGAGAGGGAAGATAAAATAAAATAAAATAAAAGAGGGCCGCAGGATGAAAAATACGAAGAACGACCCTTGACAAGTTCGAATCGAAAGAGGGAATACATTTCCTGGCACAAAGCGCGAAGGCTAGTTATACAAACGCCAGGGAAAATAACGGGCTGAAATTTATGTTCGAAATAACCGATCCTTTGGAATTTATTTAGCAGCGAATTACAAACTCGTAATTAAAGATTGCACGCTTGCCAGCAGGAAAAATTTCAATGGAAATGCTTCTTAACACAACGTTTACGCCACGCTTTTATGGATCATACGGACTCGTAATTGAATATATCAAACGAAACGGTTGTTTTCTCGGAAACTTTCAAACGTTGCTACGGAATGTTGTTATAACAAAGTTCTCCGAAAGATGTAACTCGAATAATTAAATGAAATAATTCCAGAGAGACCAGCTTAATTCCAAATTATTTTGTTAAATCCTTTGTATTTTCCGTCGAAATTAACGGCATCGAATACATTTTACAATGTTTTCCGCTTCGGAATAATTTCGAAACCCTTTCTTCGGCAATAATTATATTCTTCCTATGTGTTTGCCAATTAAGACGAATTTTCTTCCTAACATCGGACGAAATAATTTGAAAAAATCCATCGTAAATCGTCGATTAAAAATTCTACTTCCAAAAATCTTCTTCGTCCCTCGATTCCGCGATTTACTCTTTCTACCGGACTCAAACTCATTAACACATCCTAAATGTACCACGAATCGTCGAAATCTGAAACATCGTGAACGGAATTCAGCTACGAATAATATTTAGAGAACGACCATACATCGGTGTCTGTATATATATATGTGTGTGTGTGTGTGTGTGTGTGTATGCAAAGCCTGTTCGAGATGGTGTCATGAATTTAAATTTCCACTAATTGGGACCGCGGTTAAGGCGGATCGACTAATTGCTGTTCGATTCCCGACGAGATCTCCGCGCGGTAGTATGTTTCCTCGAATAATCCGACAATGATTCTTCGATCGACCGTTTCGATGGGATTCAACGATATCGCGGCAGATATTAATTCACGCGCAACGGTTTCCACGGTATTGAACGCGATGTTTATAGAAATATATCTAGCTGCATGAAACTAACGAGCAGCGTGCGTGATCCGCCGATGTTCTTCATCGTATAAATCCCCTGAAATAACGATAACGTCTGTATCATTACTCCGTTGCAAATATATCTGCGATTTCTTCTCCGAGAAATGAATCCCCTGGATTTATATGGTTTTAGAAAATTGACAGGATAATAACGAAGATTTGTTGAAAACGATCTGTCTTACGGTAGATTTCAGGATTCTTTGCTGCTGACTGTCCCTTTGTAGAATTCTGCATAACGATAAACGCTTTAAACCGTTACAATTTTCAGAGGATTTCCCCGCTGGATATAGCATACTCTAAGTGAAAAAAGTAACGCGATCAAATGCTGAATACTTCTTCTATCAAGGATCGGTCAGACCAAGTTTCCAAAAGATAGTAACCTTTTTATCAATTTCGTACTCGTCGAAGTTAAGCTACGAGTCTACATGTTTTCCTGCGATATCCTTTAAGTTTTTGCTGCAATTAAGGCGCGTGATAAAAATCCGTAATCACCCAGACGCTTCTGTTTTCCGATCGTCGGGTTTTCGGCCGTAAATTAGACGGTAAAATTAAAATGACGAGACGCGGCGCGACGCAACGGCTCGAAAAGGGAAAGATCGTATTGAAATAGGCTGTGCTGGCGCGTGAACCGACCGAGAGAATCTCTTTCCACGTGTCATTTTCAGTTTTCGGTTCGCCGGTTATCTACAGCTCGGCTAACTAGAATTCTCGTTCAAGTGGATCTAAATCGTTCGTTCTCTTTTTTCTTCTCTCCCTCTTAGCCCGGCGTCGGATTATCCGGCCAACCAAAAAGAGCTTCACCGAATAGCTTTTAAGCCCAATTATACCTAGAAAATGGCTTCCGTTGCGTCTAATTACCAACTAGAAACTTCCGCTTTCTGGATATTTCTGATATTCGCGATCGTCCGCTAGAAAATCATCTTCGATGTTTGCTTCCGAGACTGGCGAGATATTTTACAGAATCCATCATCTACATATCTTTTGCATATGACGATCAACGATGCCTACATTCTTTTTCTTCTTTTAATTAATCTTCATTTTGTTCTTCGAGATATTTCTTTTTGCCAGCGTGAGAATCTACATCGCGCTTGAGAAAGATTAATTGGTGTCAACGCTATTCTCTTTATATTTAACTATAATTAGCGGCAGGCTGGCCGCGGCTTCGTCCGCACCATATTTGTTTCTACGACAATTTTTGTTTATTACACTCTGTTCGAACACCATCTGCGAATTGAATTTCGAAAAACGCTTCTTCGTCGAACTCCAAATCTCCAGTTTCTGTGGATATGCAGATACGGTTATCCTCTGAGAAAACGACTTACTTCCTTCTCATTTGCATAAGGACTGAATTTCAAAAAACTCTGAAACACGTGTTTGTTTGTTTTTCTCGAGAAGTTCATACGGCGAATTTCACGTTCTCAACTTTAGCAATTCGTAGGATATTGGTATCCCCTATATAAAAATTTACCCCACCTTTTACCCCGTTAGGGTCCGTACTTCCAAAAATTCTTCCTTGTGTCATGCCCACGTCATAAAGAAAATATAACTACGAGTGATACAATCACGTTTGCATTTTAGATACACGTACAGATTAAGACGCAAGTAATACGAAGATACAAACTTACTCTGACCTACGACAAAGCCAATAAGACTACATGTTAGAAATTTCTTCGAGATCGATGTAATTGTTTCTAAATTATTAACCAGTCGAATCTTGCTACGTTCTGTTCGGAAGGAATTCAAAGTACAAACAGTATCAGGATAGAAATGGGGATTTTCCGCGATGGCGCGCAATAAAGCCAAGCAAGATTTCCTTTAATCCCATAAAAGATCGTGTAGTCTCATGGCAGTCATTAGCTCGCTTTTTTCGCGACATTGTCGATATAGTCGCGTCCTTACGGCCCAGTAAAATTATACAGCTGCAGTTTGGCGTACGTGGCACGTGTGCACGCATTATCGAAGAAGCATTATGCAAACTTTCTTCGAAAACAATTACCGGTCGCCCCGGAACGACGATACCCTCCCGGGTGAAATTTTCCGCGAAAGCACCATGCATCTACATATAAACGCGTTTACGTGACCGTGTTTAATTTGCCCAGGTTCACGACGAGCTTGTTTCCTATCAATCGGCTTCGATTCGCCCTTCTTCCAACGTAAAATTTTAGCATTTCTCCGCGCCATCGTGTAAACGTTTATCGCCAATTTATACAACGCGTTCCACGCTCCCCTGTCCGAACCTCGCCTATCTCATCTACAAACAACAGTAAGACTGAAGAAATATCGCGCAACAAAAAGTACATAAATTCTTCGTTAGAAAACTACAATAAAAATATGAAATAAAGAAGATATCGGGTACGGAATACGCTCTTCGATAGGGAATAACTGGAATTTTCGCACACGAAGGTGTGTTAAGTATACTTACCTAACATACGTATCATGATATAGTCACTTGTCGTATAACCTATCGTCTTCGTTTGTTCGAGCGTCAAGGATTAAATATTGCGACATTTGTAATTAGTCGGAGCGATAAAATAGTCGAAAGATCACTGGAACACCGAAGACCTGGAAAATTGGTGACTCGTGACAGCGTTGCATAAAAGGTGTCATTCCTTCGCGGAATAATTGCGCGTCGAATTTTACGACGCGGATGCTTTAACAACCGTCCAGCCAATTTCGATGGTAATAAAACGTGTCATAAATATTGATTCGTCTAAAGCCTCTGGCCGATTCTTATAAAACGACGGTCCAGCAAAGAATCCATATAATCCGTTGGAAACTTTTATTTCGCTATTATTGAGCTCGCTCATCTCTATTCCCCGCGACGGATTTTTATTCGTCCTGAAGCAACTTTAAAAACGTTCGCAGCTTTTTCGCAGCGCTAACGTAAATTTACTGCCGGCCACCGCTGTCCGGATCAATAAATCCTCAAAACGTTTGAATGCCAGGTTAATAACTAACAAACTACCGGTACGGATCGATAGTTCTCCGGCGATCGCTCGTAAAAAGTACCGCGAGTTTGTCTACTCGAACCTTCAGTGGGTAACAATTGACCCAATTAACGGCGTGCATGGTTCGGGCTTCGTTCGAGCATGAAGACTCGCAACGAAATAAATTCTTACGACGTATCGAGGCCTCTTGCGCAAGGAAACCATCGCCGTACTACATGCGGTCGCGTTTGGCCTTCTACGTCTTCTGGATACCTAGCTTTTTGTTTTCGTAGCGAGCGTTCTATTTGAATCGTAGGAAGGAACGAGAGAAATGGTAGCGTTGTTTCAACAGTACGTTTTCCAGGATGGAGATTGAAACGTGAGAATACCTTTCATATTCGAATTTCATTTTGCTGTTAAAATACATCCGCTTTCAAAGTTTCGGTCGGACAGTTATAAAATTGGCTTTAGTTTAGCTTTAGCGGGTATAAAGTTCGACGAAAATGAGAGTATCGTATAATAAACGCACTAAGAAATCGTATTTCTACAATAACACGGGAATCACCGCGCAGCTGAAAGCCAGACGAAAATAGAGAATTCTAATTTGATGTATTATCGATTTAATCAAAAATCTGTGTGCCTTTTTCCAAGTTTTTGTCCGCGTTTTGGGAAAAATAGGTGCTCTAAAAATTTTGAGCACATGTGCAAATGTCTGAAATGTTATGAACTATTTCAACTTAGAGACTATTTAATTCGTTTCCGCCGTAAAAAATAGACGGAATCTGAGTAAAACACGTATACCGTATTAATTTCGAATGATCGACGAGCTCCGAGCAGAACAAAAAATTTCATTCAGGAAAGTTTCATGTACCGAAATTGGCATAAAATAGTAATTTTACGCGGAGAGCTAACTCTCGTATTCGAGTGGTTGCTGACACCAGGGTGTTGGCCGAACGACAGGCTTTTCCTGTCTTTACGACAAATCCGATCCAGCGGTTGCCACGCTCCTCCGTTTCGCTGGCTTACTCGTAAATGCGGCGCGTTTAGACGCTGCCGGTTGAATTACACGATGGATGCGGGTGCTAAACAAGGGCCGTAACTGCCCGGATTCCTGGGATTGCAATTGCATAATGCATCTCGCCGCGGAGTGTCGATCATTCGGCGCGAACACGTCTACCAGTCTAACGGATCGGTGATGGTCCACTACTTGGTGAAACGAAATGGAGATCGATGCGAATCGAATATTACGAATAGCTTCTGATCGATCGAATTATGCAAATAGATTGTGAGATAGTCCCAATGTTTATGCAGAGCAAATTTTCGACGAAACGCTTGCCTAAAATTTACAGCTTCCAGCGTCAAACAGCCGCATCGTTCGAACTGTACTTTTTCTTGTAAACCGTTCTTTGTCGCCGCTATCACAGACACGACTTTTTCCGTCCCTTTGTTAACTAATAGATCGAACAGTCCACCAGGCACCTCGTTTCCCTATCATCGACCTTCTTCCAGATATTCGCACAAAGGGAGATCGTTGAGCGAGATACGAATAAGGTTTCGCAATTATCCAGAAGATCACGCGTACGCTCAAGCAGGTCGATCCTTTTTTCTCTCGGCAATCAATTTTCCAAGTGATCCGAAAATATCTCGTAGATCGCCTATGAGCATCTGCATTCGAGGAACTTCCTCGTACAGTTGCTCCTGTAATTAGTGAAACTCGTTTACGCCGCAAGACAGGTAGTTTCGTGGCGGAATCGTTATAACGATCTCTCTCGACGTTTCTGTACCTGAACCTGTAAGTATGTATGCGTACGCGAGCTGTATTGGAGGAGCGAAATTGTGCGAAAGAGGTAGCAGGCCAGCGAGACGAAGAGCGATTTCTGATGGGCCAAGACGTGGTCTCTGACCACTTTAGGCCACAGAACCTACGAAATATCGTGCACAGAGAGTGGCCCCGATCGCGCCACTTCGCGAAACTGCAGACCTATGCATCGAGTATTTCTGAGCATCGACCCACGCGCAGGATAAATACAGTTTCGTGGGGCGGCTGCATCTAACACCGGGAGGACCATCGAGATTTATTATCCAATTTATGTCGCTATTCGGACCGATGTCGCTTGAAAATAGAACGTTCCCGGGGAAATTAACGCTTCGCTGTAACCAAAGACGGACGATATCGAATATTTCGGCTATTTAAGATCGATGTATTTAATTAATCGATATATTGACGATAGACTGATAATTGACAATCGACTAGTTAATTTAGATATTTTATGTACTTTTACATAGCTCGCGCGTACTGTACATTTTTACACTTTCAAATTTACGCTGATGAGCAGGTACCGCTCGTAATCCTATAAAACTGTGCCGATTAACACGCGTACGAGGCTCACGGCGATCGAGGAACGATGTCGATGCTCGGAAGTAATTATAATTGATCCGAATCCACGGCGATCGGGGAGGATCCGTAAGACAATTCGAAGACGCACACCTACACGCTCGACGAATATTTGCCGACTAACTAGAACAGAGATTCTATTACCACCGATTCCAGGGCTTCCCTCGACGCATTTGAAACCTAATCCAATTTCATATCCAACGTACGTAGCCCGAGCGTGCATGTCGAGTTCGTCGAACTTTTTTCTCCTTTGTCCGCTCGACGATGGCTATATTTCTTCTTAACGGCGTTTGTGAGTTAGCAATTTCTACCTAACTTACTCTTTACATATTTCCTATTTTTCTCTTTTCTCTTCTGGTGTTTTTTTCTCTTTCTTTTTTTTTTTTTTTTTTTTTTTTTTTTTTTTTTTTTTTTTTTTTTTTTTGGTCGAACTTAAAAACGGACAAAGTAAGAAGATCAGGGAAAGACAAAGCAAGAGAAACGATCTACAATTTACTAATCTACAATAACCGATTGAGCGATTAGCTGACTGAGAGGGAATGCCAACTTCTAGTATTTGGCTCTTCGTATTTCTCGTTATCTTCCGTTACTCTAAAAAAAAATTTCCCCAATGAAAAGAATTAACAGCAGGAACGTAATGTATTTACGGGCCAGCCAGACTAATTAATCCTATTAAAGCACGTCGATCCTGTCGCCCTTCTTTCGTTCGGAGAATAATCACGTTCGTAGGTATCGAGAACACGTGCCACGACCAGCCGTCCGTTTCTTTTCTATCTCCGAAGATCGACCGATCCGCGCACCCGACGGAAAAACAATCCAGCGAGTTTCCTCTGGTCGTTAACACCGGTGAAACGAGACTCGGGCGCCCGCCGGGAAAATTCATTCGATTGTCAGAAAAGTTTAAAACGACTTGTCACGAGCCGACCGACGCCCGTGCGTCTTAACTGCTTCCCTGTTTCGAGGACTTCGAAATCCTTCGAGGCAACTCGACGACATAATAACGACAATTATCGTTATAAGTTCGTGCGAGCAACTTTCAACGAACTCGCCGTTTAATTTGTCGACGAGGCTCGCAGACGAGGTATACGAAATAGCCGCCGGTACGCAAAATTTTTCGCGGCAACTTTCTCATCTCGGACTGTCGAGAGAACATTTTTCCTCTTTTTCTCTTTTCTTCTCGTTTCTAATTTTTTTTTTCCTCCCTTCCCTTCCCCTGCGTCGCAAATTTCGTGTACAAATATCGTAGTAAAAACAGGTTCGTTGAAGCACTCAGTCGCGAGGGACGCAATTTCACGTGGGAAACTTTTCAGAATCGCCGCAATTAACGAAACTCGTTTAGAGCCGCGGGAAAAGTCCGCCTGGGCACCGATTAAAATTCAAGCTTCCGGCGAATTTCCGACAGCTGATTCTTCCGGCGGTTCTTTTATCATTTCGAAGGTCGAGATCGACGTCGTGTCTGACGATCTTACTCGCGCCGAAACGACGACGATGCAATTAAAACGCGCTAGGCTCGCGAGAAGTGGGAACTCAGTCGCAGTAGATTCGTGCGTGACTGGTCAGACGAGGGGAAAAAAAAGTATCGCGTCGCGGCATTGACTTCGGCTGCGTCCACGAGTTTCGTTCTGCTACTTTTCCGCTTGTGCTCGTTTCAATTCACACGTAGTAGGTAACTTTTGTCGACCGTTCGATTGACATCACGTTCACGATAATGTTTCTGTGTAGCGTATCTCGTTAACGACTGAAAGCACTCGAAAGTCTGCTTCCTTTCCATTGCCATTTCCTTCTTTTTTTTTTTTTTTTTTTTTTTTCGTCAGTTTCAACCAGAATTAGCCGCACTTTCTATTAAATTTCTACGATTAATGGATTAACTGGGCTAGGCAGTCGCGCATAAGAACCTCGCATTAGGCTGTTTAAGTAATTATATCGTTTCCTCGATAATTCGAGGCAACGTGTAAAACGAAACGACAGGAAAAGAAAGAATATAAATGTCTTTTATTCTTAAAAGAGTTTACGGGTTTTCTTTAATGTTTTAACGTTTCCGTTTGCCAACCGCTTTCGCGGAATCAGATCTTCTTACGATAAGAAGCTTTCTCCTCGTAGTTTTACCCATCATCCGCGTAATTAATAATTCAATTTCATTACCCGACGATCGAAGTATCTAAAGTTTTGCAGCGAGCGGATAAATGATAAATCGATTGGGTGTTTCAGGTGACATCCACTTTCAACGTAATCATAATTATTAACATGATGTAACGAGGAACTTTCAATTGACTAGAAACGATTACTCGTCTAAAATATTATGTCTTATTCTTCTTCTACGTTTAACCGGAAACTCTACGACAGAAAATATGTTTCACGAATATCCCAGGCGTTTCTTTTCCCCGCTCATCGACGATACGGGAGAAAATTGCCGCCATTAGGAATGCGAAAAACAAAATGAAACGCGTCAGAAGCTAGAAAACGAATTGACAGCGTACGAATGCACGATAGAACTGGCGTTCTATCGACGTTACACGAGAATTCACCTTATCGCCGTAAATCGCTAGGATTATTCACGAGCTCAGCGATCACGAGGCAAAACAACCGCAATTACACGCTCTGAATCATCGATGATCACTGTCATTCCGTGGTTAATCGAGATCTAACCGTGGAAGCGTCTAATTATTACTCGGTCGACATTTATATCCACGTATTACTCTCGCCTCATCCGCATATCCATAATTACTCCTAATCTTCCTCGAAATATAAATTGTCACGGGAATAGCGCAAATAAACGGCTGGCAGAAGGCAAGACGAAACAAATAGCAAAGAAAATACAACCAGCTTTATTTCGATAAGCGTACGTACTCATCGTCGACCGATTGCTAGATTTTTAAGAAGACAGGAAAATTTGGAAGAAAAGTTTCCTCGCATGACGAGAACCGTCGATCTTCTATCGGTTCAATTTCCAAATTTACGACGAGAATGTGCAGCAGTAACGTGATACCAGAGCCGTAAGATAATCGAAATCCCGTTCGGCAGTGACAGAGCATGAATTCTTGGGTATAGGTCAGCCTGACATTATCCGCGGCAATCAGAGACACCGTGCGCACATCACAATTTAGCAAGCGTTTACGAGCGGCACGAGCCACTGTAAAATTGATTTCGCAAATGCCCGTGGAACATGTCTCTTCGCACAGTAGTACAGCCATTAAAGGTTAGCTGGCTGGAATTTCAGCCGCGTATCGCAAGCATTGTCTAACTTCGAAGGAGAAAGAGACCAAGAAACTGCGAGTGTCTAATTGTGCTAATAGCACTAAGAGAAAAGAGTTTGCGTGATAGTTAGAAATTAATGGAAATAAATAAATGGCCTTGGAATAATGAAATTTTTCTACGACGGAAATTTTTATCGTTGCCATTTAATTGGCAATGTTCTTTCCCGTTTAGATATTATATCAATATTAATCTCGTCGGATCAATCGGACGATCGTTGTCTCTTATTAAATGTCTTATTAAATGTCATTAACGATATTTTCAGAATCTTTCTACGATTATTCAGTTGCGCAGGATTACCACAGCATCAGTCCCAATTAAACGTACCGTCCAACTTTCCTGACAATTCGACGAACTTGCATTGCTTCTGGTAGCACGGGGCCCACGCTGATCAAGCGCGTTAATAATTGCCCCGGTACGAGCGAAAACAGTTACAGGATGCAAACCACGATCGTGAACTGCGCCCGAGCAACAACCGCGACGTCCACTGTTTGAATAGGGTTAAATTGAATCGTTCGCTCGGTCGCGCCACCGTGACAAAGAAGAAGAGAAGACATTCGAAATTCGTGCAAGTTCGCCGAATGAACGTCGATGAAACGAAATTCTTTTTCTCTGTCTCTGTCTCTCTCTCTCTCTCTTTCTCTTTTTCCCTCGTTGTCGCATCGACGAAACGCGATGTTCGGATTTCGCTGACTACGACGAACAGTTTGTCCGGCCGAAATTACGAGTGTTGGGCCGTGTTCCATCGGCAGTCAAGAGGGACATATCGATTGACGAAACATCGAACAGTGACTTTGCAGCGTTCAATGGATGCCGGCGTTAATGGAGGCTTTCAACGTACGCGTAAACATTTACAGGAAATGCATCCTGATTTCCTGGGCATCGTTAAACAACTTGATCATAAATCATAACGCGTTGTGTATTTACCCTTGCGCTAATGATGCACAGGACGATGCTTTTCATTAAATAATTGCCCGCATAGAAAACAAGCGAGTACGCGATCACGTTCGACCGTGTGGAAATCATTGGCCGCCAGTTTATTTCCGTAATGGATTCGTTTGCTTCGTTTCCTTCATTTGTCTTGCCTTACCTGCAACAGAAAACGGAAGTTCCATTTGATTAATTAACGCGATAAACGGAATACGCTGTTTTTGGGCAAAGTAGGTTAAATACACACGGTGTTTCGTCTAATTCGAATGCCCCGAGCATCTCGTTCGTTGGCGATGGAAAAGAACGCGAGAGAAATATGTTATTTGCTTCGAAAAGCTACATACCATGGTATATAAAAAACATTTGGTAAAATATTTTTTTCCACGAGAGTTTGCAATTCCAGGAACTTTTCCAATAATTTTAAAACAATAATTTCCGAAACTCCCGTACCACTCGCTCCATCGCTGAATCGACAGCGTAAGGCGAATAAAATACAATCCTCTCGATCAAGGGATAAAACTGTGCTTAAATTCTCGCTTTCGGATTTGTCTGTCAAAGGATATCGGTCAAACTATGCAGAAATTTTCGCGAGTAAAAAGCCATCGACAGGGTGGAAATGTTTTCGCGTGTTTAGCATAACTGGAAAACCGATCCAGGATGCGCAGCAGGTAACGAGTCGGTGGCGTTAGATCATGTCCGGATGGCTCGAAAGCTACCACCGGCGCAGCTACACCGACACGGATAAGACCTGGCAGGTGGCCAGCCTTCGAGATATTGCACATGTTTCTTCGGCCGCATTTGCATACCAAAGCCCCGTAAAGTGTGAAACTATTGCCGGCGAAGCCGATCCGTAGATCGCAGATTAAACGGTTGTTCGCGGGCTGCAACCCCTTCGCGCCCATTCTGCTCCGCGCTTCTTCCTCTCTCCTCTACTAGATTCTCCTCGATTTTCCCTCCCCCCTTATCTATCGCGAAAAGAAAACCCCGACGGCATTACATCCGATGCCTCTACCTGGTTACGCGTTTTTCTTCGAAATACTCTCAGCGGCAGTAAATATTTACGCGACTGCGTACGCTCGAGATATCAAACGTATCTTTCTCGGAGTTTATTACATTATCCGATCGCTTTTAACAAACGAGCTCGTGAATAGAGCCGACGAGAAACAAACAGAGAGACAAATATTTAGATGAATTCTATTTTTCGAAATTTTATATACGACGCTGCTCTCATACAGTATATCTAAATTCTATTTCTGACAAGCACAGGAAATTTCCGTCCTCGTATGTATTTAAAGGGTCGACCCTGCTATTTTCGCGACACGTAACCGAAATTAGCTTACGTCTGAATTCCATATCGCCAGAAATTTAACGAAAGAGCCATATTTTAGCGCCAGTGTATTTACACAAAGTGCAAACACACGTTTCGCGACCCATTACGTTCGATTAATTCGTCACAGTTTCGCAAGCGTGGCAACCGAGGCACGCCACAATTAACCACAATCAGCCCTCCCCCTTTCTCCTGGCAACCACCTTAAGAAAGGGTTACGGGATCGCCAGGTGTTACCGAACGAGCAAACGAAAATGTCTGGCATCGAGCGAGTCCCGGAGACACGCGATCGCATAACGAACGAACGAAGCGTGGTTAGCCCCGTGTTATTCGCGTTAACACGTGAAAGTAACTGGATGGCGCGGCCCACGATATTTCGCGGTGTTTCACGGTCGACGTATGGCCGTCTCGGCAATAACAGTATCGCAGATACGCGACTCGATAACACGCGTTAACGTTTCGTATGTGGCGAGATTGGTGGAGAGCCGTTAACAGAATTATATCAAGTCGCAGCGGAGGATCTTCGCGGTCGGCACCGTAGCTGAGTTATTAGCTGTTTCCCTTCAGAATTAGCAGTAAATTAGCATACCATTAACGCCAGGCTGCACGCACTCGGGATACTCGATAATCCTCTAATCCCCGAGTTTATCTTCGCGTGATCCCATTATCGCCATGTGAAACGGCGTACAAGGCCTGCGAGTACGTGTTGCTTTTCGAGCACGAAGAATACTTGCAGCAACGGGAACGTGTGTACGTGTGTGTATGATCGTTCGTTTCGCCGGAACTACCGCTTGGTTGGCACCAAGTTATGTTCTTTCCAACGATCCATCACACGCTTCATGGGCGTATCTCTCGTCCGGAAGAATTTCAACCGGTCGAGGTATCTTCTGCCGCAGAAAAATTGATTTTTCCATACGCCATTGCTATTACGCGTATCGTCTATTAGGTCATCCAGTAAGTTCGTTCGTTCGTTCGTTCGTGTGCGCGCCCGAGGATGAATAGTCTCAACGATACGATTGGAAACGATTGAAAATCGAGCGAATGTTTATGGAAATGGACGTCGGTTGCGATTGAGAGAACGGGGGTGGATATGCGATGTCGAGTGAAAATTTGGCTGCCACGTGGTGAGAACATATGTTGCATATGTGAGAAAAACGAGAGAACTTCGTGTGCAATATCGAAGAATTACGAGTCGTAGCAGCGTAGACTAACGGTAAACAGTCCAGACTAAACTGGATTAGTTATTGGTGTTAAATGTTCTTATTGACTTCTGTAACCTCGCTTGGAATGTTCCTAAAATGGCACACCGCTGTGCTCGACAGCCGTAGGGTGGAGTTTCCCAATTTGGGGCTTTTGGCGATTCTAGGGTCGTAAATTTAGTTAAGCACCCGATCCACGCTATACAGAGAAAGATTCGAACGTAAAATTGATTAATGACTCTATAAGTAACGGTATAATAACGATAAAATAAGCGTGTATTTGGTCTCTGGTGTGTTGAAATAAAATAAATAATTTAGTACATTCGTAGAACATTGTATTTTTAATCATTCACGCGCCAAACCGCGAAATGTAGGTTTCCAGGTGCACGAAGTGGAGGGCATAGGTCAGATGACTTTAAAAGATACACGTATGCCGTAGACATAATCTTCTCCTCTCATCTATTTCAAGATTATGAGGGTTATTTAATGTTCCTTTCTAATGGAAGCGAGTTCCTTTTACGTCTTTCGCACGAAGAAGATAACGTCAAGATAAAGTATACCGAACGTTACATCTATCTTACATACCCTACTTCGTCTTTTTAAATTAAAAACGATATTTAGAAACGGTTCTAAATGTCGCGCTGTCCGCTGCGAGATAACAAATCTTCGAGTCTTGACAATTACAGTATCGAAATTTACAAACGCCAAACGAGTTCCACGTAACTTTTCAACATCTACGGAACCATAAATATTTCTTTATCAAGATCGCAGTAGCAATGCATTATTTACTCTCAGCCGCAATACCATAGACGAACACACACAGGAAACTGCGCAATAATCGCTTTTTATGCGGAAGACCGCTCAGCTATTTACGCGGAATAGTCGCGTTTCAGTAAGTTTACGATTATTGTTTCGGTTCGATGACGCTTTACGAAGCACGTAAAGACTATCACAGCGCTGAGGAACAGCGGCGAGGCCGCCTGATTCTCCTAAGAAAACCTATTAACGCGTTCCATTTTACAACAGCGAGATTATCGATTCTCGTTGCACGCGGGGACTACAGGAAACGCCGACGAAGAAACAACAGCGATCATCGTCGCGAATAGCCATGAAACATCATTCGAACGACAATGGTACCTTTAAGCTTTTTTTCTGTTTCGACACTCGCCCTCTGTTCTTTCGATTCTCGTAACTCACAGTTGCGTAACAACTTAGAGGAAAATCTTGCAGGCTAAATAAAGATTCGAGCTCGTGGGAAGTAACAGAAATTGGTAGCTTGATACATTTAATCCTAGCAACGACAGAATTACAAATAAACGAAGACTGCTATTCTCACCCTTTCGCGTTATTGCAAATATATACATATATTTCCCTCTCGAACGAAACTTCCGATGTAAGTCCAATCAAACATCGAAGACATCTCGGAACTGGGAAACATTTCCGTCGTAACGGGTTCGCCTGGTAAAATCCCGACGGGGAACCGAGGTATTAATCTGCTTGTAAGCAGGCCGCGCAATTCCTCGTCCCGGAGAATCGTGCTTAATTCGGAAACGTCTTCCGGGAGGGCGTTTGAGGGCGACCAAGAAAATGGATGTTTCGTGGCGTTTAGCTGTCCTCGTTCACCTCGAGATGTAGAGCTCGTGAGAGCAGCACCGACGACGACATTGCATGCAAACCTGGATGCTGTGGCGAGGCCGCGAGCTCGCGCTACGTTAAGCGAAGGCGCGCTAATTTCGACAGGGAGAGTACGACGTCCCGGTCGGGTGTATTCAAAGTTTCAAGGTCTCCGCGGGGAGGTATTCCGACGACGAGTGGTCGATGTAAATTTTGACCTCCCGGAGCGCGAGGTTCGCTGCGCAAGGAAAATTCAACGGGATGAACGTGAGACACCGAAACGAATGGACGCGACGAATATCGACGATATCGATGTCGTTCTAGGCACGACCGGTTTGTTTTCTGATTTACAATTTCCCTGGTCGCTTTTCGTCGTCCGGCGATTTACGGCACAGGCCTCTTCCACCTTTAATTAATTCTAAGATAAGCGATCGATATTACGAAACGTCTGGACTGGCATCGTACCAGCATAGATGAACCGTATCTGTATAATATTTCTGCCTTTCGTTATACCTCGTTACATGTGAATATTCGACAAAGATTTTCCTCCGAAAAGCTTGACAACGTGCATGTCGTGAAATTCGTGCGGCGTACTGCAGCCAGGTGAAGCGTTAATTTTATCTAGAAGCAACATTTAACCTGCCATTTCTCTAAACCTTCTTCTTCGTTCTTCGCCTCCTCTGCATCTCTCCCTCTCATTCGCTGTTACCTCTTAACTCGTTTCCGGAAATGGAGTTCAGTCGTGGGTCACGTTCGCCGCTATTTCTCTGGATTGTCGTAATTAGGATTCAGCCCAGTTCGGCTCGGCTTCGGCGAATTTATCCCACTTCCGCCACTCCGGCTCTTTCCCCGGGTTCCGACTGGAAGAAACTTCTGTGCCCGCCGTGCTTCTCCGTCTGCCGCGCTTGTTTCACGTCTCCCTCTTTCACTGGCTCGATTCTCTTGGAACGAAGAGGAGGACATGTTCCCTGAGAACGAATCTGTGGGTACCATCTGGTAAGCGAGAAGAGTCGAAACGTGTCTATTCGAGGCGCACGTACCGGAAGGATTCACTGCATCTGGCTCCTTATCTCGCGAATAATCCGTGATTTAAGATTCCACCAACGATAACGATTAACTCACGACTCTGTACATATACCCGTAGGAATTAGGAAACTTTCCGATTTTATGAACTATTCGGAAACTTCACGTGCCATCCCAACGGAACTGCCATTCACGCGATAAAAACCACGAAAGAAAGACGTAAATACTTCGTTCCAGGTATAAAAGGAAATTGAGTTAGGCGTGATCGATTTCAGTCAGTCGGTTGCTACGTTGCTGGAAATGCCGTCCGAAGGAAGTATGCATGCGATTCGATTATAAAGTCTATGATATATTCGGAATTATTAATGCTTCGCTGTCAGATATTGTAACTCAAGCGCTGCGAATATTAATTACGTAAGTAATTCAGAGAGATACGAAGAGAAAATAGCTAGAGGAAACGTGACGAAGAAGTTGAATCGATTTAAACTACGAACTAAAAGTTATTTAATAATAAGTGAGAAGTTAATTCCAGAAGCAAACGAATTTAACAAATTGGCATCCGCATTCAACAAATTTTTGTCGTTCCAAGGGATTTGTTAAGTCGGACGTGTATCCAGGGATTAGACGCACGACGCGTGTGCATGTATCGCTGCACCGTTTGTTTTTCGCGAGAAAATACCGTAGATCTTGAACACGGCGTCACCGTTGCCGGGAAAATTTTTCGATCGATACGCAGATTGGAACCGCCGTAAAATGACGTTTATGAGGAGTATCCGCTTATCGGACATCTCGCTCGCGAGGCTCTAATCAGAAGCTTTAATCGCGCACGTAATTCTCGTATTGCTCGTAAGGTATGAACACGCTTTTCACTGCTTGGTGAAAGTGGCACGTCTGGATGAGTGAGCGAAGAAATTCTTATGCGTGGTCACGCGATTCTCGAGTTATCACCCTAAAATAAGTCAAGCCTCGTTTGCAAACATCGAGGATAGTTGTTCATTCGTTGGGATTGCTTGCTTTCTTCCTACGATTGCAAAACGAAAATCGTGATTGCACGGGCTGATAGTTATCATCAAGTCGAAGTTCGTTTCTTTGCATCGTAAAGGTAAAAATTATTATCGTGAAAGCGTTAGAAGTGATCTACATCCACAAAATGATGTTTACAACTGTTCAAACGCTTTCCCGAGCCAGCGTATGTAGCTCACGATGAATAATATTCGAGTATCTGAAATATCCCTGGAATATATAAATATCTACATTTCCTGGATCCGCTGCATTTCCTCCACGAAATCTGCATCGACCTTGCAGATTTCTCGTGCAAAGGGACACGAGAGCGCAGAGGATGAGCAGGATGAAGGTGCTGTATTTCACGCGAAATATATTATCTTTTATGGGTTGCATCTAAGCGGTGCTCTGGCCCTAATGCCTTTTATCCGATAAAGAGCATCAGGTTCGAGGAACGAGGAACAGGTTCGAGGAGCAGAAAGAGCCAGCCAGCTGCGAGCTGCCGTAAATCGTCGAATGCAGAGTCCACTTGAATTCGCAGCTGAATTTCCTGGCTGGTTCCGTGGCCGACGACAGTGAAAAAGCGTTAAACGTTTCCGAGATTTGCGAGTGGTAAAAGGCGGTTATCAAGGGGGCAAGCGATAAGATCGTCGCCGACCGATACACCAGGCTCTCGTTTAAAACTGTTGGTTCCCGATGCAAATGAAAACAAAGGTTTGTATCTGTACGTTTTAATGCGAGACGAATGCACCTCGCGGTTGAACCGTATCTAACGGGAGCTCGTCGGTTTCAGTCGAAGAAAGGTCGCGTGTTATTCGCGGATATCTTCGTCCCGGGATCTTAATAGAGGATTTAATGAAATTTATTAGAGACTGCGATCGCCGTTTTATTTTGCAGATTATTTAGAGTGCGATTAAAGAAATAACCGGCTTGGTATATCGTTCTTAAATCGCGCAAGCGTTTCTCGGTCTTCGTGAAAGAATTAAACAGCTTGAGCGGCGAATTAACTCGCGAAAAGGGTAACAATAACGACGGAATAAGCACAGGTATTTGTTAAAATCTGATGCTGTTTGTATCATATCGTTATGGCAAAGGATAGTTAACAAATTAGTAGAAGAATATGTTTTTAACTTGAGATAATTTTAACGATACAATAAACAAATTAATGGTTACGAAAATTGGTATTGAAATTCCATATCGTTAGAACAAAAGAAACACCTATATTCTGGCTGTTTTATCGCGCGTTCCGGCAAAATCCTTTCGATAGGAAGCATCTAAAATTCCCTCTGCCAACAGCAAGGGAAGAAACAAAGGAGACAGATAGCGGTAGCAAATCGCGAAATCTCTGTAATTCATGAAAGAATTATTTTTTCGCTTGTCAACCGGCTCGATTATTCCGCGATACCGATTAAATCGCAATTGAATATTATCTCTACGCCAGATACCTATCGGATCCGGGAAACACAGGAACTTTTCGAAACGAATTCCAAGCGACGTTCGTGTTTATTTAGACTCAAAGCACGGAAGTTTATTTTCTGCTTTCGGTGTTTTTCCAATCTGCATACCGCGGAATCTCGCCGTGCAGATTCTCAAATCCCTGCGTTTTCATTGAAATAACAAAACGAGCCGAACCATTCTCCAAATAAACTGGATTCCAGTGTCGGTATTACGCTGATTTCTCGTGTCCTTTTCCCCTCTTTCGACCGCATACTTTTCTTCGTACCAACGATAACGCGAATCGCCGATGTTTTCAAGAATACGAGCAGAGAAACAACTGGACTGAGATTGTAAAAAGGCTATAAGAACGATCTCCTTTGTCGCGAGCGGAAACAGGGGACCTTAAGTCGCGTCATGGTTCATCTTTATTACGCAAATCGATAGGTCGTAAAGCGGTTCGATCCTTCGTCGTGCTTCCTAGCCCTTTGATGGACGATGTATATTGCATAAACACTTGATATTAAAGCACGGTACATCGCTCGTGAATGGACACGCATCGTTGCGGAGTTTTACGGCCGTAAAACGAATCGTAAAGGCACGTTGTTGACAATCAGATTAGAGGGCGAGAAAGACAATTGCGTGATTTACTAGCGTAGGAATTATCTTATCGTACGAGAAAGCTCTCTGAAGATTTAATCAAACTATAAAGAAAAAGAATTTGTTGGAAGTGTAACAAGTTTGGAAATTCCATACGTAACACGGTAAGTCATGTCTGTAATATTACTCGACAATGCCAAGTTTTTACTGTTAGCAGAGTCGTGAAAATCTCATTTGTCACGCTTCGATATTCGATAAAAAAATTGCAGAAACGTGTGTTCTCGGTAACTGAATCGTCGTGCGCTGTTTCAATAGCCATTGTAAACGCTTACGAATCGACCGAAAAGCCATTGTAATAAACGAAAACCTTACTAAAAATTCCATCTGTTTCTGCATACGAGATGAATCTCTAAATGTTTTCGCATGCACGTTAACGAAATAATATTGTTTCCAACGAACGGCGAATTTTATAACGCGTTTTGCTGCGATAAAAGACTGTATTCTTTCTTTCTTTTATTTTTTTTTTTTTTTTATATAAAATTTTGCTCGGATGTTGAGAATTATCGTATTTTTGCTCGGTTGATTAAAAGCTTCGCTGGTCTGCCGCAATGAAAATAGAATGCTTGTTTAAAGAATTGCCAGGAAATAAAAATCGAGTCCATCAGTACGTCAGAGGCGTGTTGTCGCGATAATTCTAGTCGAGATTAATGCCACTTCATATTCTCCGCTTGCAGTGTAATGAAAATTGCCTCCGCGTTGGCTCGCGATTGTCCCACTTTAAAAACCACGCTTACCTTCTAATAGCTACAAACAAACAAACAAATCTAATCCGGCTAATGTCGGCTTTATATCCTCAACGTTTAACGCGATACACACGCGACAGTGCATTATCAGCGCTAGCAGCAACGCTCGCAGCCATCGTCGCTAGTACGATATCAACGCTACTAATTATTCAAGCAAAATACCTTGATTGGGGCATAATCTCTATATTTTAAATGTCCATTCGATCTCACGACCTCTCGGTCCCGATTGTAATTACAACACAGCAGAATTACAATTCGCCTCGATTATCGGCGAGCATAACGCCGCGGAGAATTTCCCCGAACATTATCCGCGTTCTCTGTCCGCTGTTAGCAATTAAACCGCGACACCGTTGCTACGGAAAACGCGCGACCCCCGTCGCCGGCAAACAGATATTACGTCGATTAATTTAATAGCAGACCGTATTACCGGCGTTGCTGTGCCAGGTCTGTCTACACATTGACACGGTATTGTCAGTCTTGCTAATTACGGAGATTTTCAAGCTACTGGTGTCACGTGCCCGACGGTATAGCAGGGCGATGGCAACTGCAAGATACGTCATAAAGCAGATCTAAAGGCTGCGTTACACGGATATCGATAACTTTGCTACGCATCAGCTGCCGCGATTCCATAGTAACGCACGTTCAATCGCCGTAGCTATCGTTGTGTAACACGCGCTCTGCGAATTCTCCGTGACAGTCCACTCGCGACGGCTATCGCGCGTCCTTTTAGACCCACGGTGCATACAGGATTTCAAGGGAGAGAGCACGGTACGCGCGATAACTCGGTTGCGAGGCTACGAGGATAACAGGCAGCCGATGCTTCTCGCTTTTTTGCCTTCGTTTCTCTTTTTCTTTTGCAGCCGGTATTACTTGCGTGGGTGGTGATACCGATGAGGAGGATGAATCGAGGCAGAGTAAGATCGAGCAGGTTTTTCTGCGGATCGTCGAAAGGTTTCGTTCCGTTCGAACGAAACGTAGCTTCTACTATTGACTTTAATCAATGCTCATTCTTGCCTACATACTTGCCTATTAAAGCCGACCATCGATTCTCTATAATGCGGGAGAAACAGCCTGGTTGATGAAATTTTATTTAATCGATAGCCATCGATGTTGAGGATGACCAATCGTAAGAATCGTATTTATAGTGTTTCACGTTACGAAACAGTCTAATGGTTGATTCTATTAGTTGGACAATCGTTATTCAGTTGACCGGTTCGCTTAGCAATAGCAATTAATCGTTCGTCACGTTGACGCCGAAGACGAATTGCTCTCTCTCTCTCTCTCTCTCTTTCTCTCGCTCTCTCTCTCGTTGGCCGATCGATGAAGGAGATTAATCAACGATTTGCGTGCACGCGAGCACGTCGATGACTCGCCGGATACCTTAAAACGCGCCAAACGCTGTCGATAAGTTTATTCTTCGTGACGTTTGCGCGTGTCATTCCCTCTAAGTGGTTCTGGTCGTACGTGTACATAATTTCCATAAAAGCATGAAACCGATACCTCAATATTTCCACCGATGCCTGTATCTATAGAAAGATCTATAACAATCGAACGAAGAAAACGCGTTCGACGCGAGACGTTTATAATCGTTTCACGGCGAAAAGGCAGTTATCGAATCGAGATTAGGCAAGAAGAGTCGTGAAGGGTGTGTGCAACTTCCGGAATAGACAATGAACGATATTCTGCGCGCATCTCGCGGATACGCCTCGTATAAAATCTGTTTACACAGCTGGAAAACACACCCTTGCGGTCGACGGAAGTACCGTGAACAACTAAGCGCTCGTTGGCTCCGGCAGCCATCGCCTGCGGAATTTTATTAGCTGGAAGAGAGCAGGGAATTTGCATCAGATGCTCGAATCCTCTGGTCTTTTTGTTATTCCAGATATATTCACCCCGGCCTGGAAACCGGATCGCGCGCGATCCACCCCGCAACCGATCCTTCCTCCTGATATATCCAAGCGAATTTATCAGGTGCATGCACCGGTCTCGCCAAAATTTTGCGATTTACGGCCAATTGTTGGAGTTTTATTGGCCATTCGCGGGAGAAATTAGCAGCTGAATCGTGGTTGCTGCCTAACTTTTACGATAGCCCTAAAAATTGATCGGCCTCTCGCGTTTCCCACCGACACCAATTGCCCGCTAATTCTTCCCGGGACGTGTCATCGACAGCGTGAAATTGATTTCGCAAGATCCTTTAGGAATTCCATTACGAACATGCCATTGATTTTATGCTCACGTTTTACGACAACTATCCGTAAATTTCGGTCTCGCCGTGTACGCGAAGAATCTCCAAAGCCATCGGTACGAACGACAAATGACAAAAGACTCGCAACGTCGCGAAAATTTCACTTCGATTCGTTAAATTGTACTATTTCAAAATTGAAGTGCCAGTGCGCCGAAAGGGAAAATCCCTCTGAATACGTCGCACGCGTATCGTAACTCTGGTCGTGGAAGATTTAAGTAACTTAAACTTATGCAGCGAGATATAAAAGAGGAGAAAAAAAAAAAAGTAATAAGAGGATACAACCTACGGAATATTCGGTTTGAATTAACAGACGCGATGGCGCATAAAAAAAAGAATGTACGTACTGGAGGGGTAGGTGGGGGCGTTGCGAGCAACCGCAGAATCTGGAAAGCTTTACACCGACCGTAAGACGGCGCTGTATTTTATTAGCAGAAGAAGATGAAATTTGCATGAGATCCCTGAACTTTCGTCCCCGTTACCGCACCCCTGGCTTCTCGATTCCATCTTTGAGGACTCGCATAACGCCCTCGAGTTACTTGCTAAGTTACGAGCCGAACTTTTGGCTGGCTCTACAGATTTATCGCACACGCACGTGTAATAAGTGTCGGATAAAGAAAGAAACACGACCGGCCGGTTTAAGCGAATACTTCACCGCTAGCTATAATTCGATACACTCGAATCGAATCCTTCACAGAACGCTATTTACGTTTCCTTGAGCCGACGATAATCACGATGACCGTAACAACAATGCCGTTGACTTTATTATTTTCGTATCACTTGTTCTTATTGAGCATCGGGCTGCGCATCGTGTTTCGAGACGATGACGAAATGAAAAATGCATCCTGCGTTTGGACAAGAAAAAGCGCTTTAATGACTCTACGGTCGTAAATGTATTTATACTTCAAGAAAAAAAAAGAAAAAAATAACGAAAAGAAGTAATGGGAAAAGAAAACGCGTAAAAAACAACCGCCATAACGAGTGGTCCCAACTTCTACGCGATAAGTCCGGTTTATTATCTGAGAACGCGATACATCTACGATATTCCCGTACTCGTTCGCGTATTGTAACGATTGTCCCATCGTAATTTTACATATTCGTTATATAGCAGTGGGTCTTTCGAACGATCCTCGGAAATTCTTGCCAGTGCGACGGTAGCCGTGGCTCGGACACAATTTATACGCGAATCGCGAAATAAATTGCGCTACACTCTCTCGTTATTCTGTTTAAAATACGGAGGATGGATTAATTTCTCTTGCATCCGGCTAAGTATTTGCAATTACGAAAAGAACTGGCGTTCGACAAGGGGGCAAATTCCAGTTCGTCGATGTAACTATATTAATCCGTGTCGTCTGTTACGATCTCCTTTTTAGATGAATGCTTTAGGCAGATGTACGGACGAAAGTTTTGCCGGAACCTCGAGGAATACGTTGTTACTTCTGAACAGCGATCATACAACAGTATGAAGAACCTTTAGCGATTAAATAGCAAAGTACGTTTCTACTGCCTCTTTTTCACTCGTAACTGTTTGATGTAACTCGTAACTATATAACGTGGACGTTGCCAAGCTGAACGATTTACACTCGGATAAGCGTGTGTGGGAAAATTAACAAAGCATTCTGCGCCATGAAGAACAAGCTTTATTATATCCGTCTAGCAATATCGCGCAATAAAATTACTAATTTACCGCCAAGTATAATGTGAAAAAATTGGCAACGCGTTAATTATTCTTCCGTCGCATAAAATTTTTCATAGCCTGCATACTTTACAGACCCTAAGCACAAGTGTAACCGAAGCGAAGAAAATGAAATTTAATTCACAGCGGAGACAGATATCGCGTTCGACCCTCCTTTTTTTCCTATTCTGAACGATCGTTCGCGTTGCGTGGACATTCATGAGGCAATATTTAGCCCCGAAATTTTATCGAGGTCGATAAATTTATCGCACACGCACACACGCGTTGGATAATTCCGAATGCATGGCTGAGCAGATTAACGAAATCCTGTCCGAAGGGGTGAGCGTTGGCGCGTGATTCTTTTGCATTTTCCGTCGAGTGGTTTAAGTGCCCCAAGGGCTGCTTCAGTCCGAATGGCTGCTGTGTGTACGGAACAACACTCGTCGAAACCACGGGGGACTTCCGCTTTAGGAGGACTGTTTAAACTTTCACCCCGTGTCTATACTCGATTTCGCGCAAAAATCTCACCTACCAACGAAATTCCGATAAAGGCCGCGCTAAAACCGAACTATTTAAATATTAGGTCGGTTACGGCTGTTCAAATGTTAGAAACCGGACGAAATTTTATACAGGCAACACGTAACAACAAATTCACGAGAGTTACGATAATCCCTCATCTCGTTTCATATTCGTCAAAGTCGTGAGGAGATTCGAGTAACAGAATCGTATGGAAATTTGATGTGACGTAACTATCTGTGTAACGAAACAGTCGTATTTCCTGCTATACCGAAAACGAAAGAGAAAACGGTTATCGCTGCGTAATAATAAATCTCTAGCGGAATTCTGTGACCAGATTGTAGAAGATTCTCATTTACAGATGCATCGTAGACAGATCGACGTTTCATAGGCTATATCTTTTTACGCGACACTGTGGAACAAAAGAGTCAGAGTGTCAAAAGGCTGATTAAATTAGAAACCAATCAAGATGGTCTCTTGCGCGGTTACCTCCCGGTAAGAACTGGTAATTGGAATCGGTTTCCAAAGATTACTTGGCGAAAAACGTTGCCAAGCCAAGAACTTCTAGCCAATCCCAGAACATGGGAGTTCTTTTTCAACTTTGAAACTTCGAAATGGATTACGGATAGCAATATCGAAACATAGACTAAGATAGATTAAACTGGCATGTGAGTTTACTTAATTCTTCGCCATCTACTCCATTCTACTCTGTTACGTTCAACAAACAATATATCACGAGATATGATATTACCTGACAATCGTATAGAACGATACCCTAGAAATATTTCATTCGCTTCATCGGTAGAAATTTCATGGAAAAAAAACTTACGTGGCAGTTAGCGATCCTCGCGATACAGAGACGTATTAGATATTAAATCTGCAATATCCAATTACCAAATGCCACGTTAAGAAGAAGAATATTCCTGCAGTGTATGAAAAGAGGCCAAAACATTTATGGAGGAAAACTTTTTATACGACGACGAGCTCGCTCTGTCAGGAAAAGATGTTCTCGGCGGAGACAGTTCCTTCTCGGTTGAAGACGTGGAAAAAATTTTAAGACCAAGCTTCGTGGCTTCAAATAGCGCGGTACATTTTTAAGAAACGAGGGTGACCTCGAAACTCCTCTGCGCTTCCATCCAGAGGGGAAAAAAAAAAAGAAGAAGAAAAAGAGAAAAGAAGGAAAAGGGTATATCCAGCGCGTGCAAAGTCTTCCTCTCGGCTTCGTGCATTTTCCCTGCCGCGCCATTTGTCCGCATTGCCCAAAAGTAAGGGGAGAAGATTTCAAGCCGAACGTATCGTTGGTCCATCTCCTGTCTCCATTATACGCCGTCGGATTGAATTCTCAAAGATCGTTTCGCGATCCTTTACAGCCACTTGTCCCGCGTTTATCTCGAGTGCGAACGTCGAGGAAAGACGATAAAACAGTTCGTATATCGGCCAACTCCGCGGATAACTTTCGCCTTGAAGTATCCGCTCGATTTTTACGAACAACATCGACAGATCCTTGACTTCGATGAATCGCCAGGATATCGGGAGCTTCGAGTCGTTTCTGACGGTCGCGGTCGTTTCATCGACGATTTCGACACGCGACACATAATCGCGTATCTCGGTCGTTTCCTCTTTTTTACGAGCCGAAACGCAGCCGCTTCGACCGCTTAGAATCGAGTTTGCAGAGTTGGTAGTCGCCTCGTAAAGCAACCTGGGGTCAGAGAGTATGTAATTTCCAGTCGCGTTACTTAATAAAAACCTGCAAGCTCGCGCGTGTACCAGCTGCTCGATCCAGTGCCGGTGAAAACCACCTTTGGGAAACGATAAAGGGAAAGAGATAGAAGAAAAAAGAAAGCAACGCGAAGAAGTTCATTATCTCGGTTCTATTCGCGCGAAAGTTTACGTTTCGTAATTAATTTATCGTCTTCGACTACTTGTTTAGTTCGAACCGTTTCCGTGAAAATACTCATTTATTCAGCGCGCAATCGGATTCTGGCGTGGTTTCCGCCGGAGATCAAAGTCTCGTTTACCTTTTTCTACTTGTATAATCGCACAAAAAAAAGAAAAAAAAAAGAAACAGAAAAGAGATATCGCGATTAATACATCTCTTTAAGACCACGAACGATTCGTTTAATGGCGGTGAAAATTCTACGGGATCAGTTTTACCATCGATTCGAAGTTTCCACGTAAACTTGTCCCCAATTATTCTCAATTTAATCTGCGCTGCTGGATATTCGCAAGTTATTCCGAACAAGTCCGCATCCGTATCAATCGGTCGACCAACAAACAACCGCCACAACCAAACGGTACCGGCCGCGAACGAACAAGTTCCCATAAAACAAACTAAAAACGAGAAGCAAACATGGACAAGAGAAAGAAAGAAGTATAAAAGAGAAAAAGAAGGCTTGCAAACGTGTTCGGATAACCGCTGGAAATTCTCGTGTATCCCGTTGAATTCGACGCGAGTCTGTATTTACCGTGGCGACGAACCCGTCAATATTTTAGGACAAGCTACGTGATCCGAAACTAGTTACCGGCAGGCTCCATTGTGTTACAAATGCTGGCAGGATGTCGGCGAGCTATGGGGGTGAGGACAATGTAGCGGTGCGCGAAACCGGAAGCTAAACGCCATCGCAACGGGGTCAGTTTCGCCCTTAGTGCAGGGTGCGTGTGCGCCGCGCGTGTCATATAAATAAAGTCGTTTTACATTTTTATGGTAGCACGGATATATATTGCGGCGCGTTTATTTAAGCGGCAAGGCAGGCCGACTTTTCACTGTTCTAACGACGAGATAAATATTTAAGCGGACCATTCAGCCCGATTTATTTCCGCTAGGCACAAGACCAGAAAGGGACATCGTCGTAGCAACGATGACGCTTTCAACTGGAAGGCTCGTTTGAGAAACGAAATGGAGTAGGCGCGCGACACACGACCAACGTTATAAATTTCGCTGTTTCGTTTACACTGGTCGGCATAAACTTGACAAACTCGCTTAATGGACAAGCGTTTTTCACGGCACCGTATAAGTGGCAGGATGACGCGATAAAAAAGCTCCATAGGTTTAAAGAAAAAAAAAAAAAAAAACGTTTCCAGCGCGTGAAAACGTTGATTCGTAACCGCGCGTGAACGTGTTGCGTATGCCGGTGATAGGAGAGAATCAGTAACGACAGCTGTTTTAGCCACGAAGCTCGTTGGTATGTAAATCGGGTTGGTTCGCGATCTACGCTGTCTCCCGTTGTGAGAACGATCGACCGATAAGAAACCGGGTAATCCGTATCTTCCGTTACTTCGTTTTAATTAGATTTACGAGTCGCCTTCACGGAAGAACGCGTTAAAATAAGACCGTGCTAATCGAGCACGTGGTACTGCGATTAATCGTAATCTCAAATGTCAAATCTACTTAAAGCGCCGACGAAGAAGACGAGCCTTGACTATCGAACAGGATAGGATGGTCTATAAAAGATAACGACATATTCGTCAGAAGATCTTCATCTTCCAAGAACGATCTATAAATTCCCCCTGCTAATTATTCTCAGTACATTGAACAAAACAGTTTCCCGGCGGAATTTTTCAGCGGTCGTGCCACGCAACCGAATATAAAACGAGGCGTGGCGGACAAATAACTTTGGTTTACATAGAGGAGACCCTTGCTTCTTATTTCAAAGATCGATAGAGCGTTTCTGTTCTTCGATTCGCGGACACCGCCGCCCGACTCTCGAAAAAAGGTGGGAAATGCGGAAAGAAGAGCAGAGCTAGGCAGCTGGAGAGTACGCGTGCACGCGTGCGTTGTACATCAACGAAATAACGTATAAACTGGTGGAAAGCACGAAAGTATTATTTACGGATAAAACCTCGGCGCAGAAACGGAGCGCTGGGCGCGCATCCACGGTTTCTTTATGCTGGCACAATGACTCCGGCGTCCTTTTCATGGGGGAGCCATTACTATCGTCGACTGCAAATGTATCCGTGGAAGCAAACTCGCACGACTTCGCCGGAAGAATCCTGTAAACGATCCGGAACGGGTCGACGCTTCTGTGTATATACGTATATATAGCGAGGAAATGTAATTTCGTTCGCGGGACGACGAGATTTTACGCGGAAAATTAGATGCCGATGCGACGATATCGTTTCACGCGAAATTAACAGAGAACCGGCGAACCCCTCGGCTTCGGGATAATTGTAATTGGAACAGAAATTTGCTGAGTGATCGAACCGAGCTCGACGATGAATAAGGTCTCGGGTCGGTGTTGGGTTGTTAGGCGGGTCGAACGAATTCCTTTGGAAGATGGGTTTCCAGGTAAAATTTAATGATGATAGAATCTACGATATCGAGGATACGGGCTTACTTAAATTTTCTTTTCAATTTAAAAAAGGCGATCGAATGAAGAAACACGTGAAAGGCGGAATAAAAAGAATGACGAGAATTTAAAAGGACGGAAAATTAGAAATTATCGGTGCCTGGTCGTGTCGTACCTTCGATCTTGTTGCTTTCGCTTCGTGTTTCTGCATCGTACGCAAATTCTATCGATGCGGATAGATGAGAAATTAAAATGTAAAATACTCAAAGTGTCGACCGAGAACGTACATGTAACAAGTGGGCAGAAAATTTGATTAATCAATCGATTTTCTTTTTGCAGGCAATCGTTAATTTCCCATCGGCCCCGGGCGAATATTCCACGAATTTCTCTGGTCATGGATGGGAACGTCGTTCGTTAAAAGGGCGGTCGTAAACGATGCAATTTCGCAAAACTGTAAAATCAAAATCACCAACTAACGAAGTCGAGAAAGCGGCGTGGAAAAGGAGCGATTGCACGGGACCAGCGCAAAGTGGGAAAATTGGCGAATACCTGTGCATCGCGTTATTAACTAACCCAGAATATTT
The DNA here is from genome assembly GCA_014737475.1 of Bombus confusus. NCBI lineage: Eukaryota > Metazoa > Arthropoda > Insecta > Hymenoptera > Apidae > Bombus > Bombus confusus. The sequence continues at coordinate 1,885,202 of JACXIV010000065.1, forward strand.
TGAGTGCTCGATCGAATGCAACTTTGGACACACGCAGTTCCGAAAGTTTTCATCGCGCGAGTTTCCTACCGGTCACATTTTAGTTCGTTAATGAACGAAACTAGCACGTGGCTCGTTACCCTTTAACAAATTAGCCTTCGAAAGTAGACGATTTTACGACGCCTTGGGCGAGTTTACATCTTATTTCAGAAATATGTCGATTAAAATTTCCTTCGTAATACGTATAATAAAAATACTTGAAACGCAAGGTATTAAAACGCAATCACCGCTGTGTCGTACAACAGCAACCGGTTGATATATCGTAAGGAAAAATTTACATCTGGCGTATCAGTAGAGACGTTGCTGAGATACGACAATTCGGGCGAAGTAGACTGAAACTTACGGCCCATGGAAATTTTGTACCGCGAGTAAACCGCGAGCATCGACGCCGATCTCTTCTTTATCGTTTCGTAAAAATCTCATCTCGCGAATCAAAAGCTCATTACCTCGTAATAAATGCTTGAACTATTCGATATTCGAGCTTCGTTTTCCCCGTGGAACGATCGAGTAAAATCGTATCTCGTTTAAATCGGAACGCTTGATAAAATATTGATCCCCTACCGTTAACGCGCCTTCGTAACGACTTTCAGCTTTCGAGAAATCTTTTACCATTATTTCACAGAAATTCGTTCTATTATTCCAGCGAATAAAGATGTCTCGTTGGTATACGAAATTCGAGGGGATTCGCTAATTCTTTATATATCGCTTTATGCATACTTTGGACTGCTTTGCATAATCTATTCAATTTCCGGCTGGCACTACCGCTAAATTGACTCGGTCCACTCTATCCTGCCAATGGAACTCGGACGCTTCGTTAAAATACAAATTCTTTTTTGTGTTCCTGTATTCCCTCGTTTCATCGAGTACGCGAGCACCACAGGGAAATTCTTGAATTATTGATTCTCCGGTACTAAGTGCGGGGATACTTCAAAGAACTGCAACCAGCCAGTGTAACCATGCGCTACCTTCGCTTCCGACAAAGATAAAAATTCTGGAAACTCGGACGGTGCAAGGAAACCTGGCTTTAATATATGCGCTTCGAACCGCAGTTCCAAATATCCTGGAATCTCGTTAACCCTCGTGTATATAGATCCAAAGTTTTGTCTTGGCAAATAATTTACTTTCTTTTTATGTTCAAAGAGAAACTTTCCTTGGCTCGATTCTTTGGTAATTCTTGGGAAAATCTTGTTCGATGGAAATGTAAAATACCTGCAGGGTCGACTCGAAAGAACGAAAGAACTTCGTTTAGAAAAATGCCGTTTCGGACATATTTTTCGACTTGGAAACAATTTAATTTCACGCTAGAAACGCGATAATAGACTCTACAGATGTCCCTATATATTTTGTGCGTTGAAACAACAGATGAAAAAAAAAAAAGAACAAGGGAAAGATTTTTCATGAAAATCTCGGCTAAATTCTCAAAAAAGAAAAAAAAAGAACAGGGACTATTGTCGTACGTAAAAGTGGACTTTTACGAAACGGATTTTGCAACGTTCCGAAACTGCAAATGTGAAAAAGGATCGTCGTGTTTGACGCTGGAGCGCGAAGAGAGAGTGGTTTCTCGCGAATTTTCCGCTGCCACAAAAACAGAATCCCGAAGCAACGCAACAGTAAATGGAAATCTTCCCGTAATCGGCTCGTGTGCCGTGAAATTTGCATCGGCAGTGACGCGAATTAACGCCGGAAGAAGTAGATTTTCACGCGTTAACACGACTAATCCGGTGAATCGTGCGTGGCAAAGCGGACACTTGTCAAAGTGGAGAGACTTCGCGCGTACACCCGCTAAATTAATTTTCTCTCCCGTCCCGACTCATTTCATTTCACATTCCAACAGAACGGCCAGCAGCCGACTGGCCGACGCGACACTGCGACCGCATGTCGAGTTGCGAGCGCCGTTTAAAGCGAACTGCCCCGACAAAGTGCCACGGATTTCATAAAACAATTGAAAGCTCTCTACGCAGACGTTTTCCATCCGCTCTCGCTTCTCTTCTGCTTCTTCGTCGTTCGACGCCGTTGGTCTCGAGCGAGAATTTCTTACGCGTTCGAGAAGAAAAGTAGTAAATATTCGAATTGCCTAGAAATTGAGTATTTTTTTTTTTTTTTTTTTTTTTTTTACCGTGAATACTTAAATTCGAACGTTACGCGTTTTAGTTTCATATCGAACTGGAATCTAATAATTCCACGTAACTTTCGAACGTATCGTCGCGCTCTGTTTGTTCCTGCGTTTCGTTCATGATCTCCTTGACTGCTTCTTAAAATACGTATCTGCACGAAGTTAAGATTATTCGAATAGTTGAACGTTTAAAGAAATTTTCAACGATAGATCGATGCAATGATCGTGGCAATGTAGAATGTGTTTGGCATATTTAACTTGGTACATTCCCGCGATATTCCTGCAAACATTCTTTTTCTAAACGTTGGCTCGAGAAGTTCTCTCGTTTAACTTGAACCGTATATCATGGCGTTATGGTGCACTGACCGCTCCCAAGAACGCATTTACCCTATATATGTGCATGCGCATTTATCGCCGTTCTCCTCTATTGCGAAATACGCGCACCTTTAAAATGCCAGTTTTCTAAACACGTTAGACACGCTTGACACCTCTTTGTTGCCTAGCTTTCACAACAATTTTATTCGCCTTCCGTCCTCTTAACGCATTATCGTCGTACGTGTTTTCAACATTAAAAACATCTGTAGAATATATCTGTGAAATATATCTGAAAAATATCTTAAAATACAATACCGACGACTATTTGCTATTTTTAATCCAAGAGATATCCTGGAAAAGATTTTGTAGTCCGTTTGTAGCTTCTTACTGTTTCCTCGCGTCTCTCTACTATCTCACAAAACGGCGCAATTTTGCGGCTGCTGCGACCACAGCCACAGCTTATGAAAGGACGTAATTTTTACGCCGCTGCCGTGAATGTGTTCGCGATTCGTTGCGAGTTTCGAAAAATGCGAGTAGTTCTAAATCGTTTGGCACGTACGCGAAGAAAATTCGGTACCTCGCAAAGGTGGGCGGCGAAAATGCCCGACAGTTAAATCGAAGGTTTCTCGGTAAGCGGAACAGTGACGCAACAGGATCGTTTCATTGGAGAACGTTAGCAATCCCACAGGGATTTGCGAAGAAGCGATTCGGGCCAAGTGACGCGTAATCCGGCTCCATTAATTCGCTCATTAAAAATGAATATAACCTCGAAACGAGGTCGGGAACCGGTGCTCGCGTTGCATACATGGATCACTCTAATCTCCGCATTATGCGTGGAAAGGTTCCAAGCCGCGTATCGACCATCCCTCTCTCGTTTCCTACGCCTCCGCCCTCGAACCTTTTCTCTTTCTCCGGCAGTCCCGCGAAAATTATACCGGGGCTGTACGTTGGAAACCAGATAAGATTTCTGTGGCGCTTGCCGGGAAAGGAGAAACGAAAGGCCAACGTGAAAGTGGTAAGGTGACGAGCGGACAAAGGCCGTGAAAGGGATGAAACGTGGGATGGGGCGTGATAACGGCGGGCGATTGCACAAAGGAATCCGACGTAATTCGCTGGCAAAAGTCAGCAAGAGAGGGTGACAGAGGGTACACAGATGCTCGAAGACGACGCAGAAACGAAAGTAGATTGGATTCCACTAAGAATTAAAACGCTGCACCGCGAACAGTCCGTATTTCTATTTTCGAACAACTGACTCGACGAATCGATCGACGTCACATTCATTTACGAATAAAGTGCAAACGTTTCGCGTCGCATGAGACGATAGGATTTTAGAATCGGGCAAATTTCAAACGCAGAGACGCTTAAAAACTAGTCCCCTGCAACTTTACTTTACTTACAAATGTAGATTTTATTGGACTTAATAAACTGTATATTTTGCCACTAAATATTACATCAAAGGTACCAACTTTCTAAAAGTTCAACGATCCCTTATGAACGAGATTAATCTTTTTAAAGGGCTTCATGGCTCTTTCCTATCTTCATACTAAAATACTTCCAAAGAGATATCTTGGTCGAGGAGCGATAAGTTTGAGATTCAAATTTTACGAGATTTTGAGCGCTCCCTATTAAAGGATGTTTTCGAACGACCTCGTGAAACCTTCGCCTCTTTGCCCCTCGCTACTCCAGAACGAACCTTTCATTTCTGAAACTAATCACCAGATTAATCGTTATTATGGGTTTTATTAAATTATAAAACCTGATTAGATTCATCTCCGAGAACTCTTTTGGCTAAACGCGAGCACGATATTTAAGAAAGAAAAACGCAGACAAAAATACGTTTCCTTAAAAAGCAAGAAAAAACCGAATTCACGGTTTTTAATAAAAGTTTCCAAAGTTTAACGTTATTCTATCACATTTAGTCGAAATTCGTCGAAGCTTCTTGACGAACCTCTCTGAAAAACTTTCAAAAACGCTTTCTATACGAAACACTATTGCGAGGGCGGAAAAATCTGCATGGTGAATCGGAAATAAGCCAACGGGGTCACGTAACACCGGCTGTAGACAGAAAAGAAACGGGGTATCGATGGATTTCCCTGGTGAGCGAGGTGCAAAGCGAAACCGTGGATTTAATAAAGCGTAAAAATGAGAAGTTCTCGGACCAGTCGATTCAGTTAACTGCAATCCATGCCACGTCAATTATCGGCAGGTACGATTATAAATTGTAGCCATCGGCTTCCTGTGCAACGACAGACCGTAATTCGCCACGCGTAAAACACGCCTCGGTCAAATCGTTAATTTAATCTTTCCTGACGTGGGCGACATAAAAATTGGCGAGAATTCGTGATCGGCCGCCCTTTCGATTTTTATTTACCAGAGTATCGTTTGATAACGTTGCGATTAATTCCTATGAATCCGTGTTACGATCTTCGCCGAACTTGTCTTCGCCGTTCGAATCACGGTCTTCTCCGAATTCCTAGTACCATTTTTAGTTCCATTTTTCCATCGATGCGTTATCAAATCTTCAATTGTTACGAAACATGGACATCGTTTAATTACTAAAATTACTAGGACGTAAGTTACTCTCTGCCAAGAAAGGATTCGGCACGCAAAAACGCGCGAAGAACGTGGACCGTATTCACTGTTATTACGCGAATCGCTGTACCGAGAAATCCGTTAATAATTGCGTTGTTTGAGAAGAACAAAGAAGCTGGAGGATGATTGCGTGGAATCGTGTCGAGCGTGAGAATCGCAGTAAGTTGGAACGGGCTGGGCGGCGCGGCGGTAAGAAATTAGCTCGACTCGTTTGCCTCGTATCTTCGCTGACCATCAACGAGTCGTTCAATTCGCTCGAATGACTATTCGTCAAGGGCAGAAAAAACAGAAACGACAAAAGGAAAGAAATTGAACGAACGTCTAACGAGGATATCGAGGACCGATCGAGCTGCTCGGTTAGCTAGCCGAACTGTCCAAGCTTCTCCGAGGACTTGTTCGACCTTTTTGTCGTTTCGTCAAATTTCACTCCGATACGTCCGCCTTTGCCGACTTTATCCTCGATCCTCGATCGATTCATCTCGGCCCTGCCTAATGTGATTTTTACGAGTTAATTTACGCAAAAAGTGTCCGCTTGTCACTTTAGCCAGTCAAACGAGATCTTTAAGCAGAAATACCGATCGTTCAATTGCAAATTAACAGAGACAAGTATGCTACAATTATTAAAAAAAAAATGCCAATAGTAGAATAAAAAGGAAGCACGAAGAATCGAGTTGAGCATCGAAGGAACGAATTGCAACGGGAGACCGCGAAATCAAGAGCTCATCCGTTACAATTAAATCACGGTACAACTGTGACAGCGACGAAATTAGAACGAACGGTGCGTTCAATTACGTGCAGGATCGGCGAATACGTGACGAATCAGGCTCATAAATAAAGCACGAAACGAGAGATTAGAAACGAAGTGAATGCACTTAAGAAACCGATCGGCGATTTCGCATCGGAAGAAAGGCTATTAGAGGCGGCGTGGACGGTGGTCGAAAGGCGTAACGAGGGTTCAATTTGGCTCGGCTTTCACCTTATTTACAACGGCTGTTTAATCCGCACGATCGGCACGTCGCTGTTGCCGCCGCGCGATCTCGCGAATAGATATCACGATCGACCAGTTTCCCCGTGCAGTCGCTTTAATTTGTCAGCGTCCGGTCCGTGACGTCGTATCGGCCGTGATATCTCCGATAAAATTATGTATAGAACGGGACCACGATCCGCGGGATCGATGCGGTCTCTCCGAACAAGCAGCCAGCCAGCCTCTCGATGCGAACCTTGCAATCTGCGATCGAGAGAAACGGCGCGGCTGGATAGAAATATCCGCGTCGGATTACAGCTTGCGCGAGGAATAACGATTCGTTGCAGTACTTTCGAGCACGGGATAACACGTACGAGCAGAATGGTGCATGTCACGCCAGCATCCTCGTTCAGGAAAGATTTTATTAAATGTAATCACGCGGTAAGCTCGCCGCCGCTCGAGCGTTCGCTGTGTATGATCGACACGACGCGAACACGTGTATCTCGCGATACGTATTGACTCAATTGTTGTTCGTGAGCGAAGTGCTTGTATGCCTTTTGTTCGTGTTCTCGCGTTACGTTTTGCTCCTGTATCTGCTTTCACGTCCAATTGCGTTTCGACTAACTGTTGCTGCTCTTGATAGGTATTCGCAGCTTTCCAGCGTTGTTCGCGATACGCGTATAACGAGCGGAAAATTTCCATCCATAATCGAAAGGTTTCTTACGCCAACGATTTTTCTATATCGTTGCAATCGACAACCGCGTCTACCTTTGTAAATTCCGTTTACTTCGCGACTCTTCCGATATCGTAAAATCCGTTCGGAAGAATCAGACGAGTTTTGCATGAACTTGCTCCCAAAAAATCAGCGTTAGGAGGTGCAGACACAGACGGTTCGCGTTCCAAACTACCGTTTCGATCGGATTTTCCTCGAAGAAACTAGACGACCCACTAAGTTGCTCGCCTTGGGCGCAACCCGTTCTTTTCGCTGGAAAAATCCGCACTTGCTCGACCAAATCCAGCTCCCTCTCTCGTAGCCTACAGACCGCAGAAACTTTAATCACAGATCATACGATTCAACCGCGATTCCCATTCGTCACGCAAAACCAAGAACAAGGTTGGACCGGCGCTGCCACTACCATCGCTTTCGTATAGTTTCGCGGAGTATAAAGGATGCGACCGTAAATCTTCCGTAGACCTCATTTCGCCGTGGCAACACAATAGTTGGCCGCTGCGTGGACGGGGCTGCTTGTTCGAAAGAGCCCTCGGGTGCTGGTCATTTGATCGTAATACGATTTACGGTTGAACCCTCTCGTCCTTTCCTCTATCCTATGATTCATTTACGCGTATCGTGAATTCGTCGCCAAGCTGATTTTTTCCTCTGGTTAAACGACACTCTTCCTTATCGCTTACCTGTAACACAAAACACGTTCAAATAAATTAGTGAATATATTTTTCAAATTCCAATGATACGTTTCACGCACTCGACATAATATATATATTATTATTGTTATTTGCAAAGAATTAAAGTCCGAAAGACTACAAGCGAAACGAGTATTTCAAAAATTTACAAATAAACGATATGGTATCGGTAAAAAGGATCGGAGATACAATGAATTTTTAAAATGAACGAGAGTGACGCAAATATGGCTTTCCTAAGGCTCTTTTAAGAATCTGTCTGCACTACGGCCTTAATTACAGTCCGGCACTTGGTGCGGTCTTTGGGCGGGCGCAAACCGACCCGACAAGGTGATCCTCCCGGACCCAAGTTTTTCCTGGCACGTGGTGCCGATTAAACGCAACGAAAACATCCGCGTAATTACACGCGAGGCGTGCTTCCATGGGGGCTGCAATTAACTCGAAACCTCGCTCGCGTTCCTGGCGATTCAGTAGTTAATCACTCAGGAAGTTATACGGCGTTGGGCCTCTGTGTCGCATCCATTCCCTTCGAAGCCGAACCCCTCTCTCGCTTCATTAGGCCAACATTCATAAACAATCGTCGTTCCCTCGATTCAATTACCGATGGTTAGCAAATGCAAAGTAAAGAGACTGATTGAAACTCGCTCGTTAGATATATCCGATATATATACACGGTTGTATAAGATACAGTTACGCGTTACGCATACGTACGTCAGCTTTCTCGTGGAGCACAATTTTCCAGTTTGTCAACAGCCAATTGTCCTATTAGCGAGAATTTGAACAGCTGTGTATACCTCACCTTCGCTATGAATTTTGTAATTTTTCGTTTACACGGTTCTGTGTCTCTTCCTTCTTTCTTTCTTTTTTTTTCTTTCTTTTTTTTTCTTTCTTTTTTTTATTACGAAGGAAAAAGATATAAATTTGGTATCGCAAGGACCGTGTAGAACGTCGAGTTTCTGTTGCGCTCGATATAACGACATGCCTGACATTTTCAAAGTTGGAAATTTTCGTCTAGGAGATTTTACGAGCAGGTTAAGTAGTCGCGACCGGACGATGGATCAAACCGGTGGTGTTGCAGGTATTTATTCGGACAACGTATGTTAACGTTTCAGAGCTAGGAATGTAGAAACGATGCAGACGAATTTGCCAAGCTGTCGATTTTCAGTCCGTAGATTACAGAACGCGATTTCAATGCGGTTTTGCGTATTTCCATCTTTAGACAGGAATTCGCCATGTAATGAACGTTGTTATAACGAAGGTTATTTTCTCTGTACGAAATGTATGTGGAAATTACTTGTCCGAGAAGCTGAAATTAATTAGAGAATCGTCGTTTCCCGTTTAAACGAGGCTAGATATTACTATCGTAGTAAATTCCTTTCGAAGAAATGAAATTCAATCGGCAGCAATTCGAAGTCAATTTATATTTCAACGGAATCTTTCTATTTAATTTTTCTCTCTCCCTTTTTTTCAAAATTCGTAAAGATCAACGTCGGATTACCAAACAACCTTGCAAAAAATTTCATAATAACGATCCAGAAAGATCGTTCTGTATATTCGTTTTGCAAAAAAAAAAAAAAAAAAAAAGGACAACTCGCGCACGTTTTACGGGACGGTTCGAAGCGTACGGTTTGCTTTTAATGTTTTTATCCCGAGGGCCAAAGCGAACGCGCCACTGTAAAATTTTATGGTAGCTAATTGTAAGCGATAACGTCCGGGCGTAGCGTACGAGCAAGATTTATTCCGGCGATTTGCCGCGAGTTATCGTCTCGCAACACGAAAGTAGATCGCGCGGTTCGACCGAAGGAGAGAAGGCTGAAACCCATTTGCACTCTTTAGCCGTTTGACAATTTCCTGATACGATCGCGACGTTCCATTTGAGAAACCGTCCGCGAGGATCTCGCGATTGCCTTTTGTCGGAGCATCGTTTTTTGCGAGGGGAAACCTGCCATACGTATTCTGCACTGTGCTCGCGCCAATGTTTCCTGGATAACAATCCGTGATCCGCGTCTCGAACCAAACCACCTAGCAATAAAACTCTGCCTCGGCCAAGTGCTCCTTTTTCATGCAAATGTACCTCTAAACGAACTTGCACGCCCGGATTTCGCTGGCAATCCGTTTGCCAGACGGGTTTCTATAAGTTACAGTTCCCAACGTTATCGTCATTGCCGATGATATCTTCTAAAACTTTGCCCCGCGTGTCTCCGATCTTACGATTCTCCGGGCTTTTTAATTTTCAAGTTCACAAATATTCGAATTCGATAAATATTCAACTACGCAGATATCCCAATTTTCCAACTTTCGAATTTTCAAACGTTTACAACGTAGCATACGCTTGAATCTTGGCAGTTACAATTAGTTGAAAGAGTACTAGCTGATGTTTCTTAACCACGACCTTTCGATTGCTCGTCGAGGAAAACATCGAGCTACCGAAACGTTAAGAAGGAAAAAAGGGAACTCGTTGAACGATTCTTGGGTTAAACATAATGCGCGTTTTACGAATAGCTGCGGCATCGCGCTTCACCGCGATTTCACAGCGTCTCGTTCCACGGAACTCGTTCGCGCGTTCTAAAATAAGAAAAAGGTTGGAATCGCGATCGAAAGTGGTTGCGATTCGCGGTTGACGAACACCTCGTCTGTGAAAAGCGGAGACGGCAAGGCGGCGAGTCGGCGGCGGCGGCTGGCATCGTCAGACCGCTATCGATGGGTTCGCGTGATCGAGTCGAAGCGGAGAAAACCGTTCCGTGAGCGCTAATGGATTAAGGCGGAAAACGCAGTTAAGCCGAAACCAATCCCTTATCTCTCATCTGGTAAGTGTATTGCGGCCGTGCCGCGGCGTAGCTTCCTTTGTGAAATATCTTCCTTTATTTTTTATCCGGCCCTCCTCTTTCCGGAGCACGTATTCTCTTTACACTTAGGAAGAGAGAGAGGGAAAAGCCTTCGAAATTCCCTCGTACCGCTTTATTTCCTTCTTCCCTGATATTGCGTTAAAACACGTCGATGCTCTCCCCATCGAGACGTCCCTTCAATGGATGTTCCAATTTTCCGTTTGACGACGTGATTATGAATTCGTTGCGATCACGCTGCTCTCTCATCAATTACCGCTATGAATTACGGCTACACGTTTTACGTTTTTATTTCTCTCGATGAACATGCGATTGCTATGACTTCGCGCTTTGAATCGTGTCGATATTTCCTTTGGACGTCAAGTTTTTTCAACGATTTCATCGTCGATTCTTCTTCGTAGATCTTCTTCTTCTTCGTTCGGCTAAAATCAAAGGCTTGCGCCTATGGATAAAGCTATAATGCTAATAAACGCTAATAAATATAATTATTGAAATTTTGCGAGTAATAAAATTCTCTGAATGCGTCGAAGAACGAGGAAATAGCACGTATCAACTTGAACTGCTGGCATTAAGCTTGCTGATCCCTAATCTTTGCGGGAAAGTCGAGTTTCATCAAGAGCGAGATTGAACTTGAAAGAGTTCGAATAAGACCGCGCTTTATTCTATCTTTTATTTCCCGACGACGCGACATGCCGTGTGAGGAAACGAACCGCCGTGGCGAACAGGCTTATCGTCGTGACGTAGAAAAATATTGCTTCTGAAGATATAGTTCGTTTCGACGCAGGAAAATATCACTTCTTCCATTTCTCAACAAGTGGTGATTAGCGGAGAGCAGTGGAAAAGGCGAGAATATATCAGCCAGATGTTTAACAACGAAGAATGAAAAATTACCGACCTGGGGGGTTGGCTTTTATTCCAAGCTTTTTCGTCCGTTCCTTTCGATCGGGACCATTGAACTTTCATCCACGCGACAATGCCTCTACTTCGGCTGATCGATTATGCCTGCGATATCTTAATGATTTTCCGCGATAGAAGCAACTGCTTTTTTTCATGGCTTTATCAATATACTATATAATATTAATATTATCGTATATCGATATTAATCGTATTTCTGTACGATCATTTCGTCCATTAGCTATGCCAATTTTTTCGCATTAACGATACCGTCAAAACTCAGCTTCCACGATTCGATGAATCAACGAGTTCAACGTTGATCACAGAAAATCGCTCATCAGGTTCGAAATCGAGCGTAAGGTTCATTCCTTTGCCAAAAATATGATACTTACAAGTTTCGTGAGTTTTGTGGAAAAGATCTACGAATCTATCTTCAAATCTACGAAGAAACTCGTATAAAAGCGTTCATAATAAATTCAGATTGGTGACAATTAAAGGCCAGCAATCTCCTATTACTCTGTTTTGCCACTAACGAAGGATCAAGTAAATCGTAATAATTCTAATACGAAATATCGATGGTTAAAAAAAATGGAAATTGCCTTCCCCAATTGCGTGTCACAGTTTCAGGCAGGAAGATAATTCCTGCGAATGTCATAAGGGTCGAAACAAGTTTCCAATTTTCACGGTTTGCGTCGTATTAACATAAACCATCAATCACGCCGCATTTACGAGGAACGTTGGAAAAGAAACGAATGTATGTGCGCGTGTATCACAAGTTGGATCAACGACGACAGTCCGGGGGTTAAATTGTCGCGTTACGACGGGCCAGGTGTCCAGATTTAACGTCCCTCTCGTAACGATCCATTCTCATCAAGTCGTTCCTGCAATACCAGCAGCTCCGCCCAGCAGGGTAAGAAATAGCGAGAGGCGAAAAGGAATTAATAAATTCCGAGTACGACGATGTGTAACGACCGGCGTACCCTCGTTCGAGTAATTTTTTAACCTTAATGTATCGTGCCTCGATATTGTAACTAGTTTGTCGGCAGTATGTAAATCGAATCGGTGAAAAAATTTATTAGCTTGTTGCCTCGCGATTTTCGTTATGCTCGCGTGCAGCCGAGGCGGCTTGTTAGACGCTTGAGTGAGTGTGACGGATGAAACACGTCGAAGTATGGAAAATTTCTTTCTAACGATCTTTTATACCTGTAATAACATGCTAACGTACACGCGTATTTTGAAATCATCTCTTCTTTCCGTAAATTAGCGATATTTGATTGAAACGACGAATGCGTAGTTCTCTTCGAGAATGCTCCATACATACGCGCAAAATAAATCATTTTTCCTTCGCATCATGCAGATGCAAGCGTCTGCGATGATCGACCGCTTTCGACAAAAACGTTAGACAACGGGACCACGCCCTGAAAGACCACCGTGCTCGATAATTCGGTGAGTAACATCAAAGAAAGAAGCAATCCTGGCTGGGATTGTGCAATCAAGTAATCGTTAGCATACATTCATCAAGATGGAATAATGGCGAATGCATCCATGGAATCGGCCACCCTTGACGAAAATAAGTAGAACGCAGATAGCAATAGCGAGGCTGCGGATCGTAACCGAGATTGAGTCACTTCGGTGGCACGTATACGTCATGAAAATTCAATAGACAACGTCCCCTTGCACATGTCCGGGCTGTAAGTGGGAAAGAGATAGGTGGAACGAAGCGCGAGACTGAGAACGAAAGGGGGAGAGGAAGCGCGAGTCAAAGGGGATGGGAGGGGAGGGAAAAATCCGTCAGAGATGCAATAACGGCGCCATGGGGCGCTTATCCCGGGGATCTTTGTAGCTCGTGCGAGGCTTGCCCTTTGTGAGTCGCTGCCCCTTATCGTGATCGACGACCTCTTGGCCGCCGCGTTTCGAAATCGACCCACCCCAAAAAGCCATTTCTGCCGTGCTACGTCCTGTGGGACCGACGAAAAGGCGCGGCCGAATGGTCGTGCGTAATAGCTTTCGTCCTGTCTTTGAAACCGGCCCGAGGGACTCTTCCGTCGTAACACCGTCGAAAATAGAATTCCGTAGCATCCATCCGCCATCCGCCAGAGTTATTATTAATTAATACGCTTACGTAGGTTCGCATTCGCTGTATCGTTCGTTGGCTATCGAGCCACGTGCTCTTGGAAAATAGTTACGATACGATGGTACTAAAGTACCGTCTCCCCTGAGCTTCGTCCAAGCATCAAGATACACGGAAAATTTATATATACGAAAAGTTACGGACACCGCGTTTTATTTTCCTTTTATCGTATCTCGCGCGCACAACCAATTGCTTGCAATTTAATTCCCTGCTTCGTTCGCCAGACAGGCGGCGGGATTTTTCTGCGACGAGAGATTTGTAAATTTCCTCGATCGCTCGGTTGAAACGCGGCCACCCTTGTCCTCGGCTCCAGCTGATCCACCGAACGCGGCAACTCGTTGCTCGCGGTTCGAGCGACGCGGGGAAAGAAAGCTCGCGGCAACTACGTCTAGTAATCGACTGTTTTATCAGAGTCGCCCTTCGATCGACTTTGATTAAAATTCGAACGCTCGATAAAGTGGTTCTCTACTCCTGTCGCGGCTTAGATCGCGTGTATCGCGCGAATACTTTGTGCGCCGCGGTGCATGCGGCTTATCGTACGCGAAATTACGGTGCATTTAAAGTCCCGCATTCACGACGAATGCGAATATGGGCTCTCGTGACAGGGTTGCTCCGCGATATTTCCGCATTAACGTTGCACGTCATACATCCGGTTTTCGTTCATCGTCTACCGTCCCTTGCCTCCTATCTCTTTTTCTGTCCGGTTAAATCGTCATCCTCCCTTTTTCGCTGACCGTGTGACGCGCGCGGAAGTTGCACGGAAAAAAGTAGGAAAATAGAAAAAAAATGCGTTTCAATCAGAGAAATGTGCCTGGCGGTGACGCGGGCGCAGCTCCACGTCAGATAATACTAACTGCAATTACGAATTATTTCATTACCGTTTTCGCGATTCGCAAGCGAACAGCGAACTTTTTCTCCCTCCACCTGGGCGAACGGCGAGAGAAACAAAGATGAAAGAGAAACGCGTCCGGTGGAATCATTAAGATTATTACCACGCGGGAATATAACGGATGGGCATTCGACGTGCGTCGCGTCCCTCGCCGGTGCGTTCGAGGAACTGGCGTTTCATAAAATATTCAAGAGTACGAGCCGCAGTTCTCTCTGGTGGTTTTCGCCGGACGAAGTGCAAATACGAGGGTTCGTTGGACGACGGTTGTTTCTCGGGGAGAGCGAAATTGAACGTTAGAACATATACATATTTTTTTTAATGGCGACGTCCCTACGTATTAAACTAACCGCGACGGTAAACGACGATCCGTATTCGTCAGGTGAACGTTCTTTTACCTTTCACCGCTAAATTGTAGTAGTAGCTTTTTCCTTTGACTTCGCGACGATCGGCGATTAATTAAAATCGACCGCATTTCGATTGTACCAGAGGGCGAATACAGTTACGTCGCAGAAGGAAAAGACGCTGGAAAAACGATGGTCGGAACGAAATCTCCTTCGGTTGTAAATTTGCGCCAGGCTGTTCAATTACCGTGACAACATCGAAGGATGGTATCGTAAAACTAACGACGGTAAATCAAACTAATTGAAACAAATTCCGTATACGAGGTACGCGTAACCAACGAGAAAGCGCGATTAATACTCTTTGTATCGGGGCTGACAATGCGCACGCGGCTGCTTTCGCAGAAAAGACAAATAACCAGCTGTCCGTGGATCTGTACATATGGCGGACCTAAATCAGTGCACAATATGCGTTACGCGTATCCGATGGATCGTCCAATGAGATATGTTACCCACGCACACACGCTCGCCATCCACCGGGAATCCGGTTATCTGTCCGTGTTCTGATTGGGCCTATCAGCTCGACGCAGCACCGTCATTCACCATTTCGTATGCGAGCCAGCGAGTTCTTTGATCTTTCGCGATTTCAATCCAGTTATACAACGGCTCGCCGATGTATGTACCTTCATCCACCCCAGACCCTTAACCGAGTCGTGTCGTCCGTGTCGTTCATCCCCTTCTCTTACTTTTATTCCCCTGTCTTCGTGCGTATCTCTCCCTTCCTCCCTTTCGTTCCATTCTGTTTCTTTCGCTTCTTTTTTTTTTTTTCTTTTATTTTTCGGAACACTCTCAGCTTGAACGCACGTGTATCTTCAGCGAGAGTCGTGTATTTGCACCGATGGGATTCAACGTAACGGGGACAACTTTATTCATTCGTTCGACGAATCCGACACGGATCGCGGCTGGCTGAACATCAGCCACGTCCATGCACCGATTCGCCACGGTGCTCGAACGACACGACACGCGTGTGCATTCGTCTGCTACACGGCCGAGTTTCTAAGCTGAAAGGCAGGGTAGATACGCTACGAGGATCAAGGACCTGTTAAACTGCCGTGGCCCGTGACCGATACTCGCCAGATGGGAAACCAAGGATTTCCGCGAGATCGGAGGATTCTCGTTTTGTCGAAGGTTCTCCGACGAGAGGAGGATACGTTTCCGTCGCGGTGAAGTTTGATGAAAGCTGTGTATTCTTTATGGAAAGTTTTGTAGCGATATTTTATCGAATAAAGTAATTCATACGGTACGGCGTATAGGAAATTCCGTTAATTCTGAATGTTAGCGTCGTTGTATCTCCATATCTTACAACGTTATACGAATCGTGTCGCAAAAACGTTCGATATTGATTTAATTACTGCCTGGTCGACCTCGTTCGACTAACCACGGTTGCACAATGCCGTGTAATAGAGCGAGAAAAGATCGAGAAGTGTATAAACGGATAATTAAAACGCATTACTCCGGACGTATGAGAAATTCCGTCGTATCGAAGGTGCAGAGAATCCTTGAAACAACAAACAACGCGTCCCGTATATTGCATCCATAGCTCGGTTTTATCTGTGGTAACGCTAAAAAAGCATAACGATGAAATCCGTCCTCGACAATGGTGGACGTCAATTGCAAAGCGCGAATAAATCCGAAACGCAGATGCTCGTCGTAGATTTTTCACGAGCAGCCGTTCGCGCGTTGAAAATTGAAAAACAGAGAACGGAATCAATTTATCTTCGTTCGAATCTTCAACGCCGAGCGTGCAGAAAAGACATCGAGCGACGCAAGCAGAACGCGCGAAAAAATAGAACGTATCCAATAAATCCTCGGAATAATAGTCGCGAAGAAGACGAATAATCGACAACGGCATAAATCGCGCCCCGGGACCGAGCGATCCCGGACGAACGTTCGTACGCGATAAGATTCGCAGCGCAACGCGTCGAGCAGATTTTCCGACGAGCCATCGTCGATCTACCCTCGCCCCCCGATACATCCGATAATTGGCGTGACGATGCGTACACGTGCTTCGTCAGTTTTACTACACAAAATCACGAGAGGGCAGACAGACGGGCCGGATTCGGTTGAGTGTCGAGTTTTCGCGGTCCGCTCTGTTTCATCCGGTTAAAAGGTTCGATATTTGGTTACCCCGACACGTTTCAACGCTGCGCGCACCGCTTTGAGCCGGACACACGTCGAAATTACTTTGTTTCCGAACGAGGCTGGCATTCATCAGGCTGGTTTTTTTTTATGCGACGAGTGATCATCGTCGACATAGCTGGACCGAAGCTGAAATATTGCGACAGGAGTATTCGTACATGTAAGTAGGGAAATTTCTACGTCGTTAGAAACGCTGGTCACGCCGGGGGAAAATCGCTCTCGGCAACCACGGCAGATATGATTTAAATTGTACGCCGGCGAATCTGCGAATTCAGCTCGGCTGGCAGCGTTCCGCAAGGTATGTCCGGCGAAACACGAAATTGCCAGGACGAATCGGGACAGGCCGTGCTTTTCCGCGGAGTTAAACGCCATAGGAACACGGGACAACCATTTGGGAGATATTAAATCCCAATTTCGGAGTATCGTGATCGCAGTCGAGATCCGAGACATTTCCAAATACGAGTTTCACTGATCTAGAATCGTCCGTTTTGCAGCGAAGACAAATTACTTTGCGATCGCGAAGATCGAAAGACAAGGAACAGAAATGCGACGCAATCGCGAGAAAAGGATAGCGAAAGATATGGTTTAGACGGTTTGGTGGTCCTTTCGAGCGATGTCTCTTGACACGCTAGGGTCGCGAGCACACAATGAAGCAAACGTAATTGAATTTCGCGTGACGATCGACACGCGTTACCATTCGCGTATCGGCTTCGATTTACGGCCGAACTTGCGCCAAAAAGTATCCGAGAGTAACGCGTGAAACGTGAAAATTCGATGGGGGAATATCAGAACGTCGGTGGACTCTTGAGAACCGGCGCGGCGCGAAGTTGGAACTGGAGGCGCGGCGAATTTGGCAATGTTCCATAACCGATATGCGAGTCGAGTTCGCTATTTGAAAGCGAGCTGATTCGTACGTAGAGCGTGCAGATCGTTATCCAATCCCGTGCATGCGTATCCCATCCCCGTGGGTAATAAAACACTCGTCTACGCGGCCAGGACATTTTGCCGTAAAGCCCCGAACAACTAAGGACGCGCCTTTTGATTTTTCCACCCCTCGATGCTACTTATCGAGGATATACAATTCGAAATAGGCTATTTATGGTAAAAAAGGGTAGCTAGATTTTCAGACCCCACTTCGTCGCCCTGCTTATCCCCTGATCCTCCTCTGCCCCTGTCCCTTCCTTTCCACCCGATGTTTCCAGCTCCCTTTCTCGACGAAGATCATCCTGATCGTCCTCACGTGCAATAAATCACGTCGTTTCCGTGAGAAGCACCGCTCCACGCTCTCTGCGAAACGCGTCACTACGTTCAGCCACTACGTTCACGATGATAAAACGCGATGGCGTGCCCCAGATTAGGCGAGTTCCTTGACTCCGATCAATTGCCCTCTTAACGTCGTTACACCATGGTGAGAACGCGCAAATGGAATATGGAAAAGCTGACGCTCGACGAACGAATGAGCGTAACTGGCGCTAATAACGAAGCAAAGCTTTCTTCCCTCGTTCGTATTTGCAACGGTGCTTAACGCGGACCACCACTCGAATCAACGCTCCGATAGTTCACCTATCGAATTCGGTTCGTCGTCGTGCGCGTTCGTTCGCAAATTCTTCCGGTCGACGAGCGCAGGAATTAAGCGGCGTCGCGGCAACGTATCTGCGAATCGAAGGTCAATCTTGGTGGAAGTAGGGCGGCGCGATAGAGCGATCCCGGCTCGCTGGGGGAGAGAGTGTTTTCGCAGCGGACTACCACGGGAAACTCGTCGAGTCGGAAGAACCTAATCCGACCGAGCAAAAGGCAAAAGGGGAAAATATCTGGCGCGCGACAAAATCCCGGCTCGACTCCGCATCGAGGGCCACTCGAACGTCTCTTATTTGCGATTCTTTCGAGGGGGCGAGACAGCCGACACCCCGTGACCATCCTCGCGCCCCTGCAGTCGTCCTCGCTCTCCCCTCCCCTCCTTCGCTACGGTTCATCCCCTAACCGAGCTAATAAGCAACCCTAAAGAGACGTCGACCGACAACTGTGACATGTATATACCGACGCAGGATGCCAGAGGGCAATTTGTATTCATATTCGGCATGGTAATTAGACCGAGGGCATAATAATCCTGATACTTGGACTGTACGCGCCCAGCGCCTGAATGGATTCGGAATAATCGGCCTCTGACTTTAATAATAACGCTGCGGCCCGCGAGGGGAGAAACGCCCAACCACCCCTTTCGTGTCGCGCGTGCTTCGACCCTTGCAGCGATTTATTATTTGAAACGTACGAAACCGCACGCTCTCGATTCTCGTACACCTCCTGACGTATCGACTTCGCTCGCATTGTGTACGACAGCCAATTTGCATCGAGAACATGCGATTCGCGAAGCTTTACCGGAGTTCCTTTGTCAGGGGGCGAGGGGTGAGGCGAAGAAGCGAAACAGGATTGTAATATAGTTCAATTAGGAACGAGTGTTTGCTCTCCATTGAATTACATTGCTAATGCTTGCGCGTAATTATTAACCCCTCGACGACAGAATTCGTACGGATGCGCAGGTTCCAGGGGGTGAAAATTATTTCCACCTCTCAACGTGTAAATCGTTGATAGCGAGTATTCGGACGAAGTGAAAATGTTCTTGTTGAAAAGCTTTCTGTACTTTAAGCTAATGTAAAAACATCGGACGATAAGAAATTGAATATTCATGAAAAATTGATCCGTAAACATAATCGAAATTTTTTACCGTATATCGAGACTGAACGAGGAAGCTATGAATGAACAGGCTATGTAAATCAACCTGATTTTGTAGTCGGCGGGCAAAAATTAATATTACACACAAGAGAAACGTTCTTCCCGGCAAGTTAGAGATATATCGTCGCTTATATCGTATATTTTAGAAATGCCGCGTAATCGATAACAGGTGAATAGAAAGTTTGATTGCATTTCGACGGTGTTAGGCGAAACAGCGTACAAACGAAGCCCGGAAATCATAGCGAAAAGTGCAAATCGGAAACGGGGGAAAAACCGTTTGTATCTGTTGGTTGGCAAGAGACGCTATTGAGGTGCGGAAACTGAGTATTGTCCCGACTCGTTTGCGTCTAAATCCGGGGAAAAAAACCGCGTTGACAAAAATTCAAAAGAACGAGCTACGAATGTAAAGCAGCATGTACAGAGTGGTTCACTACGCGCGACTGAACATCGCCGAAGCTCCGCTTGCCAAAACACGCGTGCGCCGTTCTGTAAACTCGACTCGTCGACAAAAAGCCAGATCGAATAAACCATAATTTTCCAGCGTTATTTTCGCGTTTCGGCGAAAGTAGCTGATTCAAAGCTAATTCGATCTTAATGGATGGCAACGCGAGAGTATTCGAATCGCGGAAATATACGCGGAAAAGTTAATCCAGCGTAACGGAAAACAAAAATGCGGTTCATTTTTCTCCCTTTACTATCTAGTGAACGTAGTGGCGAAGGCTGCCGAAAAATTCCCGATCGTGTCTCTGTATCTGTAAACGGGAGATTCGGCGGAGTTTCGAAATATTCGCGAAAAATCTGTCGCCATGAAAAAAATATTCGCCGGTCCCCGATGTATTTCTGATAACGCGTCTGATCCGCAATTTTACCACGAGAAAAGGGGCGGAAAAAATATTTCCCTGTAACGAGCGTGTCTTCGAACGAACACAACCATCGTCGAGCCACAGAAGGCACGAAAACACCGTATTCCAATAAAGCGGCATCGCGATTCGTCGAACCGAGTTTCGAAGGAAAATCGTCGAGTCGTTTCGGGTGGAACGATGGTCCTTTTATTCGGGAAATTCGTGGTCCCGCGAGCGAAACGAACCTCCGAGCGATTACTCACGGGTTAATAACGGCTTGCAATCGATGCACCATGGAGACGTAGGGATTGAAAATGTCATCGTGACGACGAACAGGTCCACGCCCCGTAGCATACGGACGTCGGAAACGATTTAGGGTGAAGCCACGGGGCGAGAGTCAAATAGAAACCCCGTTGCTTTGAAATACGACATTAGGACATCCCACGGTACGTTAAGGAAAGAAACAGGACACGAGTCTTCTCTATAGGGTGCGCTCAAACGTTGGTCAATTTGGCATGTGTGTACCGAACGGAAGCAAATATCTCATAAATTACGATGTACAAGTATCCTTTGCTACACATAGGGATTTCGCGTCGTCTCTCAATGTCAGCTAGAGAAGAAACGTTCTGACTCGGATGTAGAATCTTCCTGAACACGTACGATTAATTTATTACGATATTTCTAATATAATATCCGATTTATAATACCGCCTATGACGTATAATCGATCAACGCTATCTGAAATAAATATTTTATCGAAAGCATCGATAGCTCCCTGCTTTTTCCATAACAAAACGGCCATACATTGCGCGTTGCGTCAAGCACATCCGGCCATCGAGGCCACCCTGTATATCCGTAAACGTCGGTTTCCATCCCCGCCAGTTCGAACGGCTACAAGAACACGAAGGGAGTTCGGTCGCATCTTTGGGGGAACGTAGCCTCGCGACATTATGTATCACTTAAATACCCTGCCGGCGACAAATAGCCTGACTCATGGGATTTTATTAGGCCACCGTGGGCACATTCTATCGCGAAATAATAGCGTCTACCCAGCGTCGACGCTCAACCGTACAGGATATCATCGTATATGCCAGCGCGTACATACACCACGTCCATATATAACGTACATACGTGTATTCCGATTACGTTAGCGCGCACACGCTCGTATTTGCCCTGGCACTGGAGATCAGAAGCGAGGCGAGAGACTATCTCCGGGATACGGTGACAGCGAGGAACGGCCATTAAAAGGGAAGTTAAGAGGCAAATGAATTAGTTAAGACTTTCATTTTTTTTTCTCTCCTCTTTTTCCTTATTTTTCATCGTCTTTTCTCTTTTCTTCCTTCTTCTTCTTCTTCTTCTTCTTCTTCTTCGCCCTTTTTCTTCGTCGTTTTCTTTCTCGTTTTCCACCAACGAGTTGAACCACGGCGCTGATTTACTGGCAACGAGCGAACTAACTCGGCCGGCAATCGGACGACTGAGAAAGAACACCGGAAATGGCTGCTTTTGTACGCCACCAGCGGATACGAATTATGGGTCGCCGGCAGAAATTGGAGGACGTTTGTCGTTTCCGTGCTCCATGTAAAGCTTCCCCTTGTTACGCTAACGGCAGTTTCGTTACTCGGATTCGCGTTATTCCCGCCGTTGGGAACCTATTTTTGGCTCGGCAGCGACGAAATTACGTTTAGGTAAATGAAAATAACGAGACTATGTAATGCGGCCCTAAATTAACTCTGCTGCGCTCTTTGGGTCATTTCCATCGTATTTCTTCGTCGTTAGAAAGCTTAAGCTTGACGAATCGATAGAATATACGTGATCTTTCCTTTCGATTTTATTCTAACGACTACCTTGAAACGTTAAAAGCGTCTTATTTGCTGAAACGAGTACGAAGTTCTCGAGCTATAAAGTATAATATACCACCACTTATATAACATACTATTAACGGCAACGTGAATTCGTAATATATTTGCTACGATTCGACATCGATTGGTACAAAGATAGTAGCCTGTTCGAAAGACAAACTCTTTCACTAGTTTCTTCCAATAACACAGTTATTGTACTGCGTTATGCAACACCTTATGCAGGTGATCAGGATTCGAGATGAATTAAAGACGATTTTAAAACTTATTTATTCAGTTATGGAGTATAATATACCACTGCTAATACAATATGCTATCAACTGCAACGTGAATTCGTAATATACTTGCTACGATTTGACAGCGATTGGTACAAAGATAGTAGCCTGTTCGAAAGACAAACTCTTTCACCAGTTTCTTCTAATAACACAGTTATTGTACTGCGTTATGCAACACCGTATAGAAGCGATCAGGATTCGAGATGAATTAAAGACGATTTTAAAACTTACTTATTCAGTTATGGAGTATAATATACCACTGCTAATATAATATGCTATCAACTGCAACGTGAATTCGTAATATATTTGCTACGATTTGACAGCGACTGGTACAAAGATAGTAGCCTGTTCGAAAGACAAACTCTTTCACCAGTTTCTTCTAATAACACAGTTATTGTACTGCGTTATGCAACACCTTATGCAGCTGATCAGGATTCGAGATGAATTAAAGACGATTTTAAGACTTACTTATTCAGCGAATAAGTAAAACTTGGTGCGAATCTAGTGGCTGAATTGGAACGTGGGCATAAGCGAAGGAATAAAGTCGCGCTAACCTAGAACTAGATCATACGTTCACCGGTTGTGTAAATAAATAAGTATCCATTTCAGATCGATCGATGGAAATTGGATCTCTCTAAACGCTAAGAGAAGATACTTCGTGTCCCGCGAATATTCAGTTACGCAAATATACAAGACGTTCGATGATCTGTCGGTATGTTTCAAATCCGAAAGACTGAAACGCGAGGCCGACGTTGACAGCGTGTTTAAATCCCCTTTCGTTCGATCGCGATTCCTATCTTTCTCGCGTGGCAAAGTCGACAGCAGAAAGAGACATCTAGAGAGACGGAGAAACGCCGGACGTCATTCAGGATTTTTCTCGTTGCTTTTCAAGGTGTCTCGACCACGTCACCATGGGACCCGATCGTACGAGAAGCTTGTTACGGCTAACCAACAACCCTCGGCGACCTTCTTAACGTTTCGTACGATGATCATAAATACCTATTAACGAGTATCCCTTTATCCTGTTGCCGTGTTACGGAGACAGCGGCTTTTTACCCAGGCAAGTCGAAAAGTTTCTGCTCGTGGTCAAAGGGTTTTCTCGACCGCCGTAAATAAGTGGCAAAAAGGAAAACGAATGCGAGTGTCCGCGGAAACTAATAAAAGTGGATGATCGATGCGCTGCGAAACGAGTTTTCCAGGCCAGAGTGAAATGAAAGGTTTTCGAAGAAACTTATTTCGTGGCTGTAGTAAATTTGAATCGCGTCAAAATAATATCGCGTTGAATTTACATGCAATTTTGCGTGGAATGTTTCAAAATACGTAAGATACGGTTCGACAGATAAGAATCAATTATCACTTTCCGATAACTCCGCGACCATTGACCGACAAACCTTGCAACTTCGACTCTTCCTAGTCGTATTTTCACCCATAGATCATCGCTCTCTTCTTCGTACGAAGCTTACGATGAGATCCGACGCTCGTTTAACGCGTGGTGTTATTTTATACTCTCGCAAGAAGAATCTTAGACTCGTTCGTTATCCAACACAGTCCCGCTACGACAGGTCGATCGAATTTCAATATTTATAAGATTCTCCTCAAACCGGAACGGATGCGTCTGTGAACGAGGAGTGTACCGTCTAACGTTCTACCGAAAACTAGCCAACTAACAATAGACAAGCGCAGATAACGGTATCGTCGAGCACAAAAGCAGCCACTGGGAAACGCGAGGTCACCGTGTACGCGATTTCCACGTAATAATTCAGTAACCGTGATAGAGAGGCGCGTTCTAAAACGAAATGCAACCAGTCTACCGATGGCTGGCTGAAAATCTAAACACGACCGTGTCCTCGCGCGCCGTGTCGCAGGTGGTCGATCTGCCGCTGAAAGCAGAGGATTATTCAAAACTACCGGCCAATTTTTTCTCACCCTCGGCGGACCCTTTTAAAACAACGTTGGCCCTTGATTAACTCGCGGTTCGCGATATGAATATTTATGGGACGCAGAGCGTTCGCAGCACCGGGCCAGAGAGTAGCTTGTGTCGGCCATATTTTCCAGCAGAACCGACAGAGAGGTATAAGTAAGTAGAGCGCTGCCTCACCGGTCAATTTCCGGAGTCTGTCGAGACGAGTCCGCAAAAAGCCAACTTTATCTTGGCTCGCGTCCACCGACCAAACCGAACAAACAAATGGGACGAATCTACGTATCGCAAGATTGACCGAAGTCTTTGCGAGATAACTCGTGGCGAATAGCGACGAGATCGAGGCGAGATAGAAAAATCTGGTACGAGAGCGGGGAAAAACGTCTTTCCGCGCTTTCTCTCGCTATCTTCGCGGATAGTTTCCAGGAAAACATACAGAATCGCAATTTTCCGATGCCGCAAGTTCAAAATCCAACTCGCCCTCGATTCTTCCAATTTTCATAGGTAGAAACGACATCGTTGGCCTGTGCGTCTGCGCACCTGCCACTCGCAGAGGCATTTCTCGGCTACGCTCAGTTCGGTAACGCGAAAAGCAAATATTTTTCGAATAAAGTCCATGGCTGAAAAACAAACGTATCGAGGAACGTTCTATCTCGCACGAGGTCCTTCGGCTATTCGTTGAATAATATTTTTTTGTGCCCACGGAAACTGTTTTCTTTCTTTCTTCTTTTTTTGCCCCCAGTTAGACCTTACAAATTCACTCTCTCTCTCTCTCTCTCTGTGTGTTCCTTCGCTTCCATTCTCGTTCCAGCATTCACGCGCGCGCTATATTTTCGTCCGATCGACGTTCTCATTGCGATACTCTCGCTAATATATCGAAAATATATCGAGAACTCTTGGAAATCAATTATTTCCACGACAAGGATTTACTTTGGTCGTAAAATTGCGCTGCCCGCGATCTCTTATACATATTTGCCGCGCGCAAACCATCAAGCAAATTACGCTATCCAAGTGAACTAAGCTGCTCCAAAAAGCACACATATTACAAAATGTCTCGATTAAATATTTACCCTGAAACGGTCGGTCCAGTCAGTCCCCAAGGCACCGGGTCACAAGTTACGACTTTGCCTTGCTCTACCAAAACGCAGCCACCCCTCGAGCAATGGATACTTTAATGAAAATTCGTGCACATTTCTGTCGTGTCTTGACGGCGTCAATTAAGCATCGTTAATCATTCATCGATATAGCTCGATTTCCTCCTCGGACTGGGAAGGGAGAAACGCCCCATCGCGTACCGAAAAGAGCTGTGAATTTTTTATCGGAAAAAGTTAGAGACGGGAGCTATCGAGATGGAATGGACGAAATAGACGGACAAAGTATAACGATGTTTATGCTGCATTTTTGGTAAAAATGCGCGTTCTTAATTCGATTGTAATACGAAAACGCAGGCAATCGTTAATCGCGTTAATTGAATTCGGTTTTCCTCGAAGGTATTCGAAGGTATTCGTGCATTCAAATCGCTCCGCTCTCATTAATACGTTTTCTACGATATTGATCGGTCATAATCGCTCGCTTAATTTTGCACTAACCGATTCGATGCTCGAAATTCGTGCTTGCATTTCGATTCGTATTCATGGTACGTACATGGCGAGAAGCTTCTACTATCGTAGAATATGGCGGACATTGTACACGAAAAGAACTCTCGTTACCATTGAAAAGTAAATATATCGAAGACTATCGGTGCACTGAGAATCTCCAAAGCGTATTAAGAAAGCGTGAAAATAACTCTAGAATCATATTTTCTTTCGCGCTGACGTCCCGTTTCAAACGATTCGAAATGACAAAACGCTACGTTCGATTTCATTCTAGCAAACTCGGTTTATCGATCGTGAATTTACTTCAAGCGATACCGCGTTTCGATTGACTCGCTGCTCGACTTTCCCAATCTGTTGTACGAATAAATCGATGTTTTCAACGCTCGCACGCGCCTTTCAACGCCTATATTTATATGTAGCGGAATTTTTTCCACGCGATAGCAGTGAAATCACGAGAAGAGGAAAAAAGATGCAGGCGAAGAAGAGATAGTCGAGGGACGAGGTGGAAGGAAAAAGGGAGAGAGAGAGTGGGATTACATTTTCCATTAGCGGTCGAGCCGAGCTTTCTTCGGACTTGTCGCGTTGGCACTCGTGCTGATTATCAACCTGTTCGGGACAGAAGCTTTTTCCCCGCGTTTTACCTCATTTCCCATTCCTTTATACGGTGAATCACGTGCGCGTAATAATAAAGCAGCGAGAGCTCGTGCGACATCGCGCTAATGCATGCTATCTCATTCCTTTTCTCTCCCTATCTCTCATCGCCATCCCCCTTTTTTTTTTCTTTTAATTTTTTTCGCTAAATCGCCGAAGATTACCTTGCGAATGTGCTCGAAAGCGTTCGCAAAAACGTCGTTACTTCTACTAATATTTCGTTGGAAAACAAAGGGGAGCGGATTTTGGTTGCAGTTCGAACATTTCAATAGAAAATCTGCGTTGAAAAGCGGATAATGCCTTGGGACTTTATAGGATTTGGAATCCTGTTTACGCTTTAACTTTTATCAAAATCCTCTTTACGCTTTGGCTAATTGCCCCGCGATAATTCATTTTCATCCTGGCATTGCAAACAAAAGGTACATTTACTTCAAAAAATGTCTAAACGAATATATCGATCGAATACGATACTCGATACGAAACCCGAACATCTGCTGATTTATTTCATTACAACGATTTACTTACAGCTACACGGTTCGTTCCATATAATCCACATCGCGATCCATTTTAGATTTAGACACTCGCCTACACAATCTAGCGTCCTAATCTGGGATTGATCTAATTCCGAAAACCTGGAAATATTCGGATTTTTCCACCGTTGCTATCGCCGACGTCTCGTATCAAAGACCGCGCATTTCCTTAACTAGTCACATTTGTTATACAAATTTAATACGAAGGTCGCGCGCGCTGCGAAATTCATTTGCTCGCGTGATAGGGCAACGCGTGTTCGTTTCAGCCCTCGTCTCGCTTCGAATCTTTCGCGGAATTGCCTGCTCGTCTCGTGGTAAGATACGCGGAAATTGTTAACGAAATACCGAATGTTTATGAACGCGAATAAATTTAATCGCCGGTAGTTCGTGCGAGCCGCTTGAGCCAGGCAATTAGAGATAGAGCCCCGCCAAGCCGCAGAGAAAAAGACCGCGTTGATTTTAATCGGCAAACAGCGCGTAGGCGTGCGCGCGCGCCTTCAAGATCTCCCTTTCAAGATCCGCCAGAAGGTTGGTTTCCCTTGTGCTCTGAACTCATAGTACAGCCGTCTCAACACGAAGTTTCTATAATATTCACCGGATACTATAACCACGCGATCTCTGCGAATCTCTAAGAACGAGGAAACGACTGAAACCAGCGTCGAGTTTGTTATCCACCTTCTCCTTTGTTTTTTACCACTTTTTCGGCCTTCGAAATATCGCGCTCTGCACTCGACTCGACATTTCGTCGTTTACTCCTTTACACTTTTTCGTTTTCCATTGCACGACTTCCTCGCGAACTAAGTCGTTCGAAGAGAGGATACGCGAATGATATCGCGAACGAACCTAATTTGCCTATTTGCCGGATACCCGAGAGATAGTTTTGCAGTGGAATATTTGCGTGCAGCATGCGTTTCGAAGGCTGTTGGCGATGTTATCGCAAGCAAAGGAGCTCCATGAAAATGGAGAGTAAGCAGGAGGAAAATATCGGTCAGTCCGTAAGTCGTTTAAGTTCGTTTCTATTCATAGCACTTCAGAGAAATTATTATCTTCCGCTTGTTTATATATATGATATATACCGTCTGGGAATTTTAGGATCTCTGTGTTCGGTATGGTTTCGAAAAATTCCCGCGTTATTAAACGTCGCCTCCGCAGCTCGAGCTACGGGATTCCTCGTCGTTGCAGCGTAATTGCAATTCCACCGGGTACATCTTTGCTTCGATGTTTTTACTCGAACGTCACCTACCTACGAACGCAGCTTCGTCCAACTACTGCAAAATGGTTTTAATAAAATCTACTAGAGAAGATACGTTACGTAATTTCTCTTTCCGTCTATCTTTTTTGCCATCCGACTTTACCCTTCCCCGATTGTTTTTACCGTGATAACATAGCGACGTTCCCGGGGAAAAATTGAGAGCCACGAGAGCCACGCAGATTCGTAGTCGGCGCCGCGATGTTTCGGAAGCTTGCATTGAAAATCGCCGCGCTACGCCGATAAATTCGCGGAACACCTTCGAAAATCCGTTTGACGGCGATGCAAGATACGTACAAAGGACACGCGTGTTCTCTGCGAATTTAGCGCTTTCAGTTTAATCCAGCAGGGTGGCAGGCGTGGCTTGCGTAGACGGAGCATTAAAAGCTAGGAATTCTCGTTTGTACCGCGATCCCCCCGACAGAATCGAGCACTTAACCATACACGTGCGAATCTGTCGTGCGGAAAAATATCACCGACAAGCGTTACACTCGGCTGGAATGGAATTCCGCCGGGACCGTCGTGTTCCCTTTCGTCAAAAATTCAAAATACAGCCCTCGTTGCTTTCCTCTTTTCGGCCAAGCAAGCATGCACACGGAGCGCACGCCCATCGTGCTACGATCGTGCGCGTTTAGCTTCGTTCTTGGTCTCGTTTTCGTTGAACGAGAAGGGGTGGAACGGAGAATCGAAAATGCGTCACGTGTCCCGCGTTTCGAATCGAACCGGGCTCGTATTCGTAACACGGCATGAATGGAAGGAATTCGATGCCTCGTAATGCCGGTGAATGAATGGAAGGGGGTTGCTAAGTTGCTACTTCTCTCGATCGCTTTATCTATTACGATCCGTACTGAAACTTTCATCCGCAGACGCCACCAATGTTCTTTTATTGAGCACGCTTGATCGATCAATCGAGGAATTCTCTTAGGCGTCTCTCGTACGGTAGCCGAGTCGTTCCCCTTGCTCTTCCCTCTCAGTTAAGTATTTGCGTTAGCGTTATTTATAGCCAGCTGAATCTAAACGCCTTCGTCTTTTCGTTCTCGTTCGATTTAATTTTTAATTGGTCGATCGAGTTTCGAGGACCAACGACGCTTCGTCTTCTTCCTCCAAGCATTCTGTACGTATAGAACGTACAACTCTTTCGTCAACACGTTTCTACGCGTTGATTTCACGCGTTAAGAGCTTCGTAACGGATTAATATAGCATTAATAAGTTAACATAGCGTGCGACCGGGCGCATTCTGCTAAACAAAGAGCGCGTAGAGTCTGTTCTCTTGATCGACGTTAAATCGATTCCGGCCTATTAGTTGCGTAACAGGCATTTTACCTTGTTAATTGGATTCTTTGATGTAAACAGGTATACCTGTTTAATGCTTCGTTTACTTTAATCGCGTATATTTCCATCGAGCGTAGACGAGCGAAACGAACAGCGTAAACTGTATCCGAAGAAAGCCAACTCCATCGAAACCGCGACAAAGTCGAAACTCTAACGACGTTCCTTCTATCCGATGAAATTCCACGTATCTTCCCCAACCCCCTTCTTCGATCCATAACCGAATCAAACACACCGTAGAAACATCGTGACTCACGCTGAGTCAGCGTCGATAACTTGCAAACCAGAAACTTTCTAGCCTACAAGATTACTCGATCAGATCACAGGGTAGTCTCAGATGCGTCTCTCGTTTGTTTATCGTCCCACGGAAGTTCGGCCAGATCGTTCGTCGTTTTATTGCGCACGGTCGAGCGGCCAGCGAGAAATGAAATTAGTCCCGTTTGATCCGCAACCGTGGAATCTTTCGTCGACTCGAACGGGGATCGGCGTATCTTCTAATACAGAAGCTTCGGATGCAGCAAGTGGCCGCGGGGGTTCCGTCTGCAAACTCCTGCCAGACGAGGATCTCAATAGAGGGGGTTGAAAGCCCGAGGGCAAAGTGAAAGCGAGTCTCTCGTACCCTATCTCGGTCGCTCGCTCGGCTGGTTCCGCGTGTTATGTAAATACATGTGTGTTGCCCGGACGAAGGGATGCACGCTCGTGCCTCCTTAACGAATATTACCAAAGTTCCGAGGGCGAATGTTCCCGGAGATGTGTATGAGCCGACGGATTTGGATTTTCCAGCCAGGACTCGCGGCCAGAAGCACGATTGGCTCTGTGAGCACGCACTTGACGGAAGGAACGGTTCGTTGCCGAATCGAAGAGATTTTAATTACCCCCGAGGATGGCCAGTTTGGAAGTTAGGAAACGAGGATCCGATTATTTTTATATTGTGTCGTATCGACTGTCGTGTGGCGCCTTTTTTTAACGGGTGAAGCCGCGTGATATATCGACGTGCCACGCTCTACTACCGTACGTATTTTTGTAATTTTCGCGTTAAAAAAATATTTTCAGCTATTTTGACAGTTACACGGCACATGCAAAATGTTTGTTTTTCACTAGTTCGGAGAAACGTGTGCAACACAAATCCAATGCGACGGGTTTTCCGAAAACATCGCAGATTTCAGATAGCAAATATGTGGAATATCAGGGGTTTCGGATAGCAAAGCCAAACTTTCGCACGCGTATCGGAACAATTAGCTTTCCAGAAGCACGAGTATTCGATCGAGCATCGCGACGTGCACGCTTTTTCCCCCCGGTTTTTTAATCACGAAAATAGAAATTCCCCATCGTACGCCAAACATTCCGCGCGGTAGAGGAACGTTGATTCCGCTGCCCATATTGTTACGCGTTACACGAGCTGCTTCGTGAATAGCGCCAGAATCAGTGTGTAGCTGGTGATAGAATAAAGCGACAAGCTGCATATATATATGCGGATGTGGCAGCGAGTATTGTACACAATGCGGCACTTGAATCTTTGAGTGTATTCGCGCACAAGCGTATCGTCGCGGCGGCTCGTGGCGTCAAAGCGACGCTTGATCTTTTGATTTTGCCTACAGTCAAGTGGATGCAGCTGATTATTGTTGAACAAAACACGGCGTCGCGTTTTCCAGTAAACTGAAATCGGAATAACATGGAATCGTTCCTTTCTTTCCAACTCGACAAATTTCTTCGTTCTATATCGATCGCCCAGTATTCTATGCGCGAAAATATAAAGATCGATAGATTTGTTCTCGATAAATCGATTCGAGTATCTAAATTACGACAGAAATTTCGTATTTTTCCATGTTTCTGCTGGCTGCGTTCATCGACTGCTCGCTAACGATCAACCGAACGTTTCTTATGGAGAAACTTTTGCTGCCAAATAAAGACCGTACTAATCGTATATATTTTAATAAAGGGAAAGAAAGGAAAAACGAAATTGTCGAGAAGAATTTCAATGCCGGCCATGCTTCTAAAGCAACCCCTATATTGCCATACGTTTCATCCCTTGAGATCTCCAACTTCGTCATAACGTCACACCCGCAAAAAATACCAAGATTTACGACAGCCTAGCACGCACGTTTTTCCCTTATCTCGCGTACGCACAAACCCCAGTCACGCGCCTTACAAACCCCGTGCGTTATCAGTGCTATCGTGGCGGTCACGTGGCCATCCACCACCATTGTCATCGTTTACCTACCTCGAGACGATCGTTCCAACTTCGTTCTGTGAAAATTCCACCGACTCTTTTCCGTGTTAAATTTCTATCGACTGTGCAATCGCGCGTAAGAAAATCCAGACAAATACCTCTAACGACATTTTAATTTGAATTATTTTAATTTGAAAGAAAGTGCAACGTTTCATAGGATACGGTAAACATACTTTTAACGCATACGGTATTGAATACACAGAAGAAGCTAAAATCTGGATTGATCGAGGATTAGAAATCTCGGCTAGTTTTTATCGGAAAAGGAAGAGCAAGTGCCACGGCCGTAATTTATAGCGTGTTTTTACGGTTACGTGAAAGTTGTACCGTCAGGAATTAGAAAACCGACATCGAACCGACGCCTGCGAATATTCAGGGTTCGATCAATACGATCACTTTCACGCAGGCATTTCACCGATGTGTCGATTCGCGTCGACGATTTGACTATTAAACTCTATTTCAACTGTTAAATCAGATCCACGGCGATCCACGTACGGTGTAAATTTTCTCTTACGAGTATTTTATAAAATATACAGAGTAGCTTCATCGACCGATTAGCGAGCGATTAGAAATTGATCGATTTGCAGAGGCGAAAAAGCGATCGTACGACTGCCGATAGTTTGAACGCGATTAATTTCGTGTGCTGTCTCGTTTCCTCTAACCCGGTCGTTTCTCGTGGTCGTTTTAACACCGCCAGGCATCGGCGAATGCACGCGTTTTACCGTATTTGCTCGTGGAAACTTAGTTAAAACCATCTATCCAGCTGTGCAGCTGTTATTCAATTTGCATTCAACGGTGTGCCGGTTAATGCGTCAAGAAAGGACTGCACGCTCGCGCTATAACGCAGGATCTGGAATATCATTACAGGTAAAGGGCTAATTTAGAGCAACGCGCAACGGAAGATGAGCGTTTCCAGCAGGGGAATCCAGGGCGTTGTCTGCGATCAGCCGCCCGGTAATTCGATCGAAATTTAACAGGATTTCGCGTAAACAGTTCGGAAATCTCGTCGAATTGGCTGGATAATGAGAAATTGATAACATTACGGTCTACGTGTCTTGTACACAAAGAAAATAGATAAGAACCTTGGCGAAGCTTTAGATTCTAGCGAGATAAGAATACTTATATCAGAGTATTTAATCAGAGAAGAAGATTGGTGGCGCGATCGTTCCATCGAGTGATTTTATTTTCTTGATTGGCGAAAAGTTCGCGATAAATCATCGTATAAATCGGCCAGTTGCCGGAATGAAGCACGAATCTGGGTCAGCGGTGGTTGGATTTTATCTTTTTCAAATTCGTTTATCGCACGAAGCCGTGGCTCTTCCACGTTCTTATAATTGATTCGCCGTGTCATCTACTCGATATCAATCGCGAGAATTCTTCGGTTATCGGTCGGAATTTTTCGCAAAACGAAAATCTGCAATCTGAAAGACTGCAGGTCGATATTCTCGATTCAAGCGTCTCTTCGTCAGACCGAGAGCTATCCTTACGCAAGTCACAATTTACCTTGTCGATTGGCCTCGATGCCTGTAAACAATTTGTACGAACAGATCCGCCTCTGTGACTCTTAATTCTTTCTGGAAATACACAAGCGAATCGAACAAGAGAAGACTTGGCGTCTGCGCACAATAGGCCATTGTAAGCCACCACTTTCCCTCGTGCGATACACGCTCGATGTAAAATGGATCCACGAAGAAGATCACCGTTAGCGACCATCGATTCCCGTACAAATCTACCGAACAACCAGATCGTGTTCTAATTGCCGCATTCTTGTGCAGATCTGAATTCAACCGTTGAAAGTTACGCTAAATAGCCTGGCGTGACTCTAGCATTCGTGAATGTCTCATCGTCGAATGAGAAATCCGCAAATCGCCATGGACCGTGTTTTTTTGCATGGAAATTCCCAGTCGGGAAACGTACCGAGCTTTTCCACTTGAATGTTTCCTCGGAATGACCCAGCTTCTGTTCCCCTATGAGTTATAAATAGGCGAACGAAATGAGAGAGTTGTTTAATACGTTTCATGCCACGCCAACTTTACGTGATTTGTCGTTTAGTCTGTCGTCTGGCGAGTCAGCAAGTAATTCGTTATAAACTCATTCTACGCGTGTGTGAAATAAATTATATTAATATAAATTAAATTATATCAATTACGAAATTACAAAAATTATTATTGTAAAGGGCAAAGCCTGACAGACGAAATATTTCTATCTGTCATAATTCTGTATCGACAAACCGATTGAACGTAGTCAAAGTATCGAACAACTTGGATAGAAAATCTAACATTGATCGCGTATGGCTCATGCAGCAGAGAATGCGTTGGAAGAATCCGAATTGCGAAAAGAGATGCACGACAAAGTTTCTCCTTTCTATCGGCGTGGATGCCGTGTATCAGAAACTCCGTATTTCCGCGCTGCGGTTTCTGATGAAATTGAAAGCGCATCACGGCTGAGAATCAGCTTCATGCTGGAACGTTTATCCATCGTTTCGCTTTCGCGCGCAAGATCCCTAGACGTCGCGCCAACAAGACACCGGATAGAATTTTACGCGTACGTGCGCGGAAAATCGTTCTTCGTTTCACCGTTCCAAGTTTCCACGGGAAGACATCGGAAAAGGGGATGTTGATGCTCTTAAGACGTAATCGAATTCGAGAGAAAGTGGACGGAAGGAAACGAGAGCCTAGAGCGGATCAAATGGTGAAAATGCAGAATTTGCCGAGCTCGACTATAAGAATGGCTCGGTGCAGCGTGGGAAGTGAGATTTCAAATTCAGGAAGAAAAACATGTGAATTTACCTATGCGAATAGCGCAGAGAATAAATTATCGCTGGAGTATAAATGCCTTCGACTTTCTTAAGATGAAAACGTAATTTTCATTGACGAAATTAACAAAAGTACAGATTCGTAGAATTGATAACATTTTGAAAACAATTTGAAACGCGAAACTGGAAATTAATTTGGCATGTGGTCTAAATTAACGTCGAAAGACGTGGCAACTATCTTTAATGCGTACGATATGATACGTGATAACGAAGCTCAGGAAAACGTCTATTTAACGTAACTTGCGGCAAAGAGAGATCTCGACGCTTTTCGCTATTTTTCCGATTTTTAATTTTAAGATAGTACGAAGGGGGACAGCGCGATACGAAAGAAAACACGGAAACGTTTGAATAAAAAGCGAAACGAAAATTTTGAACGATAACGGTGATGTGCCGTGAGGAACTGAAATTACGATTAATCGTCGACTGCGAGTACGTCGATTTTAATTTCCTCGAGAAAAGTATTACAACCTGCTTCGTGATCGATAAGATCGAACCTCGGGGTGATTTAAAAATTCTAAACAAAAGAAACCGAATATAACGCGTCGCGCTGCAAGATTAATTTTTACGGAGCATGGCGCTCGGGACACGGCCTCAATTACGTAATTAACAGCGTTACGAGCGCGAATAGGGGTAGGTAGATCAAAACGAAGGTCGCAGTTTACGAAATAGTGCCACCCCAATTCCCATTTTCAGCCCTCGCGTGTTTTCCGCCTCGAGTGTCACCGAGAAGAAAACGGTGTACATTAAAGGGAGGGAGCAAAGGATGAAGACGGCGAAAGGGGATGAACGAGCCACCCTCGAAACTCGGACGATAAAAATAATCTGCAAGGAGAGTGGCGCAGTTACCACTGGCAAATAAGGGTGTCATCTTTCTGATTGCCCCTAAGGAGAATGCCGTCTGTGTTGTACGGCCAAAGTGGGGCTGTTGCGAGGCCGAAACAGCGAATGAGAGTGCATCGTGGCGTCGCGTTTAAACTGTCATCGTCTGTGGACACGTTTCACGCGACGACGACAGTGACGAAGATCAAAGGAGCCAGCGACCGGACGACGAACTCGCAATAGTTCCTTAATTAAACGAACAAGAAGAAACTGTCGATCTCGACAATGAAACATCGCGTCCTGGGAACCCTTCGTCGAAAGACGCCACCAAAGATAATCTCGACGCCAGAGCACGTGTCGATTATTCGCGTTCCCTTCGCTCGACGCGAGAACCCTAAATAGTTTGAAACTCTCTGAATAAACTGCACACCCCCTTTTGTATTCTAGATTACGTTCGAGAGTATCTGCTTGTATTTTCTCTATTTGCGCGAGAACCGATCAGATTGAAAAGCATCCTTTTCGCGAATTATGGTCTTACGTCGGTTTTCGGTCAACACGCTGTTGGACCGATAAGATTTCTCTTATATCCGTGTACTTTTTGATTGTTTAATTCGAACGCGGAGCTGGTCCTGTTTATTAAGCATCATAACGCAAATACATATTCCCGAAATTAAATTCCTAGATTTATAATATCTCATATTTCTCCGCGTTAGCCGTATTTCCTCTCCTTCACTTAGAATTACTCAGCAACGGAAACCAACATTAAGGAATTGTTATTCTTTTTTAAATTTGAAACAGTAAAGAGGCAAAGTGAAAAGAAACACGGTTCGACGTCACTGTCAAATACAAATAATATACAAATAATGCCTATATATATATATATCGAACGAATTGTATCTCGGCCAGCGATGTTAATGCAAAATAAATCAAAATTCGCTATCGCGCAGTTGCTGCGACATCTCCCTATCCGGATGCAGTTGGTATGCATCTAATACGCGCAAGATTAACCTGTAAGACGGTGGTATCGGTGTCGAATACACAATTGCGCTCTCGTTCGGTGTACCGCAAACAGAAGCACGGAGAACTACATGCAACTACGTAAGACTATGTATGCCTGACACGACGGCCGAATATAAACGCGTGTGTCGGTCGTGTGTACAGAGCCAAGCCTATACACGTACAATGGACGGCAAGTTTGTCCAGTTACCATGCAAGGAAGCCTCGCGCGACACGACGATATACTCCGTCGGCTGCTGCTTAGTCGCAACGGTGCGTGGCGTTAATTCAGGCAAACACGCCAGACAGAGAGAACTGTTTGTGTTTGTTTCGTGCGCATGACGTTTGCGCGACCGCAAACTATTCTGACACGAGCGCAGAAATTCGGGAGATCCGTACAGCCAGCTTCGACCAAAGGGGGATGTTACCCTTGTCGCGGGGCGGTTGTGTCGAACCAGTTAAGTCTCGATATCCTCGCCGGTTCGAGGGAGATTCGCAGTTATTCTCCAGATATTTACGACGAATCGTGTTTGCTCACGGACGATAAAACGAAAAGATTGAATAAGCAGGAAGTTTTGAATTTAAATCGCTCGAATCCAAGTAACACGAGTGATACGAACGAGACTCGAAGGTTTGAATGTTTCAATAACTAACATAGAAAGATGCAGTGGCTATAAAAGGTACTGAGCGAAAATACCGAGTAGTTGGAAGCGTATTGAATTTCGTACGGTTCAACAGCGCTTTACAAATCTGATATTACAAAAATGCTTCGTTGAAGGATGGAGAGACGGGTATGTGTCGATATATCCTTGGTAGCCGCGATAAGAACGCGAAAGTGAATAATTTGCAGGCGTCGCTGCATTATTTATTTTTCACCGCGTACAAGTACAATCCGCGTCGCGCGAAAAATTACAATGGTGCGCTTTTTGTGGGCACGCGTATCAATCCGATTCCTATTTTTTCTTTTTTTTAACCGCTTGTCACGTCCGGGCGTAAGTCGGAACGATCGCCGCAGGACGAGCCGACGTATTTGTTCTCGATACAAATTGAATATCGATCAACATCGGCCGGTACACGAGCCAATATGAGAATACACGCGTCGCCAGGAATCGAGGTCAGAGCAACGATAAATCGTTCCAATTTCACGGAAATCGATGCCGGCCGCACTTTTATTAAAGTCGAACTCGCAACGCCGTAGACGGACTCCACACGGCATTCATCGATCCGTCGGTGATTAAACCGATGGCAACACAACCGATGCCTACTAATTAAATAACTCTGCCCCATATAATTAACTGGACACACCGACGGTAGAGGGAACATCCACCATCGTGTCAATAACCTGCTTTGCACAATGGCGAATTCCGTTTTCATTGTTCACATCGGCCTAATTGCGGCCACGCTTGCCCTGGCAATTGCGAGTTAACGCCGATCATTTGGAATCCATCGTTTCTACCTCGTCAAACATCGACCGATAACCTCCGTAGCTACCTGCTACGTTACATACTCGCGGTACTTTCAAATGTAGCAAAATCGTATCAAAGTGCGAATAATTCGCTATTTCTTATATGTATGTCGTTCTACTTCGATCTTATCGCTGCCGATCGACGCAACATACAAGTACGACTGTTGACATAGTATTATATCATTTCACGACCAAAGTCACTGACGTTGCAAATATTTTTAGCACTGCAGTGGATTTATACCAGATAACCGTAACTCGATAACGTTATCCGTGATAATACCAATGAAACGATAACACGCTTGTCAGAAGACGCGTTGTCTGAAGTAAATAGCCACAGTGATACGATCCTGATATACCGGTAAGAAGTGGCAAACAAAGGTATACAAAGTGAATCATCGACAGCACACGATCGCTGAATCGTGCAAGCGAAATCTGCATTCCTAAATGTATAGATATATGCGGTATGCGTTTCCCTATTGTTACTACCCTCACACTACGCTTGTTCGACTATTCTCTCGTAATTTTCTAACGACTCTGTAACGACTCTCTGATGACCCTTGATCGACTACTTGGTCGCGACTCTTCGTCTTCCTAATCGTAGCGAGCTTAAAGATTTCATACGTCAAACACGCAATCTTGCCACGTGACATCGTGTACATAAATCTCCACGTGGCACCATGCATTTTAGTCTCCACTTACGTCCGAATCGTTCCTCGTTTGCATTCGAATCGCACTTTTCCTCGATTCAAAATATCGCATCAAGAGAAACGTGAGTCGATGATCGATAATTAAAGATACGAAGAAATTGATACAACCAATCTCATGAAAATACTCGTGATCCACTTAAGTATATTCAGAGATGGTATTATCCTTACGAAAGGAAAACTGACGACTACGCTGGAATTCGGTCTGATATAAGCTGTCTAATATTCTTCACCCTTTCCAACGAATATCCAGGGATTCCCGCCTGACGGAGTCGAATGTCAGTCTGTAGTAGGAAGCGCTAAAGCGGAACAAAGCAGCGAATTCCAGGCAAAAGAATGCGACGTGTGTGCGTGTTCGGGATTGCCGTGTACGAGGTTGGAGGAACGATGTTCGACGTAAACCGGGCGACTCGCGAGAACTCGTGCGCTCTGGTTACGTATTGGAAAAGCTCCGCGTGGAATTCACTGATTTTACGCGCGTTGCAGAAAATATTTCCGGGAATTGGCCGGGTAACGACCATGAGAAAGCCGCTGTACGTCTGGCAGGGCTACGACCGCGGTCGGAAAGTAGTATAGGCAGCGGATAACGCCGAAAGAATATCAACGACGCCCTTTTCGTGGCACGCGCTATCGGGAGTCGTGCTAACGCCATTTCTTGCAGAATTCGGACTCGTTCATGAATGCATTACCGCCTTACTTTGCCGCCGTTCTTGCTTGTTCTTTTCCTACCACCCGTCTATTCTCTCTTGGAAAGTTCTGGAAACGCGATATTCATGGAAAAAACGTGACAATGTTACGGCTGTATCTCGTTAACGCTTGGAAAAGCTGGTCGCGTCGTTGCCACGATCACGATAACGTTGACGGTGTCTATCTCAGTGCTCGTAAGTTGCTCCGATCGTGGTATCTTCGATTCTAATTTTACAGGAATTTAAGAGAGAAAGATGTAGAAGAGAGATACTCGGAGAACTCTCGAAAGACATCCCCATAAATCACGAAATCCTAATTAAAATATAATAAAATTGAAATTCCACGTCAATCTCGCGTCGTTCTTTGTACGAACGCTTCTCGTGCGGTCCGCCCACGATCAATTTCAACTCGCTCGAGAAAATTACGTCGAGTCGGAAACCGTACCGGATAAGAAGAAGTAGGTACGAACGCGAAGAAAGGATCGGTAATCGGCGAAGGAACGCGTATCGATCGTGTAAATGCTTGGAGCAGGAACTCGGAATTCATCGGTCGGCGGTTCGATTCTGGCTCAAAGATTCAAGAGTAATCCGAGATCAAACTCGATTTAAATCGCGGAGAACCTGGAAAAATTCAGCCATAAATGCGGCTGAAGGTTCGCTACTGTCTTTTGTAATAGTATTACCGCAATTTCAGCGGGTCGAAAGATTTTCTTCCTGGCCTATCGATATTTTCCTGTCTTCGGGCCAGAAAGTACCTACAGATTTTCGCGGAAGCACACCGAGATTCGCTAGGAACCGACGAATTGTATCCGCATCGCCGGTGGTAGCTCGTTGCAACGGTTTCGTCCGTCCATTTCCGAAGATTTCCAAAATACGGTAATCTCTGCCGGTATAAATAGGTTTAGCCGGATGGAAATTATTCGACGGGAAGGGAGAAGCAGAGCGGAGCCAACGGTACTAGAGAGCCATGTTCCAGAGCGAGGTTGCCTTGGCGAAGGGATAAAACCGTTCTCGTTCCATCAGGAACCACGCGAACGACGACGTTCCAGATTCGTTGGAATTCGGCAAAGTTGAATCCGGCAAAGTTGAAATTCGACCGAGTAAGATGGAACGGGAGAGAGACTTGTTTTTCAGAACTTTATCGCCGCTCTCCGGCGAAGATTATTATTGCCCGATGTACCGAGACGGCGCTCGTTTTGGATATATGTAAATAGAAAATATCGTGAATGGAAGTTTCAGCGAGGCGAAGCTTCTGCCAACTAGAAAATTCTGTGCAAACTCTGCCTTCGTCTGTTCGTCGCTGCGTTTCGCGTTTAGCCGTGTGGCTAGCGTGCCGTAATTGTCGTTGAATTTTCTTTCGTCAGGAAATATTTCGAAAATTTCGCGTCGTCGCATCGGCAAGTCGAAGGTTCGTGTTTGCATTTTCTTGGAAAAAGGGAAACAGAGACCTTACGTTGACGGTGCGTGCAGAGAAATACAAGTCTGCTGGCGGAGTCGCAGACGTTGTTTTCACACGTCGCGTGCAAATAGCCCGGAGGTATAAACGTTGAGAGGCATAAACGAATGCATTAGTAGAAACGTCAATACCATATAACGATTGGAAGAGCGTCGGGGGATGTAGGGCGGACAAATTTCACGTTACCGTTCACCGTTATATCCCCGGTCATAGTTTCTATCTCCATAAAGATTGCACGTCCGCCCACCACGTGCGGAGAGTTTTCAATTTTCGATAGAAATCAAATTTCTGTTGACCGATCTGCAGAAACATACGGCAGGGCGTCAAAAACAGACAAGAAATCATTCAACGTTGTTGCGTTGACAACGATATTTCATGGGTCGTGTTTTTCCACACTTCCAAGTTATTAAAGAAATATCAAATTTTTCGAACGCGAAAATACAAAGAAAATATTTAGTTGCAATATCAACAGCAATCAAGTGTGTTAGCATAATCGGTTAATTTAAGTGAGTACAATTTGATAGAAATAAATTGTATCTCTCTTTAAATGTACGTACGCTACTTTGAAGATATTATTGGAAAAATCTTAAGCTCTACGTGTTACTTGTTCCAATTCGTTTCCCAACGTTCCACACGAGGATAAAAAAATTTGCAACGCAGGATTAACTGTTTTATGTTGTAAACAGATAAACGAACCGATAAATTGTTTTCCCTTCAATTCCGCGCGTATTTACGAGTTCCAATCAAAACTGGTACGCACAGATTGTTATCCGCGGGCCATAGATATCCTCCGCAACGTGGCGTCGCGTCGCATCGTTCCGAAACGGAGAGCGATTTAATCCGCTCTCAAACGTTACATCAACCAAGAACGGAATTGCGATTCTTATCGTAACCGAGTGCTTCTCCACGGACAGATTGAAAATCTCTGTTGGTGCGTTGCGGTGGTTTCCGCCATATATACGTACGTATATAGCCGGCGACTTGCCGGCGAAATACCGCACATAAAAATCGCCGTCGCCGTTCAAAAACTCGTTGTCTAGCACGTGGCGCGCGCAGAAACAAAAGCTGCAATAGCTTAGTGAATTTGACTCGGTTCTATTCACAAATTGCCTTTCAATCGCTGAATTGGTTTTAACCGTGTCGCATGACCAATGTTTTCCAAATAATATCTGCCTGTTTATTCCCGCTTATTCGCAATGAAATATATATCATATTCCTATTGCCTCTTTACATAGCCACATCTCACGATTTGAATACGAAGGCTTTACAGCGCGGAGAAAATCCGATAACCCTCGAACAGAGCCGTGCAAAACGTCGAATATCTCGTTTTAGCACCGAATACGTATGTCGGATAACCGATTCATGACCAGCGGCGACTATGTTTAATCGCAACGTGATACGAGTGGTGTCCCACCTACGCGTGCGTTCCAACCACCGCAGACGATCACTGTTATTGAAATTTATATTAATGCCCCGTGGCTCAGCCCGTGGCCCAACGATTTTCGTAATTTTCAAACGGAAGCGGGCACGTGCGCCGCGCCGATTTCCAGGCAGAAGACTCACGACAGCGAGCCGGGGGTCGTAGGTCACGTGCCGTCGAGCAACGTCGTTAATGTAAAATGTGGGGCGGCCATGTAACGTTCCTTAAACGCGTAGTTGGATCGGAAATACGCAAACACGGTACGTCGTTGCAGCGGTCCGATGTTATGATTGAGTGGATCGATATCGAACGCGAGATGGTTCTACACGCCGCAGGCTACATTCGAGAACCGTTGTATTTTTGGCTTGATTAATACGAGCGAAGATTGATACAAGCGTGGGGCGAACGTTTGTTCGAGCGATGAGACAGTAATATTCTAAAGAATATACTTCGTCTTCCATTAAGTACAGTAAATGTCTAAGCTCTATATTTTCAGTGAATGTAGAAGCACCGACAAAAATCTACCACGTTATGTTACACTACGCTATATAGTACTGCGTGTGTTTGTATACGATGTTTCAAACAATGCTTCGTTCAAGTTTGCAACTGTGCAGTAGTTTTGTTAGCAATTTGGTCAGAGTGAGTCGCGAAAAAAGATGTACAAGTTTTGAAAATTTTCAAACGATTAGTAATATTTCATTACGAAAAGAAAAGGTCAATTTGTGGGAG
This sequence comes from Bombus confusus, assembly GCA_014737475.1. Lineage (NCBI taxonomy): Eukaryota > Metazoa > Arthropoda > Insecta > Hymenoptera > Apidae > Bombus > Bombus confusus. The sequence goes on from JACXIV010000065.1 coordinate 1,928,226, forward strand.
AGCGGCTGTGTTACGGAATAAATTGAAGAAAATGTTTAGAAGAAGAATGGAAGCAAACCAATGTTGATTATTTAAAAAACCTTATTTCTACTGTGCCGAAAGATTTACACCGTGTCATCAAAAATTTCGCATAAAATTAAATTTTCACGAGTAATCGTTATTAGTTTTAGGTTTATGCGTAGTTTAGTTGCAAGTAATTTAGTTGTTGTTTAGTTTTACGTGTATAGTTAGTATTGGCGTTCGATTTTTGTGACATAAAAATTCGCTCTTTTTCGGTGTTTCTCTTAACATTCGAACAACAGTAGATAATAATTGTTTGACACATTTACTGAAAATATAAAACTTGGAAATTAAAATTACACAGTGGCCGAATGTTTTCTTGACCGATTGTATATCTCGATCGAGTCGAAATTAGGTTGCTGTAAATTTCAGATTCTACGATCTTGTATCGATAGAATATTTACACTTTATAGACGATATAGAATTGAATAATACGCTGTACGTTACTGCTGAATCGCGTTTGAATGCTGAACATAATAGAAATCGAATGAAAATTGTAGTTTCCAGCGTAATATCTAAATCAAGTACCATTGATAGATGCAATCGTTAGTAACGAGTGGTCAGCCAACGATAATCTGTCTGAAATGTGAATAATAGACAAAATAATTAGCGAATCATTAGCATTTAATCCCCTGGAACGGATGTAGCGATAACAACGGTCATAAATGTTTTACGTCATAATAAACTGGATTATAACGTTTATCCAACGTTCACGCTGATTCGGCGACATGGGATATCGAACGGAACGAAATTTTCCATTGGTACGTCAAACTAAATATCCCGCATTAATTTGCATCAAGAGATTACCGTTATGTAACGACATGCCACTCGATAATTCGCGATGAAAAATTACGATAAGTGCAGGGCCCGTGTACGAGGCGTTCGGGGTCGTTTTTGGCTTTAACGCGTTCCACGAACCGTAAAATTGTTTCAAGCGGCGCGATTAAAGTTTCTCCGATCCAAGGGCTAAATGTTAATTTAAACCACGGATTTCTCGATTACACCAAGGATAATTAACTTTTACACCGCGCGATTGTCGTTCCTTTATTCGTACGCTCGTAAGGCACTTTCGCGACTATTGTCTCTTCACATGATAGGTAGTAACATTTTAGAAATTTTCAGAGGAAAGAAAATCTATCGTTTCGTTTGCTTCGGAGAGAACGAATCGATACGAAAGTAAACATCCTGTTTGTACAAAAATTACTTCAAAATTAGAAAACTTGCAAACAGTTTTCTTGCTGCTATTTTTCGTGCGTTGCTGCAATGCGCCAAACCACGCGGTACAATTAAACCGTTCGATTCACAGTAAAATCGGTACGAAATTTGCCTACGTCGAGTAAGGTAGAAGTTGGAGAAAGCCCGAATATAGAGATTCGATTTAATGGCGCTGACTGATCGTAAACCGTTTCAGCGTTTCGATTTGAGTCACGCTCGCGAATTTCACAGTCTTCGAACATACTCGCAGTGAATTCGTTTCGCGAGGAAACCAAGGTGACCAGCTACGAGATTAAAGAGATGCACTCGAATGGCATCCTCTCGTGAGACTGAACTCGCCAGTACGAATATCCCATCGAACCGTTTGCCAATCCGTGAATAATGATATCGGAAATCTTACAGTTTTGCGTAACAACAAATATCATAGATACATGTAGATATATGAGATAAATATCACAGACATATATGAAAGAAATATCATAGAAATTACAGACATCTCAGCCGTGACATTAGCTAGTTTGCAAGTTGGATGCATGCAGTGTGCTCCAAATAGGTACACGAGAAAGTTTGGTTGCCGTGTTAGAGGCAAAGTGTTTAAGGCTCCCAAGCTCGGGATGTAAATTTCTAAATTTCCTGACAGGCAGTTGCTGTGCAACGCCTTACACGCAGTCAACTAACCTCGAAGAGAAATCTCATCTCGCTCGGATGGTACTTGAGCCCTACTATTCCCGGCAACGACACGAGACTCGCTCGAAAAGAATTGCAATTTACGAAGCAGCGGCGTCGTTAAGCAGCTTTAAGCTCGATATGGATGGCAGGGGTTAAGGGCGTCGTTCCCGGAATCATACGAGGTGCTACGGGCAAAAAGGCGTGCCAGCAGTTGCCTTCTGTGATTTAGCAGCCAACCCCTGCCACCGTCGTCGGAGTTGTCCAACTGTTGTTCAGACTGTTGTGAGCACGGCTTGCGAGCCGCGATATCAGACCGAGAATTATGAGCCCTCGTGACGAATAGCCGTTTCGCCTTGTTGAAAAAAAGGATCGCGAGGGCGGCCTGTTCTCTTTCTCCGAAGCAACGTTTGATTAAATTAACGGCTTATTTATGGGCTCGATATCGAAGCGATTCTAAGCCGATCGTATCGAATTTTCATTTCATTCGACAATTTCTTCGATTTCTCGGATATTAGATAACTTTTGTAAATCTTCCCACAGAACCATTTTTATATTACCTTATATTACGCTGTATTAGTATCTTAATGGAAGGTTGTTCTTCGAACGAATATTTGGAAAGCTACTTCGGTAGGACAGCTACAAAATAAAAGGAACAAAGATTCGTAAACAGCGGGAAGGCACTTTCCCCTCGAACATGTGTATACACGCGCAAAAAGCAAAGAAGAAAAAGAGATGTCCAGCATCGATCGTGCGGAAACCCAAATTTGACAGACGAGTACACGACCAATGAATGTCCTGGTCTCCACTTGTCTCGTTCGAAACTGGGAAACAACTATTTAATGCGGATAACAGCGACCATCCCATCGTCGGGCAACAAAGAAGGACAAAAAAAAAAAAAAATATGCACCCTCGACGGGATATGGGGGATTTTGCCACACGGATAGTCGAACAATTTCCATTCGATTTCACGCCTCTTCTGTCAACATTAGCGAAAATACGCGCTGCGATGGCGCGGCAGATGCGAGAGTTCTGCAATGTGTACTTACATAAATTGCAGGGGAATCAGGGGGTACGGGACATATGTCGCCGATGCATCTCGCGCGACGACAAAGGCGGAAAATATCGGCGGCGTAAAATTAGGGCGCGTGAATTCAGAGTGCACGATCGAGCGTGAAATGACGTAATATAAGGGGAGTGACAACTCCGTAGACACGGTAGTCCAGGGAGAAGATATATATATATGTATAAGTATATATATATATATATATATATGCAGGCATAGTATATAGCTGTGATAGTTAGGCTTGGACGCCCCCTTGGGACGAGTTCGGTCATTTCCGGAGGCGCTATATTAACCGATTAATTAGAAATCTTGGCTCGTTGGGGCGCGACTGATCCTAATCTAAGGGGAGTCAACGGCAAAGTGACGCTCGCTACTCTGTAAATTACGTCCGTGGAGAATACCGTCGCCGAAATTACGGCCATCGATTGTATCAGCCCAACCCATCGCTTCTTTTCTCTTTACCTCATTTCCTAGATACAACACGATTTTTGAGAGAAACTGCAAGTTTTGAATAACGCAATGAGAAATTGTTACGTCTCTCGGACTGGATGCATTGGATTTTAAATTGTTCGAATAGATAGAAACGTTCGCTCTTAGGATTTGATTAAAATCACATTATTAACGGATTCGGATTGGCGTAATAGCTTTTATAAGCGAATGTAGAATGGAATATAGTAGTCGGCTGTAAATGCAACGTGACGAGTTTCCACGATATTAGACGCTGCAAATTGCCGTGAATAATCGTGGAAGTTGCACGAAAAGGAATGGCGCTATATTCCGCTGAACAGAGACGTTGCTATTGAACCGAATTGCAAGCAAAAAACCTTCTTCGCGCTCGTCCGATCGTTAAAGCAGAAAGACAGTGGAGCGCTCTTTCGTTGTTCGATGATACAAGCTGAAAGGCGAGGGGCAAAATGTTGCGCTGTGAAAAACGTGATAATTGGGTCCGTGCACGGAACAGGTGGTCGAGATTTTTTGCTGAACGAGATCCGTGTCCTTTATGTTAGGGTCGTTTTTTAACGTTTTAGCTTTTAACGAAATTAAGAACGTTGAGCAGCGCGCGCCTATCTCAACAAGACGTTCGTCGCTGAATGCTACTTTAGTAAACGCGTACGGGAATCAACAGGTACTTCGTCGCGGATGCTGTTCAAATGACGTCGATTGATTTAAACGAACGAATGATTAACGAAAGCGATTTCGTTGCATCGTTGCGTTGCTTCCTATTCATTTCGCGTATATTCCGTGAAATACGATTTCCGCGATGTACAGAAATTACTGTTATTACAAATCCAAAACGAGATTCGTTCGATTCTATAGAAATCGGTAAAAGTCCTAATATGACAAATTTACGTAAAGCTTCTAGAAATATCTCTGACAATCGTATCGATCGATTCTTCGATGGCGATTCGGATAAGCGACGCGAATATGATAAAGTTTCACGAATGATAACGCGACGGCTGAACCTCGATAAGATAACAAACCGGTAGAAACGATGTCGATTAAACCAGTACCCGCATCTAGGGGCCGATGCAGCCGCGTTTACAGCCGACGCGAGTGTGCTGTTGACGACACCGCGTGCACGGCATTCGCGATGGTCAATGCATACCGCGCAATTGTACCCACGCAACGGTGCAACTAAGCTGGAACGAGCAGAGAAGAGGTTGCAAATGTGGACCAAGGTTAGAGATTGCGCACGGTAATGCGATAACTCGGCGGTCAACGGATTTTGCGTGCGTACCGCAAATCTTCGTACTCGTTTCGCCTTCTGTTGTATCTGTTCGCCATCGTTCGCGTTCTTCTTCCTTCGCTCGTTCATTCCATTAGGAATAATTCGAAGCATCTGTTCCTCTATCAATCGTTCGCGCTACACGCTACTTCGTTACGTTCAACGGGACATCGAAAGGGGTGGAAATAAATTCTCCGGTAGCCCGTATCCCGGCTTTTCGAGAGCGTTTCAGATCGAGGGAGCAGCGCGATAAACGCATCTGTTGAAAACTTTTCCAATTTTACCTGGGAAGACGCTCCACCTTTGTTTCTGTTTCGTCGCTCGAGCGGGGTAGCGTCACCGAGAACGTTAAGCATTTTATTCCGCATTCATATCGAATACGACGAGGAAATATTTTAGCCTGCTCACTTGCAAATTGCTGAAAGAACCTCGTAAGGCAGGAAATCTCCTTTGTTTTTCCAACTTGTGCAATTTTATGTCTCGCGACGCGCTACTTTCGTTTATGCCATCGTTCTCGATCGTCAAACGCGCTTTTCGCCCAGCCAAGAAGAGTTTTCTTCGCTACGAAAAAGAAGCAGATTGCACTGTTTGCCAAGACAAATCGAACGCCGTTGGTAAAAACCGTGACGCCACGCGAGCAGACGGTCGATATCTCGTGATCCACGATCTCGGGACGGAGTCGCAATTTACGTGAGCCGCGGTTCGATTAACACAGGCATCGTAGCGAACGCGCGCCGTGGCGAACCTAGGAGAAGGCAGAGCTACATCGTCCATAGGAATGCTCCTTTCATCGGTTCGATTTTACAGTTAACCGAACGGGCAAAGAAACGATAAAAGGATACTGACAGAAGGAATTCGGGGGAGCGAATATCAGGCTAACGCTCGACATGCCGGCTATCAAAGCGTACAATAAAAGTCAACGAACCGTGAATTTTCCGGCCTCACGCGTCGAATACTTTCCCCGCGCGTTGCTCGCCTATGGTGAAAATATCCAGAGACGACGAAAAAGTAACTCGACCGATTCGTGTGCCTCGACTCGATCGACGCGCGTCATCCTCCGCGCGTTCAGACATGCAAATAACTCGTCGGCTTATGAGCTTTCCGTTCGATTTCGCCGAATGCGACGCGCCATCGCTTCCGATCGATACCCGTACGCTAATTCGATCGCTAACGCGAGCGTTTATTAGTTTTCTCTCGATCGAAAACCAACTATCGATCGTATCGTCGATATCCATCGGGACATGCCAGCGTCGATACGTCGAAACGCGCCAACACCGGACACCGATATTCCCTTTCGTTATCTGCCTATTTCGATTTTACAGCCGGTGATTCGCCTTCCGATCATCGCGTAGCCCTTGTATCGCGATGCCTCGCAACTTTATGGATCGTACGTCGTTATTGCAAAGTCAAGCCTGATATCCAGACGCCGCTAAATAATCGTAGAAATCGCGGGGACTGACGGGTCGAAGCAGAACTCGTATCCGGAATCGATATAACGGATCGCAGGAAGTCAGAGCCTCTGGACAAGGAACCACTTTCAGCGGATTTCGCTCCATTTTGGTGCAGGGGCTTCAACGGGTTAAAGGGTGGCGGTTACGTACGCGTTACCGTTTGAACATGGTTTTACGAGAGTCTAGCTGGTGTATACGTGTTAGCCTACACGTACACATATATATTTGTATATGTATGAATACACGTAAGGAAGACGCAGAAGGAGCAGAAAGCCTTTGAACGGTATTACCTCGAGACAAAGCCATCATCTCAGCATTGTCTGGGCCAAACCAAGCAAATCAACCGCCAACCGCTTCTGCTGCTTACCTCTCGTCCTCTTATCCTCTCTCGCTCCTGCTCTCTTGTCCGCTCATCCTTTGCTTCGCTTTCGCACCCAGACCCTGCGGACCAACCCCCTTCGGGTACCTACTAAAGAGAGCATTGCCTCCGTTGATCTACCGTCTTCAACTTCCAACCCAACTCTCTATCCTCCTCTAGTCAAGCAACGTCTTCCGAAAGTCAAGATTTTTGACATATTTGTTATCGAGTCGTCAATGTCGTCTTTGTAGAATTTAGATCTGTTTTCCATACGGCGAAGGAAGAAATTCTCCCACGTTAAAGAAGTTTATGCGTTAATCTTTTCTTATTTTTTTTATTTTTTGCTTCAGGATCGTAGATAGATAAATTAAACAAAGCGAGGTAAGAAAGAACATTTTGAAAGAAAGAACGTTTTGATTCTCAATACCAAGGCGGAATAATATAATTTTCCTATGAAAAAGATCTTGTAGAGGTTTCGTATATTAGGAGTGATCGATGCGTGGCGGATTGCTTTCGCTGCGGGAAGAATATTTTCGAATTTACGGGTTCGTAGTTGTAAGAAAATATTTACGTGTAACGTTCGAGTATTTTTGGCATGCGAAGCGAGCAAGGCAGGTCGATAATGTGGGAGAATGACTCACGCTGCTCACGTAGGAGGAAGAAAAAATCAACTGGATGTAATTTCATCACGAGGCATCAGGTTCATCTAGATGTATATTATTATTCGCCGCGAACTCTTGGGAATCGCAATAACCGAAGTGAATGGCACACCTTCGTGGCATCGCGCTAGCTGCCACGCTAACGAACGCATCTCACGACCGCCGTTTCTAATTCATCTGCTAAAACTGGACCGCGATGCACGGTCCAGCACCGGCGCCCTACAAACGTCGCGTTTAACAAACGGCCTAATTAAGAATTTCAATCAGGGAACTTTGCTCGGTAAAAAAACTAATCACGTACGCTTCGAGAAGCGCCAAGGTTGACAATTAAAGCGCTTAAACAGATTTCATTACGAAATGACATACGCACGCATGACTGGCAGTGCAGTTAGCGCGTGTGCTCGCGATCGTATCTTATTTTCACGCAGGAACAGCTTCTGGAAATTTCCTCAAAAATAGTCAAAGCGTGGAACATCGAGTCAGGAAAGTCTTGAATTTTTTTCGCGAGTCTAAAAGGTCTTGAATCGTACAGGTACGTACTTACACACACGTTCGAACAGTTCCAGTCTCGTGCGTGTCTTTTGTCAAAGTAGGTATAAAAGCGTGATTTCGCATTGGGCTCACGTTTCCAAACGCTGCTATCGAGCAGCAATAGCAGACGGTTGTAAAACAATAAAGTTTATCTACTTCTTGTTCTATTCTTTTCGTACGTTTTCATGCAGAACTTTCTTTTCTGTGAAACCAAGACTACTCTGTAAAATCTTTTTACTATTACGAATATGGGAAATTCTGTTAGAAAGATGCAAAGATACGAGTCTTTAACTTCGCGTAATCTAAGACGCAAATAATTATCGTTCATAACGATCGGACGATTAACATCTTCTTCGAGTGGAGGGCAAAATTGACGATTTCTTCGTACTCGGTCGTGATACGGTAAAAGCGTGAGTAAAACGACGAGTGGCACATTAACCGGAAACGCTGACCTCCGAACACAGGTGGTCGCATGAAACCCGTCTCCGCCCAAACCACCGGAGCGTTCACGCTATGTTACGCACATTCCACTTGCTGCACGAATAGCGTACATTCTTCGTGTACACGCAGCTCTATCCGCATGCGTTTCAATATGCCATAAAATGGTGGCTTATCAATGAATTTCTATCAGAAACTTCGAATTATCATTTCCGTAAATTATGCAAAGTGCATATTACGATAGTTCCGTGCTAAGATTTCCGAAATATATTACACCTTCGTTATTAATTTCCCCCGATAAGACGAATATTTATTAGCACTGTAAATAACAAATTATCTTCGATTATTTTCCAGTCGTCGTTACCCGTTTCCTTATATAAGATATCTTACGCGCGTCTCATTTGTCACTTACGAAACGTCATTCGATCTTTACACCTACCTCACCGGAAGAATTAAGATAATAATGGGATTGAAAAAACAAGAGGAAGTGAATCCGAGACAATGCAGCAAAGTACACAGTACGTGTAATTAATAGAGTCAGTAACTACGCGAATAAACTCGGAAGAAGAGAAAAAAAGACACTGAATACTTATGCATGGCTGATACACGATTAAAGCAGCCTTTCGACGAATTAACGTGCTCTAATTCCGTCTAAAACCGATCGATCGAATTGCTGGAAGCGAGCTTCTTCGTGGAATTAAATGTAAGAAGAAGACGTTGAATATCCAAAAACGTAATTCATGCTGGCAATACCCGTGCACCTGTGCGCGCTTCTAGATCAGGTAGATCCGTGGAGAAGGGAAAAGCGAAGACAAGCCAGTCGTCGACAGTTACGACGATGACTATGACGAGGTCTGCGGGTTTGCGGTTAACCCTATGCACCAGCCGGAGAGAAATAGGGTCAGTGCGTTGCATGCGAATAACAGCTAATCGCTGTCTAATAAGTTTGCCCGCATAATCGATAACAGACGTCGCCTGGAGCGGCGCTACGCTCTGAAACAGAGGGGCAGAAGGGGAGGAAACCGCGGAAGATTTCACGGTAACGTTCAATGAATGATATTCGATCGATTCCCGTTTACCACGGCGATAATCAATTTCGAAGAGCTGACAGATTGCTAACGTTAGCGAATTTATGTAGCCAGAACGCCGAAGCCAGGGCGCAAATTTATAATAGGCAAACCAGTTGATTCGAGGATAATCATACGGGCGAGTTTTCGAAGTTGCGTAACGATAAACACGATTAATTTCAAAGGGAAAACTCGCCGAAACCCTCGGCGCCACTCTGAAAATTGTGCGCCAGTTTTTCGAGAGCATCGTGCTCGGAAACAAAAATGGTACGCCCTCGACGCGAATCCGGCGCACGTTAATACGCGAAATACGCCCTACTCGTAGCACTACTCCCGATCAACAGCAATATCGACAGGGTTATATACACGTGCTATCCATCGATGCCATTTGCAATCATACGCGTTCGTAGCCGATGGCAGATCTCGTTTCAGTTTCGACGATTATACGCGGTGAGTCTGCAATAACGACGAACGCCACGATGTTTTCTCCCTACTTCTAGCTTCCAATAACCGACAACCTGTTACGGTTTCGTCATAAAGCTCGCTCGATTACGAGTCGTCATTCAGACCTTACCCTCGTTTTGGCTCGCGAGAGTTCACCGACGAAGATGCGTATTTTGATTCGCCTTAAACGCTAACGTAACTCGAATCAAATGGCAAAAGGTAGATAAATCGATAAATCGTTTATATACTTTCCATTTGGAATCCGATTAACGGTTAAAGAGGCAAGGTGCCATGGAATTACTCAGAGTCGGATTGGCAGTTTCAACTGTTTTTCTTTTCTCGAAATTCAACGAGAATTGTGATTTCATTAAGGAACGAAATTGTCCGATGGCTAGCGTGCAGTCGTTTCTTCATAAAGGAAATTGCGGTATATTTATAAAAGAACGGGCAGACAGCCAGGTAAAAATTGAACGAAGTAAATTATCCGAGAAATGTTTATTTCCAGTTGCGAGAGAATTAAAAGAGAGAGAGAGAGAGAGAATGGAGACGCAGAGGAGACAATGATATCTAAAGAATTTTACCCGATACGTTTAAACCACTTTTTCTCGCGATGCTATATTTCCCCTTTCTTCAACAGACCTGGGATTATTCATCGCGACATCTCGTTTTTTTCCCATCTGTCGCGACGTTTCTAAATTCGGTTCTGTGCTCGAGCACAGAACGTACAAATATCCTCTTAATGAATTCAACGACGTCCCTCGATTAAAACAAAACGAAAGAAAACGTTCTCCGGCATTTGCAAGGAAAAGAAGCGGACTCGACTCGACTGGCCTTTCTCGGTTTGCGCTGTTCACTCGCTCGATTTCTTTCCACGACCAGCACCAGGCCGTGTCGTCCCTGAGAGCAGTCTCTCGCGATTCTATACTCATCGCGTGGGCGTCGAATGGTTAGATGCGCGCTCCCCTCGCCTCTCGCCCCAGGCCATGGCAATCCCCCTGCAACTCCTGTGCATTACGGTGTCGGTTGGGTATCGTAGACAGACCGCGTCCGCCGTCCATCATGTTGTTAATGTACGTCGTTTTCTCTCCTACCTCCCCGCCTCGTCTCCTCTTTTTCTCTTGTCGGACTATTCCTCTTTCTTTCCCGTGTCTTCCCTCATAAACGCATTTATCCGTCTTGCCTGGACGATTCCCTTCCCGTTTCTAGAGCCGTTTTTTTCCGCACGTGGTCTTCTTTCCTTCGTCCTCGGCTCATCGCCACGTTCTGTTTTACGTTCTACGTTCTATGATTCTCCTTTTCACGTTTTTCCTGGGAACGACATCATCCAGGCGCTCCTTAAACTCTTGCTTTCCCGCCGGTGTACTTACGAGTAACTGCACTTCCTACCTGCCAAGTAACAACGTTTCCACCGCTTCCCGGTTGCCTCGTGGCCTAACTCGCTGCGTGATTTTCGTTTGGCGTTGAAATTACCTTTTGAAATCGTGGCAAGTTCGCGCGGCGTGTTATCGTAGCGCGGCTTGCCAATTTTTATCACGGTTGCTTGATAAATGACTCGGTTCAACGGCAACAATGCTAATAGCATTCGTTGCACAGTTTCGCCGGAGGAATTCTACGACTGAAAGTAGAATAGCCCCGTCCTTACAACGAGTATGGAAATGTCTTAATTAACGGCAACTCGTAACTAACCGCGGGCACTTGCTTTCTTTTCCTGCGACCGCGGAGTCGCTGGCTCGTCTAGCGATTTATTATTTGAACGTGCCACTTTATAAATTATTCATATATAGGTAGGTGTGTATATATATATATATATATATATATAACCATGGCTGTGAATATACGCGACTCCCTCTCACTTATCTTCACTCACTTCCCCGCCAACAACTTTCTCGATATATCATATAATATTCCGCTGGTAGACTGGAAACCATTATCCTGATAAGCTACAGGCTATTTTCTCAAATTTCCTCCTTTATTCCTTGTTTCCTCTCGTTATTTTCTTTCCACGCCCTTAACACCTCCATTGTACTCGTATCTGATCGTCGATCTCGCGATTCTCGTTTAATTCAAAATTCTCCATCGATAATCGGTGAAACTCGTTGAAATCGTAACCTATTTGTTATCTGTTTTTTTTTTTTTTTTGTTTGTTTGTTTTTGATAGAGGGATAACCTAAGCAAACCGGGCGTTGGAAACATCGAGGAAGCTTATCTGCGTTCAACGATGACAGTCATCAAGGAAGAGAGCTGGAATCATGTCGATTGTTAAGGTCATTACGCGCCTCTCCCGCGTCCCTTCTTCCGGAACCAGCTTACAACCGACCCGGCGTAGTTTCGCCTCTGCCGACAACAATTCCGGAGTTTACGATCGCGAAGCCTCCGCTGCAGAATTACAATGTTGAAATGTCGTTCGATTTGAAACGCTTCCAGGCTGAGTCATTCCGAGACGCTGAAAGAGAAGAACGTCGTGCTACTTTGTCTTCGAAGGAATCTATGCGCTTCGAGAAAACTATTCCAAAGAAAAGGATTAGATACAACGAGTCTTCTATGAACCGACCAATCGACCAATCGAAGGTTGGCGAAATGCTATCAGAATTTTCAAAAGAGTACAGTAAATTCAAGTTGCTCGAACAAGAATTTTCACGATATCGATCGAACCGCCGTTAAAGCTTAATGCCAATGCACGCCATTTTTGTCTATAAGTGTTCTTTTCAATTAAAACTTTCATACGACTTTCCAAGTGTCGCTACTTATACTGGCGCGTCAAGCAGGCAACCGTAACTCTTAATTCCCGAACTTCTCAGACCGGGCTCGCATGGGACTCTTAATGCTCGGGATCAACGTTGTCGGGACACAGAAAGCGTTTACGTGTCGGTGTCGTCTCCGAACAGACACGTTCATGGAAGCTTTTATAGCCGTAGCTTGGACGTGCAGCTAATTAACGTCGAGTTCTATACAAAGTGCGAGCGTACAAAAAACTATTTCATATTTGCAGAACGAAGCGTAAAATCTATGGTACAGTGACGGTATATCGAGGTCGTAAATTAAAGCATCAAGCAGCGGCACCTATTGATGTCACTACGCTTATTGTTAGGGCCGTATACCACGTACATTCTCTTATGGGGTTCTGTATAGGGCAAGCGAGACGATTTATGTCTATCGAGGGTATATTTGTTGCGAATAGAAAAATTCTCGGCGTAAAGATATCGACATTCAGTTTTACGCGAAGCAGACAAACGATGTGGCAACTTATTGTTAATACAGCGAACCGGTATTAAACATTCGTTACGTGATATTACTTTTGTCCATTCGCTCGTGCTGACATCTGAGAAACGATTACGCGCTTTAACGTTCGACCGATTTTACAACCTCGTTAGATCGTAGCTGCTACTATGAAACTACAAGGAATAAAGCACTTTAAAAGTAACAATAAGATGGAAGAAGAAGGACAGGCTGCGAGATCGTGGACCTTTATTCTCGGAAGAATCACGCGAACATTGTCACAGGCTATTTACTCCTTTGTCGGACACGCTCTTTCCTTTTGACGAAGTTAACAGACCTTGACTACAAATGTTCCTCTAGGTAATCCACAGAAATCCGCTATGCAATCAACAACGACTTATTCCTTCTGTGACTCGTTCCATTTACAAATACAGCATCGCACTTAACGATTTTACGATCGTTTAATTTTTCTCCAGCCTCGTTCATCGCATTTTACCGTTTAGTTTCTATCTCGCTCGAAACGAACGATATTTTTCAAATCTCGCAGCATGGCGTATATCGTGGCTAACGTATTCGAGATCGATGACCCGATGTACGAGTCATTCGGTATCTCGCCTGTATGACGTATTACGTGGATGACGAGTCGATGAGCCCGTTTACTTCATGCTGAGACAGCATCTACATATATATAAAGTCGTATCTTCGTTTCTATCTTCCGATAATCCTGCGATGTCGAGTTCGTTATCGCGCTTCCGAATTAGTTTTCGCCAATTCCGTCCTCTTGAAACCGTTCGCTCCACGAATTTTGAAACACCGACGAAATTCGTCGATATCGCGTTAATAAGCTTTCGCTCGTGAAACTTCTGCGAAACGAACGTTCATCGCAGTTGTCCACTTTCGAAGCGGAGTTATAAACTCGACCCGAGGAACGTTTCGCGCTGGTTCGAGGCAAAAACACGCGTCATAATCGCGCAACTATCCTCCAGACTTTTTCTACTCTTTCTTCTCTCGTTCCGTTTATCTATTTGGCGAAGACGAGTAGTTGCTAATAAAACGCGCGATCCCGGTGATAATTAAAAAACAGAGAGATCGTAGGATGCCGAAAACCGAGAGATAATTCGTTAGATAGAAGCTCGTGGAAATTACACGGGCTGCTGCTTCTTCGATTTTCACGTATTTCCCCGCGATGCGCCAGCTTTTTCCTCTTTTACGTCTCGCAGCATTTACGTTGATTAAACCGCATCGACGTTTTTCTGCCGCTGTTCCCTGGCCGTGAACGAGTGGCAAGAGCCTCCCTAACCTACTCTCGCAGACGCTTAAAACGAGGTGTTCATTTATCGCAAGAGCAAATTCGTTGTTCGACGAGAACTATCGCGCGCTTAAATTTAATCCTTGTATGTAAGTAGAACGTCTAAAAAATGAAACAAACATAATTTTGTTGTTTTCGTTGGTTTTCCTTTACCGCGATGTTAATGTTTCGTTTCCCTTTACTAATTACACGTCTCCACGTACCGTTAATCACGCAACTCTGAAGATTTAGAATAATTCGCTGTACCGTGATTCGACTGTTTCTACGATTGACTATTCTATAAGAACTATTTCTATTTCAACGGTGAAATATCTACGAATCCCATTTCCAAGCTCGCGTATCGTGTCGCTTTTTCTAAACCGACTATCTCTAGAAAGGCAATTTTGTAAGTGAGAATTGGCGTGTTAGCGCGTGCTACGATTTCACTCGACGATGACTGTTCAAAGCTTCGGCGATGATTACCGTGAACGAGTGCAGAGTAGTCGAGTGACTGGGTGAAAACGGTACAAAAGTCCGGCATAAATCTCGAGCGAGATGGTGGAAAGAGAACGGGCCAGAACGAAGTAATAAGGCAAAGACGACAGGACAAAGTAACACGCTTCCGTACGCCGGTTTCGTCGAAATTTAGCTCTTCTCCGGGTCAATTTCAGCATCCATAAAACGCGCTCTCGTTATTGTTTCTACCACGGCTGAACCGCGACGATAAATTCCGGGCGAAAATTGAGTCGTAAACTTTCGGCAACGCGTTTCTATGAATCCGCGCCCGTTCCCAGTACCGTTACACGCCGAGTCCAGCTTTCTTCTCCCTATCCGGCAAGAACGATGACATCTTGTCGAGTTAATTAGCAGCCCGAGTCGAGACTTAGGGACTCCTTAATGAACCGTTAATCATAGTTCGCTACGCTCGAGCAAGCTGTGTCACGTGGGTTCGGGAGGAATACGTTTCGCACTGGCAAAAAAGATTCTTTCGTCAGTTGATGCGTTAAACATAGGACACGAGGTTCCGCTGATTCAATTAACGTGCGACGACTGCAAACGTTTTTCGAAAAGTGCAAGTACACTGTTCGTAAAAATGATATATATATAATAGTCTCTTAAAAACGATACGTAACGATCGCACCTTAAGTCGAAGATTAGAGTCTCCCCTTTAAGTTGTAGATTGCTTCTCCTACTGACTCTTTGAATTATCATAGGGCAGGTTACGTCTATCCTAGTCATAATTGTTGGTAATGCGCTGGTAATTAACAAGTCAACGTAACGGCTTATCGATAGACAGACGAACAATTGCATCTTTTTTAGGCAAATTTTATTCTAATTATTTATAACAGAAGCAAACTGGCGTCGCGCCTCTATTGTCGGTAGTCTCAAACTCGACAAAAAATCCTACATCGTGTCAGTGCCATTGTGTAATCCAACGTTCCGAAGGCCGTGATAATGGAGAGTCCCGGGTAACCGGGCGCCACAAAAGAAACGTACACCGCATTGTTTAAAATTATGAAATCTACAAAATTCATCCTCCCTTTAGCGGAAAGTCATGCGGTAAATGGCGAACGGACGAGGCGGTGGCTACGGAATCCTTGCTTGCGCAGCAGATGATTAATTTAACCGGGCCTCTTTCTTCTCGGCGAACGGAAAAAAAGGAAAGAGACAGACGGAAAGAGAACGAGAGAGGGGCAGAATCTCTGCCGTGCAATTATCTCTTCTTGCGTGGACTATTGTCTCGTGGAGGCAAAGTTGAAAAATGCAGCGCTTGCACCGCGACAGCCACATCGCAGTTCGTGCTCGGTTTCGTCCACTGAATGAAACTCATTATTAACTAAGGAAGACAAATTCTTTTTTGTACGGGACCTCGAAGCGCGAACGAGAACCAACGAAATATACTCCCTCTCGCACTGTCTCTTTTCGTTTCTTTCTTATCTCTCTCTCTTTTCCCTCTGTTCTACGTGTCCTTCGGCAAGGATGTCGAGGTGCGAACAATACGCGTCTCAAGCACCTTTGTCGTCGGGGTTCGCCTGCATTCTTCTCGAGTGCGCCACCTCCTTTTCGATACAGTCGCCCGATACGTTTCGCGATCCACAAAAGACAAGCTACGCACAGAATCTTATCTCGTTTTCGCGTGTAACGCGACAGAGCCCCGGGCGAATACTTAGGCGCTCGCGACGAACCTTTTGTTCTTCCAAGGGGAAGAAAAGAAACGTTCAACATGCTTTCGAGGTCGAAGCTGCAGGCGATAGCATGTTACGTGGAACCAGGCACGGTCCGATCATTGTTCCCTAGATGCAACGGTTCCTTCGCACACGTTTCCTCTCAGTCGCGGATTTTCACGGGCTTCGCTTCTTAAAATGGCTGCACCAATCAAACTATTCTAAAAATGTCGTGCAACTTTGACATCTCCACTGACTTTGAACGAAGAAGGATCAGCTCGCATGCAGCCTTTCATAAAAATTGTTACATCGATCGCGGCGCTCTAGAATCGTTCCGAAAATTTCATTCTCCAAGAACTCTTCTTCGAGCTGCGATTTCCGTCTCGACACGAAGGAAAGAACCGCAAAGTCCATACTTCCATCGTGGTCGGTAGCGGCAACGCAGTTACCGAGCGGTAAATGATTTACGCAATGTTCGGCAGATACCTAGAAGAAACTTGACTGTATTCGGCTCGCGTACTTCTGCATCGAGACTAGAGAACGTTATGCTGGTCATGCGTGCCGGCCAGGCGAGCTTCTCGACTAAGGGAACTCCCGGACCGACCACGGCAAAACTGTAACGGGACATGCACTCTGGGACTACGGTATGTTTGCCAATCGCAAACGACTTTAAAAGTTAAATATTGCGCCTGGTCTGTGCGCGAAACGCTTGCGATTCATCTCGCTAACTCGGCGTAATCTCATTTCGCGAGTTTCCCTTCAACGTGCAATTCAAGCGCTCGTGAAACGCGTTTATCGCAACTTCAACCACGGTAGCGCCGTTCATTGATGCATTCAGCCTGAATAGGGGAGAGCCTGTTAAACAACGCGACGGAAAAACCACCGGACGAGCGCCGAATGAATTTTCATGATTTTTGTCGCGTATCTTCGTGTCTAACCGAGACCGGCGGGATTCACGAGACCGTAAAGCTTTCCTTACGGGGACTTATTACCGAGCAGGCATCCCCGTCCAGGAATGAATCGAACACGCGACACCAGAATCGCATGCACGGCATCGACAATCCGAGTAACGCGAGCGAGGTGGCAAATAAATGAGATTCCGCATAGATAAAACAGGATTCTGGTTCTGGTTCATTGAAACAAGCAACCTATACTTTAGGCGGGAACATTTTGTAGCTCGAAATCCGAGCGCGTTGAATTTCTCCGCACAGAGCAACTGTAGAAATTCTACTTTGCGCAAGAAAGAATAATACGTACGCGTACAGGTCTGTTCATAAGTATCGGCACATTTATAGGAAGTATCGTATACACTTACAGGAAAAAATGCGTGTAATAATCAATTATGTGATGTAATAAGCTTCGATTTCTTCTCGTTTATAATATACATAGATCCAATTGGGTTAACCAATTCTTCCGCTAGTGTCGTTAATTTTTTTAACGTATTTATTTTTGTACATTCGTTGTTAAGCCTCCGGTGTGCATAATATTCGACAGAACCGTAAAAGGGACGAAAACGGTTTGGACTAACAAGGACTAACGATAAGTCGGACAGAGTTCAAGCAAGTTCGTCCACCTTAGCCCGGTCCGAGCGATGCCACTGAAGAAGCGACGTTTCCTCTGACCTGCTGCTTACGAACCATTCTCAATGAAACATGCATGTACACGGTTAGGCAGCACAATTTTCGCGGAAAATAGCGGTGCCGTCCTTGTTTCCCCGTAGCAAGTTTCCTATTGTATATGTAAAAGACGCGCCGTGATTGCGGGCTTGGCAACCTACGCCGAAATCACTCCTTTCAAGCGTTTCGGAAAAAATCGACCGATCTATCGGCCGATTAAACGAAGAGCCTTGACACTTTAGCTCTTCAAGCGCCCATATCGTTGCGAATTTGACATCGTAGAATATTTTGGAATTTTGAAGCGTAGCCGTTTCAACGTTCCAATGGAACTTTGGAATTTCATACAATACGAAAACAAAGGAAAATGAATCGATACCGTTCAATGAAGAATCTCGAAACAAAAACCATTTTTATCGAATTTTTGCTGTTTTTTATAACAACGCATTCTATCAAGGGCACAAAAACTACCTATTGTTTGAATTACCGTGAAGCGAGAATCGACAGGTTTTAAAATAGAATTTCAGTGAAAATTATTTCTTAATCGAGTAACGCTGTTGCTAAGATTGGTATTCCATGGACGTGTCATTTATTACTCATGACGCTCACATCGAGATGATTCACCCTCGTTACAACTACGAAGTCGTAGAATATCGACGTTACGCATTCAAAAGCCGGCAGCTTTATGACTCAAACGAAATCCATCGAAGAAAACTAAAAGACATCGGTGTATTCTTTTACTCCGCTGATAAACGATAAAAATTAACCAGAGCTATCTCTCTGTTACGAGCCCTTCAATTTGTAGAACTGTTCTTTACGGTGTATCCTTAAGGGCTGCAATCAAAGACCATAAGAGCCGCAATGAAATTGCTACCTCGGTTCGAGGTACGTACAAAACATTTGCAACGGGATGATTGGAACGGTGTTTCCTACAAGTTATGTGTTGCCAATCAAACGTAGTACCGACCGGTGGCCCCGGATATGTAAATAGCTGGCGCATAAAAAATTCAAGCTTGGGGGAAGTCGTAAAGAAAGCGGTGTAGCGCAGCAAGTAAATATAAGTGCAGTCTGTAGCGGATGTGTCGATATTTCAGCCATTCGGAGTTTTTCCCGAACGTGGCTGTCAAGTCGTTCGCGTTCCCGCCGCATTTCAATTTCGTTCATCCGGCTGTGCTGGAATTCTTATTCCTTTCGACGCCAGCCACGCCGCATCCCCTCAGACAGGCTGTAGCACAGCCGACTCTCGATGACAATTTCGGTTGCTGTGATCCAAACACGCGAATTTTTCCAGTCGATAGAAAGTGTCATCGAAACGGCGCGAATCTTTTTTCGGAAATCTTCCGACGAAGGAACAACGCGTTCATTCGACTATTTTCTTTTAGACAGGCTTCCGGGAGAAAACGAAATTGAAAGCGCAAGACAAATATCGTCTTTTCCCTTCGTGTTTCAATTTTAGCTTCTTCGTAGCTTGGTATTTCGAGAAGAAGGCTGTTAACGACGTCGCCGCGGACTTTCTACAATTAAAAAACTTGGTAAAACGTCAGGCAGCGCAGCGATTACCGCTAAGAACGCGGTAATGAACAAAATCCGATTAATTCGTCATGCGTCGCCAACAGCCAAGTTTTAAAACGAAAGTTTCTAATTGTCCCAACGCGAAGCGCGCCGGTTAAATATTTAGTAGGCACCTTCCTCTGCTATTTTTATCTTAATTAATCGAGTTTCCCGCGTTTACCACGATTAATAAGCGTGTCACGACGGACAGCGTTGAGAGATCGTGCGAAATCCGTCAGCGAGGTCGATGGGGCCAAACGATGGAAAAAAGACAGCTAGCAGCCGACCATCGGATATGGGAAATTACGAGAAGCATTTTCCAGAGGCAATAGTCGACAGGTGGAGTTTACTAATGCCGAAATGACCGGAGGATAAGAACCACGAAAATAGAGGCCTGCTAAAAATTGTATAGTATCTGTCCGCGGTGCTTCGCCCGCGGCGTTAATAAATAAAATGCCGAGACTTTTTTTGCCGAGTGACGGATACGAGGAGTCATAATGAATGTCATTTGTCTAGCGAATAAAGAACGGACGGCCTGGACGTAGTGATCGATGGCCGTACACTACGTACGTACCTAGTGCTTCAAGCACACGCTAACCGCAGTTTCCCATAATTTAAATACGGTATATGCACTTGTGATATTTTTCTTTTTCGTTCCGTCGCCGGTAAAAAAAAAAAGCTGCCAGCAGTTTAAAACTCGGTAGACACCGGCGAATTGCGACGCAATTGGATCTGGGAATTCGCGATATGCGAACGGATCACGTGTAATAAAACGACGTTGCTTCGATAATCTTTTCGCAACCAATACGATATACATTATTTAATGACAGGTAAATGCTGGAAAGTCATACGAGCCTGGCGATCTATCGCGAAACGGTCGATGACTATTCGCAGACACGACTGACAGGTTTCTTTCGGGTAGAAGCACATCGTGTAATGAAAAATGAGCGCGAGTTGCTCTTTGCGTCGTGAGGCCTCGGCGAGATCCATCTATGAATCATCGTTGTTTACCAATCGAGAGTTCTCGATCGTACGCGTCAATGACTCGATCCACTATTATTAATAATTATAGCGGCGTTAATAATTTCCTGGCTACGGTTGAACGTACGTTATACCTCGTGCACGTTCAGCACAAAAGGGACGTCATGCCCCGATGTTCACGGCGAAGACGATCCGTTATGTCATTACGTGACCGAAATACAAAAATCGTCAGGTCAAAGGAAGGAGCCGACATTTTCACAGGCCCCTGGTTCTTGGTGGAGAGACAGATTATACCGAGATAGAAGGATCGTTGGCAAGAGAAACAGAGAGAGGTAAGACCAGGGAGAAAAGCAAACGGAGCATACAGAACATACGTGCGATTCATCAAGGTTGTGTCAGGCTAATCCTATCGACCTTAGCCACGCGAATGCGCTTCCAATCAGTTAAAGGATCCGTATGTCCCCCCAATCATCCGAGAATATTTGGCACAAATCATCGTTACCCATTGACAAAGTACTAGCTTGGAAATTTCCGCCAACTTCGTTATACGCCCCAACTAATCCAAAGTCCGGTAACTATGCTAATATCGTACGCTAGTTGGGCTACTGGTTATTAAACGCAGTATCGTTTTATATCTCTATATCGATATCAAAGTTCATCTATTAATATTTCAGCGTTATTGTTTTAGATTAAGCGTATAACTGTTGGTTAATTAATTAAATGTCGACTTTAATGCGCCACTGTTATTATTAACGTTACTAACGAATAATAATCTGTTGTTAATTTATCGATAAAAGTATATGGACAGAGATACTTGCAAAATTTCCGTTCGACTACGTTCAAACAAACGAGTAAATCACACGAGAAACTGTCGTAGTTCGTTATCAATTGCACTAAAAAATTACGCTTCGATAAAGATACAAGTATAACGGAAGAAACGAAAAATAGGGAAAATTAAAGAAAAGGAACGACGAGAGGAGGAGCGACGAATCTATAACGCGATCAACAATCATGAAATGTTCGAAACAAACGTCTCATGAGTCGAAGATTGCACTCGCCTTGCATTCGTATGCGGCTCTCGATTAAGGTTTGTTGCGTGTATGCGAAAGGCAGGAAGGCCGAACTCGAATTGGCTGAATCAAACATGCGGCACGAGTGTGGCTGCCTTAACGACGGTTGAATGCATTTTCGGTGATGCATCGGCGCATCGAACGTGTAGAACGCAGCGTGCACCGACTCCAATCTAATCGACTGCTCGTCAAACAATCTCGGTACGTTGTCAATCTGCTCCGTTTGACTGTGACCACGATTCGGTGTGAACCGATCGATTTAACGATTCCACAGCTGATCCAGTGCCTCCGGTTATACCGAGTGATTCGGTAACCATGTTTGTTCAAAAGACAATGCGAATGCTAACGAACATCGCGTTTCCTCCATGGATTCGCAACGACGACGGATCACTATCTGCATTTCCGTAATTCTATGTTACAATTTAATCGTTCGCTTGAAAAAAAACAACGAGCATCGTTCGATCGTTTAAGAATAACGGAACACAATGACAGTGGCATAACACTGATACGATAGTAACATAACAAGAGAAATAAAATATCGTCTTCCGTTGATCTTCAAATCGGAACGTAGTAGCTGCTCGATGTATCATCTTTCGTTTCAGCAAATTAAATTTTAATCGTCGCTCTGTCTAATCAGCGCCAAATAATCGTATAGATTGTTTCACGATACATTAATTCAACCATCGATTGATCAATAAACGGCGCTTGGTGTCACCGAAGCGTAAATATACAAATTACTCAACGAGCATTATTGCCGGTTAATTAATGGAGGTCCCGTAACCGGTGGTTTCCAAACACCGGTTAATAATTTATCTAGCGTGCATTAAAACGAACGAAACCGTCAAGAAGAAGGAGAGGGCCGGGGAGGGAACTGGGGACCCTAATTAAATTCAATTAAGCGACAGATGCGCAAGGGGAGGGTCAGATCGCAGCTTTAAGAAACCCTATCAATACGAGTTTCCATTAATATTCAGTCCTCGGCTGAAAGTTTTCGAGACCGACACCACTCGCCGGAAATTGAGTACCCGCACCGTAATCCCCTATTAATATCAAGCTTTAAAGTTGTTCCCTCGTTAGGAAGCTCAGACGGCAACACGTCGTTCCCCTCGTACCTAGCTAGATTATAGCAGTGACTCGACTGACGTACCTACGATTAATGCACGTTGTCGCGTCCGGAGAAGAAATTTCGTGCATCGTGTGCGACGCAGCTGCGATATGCACCTGCTCGCGTCCACCCGCGGAAATTTACAACTGACTCTAACTCTGCGTCAATGGTACAAAGTTCCTTTTCCAGAGACTCGGCTGATTATTCGGAACAGCGAATCGTTCGAGTATATGGAAGCGCATGGCCATTTGGATTTGAGTGTCGTAGGTCATAAAGGGATACCTTTTGCAGAATATACGTACGATAAGTTCTTAGTCGAGTCTTCAATCGATTAACCTGTATGGTTTTGACGCATCGTCAATCTCGATTTGATATTTAATTAGGACAATTTTTTTATGTTACTTCTGAACGACAGGGAATGCGTTCGATGGCACAAGGAGGCCCACTGTGCCAAAAGTGCCGCTCAAGTATGCAAAAAAGGAAAAGGATTTATGGCGATTGAATAGGAGCTCAACGAGGCCGGGTGCACTGGCCTCGTTACAAAAAAGAATCGGTAATTTATCGTAATCCAGTGCGATGACTTGAAATATCCCAGAGCATTTGGTCGAAACGTGAACGGACTCTTGCACAACGAGCACGTAAGAAAAGCCAAACGTTGCTCGAGCCGAGTCAAAACGAACGATAAGAATCCATTTTGCTCGCGACCGAATCGTGCATTGCGCTACGTTTCTTTTTCTTTCCGAGAACCGATCGTAATTTCCGATAAACTGCGGCACGGCGAACAGCGGTGAATTCGATGATTTTCCAATTCGCGTTTCACACGCAATTTATTCTCTCGATGACCGCGCTAAAACTCTCTCTTTCTACGGAACGCGAGAGACAAATGGCCGCCGACAGAAGCCGAACGTAAAAATGATACTAAAAGCGAAATGAACCATCGAACGATCGCGAGCTTTTTTACTGAACGAAGAAGGAAACGCTGAAAGATCGAAATGTGGTGCGATAGCTCGCGTTAGTCGTTGAGTTTTCGAGCGGCGCATGAATTATGAAAAAGAGACAGAGGGGAAGAAAGGACTTACGAAGTGTTTAAACTTTAAACGGCCGGGAACCATTTTAAGAGTTCAAGCTGCATGCCCTGCCTGCTCCCGTAATGTATATAGACTTTCCGCGTATATCACGAGAAGATTGCGCTCTTCAGGATCTTACAAGGCGACATTCGCTACGAGGAGAACGCATCTTCTTCTGATGTGAGAGGGCTCGATGCGATTCTCAAACCTTGCACGTTAAACATACCTGCAACAAAATGAAAAATGTCGTCGGTTATTGACGGAAAAGACCTTTGGCAAAATTACATTTCGAAAAGATATCTTCGGTGCTCGTTTAATGTTAATAATGTGTTTAGATTGCGCTAAGATATGTATTAAGAGTAGCAGCAATGATACGGTACGCTCGTAAGGCACGCTGATGAAAGGATTTGCATAAAAAGGAAAATGTACAGCAAATAGATTTGTTTATTTAAGGAGGCAATTCGGAGAAAATTACGTTGAGCGATCTGCAAAGGCGTATTTGCAGTAAAAATTGAAAATACGAAATAATCGATGTATTCGTTCGAGCGGAGAATTATTCCCCGATTCTAATTCGAATTATAGATTAGTTAGATTTACAAATTTTCATCTATGTTTTACGAACATTCGCCGTTGGAAAAATATCAATAACAGCTTGTTTTAACATTACAATGCTACGTATGGTGAAAAACTAACCGAGCGAACTTGGTTCGTTAGAATGAAACGTCGATTCGTCTAAGTTTCGTATAAAAATAAAATGTTACAATTTGGAGTTAGTTTTTCGCAACGAATCTGTCCATTGATATCTACCGATAAAACGTTACACGTAGCTGTTATATTCGGCGTACAAATATCTCGCACATCGGTTATCTCGTAAAGCACGTTAATAGTTGAACGGCCGAATGGAAGCTAACAATTACATTTGCACGGAGGACGTTTTACGAGATCGAAAAGTTTCTTAAACGAATGAAAAGCGGGGGTAAATTGGAAAAATTTTATCGAGCTCGGCTCGATTCCATTCAATTATTCGCTTTTATCGTCGTGTGCGCTCGAGCACCCCAACAGCCGACACAAATAATCGGACCGAGATGTTCCAATAATTACTGTCGTCGAGATTCCACGATAGGAAACAGAATTAACGTGACTCATCGTTGATATCTCGACAAGCGCAGATTAGGTTCTATCTACCGGTATAAAAGGCGAAAATAGAGGGAACGACGGTCGCAAAAACTTTTCCTCGGAAGTTGAAGTCAGAGAGAAGCTTTCAGGATATCGAGAAACTTCGGTTACCGGGGTCTGCGTTTCCGCAGAAAATGATTAATTGCACTCCGAATCGAGGCGAGAATGCCTTCATTCTCCAAAAGGGATCCCCGGACTTTCAGGTCGCTCGTTTTTCGTGTTTCTTTTTTCCCCCCATCTTTTTTCGTCCTTTTTCCCCTCTTTTCACTTCTTTTCTACTAGCCTGCTTTCCTTTTCAATGAGCACCTTTTCGAGCCGATTACGTCTCTTTATAACTGCACAGAAATTATCCATTCACTATTCTGTCTATCGAAGATGATCATCCTTCTTGGTAATTCCCGCGGGGATAATCAGGGATCGCGAATATAGATCGAACTAGATCCGCCTTTCAAATTGCTTCGTAATTTATCATTAAAAGAATTTGGAGCAACTCGATCCCGTTAAAAGATAATATCACTATTTTCCTCTATAAACATCCAATAACCCAGCTTCCAACTATCGCCTCCATATTCAACGACTTAAAGACTTAAGGAGATCGCAGAACAGCTCGTGATCGAGCCGCAAATATTCGCAAGCGGCAAGGGAGCGACGAGCGGCTCGTACATTTTCGTAAAATGCAAGAAGCTAGAGACGAGAGGCAGAAAGAAAATCCGGCCAAGTGGATGTACTTCCTTCAGGGTCCAAGAGAGCGAGTCGGCCACACGAAACGGAATACGAGGACATCAGGTACGTGTAAACGAGGAGCCGGCCGTAATAGCCGGCTGGGAAGAAGAAACGGAAGCTGGAAAGCCGAGACGTACCGATAAAATCTACCGACCAACAGACTCTGTGCGCGCTTATTAATATTCACTGTGTCTCCTGTTGGTTCCATGAACGGCTTCTCTCTCCGCGGCCTCAGGTAAAAGTATATACGCGAGCCGCGCACGTTGCCCTCTTCGTCTTTTCATTCAGGATAACATCGGTAAACGTTTTGCTCCCGGGAGTCGGCATTCAGCTCCAAAGTTACGAAAGAGCCACTGGCATTTCGCGGTCACGCGAAAGCCAGCAGAAAAAGGCAGCTACCCGTGTTCCTTTTCTTCGTCTTAGGCTTATTGGGTTGCGTCGACTAATTAAAAAGCGTTCTATCTAGATGCTAATGGCGCCAGAGTGGATTCGTTCCTTCTCTCGCGATCGAATCTCAGGAAGTGATTCATCGTTCGGAGCCGTGGCGGCAGGGCAAGAAATCGCAGATATTGAAAGTAAGTCGCTCATCTCGTTTTTCGCACCTACGGGTAGCTTGCAACGAAAACTAGGACAATGAATCGTATTTTTCAAACTGGTAGCAACACCAACGACATTGGTCGTCGTCTGAAAGTGCCCAAAGTTTGCGAAACGGTAAGGAACCAGAGACCGTGCTGTGTATAACGAAGAAACGAAGAAGCACCGGGAAGAGATGCTCGATATAAATAAAGAAAATTAATCGCAGGAAAGTTCTGCCATCTCGCGGCAAAGCGTCCTACAGAAATACATCGGATAACCTGAATAACAGGTGGCGCACCTGCCAGGTGCATGGATATTATCAGCTGGCAATCACTGGCCAAGTAATGCATGGCTACGGCGACATTCGCTAGAAGCAGCTTGACCCGGTTACAAATGCGCTACGTGACCTAATTTCCGCCAATGAATCATATTACACGTCAGAACGTTGAATAAAATCATACGTACAACGTACATCGCGAAAGAGAACGCCTCTACTAATCTGCATTCCGCGACAGACTTCATCGCATAGAAGAATTATGATTTTTCTCACGAACGCAGTTACCATTTTTCATTGTTTTGTTGTAGCTTTCAATCCGGTCGAATAAATTTATCTCGAAGTACCGTAGTTAGCTTCTCAGGAATACGCGATCTGAAAATCGATTTATTTCTCAACGAATATCGTATTAAGGACGACACGCGTTTCCCGCAAGTTCGTCTGTTAAGTGGTTAAATAGCCTCACGATGTTCGGTAGTTCTGCTCACGAGACCACGGCTGACCATGCGTTTGCTATTCATATTTGTCCGGTGTGTGAAATCGTATTATCTCACTTTCCGTTTCAACAAACCACTTCTCGGAGAACAATTCCTATTCCTAACACACGTCGAGCCTTTGTGCCTAATCTCGCTTCTCCCGTGAAACACGGTGCGCATTTCACGTTGGTCACGAATGGATCCACGCTATATTTTCGCTTGGATGCTTTGGAGTGAATCATCGTGTTTCCGCTCCCGGTTATCGATAGTGTTATTTTTCTTAACGAGTACCTCCATTGTACGTATAATGGTTTTGGTTATAGCTGCGTTTCTACGCGTTCCCGTGGCGTGTTGTTATCGAGAGAATCGGCATTCAAATACAAAAAATACAAGCAACGCCGGTAGCAAATATTTATAGTCGAGTTTCGAGGTACGTTATTAAATTTACCACGCGAAACGTAAAAACACGGCGGAAGCGTTTTGTCAGAGATATACTAAACTGTTTCGCGAAACAACGAATAATTCGTACGAAACTAACTTAAAGGCAGCAACAGAACCGACCATTAATTTCATTTACCCAGTTAATTATGCAACAGAAAGATCTCTTTCCTCCCTGATGTCAGGAACTTTCAAAAACTCAGATTTTTCCGGCACACCATGTTACGTAACTATCCCCGGAGGGACGATGTATGCATCGCAACGAAACTCTTTCGCACGTAAAGGTATCGGTGTTAGTGTGGCAGCGCCTGGCGAGCACACGACCATGGCGCTGATGTACAGTTGCCTTAATTATACATCCATCGTGCGGAACAACTTTCCTCCAGCGAATCGTAATTTACCCCGAACGATTACTTCCAGTGAAAACAGTTAGCTTGCGCGCGTACACCGACGTTTAAATAGAGTCAGACGCGTTCAAGAAGCTTCGAAGAACGTACGGAAGGCTGATAACTCCTCTCGTGAAACCCGGAAATAGTCCTCGAGTTCTAAAATATGTGTTACATGCGACTTTTCTTACCTTCGATGCTACATCGATCGTTGCCACGACGACGTCGATGCGATACATTCACGATGAAAAAGGAATGGAGCAGGGTGGACGCGCAGGGAATAGAATGGGAGCGAACGATTTCCAGGGCCAAGCAGCGCGCGTATAATGTCTCATAAAAAATGCAAAAGGGCTGTCCGAACGAAACGTAGTTTGGCCGCGAAAGTCACGCACGCCAGGACACGATGTTCATCCATGGAATGCGAAACAGTCACACATGTCGTTATAAATATTAATGTTCCGTGTGTGCATACACACGGCAAGTATGTATACGCACACGGCGACGAGACCATCGTGTTTGACGCAACCGCTGAGCCGTCATTATTGGACCAACTACCGAGTCCGCTACCGCCGATGTAACCTAAAACTTCAGCGGCCTTCCGTGCAAGCCCGCTTGTTATACAATAAAATGATGACACCGTTACTCGCGCGCAACGCGCATATAAAAAATTATCCTACCTATCGCGGCCGTGGAAATTTATTTTCCCATCTAATTGGCCCGAGAGAACCACGTCTCGCGTTCGAATTAACAGACGTAAAGGCATATTGACACGATTTTATGCCGTCTCAATTGCAGTCCGTGTACTACATTGTACATCATCGTTTGCGCGCGTAAACTAGGCAAAGGAAGAAAGAAACGAGAAAACTGCGTTTTTCTACGGATTCTATGAAACGGACGACCGTTTGGTTGGCGCCGGTAACGATCGGCCTACCAGTATTCAACTGGCAGCTGGTAACGTGGTTACAAGAACGAGAGGCACCGGCAAATTGATCGCGAACGAGCGATCCGTTATCGTACGATGGTTGTAGATTCTTCTTGTCGGCGAAACTCTAACGGCTTCTGTCTTACGATGCACCGTTACGTCTACGCTCGAGCAGACCTCGAAACAGTCAGATTCTGAGGCACGATGACCGTAAATCTCTGCCCTGGCTAAGATGAATAGCCGTCTAAACGCGTCTTATAATTTGATGAAACGCGATTTCTAGCATATAACTAATAGCAGAAGCGGATCTTCCTACTTATTCTAGCATACGGTTTAGAAACGTCATTGGACGTGTGTATAAATCTTTTAGACAAAAAGTTGTAAATTTCGTTGTCAGATTCGACGTTAGAGGTATAGTTCAATATCCCGGTTCACCGTGGAATAAAGCCAAGTTTATAATTTGTTAGGAGATAGAGTTCCGGGAAGTACACGTGAGTACATGTGCTTTTCGAAAGGGATACACGTTTATCCCATGGTGGAGAAAGATCTGTCGGCAGGAAGTGCGTTGAACCGCAGTGTAACCTTGATGCCGTCACGGCTGTTGCATCCTCGTTGTCAGGTGTAACGACGAACAAAGAGACCCTACACCAGCTAGCGTTCAAATCGTTACGTTCATTCTCTTCGACTTGTTTCCTCCGAGTCTTTAAATCAACGACAATTTTCTTGTAATATCCTTCGTCGAAACGCCGCCCTCAAAATGATCTTTAAATATTCTTTCGTTGTATTTAAGCTCGAGTACATGCATATACAAATCCATAGATATACCAAGGCTTTAAGAGTAAAAGATAAAAGATACGCAATGTACAAATAAAGCAAATACTATTGCGTACGGCGTTAATATCGCAAACGAACGAAAGAATCGCTCGCAACGAGACGTTCGTAGTGGGAAGCGTATAGAAAAATTACAATTAACCGGTCTCCAAGCGAGCAAATGGCTATGTGGGAAAAAGTACGTGGTAAAACCTTCGGAACAGAGAATCCCTCGATTGATTGCGCGAAAGAACGGTGGCTACAAAGCGAGATACAAAGTGAAATATTCCATCTCCGAGTACCGGGTATCGAACAATTCCTCTCAATTTTCATCGGATTCGAACGATCAACGGATTTCTTTTTATCGATGAAAAGAAGAGGCGTATATATCGGTCGACCGTGTCGTATCAATTCACGACCGAGGCTTTCCGATATGTGATAAAAACAACCAACGACATACGAAGAACGCAATACGTTCCTTTCTTACATCAATGTCGGATCTCTTTCCCTCCCGCGATAAACCTTTGCTACTCCCTCTTTCTTTCTCTTTCCATTACTCCCTGGTTCTCTTTCGTCCCCTCACGGTCTTCTCTGCGCACAGCTGGTAGTCAGAGGTGTCTGCAGCGGCTCGCTGACCTGTTGCATGCTCTTTTGTCCGGGACCTAGCGCGATTCTGGTTTTCTGAACCGTTCTATACTGCGCTTATTCTTTCTGCCACTCCTGAGCGACACCCGCGAAACAAGAAACCGTATTGTTCCGCACTGCGAAATACTGTAATTTCAGTAGATCGACAGTCGGGCGAACTTCGTCCTGTACAGCCGCTTCTTCACGTACCGGAATACGTTCGTCGCTGAATTAAACTGTACGTCTAGATGGAGACTTTCAGTGAAATCAGTCGTATCTGGAGGCTTGGAGACGGCACGATCTCGACATTGAAGACACGCGATGCACTCGCGCGATATCTGTCGAAGAGAATAGGGTAGAAAGGCGATTAAAATGTTGGCGACGAATCGCATTACCCAGGGCAAAAACGGTGTACCAGTGCCTCGAATTACGCGGACTTTGCAGGGATACACGGCTGAAATGTTATCCGTTCCGGGTCTCTAATTACGATCCGAGCTGCATGCGCATTAGCTTCGCAGTGTTCTCCTTTAAACCGGCAAGAAAAACAATGCGATAGGTGTAAGAATTAGAAAGTAGATTAATGCCGGCTATGAACGGGCTTCGAGCGGCAAGCATCGATGAAAGTAGAAAGAGACGAATTATATTCGTACCGATGCCGGGCTACCGTTCAACGTAATCCACTTTCATGCTCCAGATATCGTCGAATAATCGCGACTCCTTGCTTACGTTTATCGCCATCGCTGCTGGGAAACCCGTGTGTATGTTGGGGGAAAAAATCGCCGAACAATGCCTTGAAGATATAGGTCGAAGTATACGTGCGTCGGTCCCTGTTTCTCGATTACGAGCAACGCGTTAATCACGCTGCAACGATCGAACGATCACCGACAACCAGCCGTGAGCTAAAACCTAACTACGCGAATATCGCGAGTAATTGTCATGCGAATGGAATAACGTTCGAATTTCAAAGGTTAACGCTTGTTATTCGTTTAAATACTGGATGAGTCACGAGGCATCGAGATCGCAAAGACGCAAAGGTACTGACTCAATCGGATCTTTCAGAGACGGGAATGCTACATGCAAACGACGTGCTCTCGCTAATCGACCGAAGCAAGTCCCGACGAAGCCGTGTTTCTCCATTCGCGATCGTCGAGTTAAGTGAAATCGACGTAACGGCCCAGAAATATCGGTCTGTTAATCGAACGTTGAACGAACCGGTTGATTTCAATTTCGAAACACCTTATCGTAATTTCCGTATCGGGCGTGCTGGCACGTGGAATTCTTCCACGATATTCTTCGGCGATACGTGGTTGTTCGTAACGAGACCTAATTTCAATTCGATCAAATTCCGTGTACGTTCGCAGATTCGGATTTCGACGATGCGAGCCTCGTATTCGCGCAGCCACGAACGCGCGCAACGATCTTCAAAGTCCTTATCGAGGAAAATATTTGAGGAACGGCTAAACGCGTAGCCCTCTTCGCAATCCCGTTTCCACGGCGTTTTCTCACAAAACCGTGTACGCGAGCTAGCTTCTACTTGCGAGAGTGGCACCGGTAAAGGTGCATATGTGCAACGTCACTTGTTCAAGGCGAAGTAATATTTTCTCGTCACGTACAGAAGAATGCGCTCTATTACTGCATAGCATCGGCTGCTGCCTCCGTGGCGGCGCGAGTCAAGAATTACGCGAGTAAAACCTCGCTTGCATCGATACGCGGTTACGTTCGACTTGCCTGCGGCGTTTCAGAAATACATTTTCAAGTGTATCGACATTACTTTGCAAAATGCAATCTACTTTGCGCGAGCGCCTCGGAACAGCCACTGCGTTCGCGCATTCCGCACTCGCGGAATTCGACCGGCTATACCTAGTGTTCGCGATCCTTTTCCCTGTTTACGAGTTAAAGGGAATTAACCGTTCGGACAAACGATAAACGATAACGAATGTTTCGATGCTAATAATCCGGAAGCGGCAGCCTTTCGTACGAACGCTTCTGTATAATATATTTTCATTAGCAGACGATAGCAGCAGCGCTCCTTTCGAGTTAATTTCATACCGGCTCATACGTGCTGTCCGTGGCTGAAAAGTTGGCTGGCGCAAGTAACGCGGATCTGATTGGTTACAACGTGACAGAACCTTCTCCGACACATTCTAAAAAAAACAGGGCGCACCTATTTTCGTTATTGGCCGAAGTGATAGCATCGCGAAACGAAGAGAGCAAAGAAACACGTGGAAACCGGCTGGGTATAGAGTATAGAGCAGTGACTAGCGTTGCAACCAACTAAAAGCATCGGAGTGGACGTAGATTCAGAGTGTTACTCATCGTATAAGATAAAAACCGTGACTGCGTATTCTAGCCTTAGTCTTACCGCTAGCCATCTTTCCAGCCACTCGCGGTAAAGACGTGCATACTTTTCTCATGAATAGCAGCTTCTTTTCTAATAATAATAATGATGGAAACCGACATATGCCGGGGTACAGCCGGTTCTCCGCCTTCTTTCTTTATTGTTCCACCCGTTATACTCGAAATACGCGCGGCAGCGCGGCAGATTATCCTCGAAGCGTGGAAAACAACTTAACGAAAGGAAACACTTTCTCGGAGTTCCCGCTACAACGATTGCGGACACGTTGAATGTAAGAAACGAACGGTACCTACACCGTCAAATGGCATATACACACGTATATACGTGTAGTATGTATGTACGTAGACCACGGCCAGCAAGTAAGTACGTCAGACTAAAGGAAACGTAGCTATCTTCGCAGCAGACGGAGGACGCGGCGCGCCGTTGCGAACGTCTCCACCCGATCGTGAGAGTTTGTCGCGTTATAAATGGTGTCGAGTCTACACCATTGAAACGTGACGCTCGTTTACTCTTTCAAACGTAGCTGGCACGTAGAGAAAGGTTCCTAACTAGTCCTCTCCTGCTTGGCTTTTTCCGTCGACGACTGGCGGCGCAAAATGCCTCGCTGAAAGTCGATTCCTTCGCGTGTAATCAAGTGGAATGTTGAAATACTAGGAATGTCGAAATAATAACGGGTTTCCACTGACGATCAATTATACCTCTATACGTCACGCGTGTGCTCGGCATGTAGCCTCGTTTCGTGTACATCTCTGCGATTCTTTGTTCGATTGGCGATTAACGCACGTACGTTAATGTATTTTAAAAGATTTCGTCGGCGTACCTGGCTGCTAAGAGCATCTGCAAATTCGCAAGAACCTCGTGTAGCTGCAATCGGTCGGCTATTAATACGATCCGAGACTTTCAGGTACTAAATCGTGAATTATCCGATATTGTATTATTTGAATACCAATACTTCGCTAAGGGTTACGGACAGCTTCGTTGGGACGAAAACTGACGTTGATGCCGATCGTAAATGCAGCATCCAAATATTCGCATTGGTGTGATTTATCTTTGGAACGGATCGGCTCGGTATAACCGGCGTATTTCTGTCCTTGATTTATTACCGATATATTACCGTATTGTTTAAAAATACAAATATCCCCGAAAAAGGGTCTCGCTTAGTCAGGGTCAGTGTCCGAAAGTAATTTACTAGCACGGAGCAGATAATAGAGGACAGGTTGTCGAAGGTTGGTAAGATCCAGCTGTAAAATATGGTTACTAACTCGAAGGAAATAAGAAAGGCGTTTGGGCCACGATCGGTCGTCTATTCTTTCGTACACCTTTGGCAGGTAGAAACAGCTTTCGCAGGTGTCTTCGGTCGCTCGACGTTCCTACGAATAGGGTGTCTGCGGCGAAGAAAGAACGTGACCGATATGAGTTCTCGAGGCGAGTAGGATCGCGAGCGACGATAATAGATTTTCAGTTTCTCATCGAACTAGATATCGTGGTAGCGTGTGATTCGTTTGTATGCGCCAAAGCCATCCGAATGGATCGCCGATGACATCGATGAACGTCAAAGTTGTATTCCTAACGATCATTCTGCTCGTGCTCGCGTTTTCGCTATCCGAGCCAATTCGGAAACGATCAATCTAGAGGCTGATTGGAAAATTTGTGAGGTAGAAATTGCGAGATCGTCCAGGGAATACAAATGCTGACGACACGAGACAGGCTATCGATAATCTGACTAAGCGTCAGCTTCCGTGACTTACGTTTAAGATCACGAGCTTTACTACGGTGAAATGTGCGGAGCTAGATCTGCTTGTCCAGCAGGAACTGAATTTCGTCGAGACGCAACGGATAGCTTATAGCCGAATAACAATCTCGTCGCAGAAAATAAGATTAGAAGTATCAAATGTATTACATTGTCAAACTGAAAATATCAGCTTTCTAATATAATAAATATCAATTAAGGAAACTTTCGGTATTTACGACAAAATTCCACTAAACGAGTTTCAGAAGATGCCGCTTTCGAAAGAACATACCGAAATCAGCGATTCATCGAGGAAGAATCTAAGAAATTCGACGGATATTTGCCTTCGGTTGCTCCGTCTGATTCATAAGATTCGTCTTGCTCTTTTTGTCCACCATCTCTCGACCGTGTCACGCGACGAAGGTCTAGCGCGATCTTTCGAAGTTTGTTGTACGAACCACGACTGGTTCTCGTTCGGAGAGATCGTCGAGAAAGGAACACGTTTATTACGTAGCAAACCTCCGTTGAGATCGTACTCAACCGCTTTCGAAGAAGAAGCAACCGAAAGAAAAAGAGGCGGTGCGAGCGTGCCACGAGATTGCGGAAATCAGTTCGTCGCCACCGACGCCGTCGCGATTCTGGGCAACAATTTCACGTATTCGCGTTACTTTGTATGCATGTGCATACGCGGCTCGCTCGGGGGATGAAATTTCAGTTGGCACGGTTACTATCGTCCCACCGTTGTCTCTGTGAATTCCGTTACAATATTTCTCGACTATCAGCCCGTTCGTTCTCGTCAGAAAGTTACTGGGACGTGTTGCTCCGCGGAGAAACTATGTCTGATACAGTTAATCGGAAAAGCTCGTGAATTTTACGCGACATTTTTGTCCACGAATCTCAACGCAGATTTATTACGTCGCTTTACCTTCGGAATATATCAATGAGATACGAATCGTCGGAGAAATTCGAAACGCAGCAAACTTGGAAATTTAAATTGTTCTTTCGTGCTATTTCTCCGACGATATGGTTACGTTAGTCCGATGAAAGAAGGTGAAACTTTTGAATACGACCGAGCGACGACAATCAGAACAATTATACTTATTAAGAAGCAATCGAGGCTAAAACTTTCCTAGTTTCGTATCAGCAGGACGAATTCGTTGCGAAGCCAGCAGTCGTCGCTTGTATCGCTCTAAATACGTCAGATTAAAGCCTTGGTAGTCGGTCGACTCGTTGCAACGTTTACGGTTACAACGCGTGCAGCATAAAAGTGTTCGCGTGCGAATTCGCGGGGTCCACAAGAACAACGAGCGATTCGTAGGTCCCTTGAGAACGATCGTCGTAGCCCGAGTAGAAAGTTTAGAAAATGCACTTGATTAATTCGTGGAGAACGTTTCCACCGAGTTTACTATACTCTGCTATGTGCACTTCACTTTTGTTTTTACTTTCGAATCGGCGGAAAGAACGTACGCGTCGGAACACAGAAGTTGCATTAACATTTCATACAACGAGGTTTGCCTTTTTTGAAAATGAAACTTCGCTCGGTCCACGGATCGAATACGTTGAGTGACAGCTTCGGAGAAGTTTCGATGGTTCGCTGTTTCCAAGCGAAAGCGTTAACGAGCACCGTTATCGATCCGGGTATTCCTACCGTTTAAAATCAATTAGAAATTTGCAAACATGCGATGCGCCGCCGTTCCAGGGACACGGAATCCTTCGCAGTCTCGATTCAAAAACATGTTCCGCAAGGGAGCGTTTCTTTTTATTCGAATACCGCCGTAATCAATATACTCGACACGCCGCTAACTGTATTGCGAGTATAAACCAATGAAAACGTTAACCGGTTTCGATTGGATAAGATCGGTTTAATTCAATTTACGCGATAAGTATCGTTGATAGCCGCGTTCTAAGCTGGCGACCAAATATCAAACGCAAAGACACGGTCGCATCTGCCCGAGAGAAGAAAAAGTTTGTCCGTGCAAATTGACGGGACTGTAGCCTCGGTTGGACGACGTGACGGGACGAATTTCCAAACGAAAGGAATCAACGTGGTGAAAGGGGGCAAATAAAAGTAACAGGAAACTTTTCTACGATAACTTCCTCTTTGTCATTTTTGGCGTTTGTAAACAGAAATCTTGGCAAGCGTCCCGAAAAGCAGTCGTTATATTTCGCGTCCAGTTTTCTCCAAGTTCGCCCAAAGACCCAGTGTTTTTGCACGCAAGAGAGAATCCATGGAAAATACACACACGTCCCTTTGAAGTTATTGCCGACAGAACACGTAACTTCTATCTTATCCACTGACTATATCCAACGCGCTCAGACTTTCTATTATCGTCGACAAATTGAACGCGTCGGTCTACTATCGATTTCAAGTTAACTGGCAAAAAGCTGGAAAATCATGTTTTCGCAAATGATATTCCATATAAATATGATACATCTGGCGATATATTTTATGTATGACGTATACGTAATGTATTTTATCGAAGCAAAAGGAGATGGAAGGGAAAAGAGAACCGAGAAACGAGGGAAATTGCAAAATCAGGTGAAACGGGAAAAGTCGTCGGGCCACCACCGTCCAAGTGGTTCGACATCGAGGCAAGCTTAAAGCCTAGGTCGAGACGAGTTTGCGCACCGACATACCAATAGATTTAACGTTTCTCGATACCACCAGCCATTCGATCGGATATCGTATCGTTCCACGATATTCTTCGTTCCTGATCAATGGTGCAGAACACGCGGAGGTAGCTTGGACAGTCTTTATAGAAACACCGACCAACATCCGGATCGTCCGCCGCATTCTACCTTTTACCGTACCGTAAACGAAATCCTCGTTGGGACTATAAAACACGAGCTATCGTTCCATGTCGTCGAGATAAGTAAAATCACAGTTGGCGAGCTTTCCTTCGACCAAGTTCAAGATCTAGCGATTTTCTTGCTTAAAACACCCTTCCATTGCGATGTCGACCACCCAAACTACTATCTCCAATTTGAATATGTACATAGAAGGATGGAACCCCGGTTCCAATCTCGCATCCCGATCTTTTGTGCTTGATCTTGGCAAAACGAGCCGGTGCCTACGAAGCATGTTCTTGGAATTTCACGCGAGTTCCCTTCGTCTGCCACGTGATTGGCCGAGAAGTCTCGGGAGGTTCCGTACAGGCGAATACG
Organism: Bombus confusus; assembly: GCA_014737475.1. Lineage (NCBI taxonomy): Eukaryota > Metazoa > Arthropoda > Insecta > Hymenoptera > Apidae > Bombus > Bombus confusus. Next base: position 1,965,618 of record JACXIV010000065.1, read on the forward strand.
TCCCGTCGTTAAGTTACAGAAAAATAGCGAAAGAGAAAAATAGTATAGAAAAGGGAACGTGCCGTCTAATCTTCGTGTATACAGTGCGAGAATACAACATGAACTGCCAACCGGCACGTTTCCACTGAATCGCTTCACGGAGAAAAATGTAGCTAGACGTGTGGCCCGACATCGCTTCAAACGGCTCGCGAGCGTCCGTCAAAAAGGAAGATTCTCTTCCTGTTTCCAGAGACTCGACGAACGTCGCCTCCGAAGACGTTTACAAACAGTGATCTTGGCAAGTTTCCCAAAAAAGATGGAACCACGCCTCGACGACCGCTTGAAGAAAAGTTCAGAAGGTAGATATTATATAGAGGCTGGCGCGGTAAACGTCGTACAATCGCCAACCATGTCTCGTCGGTGAAAAAGAAATGAAAAACCGTGCAACGTACGCGATACAGATAACTTCGCAAAAATCTCGATGAGACGGAAACAGCAATCACGTTAGGTTCGGCGTTCAAACCGAAGCAAACGTGGTGTTCAAACGATAAAGTTGCTACTACTGGCGGACAACCGCTAGCCGGTTGTTATTATTTTACGACGTAACGATCGATATTTTAACTCGTACCTCGGAAATACTCCTCCGTGTATTTTTATCTTATTTTACGGGTAGGATTCGTTATTGTCAGCTGTAAACATCGCAGTCACGTTGTACGGTATATTCTCGACGATTCCCAGTGAGTATTCGTGGATACAGAGAGCGGAGGTGTCCGAGGTTCTCTCGAAAGTCCAGCCAGTGTCGAGCAAAGAAAGAGGCTAACGGAGTAGAGGCTTTCGCCTACTCGACCCAAGAAACCTGTTCGACCGGTCTTACCTGGCCAACCGCTTCTCTCTTTCTCTTCTTGCCCCTCTCTTTCTCCCTTTACGTCCGATTCACGTAAACCCACACGAACTGAGACGGCTGCAAGAACACAATGTTACGTTCGATGCAACATCGCTTCGAATCCTTTCGTATCTCGGGACCGAAGTCTCTGGAGCACGTTGGTTACCGAACAACGCCATGTATTATATGTAGAGCTTCCAAGCTGACCATAATAAAAACTCTTTACTCTCTCTCTCTCTCTCTCTCTCTCTCTCTCTCTCTCTGCTTCGATTCCTGATATATCGAAACGATAGCGTATTCGGACGATTAGTCACTCGTCGCGTTAATTAAAATCTCAGTCGACAAAATTAAGCTGCTTTCTCGAGGGTTCGTCGTGGAATGTCAATTATCTTACATCTACCATTATATGCGCCTACTTACGATGCATTAAGGGTCGAGGTACAATTAACAATAGATATTCTGAGAAACTTGCACACAAACGTCGTTAGAAAACCATGAAACAATAATGGGGAATGATCGGTAATTCTCAAAAGGTATATCGCTCGTAGCTTGCCGTAGATGCGAAAGAAATAGCAGTTGACTTAATAACCCCAACACGCACTACATATTTCCCCTAACGCCGTACTGTCTCTCGTAAATAGTTAACGATTCTCAAACTGTCTGATTCCTCGCAAAGAGTGGACCTTACTTCAAGGATCATTGAACTCTATAGGCAGCCTTGAACTCGTCGACTGGGTTTCCTTGCTGGTACCTTCGCGAAGGTTCCAGGAAGTATAACGATCACTGGTAAAAGTGCGCTCCCTCCTACTACGTCGCTTTGTTCGTTCTTTCGTTTCCTCGAGGCCGAAACGAGGGTCCGTTACTCGTTAGGATCAACTTAGGGCAAATATCATCGGTGGGCCGAAGACCTCGATATAATGTCCGTAATAAAAGGAAAGGACCCTGCCATTTCTCTCTGCTCGTTCGCACCGCTCCGAGTCTCGTCTCGGGAATATCAATGACGAATAAAATAGATTACGGTGCACGTGGAATACGATATAGTGCGATCTAATAAAACAGAGAACTTATTAACCGATCGATAGTTGGAGAACGGTTTAGCCTTCCTGCTTCGATCGGCGACAATTCGTAATTGCTCCCTCGTACATATCTCGGCAATTCGACGAACTGCACACACCTCGAGCATTTCGACATTTGTCAGTGTCAGTGCATCGTTCATCCGGGTTGGTGCGCTTAAACTTCATCCACCGTCTTACACATCGATATCCCCAACAACCACTTAAATCTTCCAGCCGGTGGATTCGGCGGTTCGAATGGAGTAGGTAATTGACCAGGATTCTCTCATAGATCTCCGTTAGGAGATGGCCCGCATTATGTGTACTACAGACACCGTCGCTTACGTTCAGGTTTGCCTTGTGTCCCTGTGCGTCTCGGTGTGAAAGTGTCCGATCAGTGTGGTAGGCTAGTGGCCTCTGGAGTGCACTAGCGATGGGGTAATTACGAGCAGCACACCGTCTCCACCGTCGACGATGCAGATCTATGATCGCAATGGATGGTTCGATGAGAGCGAGAGAGGCACGCGGAACAACGGAGAAGGAAGGCAGATGGAGAGAAAGCGACGGAGAAAGAGAAGAGAAGCGAGGCGATGGAAAGGAACATTGGTGGAAGAAGAATGGCTCGGGGGATGGAAATTCACCAGCTTTTGGGCACAGGGGAGACGCAGAAGACTTTATTAACGTCTGAAGAAGGAAGGAGTATCTTTGCAAGTCGAAATCGCGGATCGACATATAGGCGTGTACCTCTATACTGCATCCTTCGACATCTTTCGACTCACTTCCACTATCTTTACCTCTCGAAATCCCTTCTTGAATCGACGTTCGAAGGATTACGATCGGAGTAACGTTTCTTCGTACGGCACAGAGATTACGTAACTTATTAAAATACATATCAGACGCGCGAGGCATTTTTTCTAACGAAAATTCGTGAGGATATTTAAGCTCCGACAGTCGTGCATACGAGCATCGACATTTGATAAACCTTGGGAACAACTGACTTGTGATGGAACGCGCGAGCCGTCGGTAATTTTGCTCACGGAACGCACATCCGGTGTAGAAACGCATTCGAGCGGCAAGGGAACGACACGGAAATCCATCTGTATATCGAGAAACAATTTTTATTGCTTCGCAAAACCGTTGAAATTGTAAAACGCTTCAAGTGTAAGAAATTATTGGATGTACGAGCACGTAATTCCAGCACGCGAAGCGTAGATTAACGAGAATAATGCGATCCGCTGTATCGAAGAAGAAATTGAAAAACGACGACGAATCAAGGGTAGGGAGACTCGCGAAGAAATTACATCGAATCCGCGCAGAGAGTTTTGCACGAACGAAGAACGAAAAATAAGAAGCATCATCGAATAATGGAACGACGCGATCAATTTTCGTTTCAATTTTCCCGCTGTCTCTTCCGACAGAAATTACAAAGATGTTGCGACGCGCGGAGACTCGCCGTGACATGAAATCAACGGCGTGGAAAATTCTAGCTGCAAATTATGCAATATACTCGCAAATATTCGCATTCTCAATTGATTGCTTTGTTTTGTCCTCCGTTTCTAATTGCATAATAAAGTACTCGGATAATTACAAAATTTAATATTCATCGCGATTGATTCGCGGTTGCCAGGATTTTTGCTAATTACGACCATATCTTTTCGGTTATGGAACAAATGCGTGCGATTGTGCGATATTATAAATCATGTTCTATGCCACGTAATAACAAACGACAGTAATTAGCATAATTGCAATTTATAACGAAGATGACTGAAAACGCAATTGCACGGTGCGCTTGTGTGTACTTGCTTTGCGAAAATAGGAATTCTCAAGTGTAAATTACACCGTATACGATCAGTAAAAATCGCTACATGCTGTTTTAAGAAGCGAAATTAACAATTGCGCGACGATCGCGGACCTTTTATCTCTTCCGTGAAATACAGTACGCCGGGCAAAATTAAGAAATATAAAGTTATGGGTAAGAAAACCCCAGATATAACCGGGCGTCGTTCTTCTCTGATCGAATTATTTAAAACGAGAACGCGAAGTTCACTGCTCTGATTCGTATACGCGAATCGATACGTTTCATAAAAGAAAATAAAAACGTTGGTCGTACCTTTCTATCGTACAAATAGAACGTCGACCAGAAGATAACGATAAAGAAAGTATAAGGAAATTCGTTCAAGTATGTCGAAAGAGCATCGAGTCGCGAAACGGGAAAAGGCAATTATGTCCGTTTGAAAAGAAAGATGGTAAGTTCTAAACCGAGTCTCATCGAGGTTTCGTCGCAGCGCCAAACGAGGAAGTATCAGAGTGGAAGAAAGAGTCGAGTCACGACTTTCATCGTGGCGTGGCACGGGGAGATCCACCTTGCTCGTCCCAGCAGACATAGAAGCGACAATACTCCGTTGTTCTTTCTACTTCTCCTTTTTCTTTCAGCCTTCTTTTCGCTCCACTGGCAGAAACTTCCTGGCTTTTCGGCCGAGAGCTGGCTAACGACGTAACGGCGCTAATTTATCAGATGCAACTAAGGTGATAAGAATCACCCTCTCCGATCGTCGAAACCTCGAAACCTCGCAATCGATCCTCGCTTAGTCGCGATGATAAGGCCCGTTGCCTAAGAAAGACAACGACGCTTTGAACTTGCTAACGAGATCACTCGTAAGTCAATGTCAACTCTATTAAGCGCGGACGTTTCCAGTACCTACATGTATGGCAATAAAACGATAAAAATATACAGTCTTATTCCGCGCACGGTATTACGGATCAAATGAAAAATGCACGTGTTTCCATATAGAATCGATCCATTACGTGCAACCGATATTCGTGCGTGAATTCATATTTCCGCGTTTACCCCTCCAATCAAAATAAATAGAAAGGTTCGATCATAGTAAGAGAAACTTCAGTATCAGGCCGTAGAGGCAATCCTTCCCCTGTATGTCAGCTTCTAAATTATGCCAGGCATATTTTGCGTTTTCCCGTAGAACGGCAACCGGTTGATCGATTTTCTGTCGGAAAACTGATACCGATATACGAGGCACGGTCGATTCCAATTCCCGTGACGTCTAGTCTCGAAGAATATAATAGTGCAGTGATCTGTAGGCATGCTGTTGCCTCTATCGGCTACGTACGTAGCGCGTAGGTGTCCACGTAGCCCGTCCACGTACCGGGTAGGTAACTTATATGCGCGACCTTGTCACTAAAAAATATTTGCTTATGTTTTTCTTTCGAATAACCGCGTGGCTCCTCGCACGACTTCTTACAACGGACGAGACACGAGAACGAATTGCTCACGCAAACTCCGCCAACATTCTACGTCGAATTAAACGCGATTAGCGGCCATTACTCGGTCGTATTAATTAACAGCCAGTGGCTCTCTGCGGGTGCCCTCGCGTAATTGTTTCTTCCTCCTTGTTCCTTTTTGCTTTCTTTTCTACCGGTCGACCTTTTGATTAACTACGATTGCCATACGAGAAATTGAGCAATACGTTTCGTTGGTTAATAACGTCAGAAATACGCTCAGTGGTTCGACCTTGCTTATTGCTTCTCCTCCGGTTATAGAATAGATTTCGTGCAACCCGTGGGTATTGCTGACGTGAATAGATTCAATTGAAAACTATGGGCGTAACGCAGAAACTATCGAAGCGAGGACCAGTTCATCAACGAGCGCCAGCCGACGCTGCCGCCGCTTGCCGGAGCTCGAAAGTTTTCCAGGGAACAATAGGCCTCGACCTGGTTCCAAGAAAAATAAATTCCACGATGATAAACGCGCCGAGGGCTTGCGGAGTCCCCATGCAGATTTACACAATATAAACGGACGCCGCTCGGAAATCGCATTTTCTAGCATTACCGGAGAACTCGGATCGAATTCGTGGCTCGGTTTTCGTAAGACTAAGAGAAGCCTTGTACACGAATCACGTGAATTCACGGGTAAACCTATCGCTACCCGCAACAGTTACATGGTTTGTACTAACACGCAAAACGTGTGCACGATACTACGCACGCACGTCTACTTGGGTAAATACCTCCGTTATACAAATTTTCGACAAGTGACGTGCATAAAAAACCTTGTCAAGTCGTGCGTACAATGTTCAGATAACGATACATAGCCGCGGTTCGACGTTGATTTTTTTCGGAGCACGACGCGTGTTTTCCATATCTGCGTGTGTAAGCCACTTCCTTCTTTGCTCGCAAACTACGGCATTTTTCAAAACGGTAGTAGATGCACACGACACGCGGATTACGTTGATTTAATTGCATTTCAAACGAGCGATGCTATCGCGGAAAATGTGAAGTCAGAACAAGACTCGTTACGAACGAACTCGCGATCAATGGGAAAAACGAGGTACGTACACGCTGTAAAAAGAAAGCGTCGATTTCGAATTGCATTTGCAATTCAGATAGCACGGCCGATATTTATCTCGTCCGATATATATTTTCGACACGGACTACCTACAACAAATACCATTAAATACAAACCAACATCGGCTATCGTCTTGAATACACCGCCAACTATATATCTCTTGCTCTTTTTCTACTTTTTTGACATCATTTATACGTTGTACAACGTTTTATGTGCATACGTGTAGTATAATCGTTTGGACCCCGTAAGAAGCGCGAAACCGGATGGAAATTCGATTAAAACTCAATGACGTGTACGCATGAACAAAATTCACTAATGGAATTATCGGATATAGATAATGATCACGCGTATTCGCATGGCTATCGCGACTGAGTCAGCGTTGACTGAGAAGATTTGCTGGGCGTTCATAAAATCAAGACGGTATATCGCGCGAATCCCTGATCAAAGGAAAACTTGGCAACCTGCCTATATCGTGTCGTGGTTCGCGTCCACGACTGCATTCGCCACGAGAAAAATCGACTCGGCACGATTGCGAAGACCGTACTGCGGTTACGATTGCCTTGATATTCTTTCGTAGAATCTACGATTAGACAGCTAAGACGTAATTACACCGTTTAGAAAAATCACAGCTTACTTAATTTCATAGGAAACGCATGGAAAATAAAAAACTTGGTCTAATCCCAAACAGAGGAGGGGAACGTGAAAGATTTTGACGTCACGATTCGTGTCGTCCACGTTAAAGCGTTATGCTTCGTGTTAAAGCATCGTTTTGCAACTAATGAACGACTAAATAAACCTACGTCGAGCGATCTCTCGAAAATAATCGCTGTTAAAATAGTAAAACTTGGAAAGGTTTCATCGGTCTAGCGAGGAACTTAACAGACAGCTAACGGAGCTGCGTACAATGGGTTCTATTGCGTAACTATTGGGAGGGAAAGTTGCGAGAGACTGCGAGCGTTTGGTTCGCGTGCACTTTACGAGGTCCCTTTCCGTGACCATGTGCTCTTTAGGATCGGGTCAATATCCTCCTTTCATCTATTTAGCCACGTACAATTAAGCCCTTCGCGAATGTCCGTCGATTAACAGAGCTCGCGCGTAACGTTTGACGCTGTTAAATTAGCCCGGTGTTCTTTGACCGCCATACTACTACGAACTTGAATCGATTAAGCAGCTAATTTGCTTCCGTTAGTTCTAACCATTTGCTACCCGCGAGCGGTGTATCACCGGAGAATCAGAGTCCACTAAGTGTATTGTACACGAAACTACGTATCAACAGCAACTGAAATCTAACTTCGATCGGTTGAAAAGTAGGTGAATAGTGGAACAGCGCATTTACTGCATTAAGACAGCGTAGGTACATGGTGTAACTATGTATGGATACGTATAACGTACATTTAAAGGCGTGGTATCAAAGGTTTACATAATATCACTCACAGCAGAGAAAATAACTTTTGGTTTACTGCAACCTAGGATATTCTTTGTTATACCAGTGTATTGTGGTTTTCCTAGCTATATGCAATACACCGCTCGATAAATCCGCAACAATGAACAACTTTTTTTCGCGTGAATCATCATTCTATCGAGTGACGGTGTTCGTTCGTGCCAATCAAATGATATCTACGTTGAAATCGTCAACCATAAAGGTTAACCCAGCAACGGTAATAGCGCCACCGTGTACAGAACTAATGCGTATCACCCTGAATCTCGATTTTCATTAATTATGCGTAGCTGTACACAGTCCGACACGGTACTACGTATTTTCGTGGCAGCTTAACGGCCTGACCGCTTTAGAAAACGCTCAACCACGTATCACACTGTATGAAATACGCTACACAGGCCCGCACACGAACATCTCGCTATGCATATGCGTGCATAGGTGCGTGGAAACGCGCGTACGTGCTCATATACGTCGCTTGTATGCATCACTCGACAGTGCACTCATATAAACTATACAAATGCCTTTATTATAACGCTACCGTATACAACCGTCGTTCGAATAATAATGTATTTTAATACAACGTGTATTTAGACACGCGTGTACAATCGTACGCAAGCCTGTCAACGTCGTTCGATCGAAGACAAATTTATTGTGTCGAAATATCGCAAGAACTTAATTAATCCGACTGGATCTGGCAACAAATCGAAGAAATCCAACCGATTAGCTGTTTCGTACTCTCACTCGCGATCACTTGACTAAACAATTGAATAACTAACTCCGTTTTGACGAAGATACTCCGAAAGCTATATTCTCTATTCCCTCTAAATTATCCAGAAGCTGACAACTTCCAACCACGCTCGACTGGACCGACTTACGAACGGCGTTACAGTACATAAGAGAAAAAATGCCATAATCCACGCGTTTTAATTACGCGCGGGACCTGCGCTCCCTACCGAAGGTTACAGGAAAGAAAGAGCGATCGTGGCTTGGTTGAGCGTAATTTGAGGAGTTTAGACAGCGAAGGAGGGCCGAAAATAGGTACCGAAACCTGTTTCAAGGAGAACCTGTTGGTCGTCATAGGCGTATATATAGTTCTCTACTCGCACCTACGTCGAGCGACCGTGTGTTGGACATCACGCACGTGCGTACACAGAAACGAGAAACGCACCTGCCACGTAACTTTTCTTCACGGGGCGTTTCACCTTCTTTCCGCCGCATCTAAATGACTTTCGGCCCGTACGACTTTGACCGTTGGATCTTTATGGCTGCTTTGACCCTTCGACGTAGGTCGTCTGTAACATAGCAGTTCCTTTGGCCCGTGAGTCCTTTGTTTAATTTGGTCGAGGGAGAACGATTCGACGAAGGAGAGAAGCGTGTCAACGACCGTTAGAGTAGGTCGTACTTGTGACGAAACGTTACGTGCCTTTACGCAAGCCATAGTTAATCCACGTACCGTTCCATCGCTTGGTGGTTATGCAAATAAATACACCGTAATCATGGAAGAATCTATGGGTATTATTATGGATATGAAATCGATGAAACGAGTTGTTTAATTTCAGTCGGAAGATATGTAAATGTTCGTAAGTAACGATAATTAGTTGTTAAGAAATGAGGCTTTTCGGCTAAGCTTCGGGAATAACGATGATTGAGGTTATGATAAGTAGAGTCGTTAAATGGACTAAGTATTTAATGACTTACCGTGTTACGAATGTAATACGTAAGCCAGGATTCCGCAAACGTGTCTATAAGATGAATCATTTTACCGCGAAGTACGCGAATCATCGGTAAGCTCGCTACGTACTTCCTCTACTATTTACTATTCATATTGACACGCTAATTACGAAATTCTATGCAGAAGCGTCTGTCTAACGTTTTACTTGTTGATTTATTCAAATTTTGTCGTTCGCTTAATCAGTCGTGGATTAATGAGAAAAAACGTCGCTTTCGTAAGTAAAAATGTTCGTTTCGCGGAAATCTGCCATAAAGATTAAGGAATAAACGTAATATCAATTCCAAAAAAATTTTCCACTGCGTATCGTTTAATATTCCATTTGAAAATGAAACAGAATATAAAGGAGCGAAATATCTGTAGAAACTAAAAAATCAAATAACATCGAACGTCTATGTGACAGAAACTGTATATGTCATAAGCATAAAAGAATATGTGGTACGTAGAGTCTCTCTAGTTTCATCAGGAGCGTAGCACAATTTGTTCTATTTTGAACGACACCCTACGTTCTTCTGAAATAAATTTCACTATATAATGGGATACCGTATAATCATATGTACGGTATTAATTAAACTGATAAATTCCTTGTTATCAGGAAGCAGGCTATAAGTTACACTCGTGAACCGTTTCTTCAGCTGCCCCGGAAAAGTTATCAGCTTATCAATAATAATCATACTTTTAAAATATTAGATAAGATTGTTTTTGAATTTATTAGTACGATAATACTATATGTACTAATTCATGACCTTACCTAGAACTACTGCAACTACCGCATAAAAATATATAGATACCAATTTGACTCGAACACGAATTTTTAACAAACTCTACTTTTATTTACTACTTGCTGTATTTTTGATAACGCATCGTTTCTATCTCTTGTTCAATTTGTAGGCTGATTGCCTAGATAAAATCTTCTTTGACTCGGTAATTTTCGTCGAAATTATCCAGAGGATTGATGGGGTCTCTGACCGACTGTAGGTCGTACATTAACTATGTCTACTATTGGTATGCGTGGGCTACGAAACTGGATTATCTAGAACCTGAAACGACCTGTATATATATGTATAGTCTGTGTATTCGCAGTGAACGTGTGGCAGTATCGTGTTCGGCGTAAAAGACAAATGCTCCGGACCTTATCCTTGGACCGATGACTCGTACTCATCGATCAACGTTGACTCACCGAATCTTTAGAATCGAGATGCATTCTTCTGGCGAGAGGATGTGGTCGTGTCACGAATGAATCGCGATAAAAAAAAACGTAGAAGGAATATTTCGCATCCCGGCATTTGCGACTTCCAGAATTTTAGTTTATCAGATATTTAGCTACGATGCGAGATTTCTTAAAGATCAGCGTTTTATGCGAAAAATGTATAACTGGAATATGAAAAGCTGATATCGGAAAATGAAGGAAACGAGATCGATCGTATGTATGAGTCGAGATTCTACGAGATACGAATCTCATACGAGCAGCGTTGCAGGAGCGGAAAACTATCTTTAGCATTTTCGATTACATCATTTGCATCGACCTTTCTTTACAGCTCAAGGTAAGCACGAGTTAAGTTCGAGTCGCATAGAGGGAAAGGCATTTCGTGTAAATGTGACCTTAAACTTTCCGTGTATACGAGGCGTATCCCTCGACGCGTTCCACGATGCCATGCACGTGGCCAAGATTGTAATTCTCCGACGATAATTTTCACCTTGACTTTCCACGCGTCATGCAGTTAATTTTCGATCGGTTTTTGTTCCACGAGGGCTGTCGCGAGGAAACTCTTTGTCAGGGAAGCACGTCTCTATCGTTGTCGTAGTGACCGGATGTATTATACAAATACTTCGTCTTCATCACACGAAACTTTCGTCTCGTGTTTTCTGCTCTTACCGGTAATAAAGTTTATAGAGAGTAATTATGATATAACAGTGTATTAATTAGTACACGAGTTTCTCCACCTCTTCCACTTCTCTCTGGTTTTATTAACTTTGTCGACTATCTGATTTAATCTAAAGCCTCGAAACGGTGAACCTACGGGAAATTTCAGAGAAAGGGAGAGGAAAGAAAAAGTAATGCGGGAATAAAGATTTTGGTCAAGGAAAAATTATTCGTAATCGTTATGTACGTTGTCATAATCGTACCGATATCCTTGAATTCTATATATAAGCAAGAACTATCGCAAGAACTCAATCGGCAATAAGCAGTTACTTCTATTCCAGTCGTTCTGTTACGACGTACAACAAAAGCTAGTGTTGTGCTTGATACCGGCCGTTATTCATAACCCTAGATCGATAAATACCAGACTCTCGCTGCGTTTTATACCTACTTCCAGGGAAAGTATCTGTTTCGTTTTACTTTATACTGACATCGAGAAAAATAATATAACCGCGGGAAAAGCGGACGAGGGCGGTCTATTTTGCATGGTAATCGAATTCAAACAAGATACCATCCGACCACTACAAAATTTATAAACCATCAAGGGAAAATGTCCTAACCCTGAACGTCGCAACATTCTAACCAGGATAACTAGCTTCTTCGTAGTAACAAAAGTTTCCATTGAAAAGTTTACATCGAAATTCCCTCTGCGAATTTAGCCCGTTCTACGATACGTATCGAAAGTCGAAGACGCATAACCGGTTTCCACAGTTTCGAGATCATTGGACGTTATAATGATTCAGAGCACGGTAAACTCGTTGCGATTACGTCACGTATATTTAATGAGGACAATAAAAAATTTCATCCGTGATGATTGCAAAGCGAATATTTTATACGCAGTTATCGTGTATCGATCGCAGTTGAGTGAGCACGAACGAATGGAAAAGTAAATAGCAACGAACGTCAAGGTTACGAAAACTGAAAAAGAACGTCGAAGCGCCTTGTAAACCACAACAGGAAAGATACCTAATAGTAATTCTAGAAAATACAGAAAATATTTACACTGCGGACCATTAGTTACAACACCGTACCATAATTCCTGATTATACGGATACGAAAATATCAATTCTATAAATAATAATAAAAACATTGAAACAGGTAAAATAACAAAGTAGGTATTATTATCGTAAGAAGATTACGGATGTGTAAAGTGGCGCATCGTCAATGATAAATCTTTCATTATCGCGCTGGAATAATTCACACGGAACATTCTCCCCGTACAGATAAGTGCTCAATAATTTCTTCGAATTTCCCAATCTCTTCCCTCTATTTCCGAAGAGTACAATCGTTCCGTATCTATTTTAGAAAATAATCCCAAGATAAGTTATCAGCTACGAATGTGTCGAAGTTACAAGAAAGATGACTACGTCGCCTCTTTTCCAGCCTTTCAAGGAGAACGTTTGAAGGAGAACCCCGATAACTTTCGACTTTCTAAGCTACATATTTCAATAACCCGATACCGACTTCATTCACGTTTATTTTACTATTGATACGACCGTGATCTCGGTGACCATCGGTTGACCTTAACAATGATCGTACAAATGATCGTGCCGATCAACTAGGCTGAGCAAAGGAGTCAACGAACGTTTAGACGTTGCTTTTACAACTTTCTCAGCAATAATTCACCATTACGGACCAGTTATAATTCGTTTAATCACATCAGCACGGTGATGCGACGAAACCAAATGTCAGTCTGGCACCAGTCTGTTTTGGTGACTAATCCGATCATGATTTCAACAAGGAACGATTACGCTCGTGATCAATAGAGGTATCGTTAACGTTACACAACATTCACCCATTGATCCATCGTAATATTTCGTCGTTGGCTATACGAATACTTGGCTATACTTTCCTATGAAGTAGTTTGAAAGGCGATCGATTTTGTTTACTTCCGTAATTTGCGTATTTACGTAATTACGTTATTACGATTTACCGTAATAACGACGTAAAATTATTCCGTTTCATCGTACGTTTTTCGTACATTTTGTAGTACGCCCCGCATGAACGCGATACTTTCTACAAGAATTATCCCCGCCTTTTGCACGCCATTTTAACGCGAAATTTCAAACCGTTCGATAGATCGATTGGAAGAAATGGCGGCGCGAATCGTGCGCTGTCGTCGCAGAAAAAACCGTTACACATACGTCACTATGATATTGCTCCGATAATCGAGACGTGCAATTACAATCTCACGAAATTACGTAAAACCAAAGAGATACAGAGAGAAAGTACAGATAATCGCACCTTTAACAGCCGTAGAACACAACAGGGCGATGAGGCAGGCCCAGACGATCGTCATCTTGAAGTGGCTCGTCAATTCCATGCACATCACAAAAAAAAGCACTGTCTAACTTCCTTTGAGAAAACGAACTGCCGGTGATTTAAACGGCGCGTTCCAACCGGACGGTGCACAAAACTCGGCGACGAAACTGGCGCGAGCGCGGTCAGTGTGAATCACGAGGATAAAACGAGGCAAGAACGAGAGACGTGCGACGTCAATTCGAATGTAAGTGCCCGACTCGACGTGAGTGCCAACCAGATAGCTCGGCGCGCGAAGACCGTCTGCCGCGCGCTTTGCTTTCGGCCCACTTCGTGAGACATCGGCAGAAGCCGAGATCGCCCGAACGCCCCGATCCCCCGATAGCGTCGTTTGATATCGTCCACCGTGTACCTACTTTCGTACTTTCGTGCCTAACCTACGTACACACGCACTTTACCGTATACTTGCTATTATGTGTTTATTTCGTGTACACGTCCGCGTCCACGATTTTCTACTTGGAGAATGGCTTTAGAAGAAGACCATGCACCGAACGTACGTTGCCCTCTCTTTCCTTTCCCAGCTTTTCAACGATTTCGATCTTCACGTTCACGCAGGTAATTTAACAACGAGTTTTTTCATTTCGGTGTAATCAGTGAATCTTTAACACATGTCCGCACCCATTTTCGATGACAGTCTTTTGTTAACGACATCTTTGTTAGTTGTAATTGTTTTATAATCGGTCTTGGTTAAGGCAATTTCATTTGCTTGTCGGATGTAGGTGTATACAATGTGTCTATGACTGTTATACCGCTGTAAGTTATATAATTTCTGTAATTTCTAAGAAAACCTTTCTCCGAGTTGAAAGATGGATAAAAATAAATGGATATGAGGAAATATTGTATAGAGTATACAATTATAACCATGAATGCAACATTTTTTCGCGACGTGATAATCGAATTGTATCGAGGTTCATTGTTTCATGGAAGTTTCCAAATTTAATTTCTATGAATATTTTGTCTTTAGTCTTCCATTTTTCTCCCACTGTTTAAATACAAGAAAAAAAATGTTGTGCAACATGTCGCGCCATGTTTTTTTCTATACCCTTGTGACATGCGTGGCCAGAGATATAATCGATATATAGTACTTTTGAAAGAAGAGAATAAACATTTGAATAGTCGAATAGTAAGTATAAGTACGTCTTTTGTAAGTAGATAGATACATATCTGCTATAGCATGTTTAGTGTTATTTATAATATTCATGATAGTGTTACTCTTTCATTGACCTTTTTCATTTATTGCGCATTGCCACTTTTTATGTACAGTTAGAGGTTAGGTAGAAAAAATTAAACGTACGTTTCTTTCCATACCCCATACGCGAACGGATTAATATAATCGTTATCTAATTCCTTTAGATCGCACGATAGGTTTTGTGAAAGTTTCACAACGAACTAGGTTCGGTACGCTAGATTGTAACTAGATGTTCGTATTCAAAACTGTAAAAAAGAAATTGAAACTGTATCTACTCGCAGTTATTAACAAATTTTTACTTTGGTAAAAGCTTCATGTTCAAGAATTATTAGCCATGATTGAAATAAAAACTTAAGACCTCGTTTCACGGTCTAGAGGTTACACGTCGAGGAAGAAATTATTAGTTAAGACACGAAGAAAAGAAGTTAAAGATATGTCGGAACAGGCACGGCCTCGTACATACACAGTGTAATATTAGTTTAGAGACGATAGTTTTCTAATTACCGACATCTTTTTCGATAAAAACTTTATGCTTGTAAAACATCAAATTATGAAGTATACGAAACGAATACTTTACAAATGTGTTTATGACCCACAGGAGTACGTAACAGGCCTCACGAAGAAATTATCGCGGCGTGAAAGAAAAGAAAAGAAAATTAAAACCTGTGTCAAGATAGGAAGGGTCGTACACAGGTATATAGAACGATATTGTAGAACGAACGACACGGTTAGGGCAGATGTAGCCACGAAGCGTGCATACAAGTGTATCGCCATGTGCATTATGACAGTGTTTTCCTATCGATGTTTACTCGACGATAACGTTGCTGGGTCTTACAAATGCGATTCTATATGATGGTGTACGTGACCGATATGTCGAAGGCGTGCCGTCTGGGACCACAGAAGCTGCAACAGCATATACCAAGGAGACGCACTAAGAACCGTAGTTCCGGAATTTATCAGGTAAGATAGTACCCACTTCCAGCGTGCTCGATACATGTTATGTGGATGAAAATACAGGCCCTGGGGAATGTACGCGTATACTCTTAACTGGCGCACTTAAAAGTTTTACGTTCTTTTTACAATGAGTTTTAGCACGAAATGTAAATTCATTTCCTTTCCCTTAAAGTTCAACTTGAGAGAGATAGCAATTTAAAGTTCCGCGGCACGTACACGGGAACATGAAGAAATTTTTAGTCGAAATCTCATTTTGAATTCCATTACTTTTATCCGTTTTGAATTGTACATAATTCCTTCGGAGAAATTGTTACGATCAACGTTTTGTCATCAAACGACCAATAACAATCGATGGTAGTTCGGTCAGGCAAACTGGCAAACCGTTACAGACCGTTATACAAACTTTTTACGTTTGTTTCTCTTTAGGAACGTAGAATTAGGTTTATCGTACGGTTGAGTTATAACGAACGGTGATCATGCTAACGTTAACGTTATCGTTAAAGTAGTTATGTATAGCAAGATCTTTAAAGTAAAGTTCTAGTTTGCGGTCAAGCAATCTCCATACCAGACCACCGTTTCTGTATCACGATAGAGGGACACTTCTATGGATTCAGCTAATCGAGTTGGCAACTATTGTGTAGGCACACACGTACACATAATCATGTTACCAGCAGGCAGTCGAACCCGTTGCCGTCGTCCAAAACGACCATACGAGTAGTAACATGTAATAACACTTTTATTGCATGCACATGCTATAATATAAGCACGGTGTACCTGAGAGCCACGTACATACGACAAACACACTGCATTGATTATTTAACTAATAAACAGAGAAATCTTTGTCTTTCTGATGAAATTTATAATTTCGAAAGACAGTACGTGATCTTAGTAAAATTCTTATTTATTACAATATGAGTATGTTAAAGTAGAATCGCGAAATAAATGTTGATGCAAAAGACGCCTAACTAGACAGAATTATATCGGTACATTGATGTCCTTCGTGATGAATACGGTGAACCAAGATCTGGACTCACTAATTTTCTCTTTGATTAATCACCGGTAACTACCGCCGCTGAAATATGGGCTAAGAAACGAGCATGGACTCTCGTATAGCTATGATATCTATCGATTACTCAAATATGTATCAAAGGGTTCTACATCACCGCTTTTTCACGAAAAAAATAACCGATGCCACAAATTTTTTGCATAATATACTGTTCGATGTTCTTTCTATTACTACTTCTATTACTCGTCATTACCGTAATCAACTTTACTCATTTAATTAATTGGAATTCGTATGGCTTAGCCATTACTTTGATTGGCAGTAGAATCCTTCCAATTTGAAGCGAACAATCGCAGACCCGTATCTATGATACAGTATATAATATGAATGTTGCTTTTGATATAAATGCATTCGGTGTACGTTTATGATAATATAATGGACATGTTATACCATATCTATGCACAGCAATTTCTGGTTAATTACACTGCGATTAGAAGACCGTGATTAGAATTAATTGCGATCTCGATGGCTGTTTTATAAAATGTAGACTGCGTGGGATAAAACGCGTAAAATAAATTAACGCCGGTTGTTCGTTGGCCGATCGAATTTGGTTGTTGCGTCCGTAACTTTTTTTAACCGTGCATATTTTTCACCATGCGCGTGTATCGACTTCAGTTACATGGACCATCGTGAAGTTACTTTCACGATGGAAACCGTAAAAGCTTAAAAATTATGTGTTGTGGAGCGCTGACAATTTTATTAGCGCATTTTAAAAGCTGTGTACACACTCGCGTATCTATATATATATATATATATACACACGCTTTGCCACCTATATATCGGCCTTAAAAAGTTATCGAGGTGAGGATTACGGGTGTAAAAAGTTGAAGGTAAATACTTTATTCTTTGATGAAGGCTATTTTTCATACAAGCATACACAGTTTATAAAATACTTGATCTTCCACCAACGAAGTTAGATTTTTATACGGCGTAAGTCCTTCCGAAAAACGTCTTATGCCCAATTAATTAAGTTAGTTTAGCGAACATTGAAGAGCATAAAGCCACGGCTCTTAACATGTAACAGGTATGTTACCCGAGAAGTTAATTCTAATGCGAATATGTACGCGGCGATGCTATTAAGAATATTAGCATTTATCATCATGGTACGAGTAGGAATATCACGCAAAAATAGGTTAACTGTTTCCAGGCTGTTCTGGTTGTTCTGTAACTGGATTATTGTTGTGCTCTTTACACGCTAGACAATTTCGGAATCATAGTGTTTCCGTGGCTTTGTTCATTTAAAGAGATAAGTCAGAATTGTTAGAACTCTAAAATTGGTATCGTGAAAAGTTGTTCATCTCTGCTTTGAAATATCATTAACAGGATTCGTAGAAAATGTGTCACAATTAGAAAACAATTTACTAAGTTTCCTCTTAAGTCCTCCGCGCGCGCGAAAAAAAAAAAGAAAGAAGAGAAACGATTACGCCGTGTAAAAAATCCGTATAGAAAAAAGTTGGTAAATGCAGGTTTTAACATGTATCGGTTACATCAGTAACGGGCAAATAATGGCGAAACGCGGATCGATAAAAATCGGGCTATTTCGTCGTCAAATGCCCGGGTATCGCTGGCTTAAACTCGAGCTACAACACTTCTATCATGATTTAATTTAAACCAAATTAAATATCGGATATACATGAATTACAAATGTACAATTAATATGCATTCGTTTCAAATGTTCGTTCGGACGTTTTAATCTCGTTTCCATGTTCATTTAATTCTCCGTTCACTGAATTTATACCTTAGTAATGACAATGTTTTTCAAGTTCCAGCTACGAGACGTACATACAGATCATTAATTGACGTATATAGCAGGGCCGATCATTCGTCATTAATAATGTTTCTGTTTTAAGCATTGACTATCATCCGGCTACCAATAAACATTGGTTCCATCTTGTTTAAACAACATCAAATTATTACGTCTTACGAGAAAGGCTAATAATTTCCATTTTGCAATCATATGGACATTCTAGGTATACATGAAGAGGCGTTTAATATTGCTACAAATATTTCCCTGGTGTATACATAAATCGTGGATTGCTGCCCTCTGAGTTAGTAACGCCGGATGTAGATATTAAAATATCCCGCATACCTATCGTGCAGGTATATATAATATATTACTTCGAACTCAGGGTCGCAGTTTCCTACGAATTGAACGTCCTGGTATTCGTTGGGAAATTGGATATACATACATACGTAGAAGGAAAGAAAGCAACATAATTCAAGAACTTCGACTCCGTGATCACCGCGTTGTAATGTTTTTTTCATTTGCAACTGGACTAGATTTTTCTCCTCTACGTATCTTTCTTTTTTCATCGGAGTTCAAGCAGTTGGTTTTCACGGATTTTACGTAAAATCGTTCGTTCTGGCCTATCGGAATTGGAAAGCATAATTAGATTGCATGTCTGTACTAAATTAAACCTATAAATCATGGAAGGATCGATCCACCCACTCGCGTATAATCTCCAGTGATTAAGAACCAGCTATACGCAGCTATTACTAGGGGATTCTCGCGTTCGCTCTGCATAATTTTGAGCTGTTTATTGTCTTTAAACCAACGCAACGATCAAATAAACCCTGACAAATCTTTCGACATTATGTCCGACGGTGTTTCCGACTTCGCGATACTAGTATAGACAATTTAACAGGAATTTATTTAATCAATATAAAACTCAATAAATCGTAATTCGCAAAAACGACAGGCAGAATAAGTTAAGAAAATACGAGCGAATGAAATTACATGGGAACAGCAGGACATGTTTTACCTGGTGACGAATACGTTTATCCCTTGGAGTTCACAGACCCGTTAATTATTTCTAACTAGTTAGCCAGTGGCATAGTTGATTGACGCAACCACAGACACTGAATTAGAGTTCTCGGTGTACGTTGACCACCGTGCGGAAATTGAATTTCGATGACAAGCGCAAAATATTAATGGGCAATAGGCGGCTGTGTCGTTATGTAACATCTGACTACTTCGACGCGGTTCCCTGTAGTGCTAGAAATTGGGCGCAATTGTGGAATAATTGTGCATAATGACGTCGTGAAAATATTAACGATTCAGTGAATACGGCCGCGCGTTTGCACGTCGTCGAAGCACGTGAAACTGGCTGGTGGAGCGAAATCCATGAATGTCAGCAACAGGATATGCGTTTTGCAAATCATAGATCGTGAACACTTACGTATGACAAAATCGGGCTGGTAATCAACGATTGTTAATGTTCAGTCGTACAACTTGTCTGATTAAGTACTTTACCTACCCTTCGTTTAGTATCGTATCGTAATAAAAGTAATGTAAATCAATTTATATCAACGATTTTTTAAAACCGTGTAGTTATGTCACTCAATGTAAATTAAAGCTTTTACATTTGATATTCGAATGGTATTTCTGAACGAGTGTCTATCAATTGAATCTCAATTTGTTGATATCGAGCTACGAAACGTACAAAAACGTAGGAATGTCCGCGAACTTTACGCGACAAAAGGGAACATTAACTGCGGAACATTAACTGCACTCACTTTAAAAGGACACTAGTCCAGAGTCGAACGATCGATCCACTCCTGTATCGCATGGGCATAATCGCATTTGCATGCTGTACTTTGATACAGCGCGCCCGTAAAATCCTCTTTCGAATGTTCAATGAATAGTGCTATTACACCGCGCGCCGCGATCTCATTCCTCAAATGCGTACAAAATTGTTAGTTTTCGCTTGTATGGATAAATTTCGAGGACGTTGCCGAAATTCCAAATTGCAGTTCGCGACACGCGTTCCCGGTTGCCAAAATCGATCGTGAAATTTACGTAACCGATAAATTCTGCTTTTTTTTTTTTCTTCTCTTGAATTTCCGTAGTTCGTTGAAAGTTCCGTTTAGAGGGGGCAATCAACGAAAAAGAAGCGAACAGAGAGGTCGAGAAGCACGTACCGCGGATAAGTTTGTAACAACTTCGGGATCAAGCTCATGTCGGATAATATGACGAATGTTGCCGGTTAAAACTCGAGATCGTGCATCAAGGGGATTACGCGTCGAAGAATGTCAGAAGGTTACACCGGCTATTTCGTTGCGAATCGAAGTTCCATCGGAGGGTGGGATTCAATTTCACGGCAAGTGAGGGAATTTACTTGAAACGGTCGCACGAACTCGTAGGAAACGGGCTCGTCTCTAAAAAGAAAATTCACTCGTTCTAATTCCGAGAAAAAGATTAGCGAGCACCGAGTAATCAGATTACCTTAGTTTAAAACCGTGACTTCCATTTGTTCCTTCTCTTGCTGTCTCTGCTAATGACTAGGATGTAGCAATTGCTAACCGGCGTGTCGGATAGCAATCGTTTTCTTTAAAGTTAATACGGTTCGTGTGGAAATTCGTCTGTATCATCCGTGCGATATCTCTTGCCGTTAAGCCCCTAAATGGTAAAACTCTTCCGTTGAATTTCCGAATTGAAATAATTTTGGAATATTACTAGCTTCGATGTGGATTATGCGCGGAAATGGAAGCGGTTAATGGGATTCCAAATCTCGTTGGAAATCGGTTACATTGATTGATTCGATACTGCCCGTACCGGTGTAAACGATAATAATAATTTTTAACTTTAAATTTCATGGATATTTTTAACTTTGCAGGAGACAATATTAAATATTTATCGAATAAACTAGCCGCGATCTATAAACCATGCCAGTATCAACACCCATCCGTATAATTTTGATCGATTATCTGACCGAGTAGTGACGGATACTGGCCACGTAACAATGTAAATCGATAAACGTAGGCTCGAACCTGACAAATACGCGCTAATAATTCTTAAGCGATGACGAGTTAGCTAGAAAAAATACTAGATAAATTATTGTGCAAACTATCGTTTTCATGAGCAACGTATTATCTTTCCCTTGGTCTGTTGTTACACGAAATGTGACTTTCTATCCACTCAACGATATACGATGTATAATTCATACAATGTGATCTTATAAGGAAGCCGATAATTGGATATATGAAGGCCCTATTGAATCCCATGTGCTGTGCGTCTGGCTTCGATTTTCAATATTTGGTTTTGACAGGAACTTCCCTCCCACGACACAATACTTCACGTATATACGCATAATACGATCGAACGGGATTAAATCAAATTCGTGTATTTCGTGCGTATACGTTATTTTCCTCCCTCGATTCCAACGCCTTCAGCCCTACGAAGCTTTCTTAATTAAGCGATCCTCTCTCTTTATTTCGACGAATATTGTGTTGTATTCGCATAAATCGGACAGACGTGAGCGATCAAATATCAGAAATCCGTTTTATTTACACAAGAGAGAATATTCACGATAATTTACACAGGGGGAAAATTGAACCAACAATTGATAAGCTACAATCCGCGAGACACGGATCGGTATCTCCGTTATTTTTTTTTAATATACCAGCAACGTTGCAAGGTTCAAATGTGTCGGGACAAAAACTGGGAAGCACGGGTTGGTAAAATCGATCGGAACCGTGTCGAGATAACGCACCGGTGAAACCACGAAATTATATCCTACCGCTGTGGTTTTCTTTGAACAGCGAAAATAAAGCGTTAATATACGGAAAAATTCAACGGGAAGTGCTGGTCAAGTCGGAAGAGAGAGAGAGAGAGAGAGAGAGAGAGAGAGAGGGAGAGAGAGAGAGAGAGAGAGAGAGAGGGAGAGAGAGAGAGAGGGACAGCAGCACAGAAAGCACGCTAGCTTTTCCGTATGGCCTAATTATGCGAAACTGTTAACTAATTCGGCTTAACTACGAGAAGAACCGAGGTACAACATAAATTACGAGGCCGCGGTGAAATTATTAAAAAATCTTTCTTAATTCCACGCGGAGAAAATTATTTAAGGCCCTGGTTAAAAGTAATATAAGAACCTCTAATGGTTAATTTACGGTTCCGAGGTCGTGGTATTTAATTCAGATCGCTTCGTTTACATCGGAAATTTCATTGGCATAAATCGTTATTATTTTTCGTTTCGTTTCCATTCGCACTTTCCAATGTTAGCCAATTAAAGTGATAAATGGACTGGTTGTTGACTTTAAAAATTAGCAGAGGTACCAGCTTTATAAAAGAGACACGGCTGATCATTAGTCGTGGTGGAGGGTCGTGATATTTCCTTCGTTTTCATCGGCCTGTGAACAACTAATAAGCGGCTTCGGACGAATCGAGTCCGAGTTCTATCAATATAGCACAATCTCAGGTGCATTATTACTTTTCGAAGCGCCATTGAATAAATCCGTGGCCTACTTTTATTGTCCGTCTGGTACTGCGGTGATTTCCACAAATCGAGTAAGCAGGAGATAACAGTACAATGTAAAAATCGATCCTTCGTTCGAATGCTGATTGGAAATTATTTATACGCTCGTGATTTCGATTCAGCCGCCTAGATGCAGCCGATAAATTTATTGAGGTCGTGGATATCGATCGGAAATGTAATTTCTTACAATAATAATTAAAAATATTTGGATCAAAGAATGATATCCATAGTTCTTTGTCGTTACCTGTATTTTCTGTAAAAATTAAACGTAATTTTTTCCAATACGATTTTTTTCTGGCGATATTATTCCACACTGAAAATACAATCAACATACTGTACGTCCAAAATCTAATATTATTTTTGTTTCATGAAATGAAACTTCCTTTGCTGCGGATAGTACAATATTCTGATTCGTTTAATTCGTTGTACGATTCATATTTCAAGAGTGAAGATGTGCTGTAACGAGATCTTTCTTTCATTTAATCCGAAAACATTTTCTACCGCGTGTTCGTTCAATATCACATTCGTTAGTATTTCGGAGAATCTTAGGAAACGCAATCCGTAATATTGCACCACGAATATCCCTGACCTCTTCAACTAGAAACATGCTCCTGTGTGATATAAGAGCAATGTACACTAAATCCTCGAGGTTCTGCTCAATCATGGATTACGTATCGCAACAGGCTTCGTAATTAACGCTTCCGCCTGACAGAATGCAACTTGTTGTCCTTTCGTATTAACCTATGTCCATACTTGCAACATCACACAAATGCAAATTATAACAAACAAAACCAATTCTGAACTCAATATTTCTTTACACCATCAGAAAAGCCACCACAACTTCAGAACCAATTACTGCGCAACGTAAATTTAATTAACTTTGATTAACTGAAATAACATCGGACCATCGCCACAAGAGTTTCATGAATAATAATTAACGGTTTCAAGTGACCTCGATCGCCAATGACACGTCATTGATGATCCTCCATGATTTTCAAATGATTTTAAGTATCGGTAACACAACTTTGATAACCACCTAAAATTTTGATGTAAACTTTATCTTCGATATTATATTACGTTCCTTGATCACCTATGCGCGGGGAATAAATTTCATTACGCTGGCGTTAATACGGCGGACACAGGAGCCTGTGGCTTTCAGGAATGTCTTCCAAGGAGGCAGATGTTCCTGAACGCGCGGACTCCACGTGCAATTCTCACGTGGAGATCTACACGCGCGTTCATTCAGAAGAAAGAACGATGTCGCCGCACCCAAAGACAAAGTTACGCGTCAACATCGTATACGCATCCCCAAATCAGAGAAAATGTTAGTCGACGATCAAGCAGTCGAACGATTTATAATTCTGACTGTCCCCCGCTGATTTATCAATCGTAAATTCTTCCTCCTTATTATACAAAGGGTAACTAAAATTGAAGTAGTTTGTGTATGTCAGTGATATAATTGTGTCTGAGGAAAGATCGCTAGAAGAGAATTTCAAGGGAAAAACAAAATGTTAAAAAGGAATCGTGTAACTTCGGTAAACGAAAGGGCGACGGGAAGAAGATGGCAAGAAGTACCATCGATTCCCTGGCAGTACATCCGTGTAATCCAGGCTATCCGCGAGTCGACTTTTTATTGCCAAGTCGACTAATTTATCTCTCTAAGCCCTGGTGGCGTCTCATACATAAATCCTACTGACCGTCTCTGTACCACCGTCCTCTTCCTACACTGGTCATCCTGTGCACCAGCTGAATCGCGTCGGCATTCACTTGCCTTCTTCTTTCTTCCCCCTTTCACCCTCCTGCAAATTAGAGGAACTCTTTCAAGTGAACTCGGGTGGTGGCAAAAAAGCAGGATAGCTCTCCATCCATACTATAAGGGGCAACGTTAACCCATTGGGACGCTTAATTTTCTTACATCGTTCCTCGGGGATGTCCTGGAGACCAGCTTGAAAAATCGAAATTACACCACTCCTCACAGCGACTGGTCCGATCATTTTGCGTACGTGTTTCGACTATGTGGACTTTTTATTCTAGTATAATATTGAATATAGTATATAGTCCACAAAATGTAGTAATAATTTTATTTTTGTTTCTAATTGTTTAAAATAGATATTCGATTCGTGATAAATTAATCGTTCCGTAATTTAATTTTGAAGATAGTTGTTGATAATTTTCGCATAGAATTTATGCTGCAACGCTGCCGTAGTAACGTTATTTGACCTGATTTCCACGGTAGCGATGGTTGCGACGAAAGCATTAAAATCTAAAAAGGAAGTGAACGAGCGAAACATAATGAGAACATTATGACGTGCCTGGTAGGCTTTTAAGTATCCATCCACCCCTTCTACTCAGCGATGCTTAACTCTAACCTCTCTTCACGTCGCGCGCTGTTCTCTTTACATGGATGTTTCGAATCCTGTCAGTCGAAAACAACTATAATTCCATTATACGATGTAATCGACCACGTATAACGAACGTAGCTGTATTCAAACTTTTGTGCTAGGATTCATAAGTTCTCGCGCAATTTCAGCTAGATTTAACTACAGTCGTTATGTTTGTTAGGTAATTTGTTTTGTCTTAACTTTTGAACTGGAAATTGAAATACGTAAAGTTGAAAAAATGATTTATACTTGTTAGATATTCATTTAGATTGTTTTATAGCATCTTTTATAGTCTTCTTTACGAGTTATTCTTACGTCCATAAAGGATAAAATTAAAAATCACGCGATAAATGCAAGGTGGAAAAGGTATGAAAACTTTCTGGTGATCTCGCGTATCACAGGGTGCGAGCGTGCCGTTTCAATCGTTCTACTTTAATTTCGGCGGCAGATCGAGTTCATTAATAAAATTCGGGGGTAAATTCCATGTGAACGAATTAATCAACGAATATCGTTGATTAATAATGACGCTAAAGTAATAGAATACTGTATTTATTCCGAAACGTAATATTGCAGTAACTTGTTGTTTTGAAACTAGATTTCTCTGATTTCATCGATCCATTACCCGGTAAACAGTTGCTTTACACAAGATTTTTACGAACATCCCTTGCGTCTAGATTAATATCATTGTCGGTATTAAATAAATTTCTAAAACGGAATACAAAAATGCGACGCAGGCGTAATGGTTTTTCCGAATCAAATTATACCTGACCCAAATGTTTCCTCGATGTCATTTATAGATGATATTTTTTTATGTACCTCGAACGTCGTTAGATAATCGGTGTCCCTGCCAGACCTTCATCAATCACCAATATCAGCTGCCAAAACTAATACTATATAGAGCTGTGCGAGCAAACATGCTGTAAAAGCATTTCGTCCTGGCTACGGTTCTCGTACAACGCGAGCTCTGATAATATTTATTTTTTCAGACACTGCTATAAAATGTATATTCAGGAACGAGAGTAATAAAATATCATAGATAAATTCTCGTGCCCGATAATACGATGATGGGTTGCTTTCTTTCAAGGAATTTTATGAAACAGTCACCGAATATGTTATAAACGTAAGTGCTGATAACGCGTGCTTCATCGGTGCTTGAGGAAAATGGAGTAACTATCTAAGTTGATAGCACGTTCCACGTGCCCTTCTGTCTTAATTTCATGCCAGAGCTTATCGTAGTCCACTGTTATTCTTTGCTCGCCTCCTCTCTTCCTTTTTTTTTTTTTTTTCTCTCGAATTATATAAAATGTAAGACACCGGAGAGTCACCCTGGTGGTTGCGTTCGAGGTTGGAGAGCCCTTTTTTAAGCGGCCCTCGCTAGTTATCTGGGGCAGAGTACAGTTTTGCATAACGATTATTACTTTCTTCCCAACGAGGCTTTGACCGACTGTACAGAGTTCATATCTTTTTCACGTCTCTCTGGATCGACTAACTCACGGGTCGAGTATTATTCGAGCCAATTTTTTCGAGGAAATTAGTCATTTAACCATCATATTATTACTTGTAAAACATTATACTTGCAACATCAGATAACCTTCGGGGACAATAATTTCTTGCCAGCACGATAAGGGACGTTTAAACTTAACGACTCTATGTCGTGAATACGCGCGACGAGAATTAGGTCTTCGTCAAGGTTTGCAAGGATCCTTGTATTGTACTGGTTTTGTCACGCTGATACATCCTTGACGAATATTCTGATAATTAACGTTCGTTCACGAGTATAAAATAGGATAATGATTCCCTCCGTTAAAGAGGAAGAATACCTCATTCTGAATTTCTGAGAGTGTACAGCAAACGTGTTAACAACCGTCGTGTTTTGTGTCGTATTACCGCGAACTTAACCATATTATGTAACAAAAACGTACATAGTCGTACATGAACCAGTTAAACATATACCGTCCCCGGTGTTTTTC
Source organism: Bombus confusus (assembly GCA_014737475.1). Lineage (NCBI taxonomy): Eukaryota > Metazoa > Arthropoda > Insecta > Hymenoptera > Apidae > Bombus > Bombus confusus. Next base: position 1,993,107 of record JACXIV010000065.1, read on the forward strand.
TCGCGGTAACAGAACACCGAGACTTACCACATTCACAACATTTAGCCGAAACATACATCGTGTGCACGTCCCAAACTGCAAACTAGTCAAGTATATCGGATAGGTGGTAGTTAAATATCACGATTTCGGGTAAGCGTTTTCACGCGATCGTTGCATGGATCGAGTTTTCAAACACAAACTTCAGTGCGAAATTGCAAATTGAAATCCTTGTTAACCGTATGATTCTCTAATTTCGTGTATTCCAACGTTGTTGCTGCTGGATATATGTAAGCGTATGTCTGTGTATTTTATGTTATATTCGTATCAATTTGCGCGTAATATTAATTCGGAATTTGAAAATTAATTTCGTATTTCGACAAATATCCTTATCTGTTTTAAAAAACCATTTGCGCAAACGATCCAGGGGAAATATTCCACGTGTTTTAGATACGTGACGGGTAACGCTATTTATTTACCGATTTATCAGCTTTCCTCCAAGCTGATCGTTTTATAAACATTTGTCACGAGCAATCCAGACATATCCCACCAACGATCGATCAACGTTTCAGCTATGCCGTTTTCTATGCCTTTTGAACTGTTTCGACGCAAAACAGTGCAGTACGATTTAAAATTAAAGTTCAACGTTCTGCAACGATAATATCATGTCTATTCGACGTTCCTCGAAACCGAGAGATAAATACCAATGAATGTGATTTTTCGTTCGCGAGAAACGACGAAAACTTTTTCGTCGAACAAGAATGGCTACACGCGACGATTAAATATGAGAATGAAATGTTTTTTTCCAAATTACACGAGATCGCTTAACGTGTTTACACACCGTGAAAATCGCACGTCAAAATAATAGGTGTGCTCTGATTGGTGCTTCGCGTGTAGCTTTTAAAACAATTCGCGTGGCAGCTTCGGTTCGACGAGCAACGAGACTCGGTGCTTCAGAATCGATAGTCAATTTTGCGATCGGCCGCAAAGCTCATGCTAAAACAGATCTCCGTTTCACCGATGAAACTTTCCATTAGCTTCCTCGTTTGAAATTACACACGACTCGGCTGTTCGGCATCGATCGTTCTAGACTTCGATGATAAAAATTTCCGGTCCCCCGTCTCTTTCGCCTTGCCTTTCGACTAATTGCTCTCTACCTTTATTCGTGATACCGCGATCTCGCGACTATGATGGCTCTGCGAAATTTCGAGAACGACGACAGGGAAGAAAATTTGGTCGCCTCGATGCAACCAGTTTTGATGAGTATTCTTCGGGTAAAATGTATTTTCGCGGTGAAAATGGAATCTGACAGAATGTAACGGGTGGCGAAAGCTAGGTCCGTATATCGATTCGAGGTTGGAGTATCTCCATTTGTTACCATGTATTTTCGTTCGCGTTCTCTTCATACATTCTCTCTCCACGCTTTCGCGCTGTACTTCTAACCCATATATTTTTTTCTTCTTCGTAACATTTATTTATTCAACGTTAATGAACGGGACTGGCGATAAAGGCGACACGTACTTCGATTTCGCGCACCACTGCTGCCGTCTATAAATCAAACGCTTGACGGTCTTTCGAGGTTTTTTCTCGGTTTGCTTTTCCTGGTGCGCGCCAACTTTCATTCACTTTCGGTATATGAACCGAGACGCGCATGTGGGCGTTTATCATGGAAGACTTGCCGTCTTCCTTTTCACTTTGCCTCCGCAAAAGCGGCCAAACTTCGTGCCAGAAAAACACTGGCTTCCGCTGAAAGTAATGCGACGACGTGTAAGATACAGAAATCGCCGATACGTGTAGGAAGTGGACGCTATCATTGAACATTCGTGTCGCTATAATTTTCTATGCCGATGACATCCTTTTCTTCAATTGTATCTGCAAAATATGAAGAATGACCAGAAATCCTTTCTATAAGAAATAAAAGGAAGATTCAGAAGAATTAACAGATTCAGCCTCGAATGTCGGAAGATTCGTAGTAATTCGTAGTAACGGAATGCAAAGTTTCGAAATAATAATCGAATAAAACGAACAGTAGCGACGATCTGTGTAAAATCGTTGCCTGGAAATTATCTTATAGTCGAAAGAGATTGTATGAGAATTTTTGTACTCGATAGCATAGAGTTTAGAAAGGAAATGTCGGTCGATGGCTGGTGAAAAGTACAATTGCAAAAGTCAGTTTCTGTTCCACGTTACTGCTTAAGATCCTAGTCTCTTCCGGATCGGTGGGCAAGCAGGTAGAGAGAAAGAGATCAATCTTCGACGTGCCGCACCTCGAAATGGATATTACCCTGGTTTCACGGCCCCGACGGAGACACCGATCCGATACGGGAGAGTTACGAGCGACTCTCACGGGGAAGGTATGGTTTCACGTGATACCTTAAAGTTTAATCTCGATACGGTGTACGTCACTTCGAGCCGAAAAACCAGGGCATCCGAGTGTCTGTTCTTTTCTTTCAATCCCGATCCTATTTTCCATGTGATTTAGAGTCTCGTTTGCATTAAGAAATATATTTGGATGGAGAAACGAACGTTACGATCGATACGAGTATATCGATCGTTCTCTTTTATCTTTTTCGCGTTTACGAATTATTTACGGTACTATGGTCTTTCTAAAATTCGCTTTTTCTTTCTTCTCGATGTTTCCAACCTCCCTCGAATATTCACCACGAGAATGCAGACGGTTTCGCGTGCGCCGTGGAAACGTATAGCTTGAAGCAGTGTATCGCAGGCGAGAGTGTGGCAATTTACGAAAATAATGTGGCGGTGTAAGTGAATACGGTAAATGGCAGAGAGTAATAATTCATTGAAGCTTAAGTGCAGGAGAGAAGAGCGACAGAAAGGAAGGATTCTGGCGGATCAAGATTGCGGTTTCTCCCTTCGTCTCACTGTGATCTGCATCGCTTAACCGTAGTGCCGCGGCTACGATGCCATTCCCACCAGGCATGAAACTTTAAAGAGGGTACCAGGAGCAGCGAAGTAGAGTACGTAGCAAGAAAAAAAAAAAAAAAAAAGAGACTCGTCGCCGGCCGGAATCCCATTTAAAGACGTATTTTTAACGCATTTCCATGCTGGGAAACATGTCCGAGCTCGTTCATGCCACCACCGCGGCTGAAACACGTTGAGCAGATAAGCAAACCTGCTTTTCCTAAATCCACTGCGCTTCTGTTTCCAAAAGATAATATCATATAAGATAAAAAGAAGCGTTCCAGGTATAGTAAAGTTATATCGTGTGACGCTACAAATATATCTTCGTCGAGAATATGTTCGATTAATTTTTCAACAAATATACCTAATTGATTAAATTTCGAATATACGCACTTTAAGGTACAGAATACAGGAACGTAAAATAGGCACCAAGAGTGAAATTCATACCGAAGCATGGATATTATGCGGTTGACGCGCAAGTAGAATAGGTCGCGCGTTGGTCAGACGGCACAGGAGAGATGAATCAATTTCACGAATTTTTCCTTGTTCTACCGAACACGTACATTTTACAAATTACTCGGAAATTATCTTTCGCTTGTAATTTCCCTTTACAAAAGTTTCTATAAAGGAAAAATGTTATTTCTTTCATACGTTTTTTTTTTTATATTATTCATTAGTACAATTAGTAGATCTTTTCTAATCCTATTATAGACAGCGACTTTTTATTTAAAAAATCGTTAAATTCACTGCGACAAATTCTATCATTCTTTTGCGAAGAAATTTTGCCTCAAATCGGATCCGTGCAATAAATCCTCCATTATTGATATCAATAATTTCTGGTAGCTTTCATTCGAGGAAATAACACAACTACCGAACACAACTTTTATCATCCATAAATTGATTAACAAAGTGTATTTTTCAACGTAACTTCATTTTGCCTAGTCCTTTGGGCATGGAGAAGGTTTTTATCAATTTCTTTATTACAGACTTTGATATACATATTTGATCATATCGAACGGTTAGAGTCTCCATAATGTCATTTCCCTCGCTCTCTCCTCTGCCTGATCTAATTAAAATTTTCCTGTATGACATTAACTACACATACTTTATTCTCGGTGAAAGTTATAACGGTATTCGCGTGTATATGTAATTTTAATCGATGCATGAAAACTGCCACCGCATATCCGGAATAACGCGATAACTATCGAGAATCGCGCATTACTCGAATGGTTAATGAAATTCTTCCCCGAAACGATGACACTGTTCACTTTGGGGTAAATCTGAATTAAAATACTGTCGCGTTACATTCGGGAAAATGGTGTGCAGTTATGACGATAACGCGGCTACCCGGCAATAGCGATACAGATTCGCTACTTATTCGTTACAAGGACTCTAATACGTGTTAATTTAAATATATACGACTTCCATCGCGTTATAATCTCGGTTATCTCGACTGCTTTGTATCTCCAACATCCCAAATATCCTAATATTCAACTGAACTCGTCAAACGTTAAACACATTTTTCTATAGTACACAAAATATAATAGCAAGACCGTTTTATGTTCCTCCAGCCCTATTATCATCGCTTGCTTTTCTTATTACTTTCGCAATATTTTATAAGCGCGGTTGATTAACTTGGTTTATTCAATTATAACAAAGTTCTGGTTACATATTTTGTGCACCCGGACTTAGCTTCCATCGTAATCGTACACAGGCTCGTGATAGTATTCGGTGGTATTGGACGAACAAGAACGTCATCGATCGGTCATATCGTTAATCGACGCTGCGAAAACACGCGTTTGACTATATTTCGACAAGAAGATGTACTTTTGTAGGCGAACACTCGATTTGCACATTGAAGAGAGAAACGCTGATAATACGGAAACGGATGACATATTTTGCATTTTATGTGGGCGCCACGGTACCGTGACGCACTTACCTAGCTACGTTCGTATACGCCAGCAGGCATTTCGTTCGCAATATTTCTGAAAGCGCACTCCGATGGATTGTGGCTAACGCATTTACATTTTCATAAATCGGTTGTTGTTTTGCTCGTCGCTCGTCCCATCGAAAATCATTTCTAACGCGTCCTTTCTCTATTTCCTATGTATCATGATCGCACGGTAGTTAATGTCTCGAGTCGCGAGTTTCAGTTCAAAGGACAGAACGTATTTCACAGTTTAATAACGTCGCGTGCAACGAACTGCGAATGGGCACTGGCGAGATACTATGAAAACGTACGAGCTCCAGTCTCGGATTAGAAGTAACTGCTTTTCTTCGACGATATACTGTTATCTTCGAAATTTAACGAGTCCTGCGCCGGATAGCTACATAGTTTCATTTATCCTTCTTTTTTCAAACGGAACGTTCAGAAAGTACGTAAGTCAAAGAGAAACGCAAATATCATCGAAATATTTTCACCCTCTCAAAGAAAAGAATCCGACTTATGTACCTTTCGCGTGATTTAGAAATCTGTTCCTATTTTTCCATGACAAATGTCCCATGTTTCCAACGATTTTTTTTTTTTTTATCGTTTCCAACGATATTGCTTTTTCTTCGCAAGTACGTAACATCGTTTTCTATGAGAACGTATCTCGAATTTGCGGATGCTTAAGACCATAGAACGAAGTTACTTCTGGGAATGTTTTGGCTTAACGCTCACGAAAAAACCTACAAAACAGTAAACTCTCGTGCTTCCTGTTTCCCTGGAAAGCTTACGGTTTGACTTTCGCGCTACCGGCTATATAAAGCTCCGCGGCAGACTAAGTGTTTTACTCTGTTATCCTCTTACATTTCGCGCAGCCGCTTTCACGCTCCTGGCCATCATGAAACGTCATTTTATCCGCGATATTGTCACGTATATTTTTCAAACAGAATCACCGCCGACTCGCACCGACTCGGGGCGTATTACGTAATTTTAAAATAAATTACATCGCTCGACGCTGACTGAAATCCACTCCAATAGCTCTTTTACATCGCGTCGGTCCTTCGATTCAATCCAGTCATCGCCGGGCTAATCGTTCGGCTCCCGGAGTTCGTAAACTTCGCCTAATAACTGAGAATTCGTTGAAACGAGTTAGGTTACGGTTCGCTCTTGAATTTAAATAAGACGAAAGCGCCTGCCATCGGAATTCCAGCAAAACTCTAAAAGGATACTCGATAAGTTGACGGAACGAAACATAGAAGCTAACAGTATCGCTTTACGATACTCGAGGAACTCTCAAGCGAATAACACCAGGTGATCTTCCGCTTTGGAACACCCTCGCAGATACAATAGTCGGACAACATTTATCACACTGCCCCGCCCTTTTGTATCCGTCGCGACTGTGTGTATTCGCGTCTCTTCGAGTGGTCGAAAACATTCTATAGGTCTTGTAATTAACGACAGCGCGGCACACGAAGTGGGTCATAAGGAAGTAGCCGTTGACCCTGGTAATGCGAGAATGACGTATCCGAGCACGATATTTCCTCGTCTTCTACGTTCCTCCCTTTCATCCCGTGTCTCTCCGACCTGGCGTATACGCTTTTCACGTTGCGTCGACCTTTCGAGTGCTGTGCTTCACTTTTAACGGAGAAGTGCCAGCGAATATGGACCTGACAGCATTTCTGGCCGTGCTTGCGACTAGCGGCTGCCTTTCGTTGGATCGTCCACGAAATAGAACGGATACAGGAAGGTTAGCTGGAAGAGGGACACGCATGGAAATAGCTGGTAGCCGCATTTGCATCTTCAAATCCGTTGTGATCCTAGAACGACGAGGACGCGCGTTGACACGATGTAGACTGAATTTACTCGAGATAAGTAGACAAATACCGGGCTGTATCCGCCTTCGTGTAGCTACGTGCGTCGTTGCGGAAGATCGGGACTACGTCTGTATCGATTGCCGTGCTTCGGAACCCCGTAATGCAGTTCCGACGAATTAGCACGCTAACGCTTGCTTGCCTTTCGCAAATACCTTAGACGCTGATTAGAAAAACGTAGCTGCGCATGGTTAAATACGCGATCGTTTCGTTCTAATTATACGGCGTTTGCAATTGCCACTAAAAATCCCATCGCGTTTTATCCGCGATAGCTTCCCATTCGAATACTTTTTTTTTCTTTTTTAACTTTTTCGTTGTTCGATGTCAACGGTTACAACGAACGACGTGAATTTATTCCATCAAAGGGATCCGAATAGACTCGTTCCGATTGATTCAATTCACAGAGCTATTCGAGGTATATTACAGTCGACAAAGCGGAAGATAATACCGCGAGGTATTTACATTTGCTTTTATCAATTTTACATACACAGCCTATTTTCCCGTTGCCGTTCGGCTAGGCGTTACGCTACATTTAGCAGTTACATGCTGATTTGCGAGCTGTCTGTCGAACCGGAAATGAGAAACGAAGGTAACCGGCCTTCTTTCTCCGCCAACGATAGCTACTGTTTTTCGAATATCCCCTATCGAGCGAAGAATAACGAACCCCGTCCCTCGATCGAGAATTCTCCCAAACTTCTTAGCCGACGTAATCATAAAGCATAAATACCGTGCAACGTACCGACTATAGTCCGATCAATTTTATCACGCTCACCCTCCAAATTACTGTTAATCGATCGACGTGACGAAGAAGGTGGGAATTATTTCGCGATTCGCGATCACTCGTGTCTCCGTAATTCGCACGTAGAATTCAAATATATATATATATAATAAATATTATATACGCGGACATTTATCAGGAACATCGCGAGCCGTACTTCACGGAATATTCCGGAAAATCCGTGAAATCGATTGTCGGTTTTTTCCTCCGGCGAAAGGGTCGAACATCGCGGCGTGTCGATGTTCAATCTAGCGGCCAGGCTCGTGCTGCCTGCTCGTGTGTGTGGTCGTATACAATCGCCCGACCACGAGCTTGCACGTACGCACGGAGACTCGACGAAATTTCGGTGTTCCACGATACGGCGCGGAGTTTTAAGGAAATTTAAAATTCTGCTGACGATGCTGCCCTATTCACGTATACGTTATGTGTTGCTACACGTGCGGACGGCAAAAAGGGAGAGGAGGACGATACACGGCACATACACAAGCGCACGTAGACGTATACACAGGCGTGCACATGGCGGAACGTATCTTAACAGAGGAGGGAAGAGTTCGATGTGGGCCACTGGCGAAGGTTATTCCTTCGCCGCCGCCAGCTCTAACTCGTATCTGTTCAATCAATGAGGGTTGGCAGACTGTTACGGGGTTATGAAATACTGGCTGGGGACGTGGCAGTTTTCTAGAACTACCGAAAAACATGAGAGGGGACGCGCGGTCTAGGAAAATCTTAACCGTTCTATATACCGAGTACCGTGATTCTGGCTTGTAGTTGGACGTACCAATTCTTTGAAATGCGCCGTTGGCGATCTATCTTGACGATTCGACGCTTTCTCATCGACTCCGCTATCATCCACCCGATCACTGATCGGAAGGAGAAGAGTAGTTTCGTGAGAGAATCCTCGCTTAGTCGGCGAAACTGCTGGCCATGATACGTATACGATTTTCTGTCGAATGTCATTGTTTTTTAATATCGTTCTTTAAGTGCCGCTTTTGAAGAGACATTGAAATTCTACTTCGTTATTCGCGTTCGAAGTTTCCTACTGCGACAAAGGACAAACTACCTGCTTTAGAAGGTTAGAAATTTGGTTCATTAATAGGAGAAGTATCAAAGTTCTCTTCACGAGGTAGACTCGTCTTTGCTTACGACGCGTCGACGTAAACGAGTATCCTGCGTCGAGAAGATTCTTTGTAATGTCACCGAATATCGTCCTTGCGCAAGAAACAGCAGAACGCGAACCGGATTACATTTTCTCTGCGCTCTTCTCATCGTTGCTGCTTTCAAATTACGAATCGCACTTATACTCTAGGACTTTGCGCATTTTATATCGCAGTTCGCGCGACACGACTCGAAAAACGCTCAGACGCTGAAACCGACAACGAGATTTCTTCTAAATGCTCGTTAGCCGGTGAAATGAGACGAACGAGCAGCTATATGAAAATGTGAATATATAAATTCACGAAGATACGTTCTCGTACGCTCTAGAATCTTTGGGAAACGCGTGAAAGTGCATGTTACAAAAAAAAAAAAGAAAAAAAAGAAAAAAAACCGATCAACTGCGAGTTTCCCCTAAAGATAAAATAAAGTCTGCTTGTCGCACTTTGAACTTTTCAGCCGAAAATTATGAGAAGGAATAAAATGGTGGGTCGTAGGAGAAGCGTGTCCCCGTTCGTGCACGGGTATCGACGTAAAGGGACAGTTAATTTATGAAACCGGTATCGATCGGAACGTTTGTATTCAGCGAGGCACAAAGAAACAGCGAGTGGAAAAAGAAAGGAGGAGCGCCGTGAAAAAAAGGGAGCCGAAGAAGCGGGCTACACGGGGTGTGTGGCGTGCCACGTCGATGTCGTACACCTCGGCAATGGGAAGTGGACGATTTTTCAAGCAGATAAAGGTTGCGAGTAAAAAATCATCATCGCCCCGGTCGATGGCCATCGCAAATATACAACGAAATGCCGCGCAGGTTGTTGCGTTTGCCGTAATCTGTCGAAAAATTCGATTTACCTCGTAATTTCACGGTGGTTGACAGCGTTTTAACACGCTGACAGAATGCTGTTTAAACACGGCCGTCAACATAGGCAGGCGCTGACATTAAACTCGGCTCGCGGGCTACGCGCTAAAATCAAGCAAACGTGCCTCTGACAGTCATTTAACACCGGTTGAAATAAACGCGACGTACGGCGCGAGGTGAAATAATTAAAAGGACGATTATTCGCACCATAAAGTAAATGGATCGCCACCGTGCGGGATCGGCACCGCGCGGCCCGGCGCTAACTTCAACGACGTCCTCCGAGTGTAAAATATCGATTCTATATTATCAGGGGCCGACACAACTGTGGTAGGAGTGCAAGCAGCATGCAAATTCCATCCGTAAGTGGAACTGCGGCCGCGCTTCCGCGAAACTTGCCCCACTCGCAATAATATTCGAGTTTTCAACTCAATAAGCGCTTGATTAAAATGTGCCCTTACCCCTCTTTCCTTTCATTTCCTTTCCGTTCCTTTCCTATGCTTTCGCCGCTGTCGAGCGGCGCCAGTAATTTGAAAATGAGACGCGCCACCGCGAAACTTTTCAATACGACGCCACGTTTCCAACGTTGTTCTTCTTTCCGCCGCTACCATCGCTGCTTCTGCCGCCGTTGCTGCTGTTGTTCTTCTTCTCCTCTACCTTCTTGTTCTTTCGCTTCTTGTTTTTTTGTTCAATCCGACTGAAAAGTCGTGGAAAGATAACCGCGTCGTTGCGTCCTCCTTTTCTCTGCCAGTGTCCCCGGCCACGATCGCATAAACACCGTTATACTCTTTCACACGGCGACCTTCTAACGAATATTTTTCAGGCTTTGTAATCTCTGCCGGAGAGAAATTGTACGCTCATTGTTTCGCATTTCTTTCCGTCATTTACGCGAAGAACGTCGTGAAATCACTGCCCGGGACGCGCTATGCGAACAGAACATTTCTACGTAATCCTTGATGTAATCGGATTTCGAAGGAGTTAAGGCGACAGTCGCTCAGACGTGTCATCTATTAACTCCATCGTAGCTATTAATATGGAACTCGTATCGAGAATCGAGCGATTTTTAGCGCCACGAACGATTGCTTGCAAGTCGTTAAAAATATCTTTCAATTTAAATTTATCTTTATTTAAGACGCGCGATGATATCCTTCATAAATACCATTTTTCGTCTAATGTCACACGATAAGCGCCGACAAAGTTAATTAACGCCAGTCGTTAAATATCTAGCTTGTTTAAAACATCATTAGCTGACGGCCCGTGATTGCTTAATGGACCGTTATCGAACGTTAGTAATTATGAGTAAGCTGTCAAAATTGGAGAATAAAGCACAGGCGATCCGCTTTATATATAACACTTTTAGCAAGCGAAATATCCTTGTTACCTCGTTTCCCTGGTAAATCGATCTTTTCCTCCGATGCAATTTATGAAATTCCCGTTTAATTTTGCGCTTGACGCTGTGGGGAATAGCATTTTTTTGCGGGACGAAAATTCGTGGCGCGCGACCGGCCAAAATGGACATTCTTTGCCACGGCGCTGTAATTGACACGTAAATATTTTATCCGGGAAATGACAACAATGGCATCGTCGTTTAAAGTACGCCGATCGCTCGGCGTTCGATGATACAATGAAACAATTTTCAGCGCGCAAGCTAATTTAAAGGTATCACGGTCGCCACGTTGGTCGTGGAAAAAAGATTTACGCATTATATCATTTTGATAGGGACAGCTTGGAAATACGAGAACGACGAAAATGCGAGCAATGCGAGCATCGAGTTATTAAAGAGTGGCCGTGGTACGCGGCGGGGGAAAAAAAAGAGGCGCGAAATTAAAATAATGCATTACCTATGTCGTGGACTCTTTTCCCTGTCGCTTCTTCTTCGTGCGAAACACCGCGCCGCATAGCTCGCATTTATTACGCGCATTGTTGCATAGCCTGTGCAACGAGCGCGCCAAAGGTAGGACCAGGCTGCTTTAGTAAATAAAAGCTTTTCACGGGGAATTATTATGCAAATTTTGTTTAAAGTATACTTACCTGTTGTCTGAGCCCTTGCCGTTTTACGCAAACTGACAGAATGACTCGGAAAATGGAAAAGTTCAAATCTTTTATAACAAAGATCCACTTTCCGCGAGAAGCGCTTCAATCGTTGAAGAACAGGATTCTCTAGTGTAAACAAGTCGTCGAGTTTGCCAACGTTGAACAACGTTGTAGACATAGATAGAAATTCCGGGAAAGGTTGTACGAAGGAGACGGTTGTAGTCTTAGTTAACCTTTAGTTTGTCTTGCGATAACAGCGAAACTGTGAGAATAGAAGACTTTCTTTCGACGCATTAGATCGACACGCAATGGAGTTGTCGCGGTTCAACAACCGGATCCTGACGGATTCGATGCAACAGGTATGCATTTGACAGATTTCGCCAATTAATCGTGTTTAATGCCTGTCTAGCGTGATCCATTCGTGGCGATAAAAAGCGAGAACCGTTAGACCAGGCGATTGAATAATTCTGAGGAACGGGACGATTGTTTGCAAATCCTTCGATCGATAGAAGCTACGCGGCTAATTATATCGTCCAGGAAACGATTAATCATTGCACGACGAAGCGAGTATCGCGTGCAACCCTCTCCGGCCGACACGATGGTTCCTGTGTTTTTATTTGTCCTGGCTGTACTCTTGTCTGAATGGTGGCCGATACGGATGATCGAGCTTCAAAAACGTTGCTCATAAAGCGAAACCCAGCCCGAGGAATCTCCTGTACCATGAAGACGATCCATCATTGGTCTCTTCTTCGCGACAACTCCTTCTTCCTTTAGCAGAGTCGAATCGCGAGTGTAATAAAATCCGAGTCAATTAACAGTACGTCCTAGGATGCCATTAATAATTCCACAACCTCGACCGTGCTTCTTGGAATCCAGATAGGAAGGGTTGGGCCGGCAGAGGAGAAAAAGAGAGGATCAGAGGCGAGCAAGAGAAACCGAGAAGGTGAAACTAGAGAGAGTGGAACGTTTATCTGGCAATGCTAACTTAACCGGAGTCTGGATCCCGAGCAATAAAATTACTAGATTCCTTGCTTTCCTCGAGAATGACACTTAATAAAACGAACTTTCTGTTTGGACAAGCTGGTAAAAGGTAGTCGAGAAAAAACATAGAAGCTGATTAAAGCTTCCTAACGAATAGCAGCATTTACAACTAATTCCGTCAGAAATTTCCAAATATTTTCGACGATGGAAACATTTCAATTTGTAGGAAAGAAATAATTTAACGTTTAATATCCTTCGTTTACATTACGACATATACTTTGATGCTCGGGATGATTCAACTCTCTAAAACGCGCTCTCAAATTTCAATTTACTTTCAAACCTGTCGTATGCTTTACACGTAACGAGTTCCACAAATTGCCTGACAAGTTGAACGTGTAAAAATAGACACCGATAAGCGCGATTTAATTTCCACTATGCAATATACGATACAACCGTCGAATGCGCAGTTACTTCTGCAACAGACTGGTTCGAGAAAACGGAAAGACAATGCACACAGCGAAGGTATGAAAGCTCCGCCGGCTGAAAGAGCTACTCCACTCGCAGTGGAATATGACCAGCATTGATCCGGCACTGGAAGGTCGGCTAGCGACGGGAAAGAAGAAAGAAGGGCTGGAAATGTAAGCAAATACGTCTTTCGAAAGGATAGCAGCATACCTGTATAGGCTCTTCTCGTGGGCCCTGCAGCCCTTGCTTCGTCGCGCACGTCGCAGCTACTTTTTCCACCGTCTTTAAGCATTCGCTATGCAAAAAGTAGTCACGAGTCGTTACTCCCCGTGGACTCACCCAGACCTTTCTTACGTCGATATATATCTATACATATATATACATATATATATACATACGTACGTATACGAGTACGTGAATTCAGCCGGTTAACTTTTGTACGAAACCGGGGTCGTTTAATAGAGAGTAGGTTCGCGAATCGCTCGATATCGATTTCGTTGAAGTAGATAAAATTAAACTTCAAACTGATCGTTTCATTGTAGTTTCCATTATAGAATGAAAACCTTTCGTTTTCTAATTTGTTTTCCATTTTATTCGTACTAAAGATTATGTTAAGAAACAGTTGCACATACCTTTATTTTCTAACGAGACATTTTTTAATCAGCTTCTACGTTTCACTTTCGCAGCGTCAGATCGTTGCAGCCATACGAAAGTATTATGCTTCAAAGTACTAGTATAGTACGAAGTAACGATATCAAATTTACTACGTTTCGAGCCAATTGATCAATACGTAAACCTTTTGTAGTTGCCATATCTCGAATAGAAGAATCGAATTAATTACATTTGTAATTTCATATTCGTCGTAAGTTTGATAAATGAAAATTATTTGTCTGGTTTACGCGAAATGGATAACCAGAAAATTTCCATCTTTCTCGTTTATGTCGTATCTGAAACATCACTGAGGATCGCAAGTGCTCGTTCAGTTTCACGGCGAGGGGAGCTTAATCGCACGCTACTATCAAGGCGAGAGCATCGTCGGAGTGAGTCTCGTTTGCAGAAACGACTATGGAACATTAGTAAATTATCAGGACGCTGTTCGGTCGGGTTCCGTTTTGCACTTGGCCAAGGTCTTCGTGTCGCCCTCCTTTACTACACGATACATTCTCCACGATGTCAGCATAAATCCAGAAATATGGTAGCTGCCACGCTACAACCAGCACAATACCGCATGCACCAGCTAAACTCTACAAGCGAGTCGTTCTCCCCGATGTGTATACATTTTATCTCTTGCTAAATGGTTCTGGTTTCTCTGTTGCGCCCCCATCCGTCTTGCCCGGAAGGAATCTCACTCCCGTGGCCTTTTCTATACCGAGCAAACGGCAAAAAACCGATTCAACGGCTATTGCGCCGTGTCTTTTAAAATAACATCGCGACCAAGTTTAGTCCCTCGTTTTACATCGAGATTAACCCAATCCAATGTTTCTAGTTTTAATAATTTTTTAATAATTCCGAATTATTCTCTAATAGCCGAGAGAGGATGTCAATCGTATCTGCTATCCATCTCGAATTTATGAAACTACCTTATCGGAAATGGCGTGTGTTTTAACGCTTTAACCGTAGAAAGCGAAGTCGAATAAATACTTTACGCCGTTCCACCGTGAAACGCGCACGCTCGATATAACGGGTAAAAAGAGAGGAGAAATGATTAAATTAGACGGAACAGTACGGTAGCGATTCATTGGTGAAAAAAAGTGGCGGTGTGATAGGTAGAGCGAACATTGGTTCGCGTTATCGGTTATCTATCGGTGGAACGTCTTCGAAATGGGACGCGGGGCACAAAACAACATCAATTAGAGCAGCGGAGCGATGTTGATTGTTCTGACTCGGTGAGGGGTTGGGACGGGGCAGCAAAAACCCTTTAATTAATTCCGCTCACGGTACGCAAGAAATAACGCTCCGGGTTACACTGATATTACTAACTTTACGCTGTGTAGCCGGCGAGTCCGAGTGCGAGCGTTTTATACGCGCCATAAAGAGTCACTCCACAATGAAAGAAGTATCCCAGCGCGAAACATTTGGTCACCGAGTTATTACGCTCGTGGAATTTTCGAACTTTACGATCGAGTCGCTGGAGAAATTTTTCAGCGACTGGATGGAGCGTATGGGAAAAGGCAGCGAAGAGCAGCAACTAACCGGTCTGGCACGTTCACGGGCTCCTGGTTGATCACGCGTCCATCAAAACGCGGCTAGTTCGCGGCTAGAATATTCAAGCTTGAAATAACGAGCCTTTCACCGAGAACATTAACTTTTCTTTAAGATGTTCGCGCGGTCCATGAGAATGAGCGGCGGCGCCGCCGCGTTTTAGCTCGATCGCGAAATGAACGCGGCATAAAATTCCACGTTAATAAATCATTTATTAGATTGGCCTGTACTTCTAGCAACCGTAATACCCATTCCTTGCTCAGCTAGTCGATCCTGAACTCTTTGTTACAAGCCTTGCGACAAGATTGGTTAGACTACCTAATCGGTAGAAACACGTAAACTGTAATTTTAAGCTTTGCGATGTAGGTATCGCTTCCATCGATTGTACACGCGAGACCGTGACTCGCTCGCAGTTTAAAAATGTGACGCGATAAACTGTCTTTGTCTTTTGTTTGCGAGCAAAAGCAGTTGCGTCGTTTGGAACGGACATATTTTCAAGGTAAAAACGAAAGAAGCTTACACGGCGCATCTGGACGCTGCGCTGTTGGCATCTTGAAAAGAGGGAGAGAGAGAGAGAGAGAGAGAGAGAGAGAGAAAGTATTGTCGTCCGTTTTCATCGTAGAACGCACAGGATCGTAAGTAAACGCAAAGCGATCTTGTTGCTGTAATTAACCGTTTCTCAGCGACCGTTACGACGACGAAAGGACTCGTTGGCGTAAAAGAAGCCTGGCGAGGAAGCTTTCCTCTCGCTGTGTCGCTTCTGCCATAACTAACCGGTTGACGTTGCTGGTTTTTCCCGGTGAATCTAGATGCTCCAGCGAACAGGCAACGTGACGGACAATGCGCCGCTTATGCCGGAAAGGTCAATTCCCCGTGAGCTTTTCTAATCACGGCGACGCGCGGAAAGCTCCGTTGCTCGAGCGATCGTTCTTTAAAAGTTCCATCGAGAAACACGCCCGCTCGTGTCCCGTTTTTTCCCGAAGGAACAGCCGGATCGACGGCTATTTTTCGGACGCCGAGCGACGAATTTGTCGGCCGGTAATTTCCAAAGGGTCGTGAGGGTAAATCTTTACGGCTCGCTCGGCGCTGCTATCTTTGCCGGTAGATTTATAAGATCGAACTTTCGAAGAGCTGTGGAATTTCTTCCCTTAATTATCGTTCTCTTTAACTTCCAATATCTCTTCGGTAATCGGCGTATCGCGACGAAAACTTGAATCTCGATACCTTGGAAAAATACGGCTTTAACGTTGATGACTGCTGAAATATTGCGCGTGCGAACCGCGGAATGAAATCGACGGACAGAGGAATTCCTTCGGAGCGTGCTCGAGCCGAAGTAACACCGAAAACCGGCAAGCACATAACGACCTCAATTACCGGATAATGTTACAACATTTACGCTGTGGGAGCTGCCGGTTACGCTGTCTCTGAAAGCTCTGTCCGTGCTGTGATCGTTGTTTCTCATAAGGTTCGCGGTAAAAGACTCCTTTTGCATCACGCTTCGTTGCCACGAGGTACTTAATTAAAAAAAGGAAGGAAAAACTCTTTTACCCGGACCAGAGGTATGGCTATACGCTAAATTAAACACGGTATCTCTCGTTAGTTACTAGCACCCTCAGTTTACGAAATTTACTTGTCACTTTTACAAATTTATTATTGCTTAAACTAACTGTACCGTTTCGTCGAGGCGATTCCAAAACGACGATGCGCCGTAACTTCCAAACTTCCACACTGATTTCGTTCGTGCACGCAAGATCGAGAGAAAGTCCACTTGAACGAACCACCTGAGAATTCGCAAAGAGACCGATATTTGCGGGGCTCGTTCACGACCACTTAGTATACAGAGGATCGTACAGAATGCTTGCCGATAGTCTTGACAACGTTCGCGCACGCTCGTCTTTTTACGCGAGTACGAGTTTCAAACGGACTACGCACTGCAAAGGCACGTCAGGATTTTCACTCTGTAAAGTTTCCCTGATATTTCGCTTCTTTCTTTGCGCCCTCATTAGCCTTACCTTCGCTCTAAGGATGGCGCAAACGCGTATGTGTACTTTTCATCGAATCTTCCGTGCAAAAGGGTACGTTTTTCTGCCGCTGGATTTAGAACAGAGAATGTAGGTTGTATCGTACGGATAAATTATACCATAATACCTGTGCGATAGAATTTAGGGAATAAAAAGATTTAAGGGGGAGAGGAAAAGGAGGGATAAGAATTTCCCTAAAAGCATATTTGCCAATTAATAAATTTATGAAAGACGTCGTAAATTACGAAAGTAAAATTAATTATCGCGATGCTGTGCAATAAAAGACCTGTCCGACGTTTCGATCGATCGTCAAAGTACTATACAACTTAATTCTTCATTCTCTGTCAATCGTTCGATGGTTCCCGGAATGCGTTTCGATAAATCACCGAAAGAGGAAAGTAATTAAATTCTGTCGTGCTATAATTTGGAATTTCGACGAATCGAGTCGGTAGAGATTTTTTTCCCCGGTGAACAATGGGGACGGTAGGCGTCGTATTTAATTGCATTATCGCGCGGTACTTTATATCCAGCGGGAGGAAGTAATGATCGTACCGTGACCCGCGACGACGAGGTGTGCAGAGAAGGAAAATCAATCGGCCCGTGTTTCTCGTTTTACAAACAAAGCTGTACTAATTGGACAATTTGATTTAATGGAGTCACGTTTACGCGCGCATGTTCCCGCTATAAATTATGCCGTCGCGTTTAATTGCCGGTTCCGGTTTTTCTAACGACGCTCGACGAACCGTGATGTCGCTCAAGATAGCGGCGTTCCGTTGAAACGCGTCTCCGTTTTACTTATTTATCGCCGTCGCCAATGCTATATAAATAACGCACTCGCCACTGGTCGTATTTCACGCGACCTTTCGTTCACGCCGATTGGATTAAAACGAACAAACAGAATGCGTAACTGAATTCGCAGTCTCGAAACGTGGAAAATGTAATACGTGACGTATTTCGCGCTTTCCTATCATTACACTTCCAAATTGTTATTCAATTATCGTGTTTAAAATTTTTCAAGCGTAGAATTTGCCCCTTTTCGATGGTGGTAATTACAGAGACATTGGTCGAACGGTTATTCAACGCGTTCAATAATTCATCGACTCGTTTGCAACTGAGAATGGCCGCGTTCCGAGGCCAATCAGCCAAGACAGACGTCGCCGCGTTTCTTACGCCAAATTATTCCGCGTCGCAATCACACCGACGCTTTCGTTGCCGTCGACGTTGGTCTGCAACGACAACGTATAAAACTCGACTGAATAACGAGTAGTTGAAATACACGATTGTTCCAAGTCCGCCGCTTCCCGTTAATGACGTAAACGCTTCAAGAGGCACGTACTGAAAATTTTGCCGGCACTTTGGCGTCGTCTTATCCTCGGGAATAAAAGAAAACGTTCGTTGCCTCGCGATAAAACACGTTTCCTACTTGCTCCTTATTGAATTTGCAACCGCGTCGCGAAATCGTGTTACATTCGGAAGGCACGAACATAGTCGTGTAGTCGGTTAACGTTATCTTCTGCGCGTGAAAGTCTCGTACAAGGATGATGTACGACTTCGCGCGATGGCTGAGAGGACAGGAGACAGAGAATTGATAAGGATTTAAGGGGATGAAGTTTTAATTGCGATGCAAAACGCATGGTCATTTTATCGCGTTCTGGTCGAGTTGATTCGAGGTCTGGATGTGAACCGAACGAGGCAAGAACCGAGCAACGGAAGAAACCGACGTGGCGTGGATCTTGAGACCTTTTCTCGAAAACCGTCCGAAACAGTCGGTCGGTGTAGTAGGAAGAACGCGGACTTGCACGATGGCGAGCGGAAGGGAGAGCGGAAGGGAGAGCGACGAGGAGAAGCAGAGAGCGCGCGCATGACCGCGCGACGACATAAATCCTGAGTTTTTAAACGGATTTATGAGCCAGAAAGGGGAATGGAGGCAGGACAAAGAAAAGAAAAGAGGAAAAGAGAAAAGAAACGAGGCAAGAGGGTTGACAGGAGAGAGTGGAGAGGGTGAGGGAGAGAAAAGGAGTAAGAAGAGAGAGACTGAAGAGGCGAGGATTTTTGCGATGGCCCGTTGTCTTTGTACGATGTCTCGACAGACTGGTGGAGCGTGACATCAACGCCGCGGATCTTATTAAACTCTGAAACGTTTCGCCTGGCGTTTTAGCGCAGCTAACACGTAACTATGCCAACCTTAAACGAGATTCCATATACTGCACGTTCGTAGATAGGGGACAAACAGGTGCACGTACGTACGAAGGACGCGGAGTAGTATACAGGACACGGTTGGGAGCCTGCAGGCACAGCTTTAACAGCTGGATTACACGAGCTGAGCCAATGATTAATCAAACACTCTGATGTGCAACGTAGTAACAATGCACGGCTCGCCGCTCAGGTGCCATTAGACGTAGGGGTTGCGGTCTCACGGTTAACCTGTGATTAACCATGTATCCGTATAAACACAGACCTGCTGGCCATGGACCAACTTGAAGATGATTCTGGGATCGAACCTCCGACTTATTAAAGGGGAAGATCCTTTCCGCCGTTGAAACGTTTCATTATGGTTGAAATTCATCGCTCATTTACGATTACAAATTGAAGAGAAATTTCCATTGGGTAAACGCGAATTCTTTGACGAGTTCCTCGACTAAAGTACATGTACGATGAGAACAAAGCGTCGAGAATACAGGTTCGTCGCTGTTATTTTTGTGCACTTCTTCGATACTTTCTCCAATTTCGCTGATATTCCAAATTACGAACGTGCCGAACGATTCGCCAACATTACATTTCCTTGTCTTCTAAATCTCATCGTAATACTTTTACAGATAGTATCGAGACAATTGCAATATTCGTAGGCGAGCGTTAAATTAATTTATACTGAGGGTTGTTCTCGAATTTTCACGTTACGGTGGCTACCATTCGAGATAGTCTAGAATCGATTTACGCGCGTGAGCGATAGACTCGGCGTTATTTAGTATTCCTGCGGGGATGGCTGATTTTTAGGTAGTATGTCTTAGAGTGACTGGAAGCTTGAATGGAGCTGCGGTTGCGAGAGTTTAGAAGTGGATCGAAGTTTGGAGAACTGTGCGAATGTGTGCGTTTAAAAGCGAATGAAAGATACGCGTCAAGTTTACGAACTGTGACTAACTGCACAATGGACTTTGATGTATCAAAATGCCGTGGAACGTTGAAGAATGTCTTTTAAAGTTTCGAGAGAATGGAATCGAAAAGTATTTAGTATTTTACTTGATTTTCTGGACACGAAACGCCGCTCGTATTCTACATTTTACGGACGTGGCGTGTCTTTTGATATACCAAATTCGACTATTGATCCCTCTTACGATGCATTGCGATCGCGAGTGTATCACGTATCTCCAAAAAGTTAAATTACAAGAAGAAACAGTAGCCGATGACTGATAATATACACGAATGATAATATACAGGATCGAAATTAAATGATAAATTACAGTAGAAAAACGTCTAATTAATTTAGATATACGTCCGTGTGGGCAAAATTTCTTGAATTTCGTTCCGGCAACATTAGAATTAACGATGCTACATTGATAGGAGATCGCCGTTCGTTAATATCGTTATAATAACATCGTTACCGCCTGTTATTTACTTCTTCATTGTCTTTCATTCATGCTTTGTAAGCGAAACGCTTCGATTCCATTATAATATTATAACAACGCTTTAATTATTCACGTGATTCATTAACGACAGGGATGCGTTAATGATCATTATGGAATAATGCATTAATCTATGAAACCTGTATCTTATTAAGAACAGAAAATTGCACCCTCAAATTACGTAGTAAAATTAATTCATTTAAATTTCTAAATTCGCAATTCGATATGTACTAACGTAATATTTCTTACCGAATTTCCGGTTTGCCTTGCATCTCGCGTTAAAAAATTCCCTAACGTTTACTCTGTCGCGAGTTATAATTAAACCTTATTATTCCTACGTAAATTGTTAACGATGTTTCGCATCTCATTAACACGCGCGTGTATGTTGTATCTCGATCGAGAAACTCTCGTTTCTCTACCTTCATTTTTCGAACACGTTTGCAAGTAGATCGTGAAGTATCCGTTCGAGGATCAACGCGAATCCTCGCTTACAGAATATTAATATAATCCGTGGAAAGGAAGGTAAGCAGGATCGACGGTGTAAATGCATGACGTGCGTGCACCGTTACCTCTGGCTTTTGGTCGGTTTAATAAACCACAGTTTCGCGTTAGGAGCGTCGCTTCGTTCATTGTCGGTGACGTTAGCCCGGATTGCCTTCGACATTCGGTTTACGAGGAAATTAGTATTCCGCATCGCGGCAACTGCAGGCCGGTGTACGGACGCATTGTCCGATTCTATCTTCGACAGGAGTTTCTCGCACAATGACGAATGACGAGCGCACTCGCGTCGCTGCGAATTCGTTCACGGCCGATTAACGTGTCTTCGCCTGCTCCATGAAACGTTACATCCAACGACTTTCGCTGCAACGTGAAAGAAACTTTTTTTTTCGAAAAACCCGCTCCTCTCGCCTCGCCGGTAGGTAGATTTCTCCGCCCAGGGAAGTTCGTTAACGATGATCGTTCGGAATTCCATAAAAACTCGTTAAAGCAACGGGCAGAGAGGTAAAATCTTCAGACGAGAAAAGATGAACTACCAAAGGCCTCCAGGAGACCCTACGAAAGAGAAGTACTGTTAACTCGCCGGCAAACAAGCTATGTTGTTATCGCCGATTACACCGGGGGAATATTTACCGAGATACGCCGGGAGTAGTGGAGCGTTTTTTTTTTTATACCAGGGCCGTTCATTGCTTGGAAGTAATTCGTTCAGGCTTTATGAATTCCGCGGAAATTGAATAAGACAGGGAGCCGGTTGCTCGGCGATGAAAACGTCGAAGATGTCCCAGTTTCTCGTGCGTATTATGACGTTAATTTTTATTCTCCTTCCTATTTGCTAACCCGTCGATCCTGCGATGTTCCATTATGAAAATTAGAGGATAGAAATTAGACGGGATCGAGAGAGATGAAAGAAGGGAGGGAGGAGCAAGTAATAAAATTTGATAGCGTAAAAGCATGCGAACGATTCGACCCGCTTTTATAGCGTTCCTACCCGCAAAACTTATGAATCAAATAAAATTGTGCGACTGACAAGTGGAGAGTGACGTTTGTTTTGCCAGACCAGGCTACTCGGTCGAATTTGCGAAACAGTATATAAGGCGTAAGTAAAGGCGAAAGGAGATTTTGGGGATAGAAAGTCGTAAAAACGAAGGAGCAAGCTGATCCTTTTCTTCGTCGTCCCGTAAGAAAAGGTCGCCATAAATGTTTCTGCTAAGTTTCCTTCCTCAGCGAGGGAAAGTGAAAACGATTGTGGCGTCGTGACGCTCGCGTACACAAGCCTCCTCTATATTTCTCTGAACGACGATTTATCTTCGGCTTTTTGCCGGTGTACGCCGTACGACGAAGAAAAATGTATGTGAATATGTTGCAAAAGATACAAAGTAGTCCACCCACGATGTTAAACTAATCTTCGCGTCCCGAACCGTGTGATTTATGTCGCCGGCAATGTTTAGGACATGCTGAAAGTCCAGTCGATGATAATCTCGACGCTACGCTGGAAATATTCCTATTTATCTACTGCGTCGAGAGTCGCTATCTTTCTTCGATGAATCGTGCAACTTACTCACGACACGTTTTAAGGCTGTTCGTTGCAAGCACCTTTATAATTTGACGCTAAAGACTCTCGTTAAAAGACCTCGTCTTGTACCTTACGTAATATTGCTACCTTTATGCGCGGCGCTCGTAAACACACTATCGCATCGTCGTTAATCGCAGGCAAATTATTTAACTTGTTGAAGTAATTCGCTCTTAATATCCTAACACTTTACGCGTAATATTGGCTAACACTATCATCCACGAACACTTTATCCTTTGCATTATTGATCGTATATCTCGTAGATAGACAGAAGATAATCCCATTTGTTGACAGATCTAGCCGGACGAGTTTCCACGAGGACTATTCGATCGACAGCGATTTAAAATTTTCATCATCCGAAAAGCGCGTCGCGGATGTCACGCTCATGGCTCGATTAATTCCCGCAAACTGCAGGTGACTCGCGGCCAGTGCGGTAACAATGGCCGTGTTCATGGTCCATTCACGATCGTAACATCGGCACTGGCCTGACCGGCGCTATTTCCAGGACAAAAACAAGACAAATAGGCCAACTATCTAGAGCAGATAGACACCGAACGCTTTCTCCTGGTGTACGATTCTGGGAATCAAGCACGAGTGGTTTGACCGTAAAAAGTATCCGCCTATTGGTTGCACGTGAACGTGTCCTGATTTTCGTCCCTTTTGAATTTTATCTGGTTGATCGAGAGGGCCAATCGAACCACGAGTGCATTTTTTTACATTGTCAGCGTGTAGAATGAACGATCCCTTAGTTAGAACATTTTCCAGCTGCACAATTCGGAATTTTCAGTTCGCTGATTGAAAAGAACTTCAATGGATAGCACACGTTTCCTGATTGCAAAAGCAAAATAGAGCCGTGATTAACATGTAAACGTAAATTCTAAGTAGTTATTTCGAACAATTTTTTAGACGAACGAATCAATCGCATATCGATTCCAAAAGCAAATGTTCGATAACTATTGTTAGGTGATCCTTCCTTAACAGTTGCCTGTGTTTCGTATTTCTCTCGCTGTAAGTTGACACGCGTATCGTTTCCCGAAACCAATTATTAAACCACTCTGATTTAGTCTGCACGAACATTCCTACGAATTCTCGTAATATGCGCCAGCTTAACCAAACGAATCTTGAACGTAGCGTATCCCATCGCGCAAATTAACTCACGAATTACAAACGTGATTGATCGAAGTTTACGACCAACGGCACGTTCCGATCAATGTCTAATTAATTATCGTCTGATAATCCGCGTCGGAAAGAAAGTTCATCGACTACGGTACCCATACTTGTTTCGCTTGAACGATCGAATTGCAATTCGATAAATCTTCGTTTTCTTTCCCTTAGCGCGCAACCTGTTCTGATAGGATTTTCCGTCTACAGGCAAGTCAGAATACACAGCGCAGCGCTGAGAAACTTTGAGAGATGCGGCATGTCTCAGAGTAGGCAGAGCGGGCGTAGTTGATGGTCAAAGCTTGTATTAATTACAACTGTCAGAATTTTGAGTACACTGACTGGAACAGAAGCTCGCCAGTTACCGATACTGTTTCGAGTTTCGTTATACCCGGCCAGTGATTCTCAGTTTCGAGTAGACGAATCGTTTCACTCGAAAGTGTCGCGCCGGATTCTTTCTTTGCCCGCCGATCAGTTTCGATAGTAGTTCCATCGCGACTGTTCGGCGAACGAATCGGTTATTTACCTCGTTTCGCAGGTCTGTTTTTCTCCTATGCTAGAACATCGCGTAATACGATCAGTGGAAGGTAATAATTATTTTAACGAATTTGCTCTGTGCAAAGCAAACAGATTTCTTTTGGCTCGCTTCTGTTAAACGGCAGCTCTCAATCGTATACGAAGCTAGAAATTTCCTGTAATTGAAGTTTTTATTGTTTCGGGCGTTCGCCGATTTTTCGTGGAAAGTGTACCGTGCGATTTAACGGGAAAATCCGGATGAAAGTTTAAACAAAGAGTAACAACCTGAACGCGAGAAGGCGATTAAATTTGCATTGTTTGAAAATGGTCCGATCGCAATCATCCGTCAAGCAAAAAACGAATCATATCGGTAATATTGCAGTTTACTTGATAATATATTTTATTCGCTTTGACAAGTATTGCGCAATTACTCTCTCAAAGGCAATTTTAAACGATTCTGCTGCAAAGTCTTCATTTTTCCGTAGAGTAATAATATCCGTGATCGTATTCGTTAGAGAAAAGAGTTCAGTATTTATAATTAAAGTTACAATTGTTATATCGACAATTGATATAATTCCGCAGTCCCGTTGAAATAACATCGTTCGTTGTATACTTTAACGCGAAACGTTATATAGTTTGTCATGAAAATACAACGAAGCATCGGTTTATTGGTCGAGAATCGTTGTGCAATGAGAAGTAACAGCAAACTGAATTACACGCTAATTTACAAGCAACCAAAGCTCGGATATAAGTATCAGTCGTGCCTCATACTTTGGCCTCGATGCACGTCGCGCGCCGAGACTAATGACTCGTTGGAGACTTTGAACATAATCAGAAACACCCAACCTAGCCGTAGAGCCCCATTATTCGATGTCAGGCATCCATAATTGTGTCTGGTTAACCATCCCGTCCTAATGAGAAATCAAGCGTAGAAGAACGATGCTTAGACAGTTGAAAATTATCTCAAACTTATCTCACAACACGAATAACGTTGATATAAAATATCAAACAAAGACGCGCACTCTAATTATCGCGTAAAGTACTCGTAATTATACGAAATCGTTAGTGGACAATTTTACGTGCTTGTAATATGTTAAAACGAGAGTTCGACGATTTCGTGGTTGGCTACCTTGAGATTCCAGGACATCTGGATGCGCCGGGTCGTGTTCCAGCATCCTTTGGTCAATCAAGTCGCTATCCAATTCCTTTGTGAGGACTCGTGACGGATCATTTGCTCAAGGATATTCCAAATGTAATCCTATGAACATCAAATTATCGAAATCGTGTCGCGTTGCCTTCGAGCATTCCTTTGCCAGTTTGATTTATTCCGCTGGTTTTTCTAGCGTTTAGAGCAATTTCGAATATTTTCTCTGGCCCGCATTGCGTTTTATCTTCTCACGAATCTACTCGTACCTACTGCAATGCTAGAAATACTACGATTCGAAATGTTAAATTTATTCGACGTAGGTTACTTACCACTCGGCACAACGCATCAAGAATTATTTCGCTTACAGCATTCCGCAGCGTAGTCAGAAATGGTTCGCGCTTAGAGTCTTGAGAACAATAAATATTTTCTTATACAGGGTTGGAAGCTGTGCTCTTGTAGCGGAGAGCGCATCAATCATGGGAAGCTCTCCAATATTAAGCAACCTAGGATAATCCATTATCCCGTCTGTTCCACATAATAAAGACTTCATCGTGCTTTGTCTAGCTCCTCGCGCAAAATCCACCTCCGCTGCTCTTCTAACGATTAACGACTGCCAATTTTATTTTCTCCAAAGATAATGCGATTATTCGAACAAATCGGTCGACCAAACGACTGCGAGCAAGCATATCCACGCTTTTAGTTTTTCCATGGATAGTGCCTCGGTCCTTGATCTACGAGGGCAGCCTCGGAAAGGGGTGCGAGTAGTCGAGATTATTCCATCGCTCTCAGTTCTGCGCCAAACGGTACACCCCGGTGTCAGCCACCCTCGACGCGTAAAGCCGCATATCAACCAACTCAATAAGAAAGCGTTTCAACAGGATTTAATATGACGTGTACTCTGTTATTGCCGCTGCTGTCTTCACTTTCTCTCCTTTCTCTTTTCTTTCGTTGTCGGTCGACCGACTGGCTCTCGCGTCTTTCCGTCCGACGTTCGATACAGAGCAGCACGCGCGTGTACGTGTGAGGTACGCTCGAATTTCGTAGCGCGTTCCTTCCTTCCCCGTTTCTTCGCACGAACGTCGGGGAATCCCGGGATTTCAATATCTCCGCGCCCTTAGACTTGCCCACTGCAGACTTTGCATTTTAATAACATCGTGTTTCTCTCGGCCATTACTCTCACTCTCTTCCGCGTCCTTGCTCGCCTTGATTTTTATCTCTTCCGAGAATGCGCCCTGGACAATTTATAATCCTCTTCCAAGACTGTCGGAGCAACTGCGTTCGTAGGTCCACCCTTTTAGCGTAATCTTCGTTGCACCGTTGAAACGTACTGTCTAAAGCGGACGGCGAAGACGCACATCGCGAAATCTGTCGCAAAATAAAGGAAATATCCGAGGAAAGAGTCCAACGGTCACCCTCGCTCTCCCAGTCACGCGCAAGGATCGAAGTTGCTTTTCTTCGTCGTTTATCGACGACGCTCGGAGGCATCCATATAATCCTAGGAAATACAAATTCGTTGAACGAACGATAGATATTTCAATCACGCTAGAGTACCTGCGCTTTTCTTTGGGAACGTGCGTGCATTAATTTATTCGCATTTTCCACCAGCTTATCTCCAGCGACGAATGACGAATATCGAATAATGAAATAGTTGGTGGCGATACGCGAAATCATATTTCATCGACTCGATTTGGATATTTTGCTCGTGGCTACGCGAACGGTCGGCATATTTTAATGACACGTATCTGCTGCAAGATACATCCGTGCCACGATACTGCGGAATATTTATCATCGAAAATCGATCAAGATTCACGGTATTCGAAATCGCTACAATACGCGTGCTTCTCGCTTTGCACGTCGCGGTTACTCGTACAAATGCAAATACGAAGACGAAAAGCGCCACCGCAATCGTGCGGATGAGCTTTTTGCGACAGAGCGAAGCCTCGATATCGGCAAACGCTAGAAGTAATTTACAATATGGTCGATCAGTTCGTCAAAGTCATCGTAAATTATGACGCGGAATTCGCGCGCATCGACCGAACAGCGACGTTATTAAAGCAGCGAGCGGTCGACAAAAAGGCCAACGCGAATACCATATAATTTCACGCTATGTCAGCGAGGCCGGTCCGCATTGTCGTTGGTCGTCCGACCGTTTTACACATTTTGATTACGTCCCTACACCTGAAATACGTCGCGCGCGAATAGAATAGATCCAGGGACCGCGTAAAATACGCATATTATCATCGGGCGCATTATTGAATTTCGCGCGAGATCGCGCTAGATTTTATTAAACTTTTTACGATATTATAAATTTAGGGTTACCGTTACATTCGGCGAGTTCGATGTTATCGATAAATTCGTCCGGAGAAGGACTTATATGACAATGGAATAGTCGCACGTCCGGTTGGACATAGGAATTTTCCATGATCCTGAATTTGCGGTTGTAGGAATTAGTATCCAATTAATATAGCCGTTAATTGAGATATACGTTTCGCTCTAATTACTCACCGTGATCTATACTTCGATTGCCTAATTGACCAGGACATGACTGATTATAATTGGCTGTCTGGCACAGCATTCCAGATTCCATCCCTGACACGCTTTCCCCTATAATTATTAACGATTCATCATTCGATGCGTCGATATTTTATTCGTCAGCTTATAAGAGTGCTAGGATATTCGAATCCGTTCTAAATAGAATCGAAATTTCCGCTGCTCCATTCGTCTTTGAGACTCGCCAAGAATTCGCGGTCCTCGTTCGTGTCCATATGGCGTGGAACCAGGCTGTTTCAACGCCTTACAAATCGCATTTCAGATAAAAGTTAGAAGCAATCCAACTTAGAACGAAACGCAAGAGGCGCGAGTCGAGGGACTGGCACGGCTTTCGGTGTACGTATCTCGTAACCGCGAAAGGCAGACTTCCCTTTTCTACACAGACTTTCCTCTCGTCCGGTCAATCGCTGATTTATGTATCGCGCATAAACCATTTACAATGTCGTATCTTACAAATAAATCAGTGCCAGCTGTTGCGGAGCAAGTTAAACGGCGAGCGATAAATATGAGATTTAACGCGCTATCGTTCATCGGACAAACGCTTTCACGCGTGGACGCTGCTTTCGTTACTTCATATTTTTGCAAATCTTCGATCTTTTCAATGGTTTGGAAAACAATTCGTCCATTATAAATAAAACTCGACGATTGCATTGTAACGCGTTCTCTTTGAAACACTCTTTGCTTTTGTGAAAATCGTAGGGAACGTTCACTTGCAAATATATATATACACACACACACACACACACACACACACACACACACACACACACACACACATATAACCGCTCGACGTTTTCGAGTAGTATTGTACGAGATCGTCAAATCGTTAAGATTCTCGATCTCGCGAAGCCTTTAATGTCGTGTGTCGCGAAACGTAGACTTTCGACAAACGATACGAATAATCCAGGTACAATAGAAGGCGCCAGCATTTCAAACAAACCAACCGCGGACCTTCACGGATACGTAGAACATGACGCATAGGGCAGTGGACCCAAGGGAACAGGTACAGATAACCCCATACACGCGGGACACGATGCAGAGCAATTCTCAGATGCACGTAGAATTCAGCGCAAACAATCCAGAATACAAATTCGACAAATACATTTTCGTATCCGTGGGATTTTAATTTATACATTTTGATCAAATTTATACGATTTACAGAATCCTGTTGAAACTCGAATGCCGTTGAAAGCACTCTTGATCGTCAAAGCGGTAATTTTAACGCGTGCAATCGACGCAATTCGATATCCATTATGTCAAAAATTACACAAACGTAATCTGGTCGATCGGTCGATCGCGTAAATCAGATTCAGAAACAGTAGAGGAAGGAACAATGACAAATTGACCTGTGTTTCGTGGTTTTTACTTTATCGGCGTTGTAGTACATGCAAGTTGTGCGTGCAGCTCAGCGGTCCGGCAGGCGGGTCGTAAGAAACGTTCCAGAGGGTTTTAATTGAATAATAAAACACACGTATTATCCAGTGAACGGCAATTACGGGGACGTTTAGCGAATTTACGCAACCCTAGTGCCACGCGATTCGGTATCAGAATTTACGATGCATATCTCGATTTTTACTCGCTCATATTTCGGCTGGTGATAAAGTTTCGAGCGTGTTAAAACTGCTAGCCAGCTATAAAAGGCTGGTCCGTTAATTTTCCTAATTTCGCTGCCTGGACGTTGACGTTTTCCGATATTGAAATCGTTATCGCGTCGTACGTAGCATCGCTTATTTCTCCAATTATTAATTAATTCTCGGAAACGGATAACATCGATAAAAATAACCGAATCATTGTTATTTTTACAGCGAGTCTCGATAGAATAATTACATTTGTATTATAAATATCTTATCTATCTTATAAATGTCTTATAAATATCTTATCGCGCGAATTAGACGACAGTAATCCGTGCAAGATTTCGCTGGGTGTATTACCGCGATAAAAAATATCGCGAGGCAGAGAGCAAGGGGCGAATGCTTAAAGCAACGATAATAAATTGAAACTTCAGCTCGAGGAACAAAACGCAGCAGCGATTTTGTAACCTTGCCTCTGCGCACGAACTGTAATTTCGTCGCAAACGAGAGCAATTTATCCAAATTAAAATAGCAATAGGAAGTTATTTAAACTAACCTACCGATTAGGAGATTCCACAAGGGGAACGGGCCACTATTTTCTCGCAGAACGAGCGGATTTCAGTTTCAGAGTGCCTCCGAAGGGGCTAATTTCGTATTAGACTAAGCGCAGAGGATAATATGGATAGCGGCAGATAGGGGCAACGGTTCCTTCTACCGGTTGAATTCAATTATTCTTTTATACTTTCCAGAGCGTGTAAAACTCGGCGAGCAAGGAGCGTAGTAAAACGAAACGCTGCCCCGGCTAATTTTCCCGCGATCGTTCCTCGAATTTAAATTATCGTCGTTTACTTACGAAGAAACGTCGTTCCGGGACGTCGTTTCGCCCCGTGTCGCCTTCGCTCCAAGAAGGATCTTCGTAGAAAAGGAGAACGCGGAAACCAAAGTGAACGAAGCTACGAATAGAATTACCGATAACGCCCGTAAATTCATGGCGATGCAAATCGTCAGATGGCCGTGACGTTCGGCTTTAAAATATGTTTCCCGATCTCGATCCCCAAAAGGATGTGCTAAATCATCGCGGAAAAATGTCCGATTTTTTCCACCTGGTCGATACCACTCTTCTATCTGTACAAACAGCCACGGTCAACGGCCATTTTTCACGCTTCAAATTAAAGCGAAATAGTTCCACCCCCTCGCGTGCCGATCTTTTTTACTCCCGCTCCGCCACTTTTCCTTCCATCGTCGATCGCGTTTTCTTCCGCACCCTTAATTGAATCGGCCAATCTACTTCCTATAGACGAACGAATTTAACAAAGAATTTTAAGCCGAAAAATTAAAAGCTGCGGTACCGAGAATCTATTCTTCTTCCTTTTTTTCCCCCCACTTTCTTTCCTGCGCGCGAGTAACATCGGCGAAAGTTACGAAGAACGATAAGAACGGAGCAACGGCGTTAAGCGAACGGAAGCGTATTTCCCTGGACGATGTAGAAACGCTCGCGGCGTATCCTAGTTTTTAAGACTCTAAAACGGGCACGCTTAAATCAGAAGAACGATTGGAAGCGCGACCGTTCAGGTGGGAGTCGATGAAATATAACGGCAAATGGAAACAAAAGGAGAAGAAGAGGAGAGCGTGGAAGCAGGCGTTTCTCGCTCGGCCGATAGGTTGTAAGCCAGGAAAACGCACGATGTACGCTATATTTTCACCACTGGTTGCACCCACGTTGCATCACTGCATCACCGTCATGTGATATACGCTAGGTACAACCTATACATCTAGAGGCTGTTTCAAACGGGGTTCAAACTATCGGTGGAATTAAATGACTCGTGCGAAAATAAGCACGTATTATCGATCATTGGCCTCCGGTATGTGTATACTCGAAGCAGAAAGATATTTCTATTCTCGCTGGTTTTTTTAAGGTTTAAATTCCGATGGACAGGAAGAAGCAGTCCGACTTTCCGTGTGGATAATTTTAATTCCAAGCATTGGTTTGATTACTGGAATTATCTTTTATCAACGATTCGGTTTCTGTATTTTATCGTTCGAACAAACGAAAGAAGAATTCTCGTACGTAACGTATCTTATTTGGCCAAGTTTTGCGACTGATTTACAATTCCGCGAGTCTTTACCTAAAACGTCTTACCTTTGCCAATACGTTAACAAGCATACAACAGTTGCACGTTGCGTGTCCTTAAACTCGCCGCGCATAAAGCCAAAGTTTAACAAGCACGATACACCGCGTGGCATGCAACGAAACGGTTCAATTATTTTTCACACGAACATCGCCGCGGAATAGAGCCAGTAGATCTTTTGAATCGATCTGTACATTTAGGCTTGTGCGTCTGTGTCCGTACGAACAGACGCGATAATTTAAAGCGGGTAGCGAAAGTGTCTAGATAGATGCGCCGTAGAAATCGACAGGTATGATGAATGCTCAACAGGCGCCACCATATACTGCTAGCAGAGATTATTGCGTATTCCTGTCAAATGCGCCCCGTCGGTGGTAGCATAACAGAAGGTGAGGGAAGACTCGATGGAAGCCTCGATGGAAGCCGACGTTGGAACATCTGCATTTTCAGAGACACGGCTGCGATGAAAGAGAGATGCCGCGTTTCTTCCCCTTTTATCATCTTTTTCCCTTTTCTTCTCCTTGCCTCGTAGCTCGTTCGCGGTGCTTCCCTATGCTTCTTCTCTCTAACTCCTTTTTTTCCCATCTAACCCCCTTTTGCCGCTCCCTCAGCCCCGCTGCCTGCCCATTTCTTTTGCATTTTCCTTGACGCTCGACGCCTCTATCGAAATCCTTTTAGCTTCCCCGTTCGAGTGATTCCAGGTTTTAAGCTCGCCGTTCAATCATCCGACACTTCACGTCGGCGGATGGCGTTCCCAGTTGAACGAAGAAGAAGGCGACGACAACGACAAGAACGTACAACGTGGCGCGTCGAAGTTCCGCCGATGATTCTCCCGCGGAGTTACGAGGCAGCCACGACTAGGCCCCACGCGAATCGTCGGAACGAGTTTTGATGGATTATCTGCCGGCACCGGGCAAGTCAGTCGATACGAATTTATCGCGACTACACGGCTAACACACCGCGTAACGCGGCCTATCTACCGTTCGACTCTTCGTCACGAAGTTGAATCGTTACGGTGATCGCGACCGAGATAAAAGTTTTCCATTTACACGGCGCTCGGCCTGCTGCTATTACGTTCCAACGATATCGACGATATCGATCCAGTTCCCTACAATTCCAACGATCTATTTAACCAAATTTCTTATTTTTACGCCAGACTTTGCTAGCGAATCTTCGTCTTCCAGCAGTTTCCTTATCGAGACTCTCGAGCTGGTTTATCTTTTTTCCGTCTCTACGTATGTTTAATCAATCCTCAACTCGAGCACTTCTTGTTTCGATAAGTCTCCGTTCTCCGTTTGTGTAAAACGTGTCGTTCAAGAGTTCTCATAATTATTAAATGTCGCGTAAGTACCGCATCCACGTACGTCGTAAGCAAAGCTCAGTTATTTACGATCCGTTCTCCAAATCTCGCATCTCCGTTAGACAGGCGTACAGCCGTCGAGACATCCGCTTCTTCGACGAGGGAAACTCGTCGACACTGATCCAAATTACCGGGAACCGAAGATTAAATAATTTAAAGCAGAACACGCGAGTCGCTTTCGGTAAATCATTGAAAGCGACGTCATTGCTGCGGAATGGCCGACTTGGTGGATTATCCATCAGGTCTGTGTAGTTCCTCGCGCGAGGATAGCCAGGTTGGGCGGCGGGAACGTAGCGAGGCGAGGCCTAGATGCGCCGGAAGGAAATCATCAGTACCTGACTCGCAGACTCGCGAAGCAATGGACAATGAGTTATTACCTTCTGGCCTTGCGATAGTACCACATGCTAGGCGACCCATTATGTCGTCCACATTGAAACATTTGCACGAGGGCCGCGTTTAGGTACGAAATAACCAAGATCGTCGCGCTTTGTTTCCGCGACGTTGCGTGTCGCGAGTGTCCTGCCGTTTCCGGTGTCACGGTGGAATCTCATTGTCGCGATAATACTCGACTTCGTATCGAGCTTCAACCACCACTGGATCGCTCAATTTCCACCGAGAAGTGCGCGACACCCTCGATTCTCGAATTAAGCGATTTACCTTGTTACCAATTTGGGATGGTTCGAGCAGAGGCTGAAAATCACAGACGGGCTCGTTGGTCTCCGTGTCGTGGATGATTGGTTCGATGTACGTACGTTTTGTAGTCGTAACAGGTATAACGATTGGAACGTTATTTTTTATACGCCTGTGCTGCAGCGATCTCGATTTACTGGTTTATCGTTCGTTTCTGCAAGATGATAATCTGTCGGTTTACGTAGACGCCCTGTGTATCCATTATTCGCTGCTTACGACACCTGTTTTGCATAAACACGTTTCAATATCGCACAGTAGTAGGAAGAGGTTTCGTAAACCGGGACACATCGGTGCCGAAGGAGCGGCAGATCCGATGAAATCGCATAATGCAGTACGATATGCATTTCTATAATATGTACGTAGAGGAATATATACGAGGTTGAATGTCTATGATCGTTGAGGGATTCGCTGGCATTTATACATCTTCTGATAACGCGTCCTAACATTTGCAGGGGTTTTAAATCTTTACGATTCGACGCTGTCGCGTTTCTGCTAGCTGCTGTAAATAATAGAGGAAACAAACGTCGCTACGAAGCTTATATTTTATATATGGGTGAAGCCGATCCGGTTTATCTTCGTGTTTTACACAGTGATATTTTTTTCCGCGTAAAACCGTACATACAGGATTTCGATAGTTGCCGAAGACACGGACAAATAAGATATAGATGTTTCGCGAAGTGACACGGGTGCGATGATAAAAATCGAGGACCGTTCGTTACACGGACGAACGTTAACAAAGATTATATAGAACGGTTTAAAAGTACTCTTTGTATTTGCATTGTGCTTAGCTCGAACGAAAAGCCGGATGACAAAAATACATCGAAAACCAAGCGTCGAAAACATCGTGTTTCGAACGACCTCTTTCTATTATTTCGACGAATGAATTCGCTGCGAAGGAATATTATCAAATTTGTCGACGTATAGATAATTATAGGTAAATTTATTAAGAAGTTCTGGTCGCGGTTGATAAACGTTTATTCGATATTGCGTGGCAAGCGAAATAGGAAAAGGCGTTTTATTTCGTTTGTTCGCGATTTTTACGATTCGAAATGCTGCAAAGCATTTATTTTTCCAGCCAGCCACGTTAGACCTAACGCGAACTGGCAACGGGCGAAGGTAATTTCCGGCAACCGAATGGAGTAGATTGGTTTCCTGTTACTGATATTTAAATGGACCAGGTCGTGCCGGAACGATCTGAAAAATTTATGGTTCCTTCCAGATTGGAATAGTGGACGGTAATATTGAATCTTAAATCCGCGGCGAGCGTTAAACGGACACGTTTAACGCGTTCGCCGTCTGGACGACTTTTTTCTAGATATAATCACCGGAAGTTTATTGCTACCTAAATAAATCCGTAAAGTAGCCTTACGCTCAGCATCGTTTTCACCGAAATACGAAAATAGATAATACGAACTGACTAGTTCAGCCTATTTGCAAATTTCGCGTGGAATATATTCTCAATAACGTCGTTATAATCGCATGATACGAATCAAATGTTTTTCTCTTCTCGATCCTGTGTCTGTCGTTATGGAGATCTGCGTAGAGGCGAAATTTTACATCGATTAAATTCACCACATACGATCGATCCAAAATATCGGTGCAAAGCAATCTCTTGTATCGGTCGACTCTCGAAACGCAAGCAATCTATATCGCGAAAGCTTTCTTCGACCTTCCGTTTTGAAATGTACACGTAAGTCGATCGAAGTTCCGCTTGCTACCTACTGCGTGCTTTTAGCGACTTTAATCACGCTCATTAGCGGCGAACGTAAATATACGCGACTGCACAGCCGGTTTCTACGTACGTACACGCCGACTGTGCGTTAATTGCTGGCGCATCAGCACCGAAACGCTAATCGAATCTTGGCTTCCGTTCCGCTGCCTGTCGCGTATAATACGTTAACGAATTCGCAGCTTCACGTACCTACGATTAATCAGTCCTTTCGAATTACAAAGTTCGCGAGACGGTAACATCATCGATTTATCGAACAATTTGATCCACTGCATTTTAGTACGATTATATTTTATAGGATATTTCGTTTATAACTTGAAAGGTTTAACGATCGATCATTTAAATTTACAAATATTGCCTGTCCTGGTAACCTGAAAAGGTAAGCTAGCATCGTAGCCAATATTTTATCAAACGGTGAATTCCTTGTCAATTTCCTTCGCTGTTAACCGTTTATCGATGTTTCATTAGCCGCTTTCGCGGACGTCAGACGTTTCAGTCAATTCTCGTCCATACCGTTTTAGTAATTACATCCTCTTCGTCCATCGTCTTCTTCGACGAAGTTTCGTAGCACAGCCACGGATACGTTCAAATTGCTGCATCGATCAACGCATATAGGCGATTGTATTCTTGGTGCTGTTTTTTTTAAAAATAAACTGTACTTTTTAAAACACATCGGGATTAAACGTGCCACGAGTAGAAGACAGAAAATTCTGGCGATCAAACCGTTCGAAATTTTTCCAAGCTTATACTATAAAGATAGCGTCTGCTGTCGTGAAAATAGATCGCGTAGCAGAGGCGAGTTTCTTCGTTCGTTTTTTCGTATTTTCCGATGCGGCATCGTTGGCACACTTGGAACCGACACGCGGCCGCGGCGCCGGGTAATAGACGTTCCAGCCTACATTTTCGGTGGTGTTGGTCAGCAACCGGTGTGAATTCGCGTAAATTTGTTGGGGGCGGCAAAAATGGTGGTCGGGACGGAACGGTGAGAGGAGCGGAGGAACCGGCTGGCGAAGGGAGAAACGGGGAAACGTGAATAATGCCGCCGGTTTAAACGGTGGCCGTCCGGTCATCGGGGGAGGACCCCGTTTATGCCGCATCAGAGTTCGCCAAATTTATTCCATTGCTCGGTGGCCGCGTTCACGTGACTTCCACGATGCCGTACGCTGGCCCCGGTGATGAATGCGCGCATTAAAATTGTCATTGGCGTGCGCGCCGCCGCTGTAAAGTGCACGGTTCGCTGTGCATCCCTGCGAACCTGTTCTCTCTGTCCTCGTCCCTCTTTTCATCCCTCGCGCACCAGCTACGTGGCCTCTTTCCCTCCCCGTCGTTAGATAATGCGTTCGCCGCTAAATTGTCCGCGGCACTCGTCGTTAAATAGATAATAACAGTTACTATTATTTCGAGCCTGGACGGGGTGAGATCGTGGCACGCGGCCTGACACGTCGCTGACGCGCAGAACGCGCGCGTTTTCACGATGGATTTCGTCCAGGAATTTCTGCCGATCCACCGGTGCAACGAGGGTGCGGGGAACGTCGTTGTTATTGCCGGTGTAATAAATCGAATGTACGGTGACTCGGGGAAGTTTTTCGACATTTAATAGAACAACCCTTTTTCTGTATGTTCACGGCACATTCGCTCGATAGATATCGATACGTTCGTTCCTTTTCGAAGAATACTCTTCCAGAATATAGCGTTCGTTCGGAATAGGGATCGGGAAACTGATCATTTTCATCGCGTGGATCCTTGTCCGTAGGGTGCAACTAGTTAACGCCCTTCGGCAAGCCGACCCAAGGCGTTAGCAATCAAAACACACCAACGAAAACAAGCTATAACAGGGATCGTGTGTATTCCACCCCAAAGGTGAACCCTACCCCGTCGACTGTTGTTTCCACACCTCGCCAATCAACAACCACTTGAAACTCTAGCTAATCGTCTTGAGTTACGCACGGTAACGACTTTCAGTCAGTTGAACTGTAGAATTTTCAGTTGAGAAAGGGATGGAATAATTTGTAGTTTCATTTCGACTCGGCTACACTTTCGAATGAAATTCCACGACGTTTGTGAGGTTTCTGTAAATATAAATAAAATATATTCGTTGTCGCGGTGAAAGTATAACGTTGCGTATAATTTGATCGCGAAGGAGAACGGTGTTTACACGTAACCGTATATTCGAAGAAAACGCAACGAGAAGGAATATTTGCAAGGGTTGAAACCTCCAAGGGTAGAGTTTAAAGAGCGAATCTTTAGGGAATACAGCAAGAAAAGCAAACATCTTGACAATGCGAGAAGAGGGAACTGTATAAACAGCCTGGTAGGTTTACATTTGTTTTATTAGCCTGGTTTTGTATGTAACGTAGAAAATTGTTCATGTATCTCCCGTGCCGGTTATGTACAAACTATTTGCACGAGTATCAAAGCACGAATGGTAAGAGAGCAATTAAAACTTGCGGATCAGATAACGTCGCGCATTACGTGCTCGGTCTGCGATATATGTACGCTCGTGGCTCATTATTCGTTCACCTTGTTTCAACTTTCCAAAAAGTTGGTTAATTAAAATTAACAATTTTGTTACATGCCCGATGGTATATTTTATCAAACCGTGTAACACGGGCTATGTTGAGAAAAAAACGCGTTCGAACTCGGTCCAATTCTCTTTGTTACAAACTACACCGCTAACTGTACCGGTTAAAACTCGATCGCGAATTACACCATCATATCGGTATATCTGCTGCCAGAAATAACGCATAACCTCGAAATATCTCAATTTCGAATTCCGTTACAAAATACACCGGAACACGATTCTGCCATCCTCTTGTCCGATAACAACTTCGTGCAACCACCAGATAGCCAAAGCGGACGAGTGTATTGTTCTGGAGCAGCTACGATCAATTTCCATCGGACGCCCTGGTGCGGACCGTCGAGTACGCGAGACCCAAACCGTCGACCAGCGTTCTCCCGCTAACCAGCGAAATATTTTCAAGCGAAAAGAAGTCACGGTGTAAATCAAGATCAAAGACTGCAGCGACGCGCCGTTGCTCGATCCCACTAAAACCATCGAGAATTATAAATAGACTTCGCAAGTTTCGACGCAGATTATTGCGAGCTCGTATTCCAGTAATAATTCAAGAGGAACCGGTCGAAGAGGAGTGGGGCAAAGATGAAGACGCGGCGAGACAGAGAGAAGTTAGATGGGTGAAAGTTATTGGGCCACGATCGGTTAGAAAATCAGATATGCCAGAGAGTTTCGCTTCTGGGAGGAAGTGGCCCAGCCGGATGTTTACTTGAAACTCCAACCGCATCCACGGCGGAGCTAAGTGAAGTAAGGTGGGCCCGGAAGCTTCTTAAGTAAAACCATCCCTATCGTTCCTCCATCTCCTTTCTCCCTTCCTCCTTCGAATCAAATCAGCCCACTCCAACCGCCGCATAAATCCCGCGGATGGCGTGCCGGAGATTTGTTTTCTCGTCGTACTTCACGCCCGGACGAGAATAACGAAGATTAATCCTGATATTCGCCTCACCCTCGCCGGCCAAACCCGCTGGAGACATCGCGTCGTTACGTTTCGTTGGATCCAGTCTCTACGATAGATTTCCTAATTTCATCAGCCACGAAACGATAGTTCTCCTTCGACTCACCAACGAGATTCGAATTTTCCTCTATCTCACGAGCCGTCTCTGGAAACCGGCATATTGAATTCAAATGAAAAGGAACATGGAACTGCCTGGTAATTTACTTCTTATGGCGAAACCATGTAAAGATAATCCTTGTGGAAATCTTCAAAGAAGAAAAGGGTATAGCGTCGCGTTTACATCGAAACAACGTTAGATTAAATTTCTCGTAGAAGAGGGAAAATTTCATTCTTCGTTTACTTTGAAACGAATATTTGTGTATTTTTTTTTATAAAGGTAGTTTCAAACGTTTCGCTTAACGAACGATCGCGTAATAGAAGAGGCACGTTAACTGTAAGTATCCTAGCATCTTCCCAGACTTTCCGAAAAACCTGCGGCGGTAATAAAGTTAGGTTGCACGAAGAAATATCTTCGCTTATAAAGTGACCAATTATTCTCTTATACTGTCTGAAATGGTACGAATATACAATAAGTAAGATTAATATTCGAGAAGCTGGAATTAAATTCTCATTAAACTCGAGTTTCGAAGAAGCAGCGGACACAGCCAGTGTTTTTGACTCTCTGTCGACGAAACTTGCAGTCTCGTTACGACGTGCGTCGCTACGAGACGGGATTTCTACGAGCAACACGACGAGCCGCGTCTTACAAGCTCTCCAGTATTCAATTTTATAAGCTACTTGTTATCTTGTGGCGAGCAGGGCAAGGGAAAAAAGTTACGGTGCAACGGCGGATCCATTGGTCGGGTTCCAACTCGACGGTTTTTGCTGTTTGCACGAAATCCGAGACTGCCGATTACCTTCGCATTGGACAACATCCAACTTCCCATTTTCGCCAGTTTAAGGTCTCTCGTGCTCATCAGCCGTTGTTTTTCTAGGTTGCTCCATGAATTCGCCATCTCCTCGAGCCGCTTCGTAACCGCATTTGCATCCATCGCGATCAACCGCGTGCTCCTTGATTCGTTGAATCGCTACATCCTACTCCTACTCGTTCTACGAATACGTAATTAGATTGCTCCGAGCATTCGAACGAAAATCTTAGCGAGAGATTACGGGATTAACTGTTTGTTTCAAACGTTTTGTCAACGTAGATCTACGTACAAGTTAAGCTGAGAGAGACGCGGGTCTGAGTTTTGCGCGTCGTGCCGAATACAGGTGTTTCTATAGTAGAATCGAATTTCAAGCAGATTCGAAAAGAGAATCCAATAATACATCGATGAGTATACAACGATTATTTCCTTTTCATTGAGATCGTTCATCGAAAGACTAAGATGAAACGATACAAGTCGCTGGACCGAAAGCAGATTAGGCAAAGGAGGAGCGGCAAAGAAAAGCTGGCGCTGGATATTTCATTGCGAGCGTTGAAACTTGGCCGCTTCTGTGGAAATTCGTTAATTATCATCGTCCGTAAAACGGTAATTACTTTGTCCTCCATTGTTCCGTTACGATCCGACATCGCGTTAGAAAGAGTCTTCAGTGGTGGCGCAGAGTGTCGTCCGTTTCATCTTCTTTTTTCCCCCAGCGAGGTATATATAATCGTTCGTTACGTAATCACCGTGTCGTCGACTTTTCAAGAAGTAGGAAAACCGTCGCTTTATGTTTAGCCGGGTTCGACGGTGCATCTTTGCCCGCGGAAAACAAGCCGCGACGCACTCGGTGACGTGGCGTTGGCGAAACACGCGACGTCCTTATTAATTTCCTTTTGAACCTGTGGTCGTTTATCTGGGTCGCCGTGCCGCTCTCAGTCGCGTGAATAATGACGTGACGTGTCGTGATGGGAATTTCGTGGCTGTTCACGTACGATGAAAGGGAAGTTGGAAGTGAAAAATAGAAGAGGTACGCCGGTTAAAATGGCGGGCGACATTATATCGTGGAACGCGGCCGTGACATAAACACGACTGTCGGTACATCCGGTGCTATAACCTGCGAGCAGGCTTCGAAAAAGAGAAGGACGAAAAAAGGGAAGGCGAAGCGAAGGGCCGCTTGGTCGTCGCATGGTAAATTTTTCATTACTGCCTGACACTTTCTACGTACGAGAAAATGACGGGGGCACTCGCGTATGAAATTGAAATACGTCTGCCGATCGAACGGCCGATCCATTTTCCCCGGCCACGTTCCAGAGTCTAGGCGGGCTTCGCGTCGACGACGCGTAGCCAGTCGCCCGCGTAAAAATGACATTGGATCACGACCGTACTACCGCCATGGACTCGGCACCGAATTCTTTTTCTCGCGTACGCCCGTTCCAGGCCAGCACAGCCCCAGATATTTCTTATAGATTGCGTAACGCCACCGATATTTTTCCCAAGGATCGACTTCCGCAACCTTGATCCCTCTCGAGTTTATCGCCAACGAATTTATCGAGGGATGCGACAGAGAGAGAGAGAGAGAGAGAGAGAGAGAGAGAGAGAGAGAGAGAGGGAGAGAGAGAGAGAGAGAGACCGGCTACTCTATCGGTTCGCTCGAATACAGTTTACGTCCGTGCGCGAGATTAACTCCGAGTATGAGGCTCTTTCACCGAAAGGATTTCTCGTTAAAGATTGATATCGGCGGTGGAAAGCTTGTTTCGGGGGCAAACATCTTTCAGCATGCTAGTTTTATTCTCATACGTTCGGCGCGAAATGGAAACGTCAAAACGCGTACCATTCATCGAACATGATTTACGAATATGTACGTTGCGTTTATGACCAAGAGATTCGCGATCGATCTCCTGGAACGAAGCTTCGAATAGAAACGAGAAGCACATTTTCTCATTTTTCGAGTAATATTTTAGGTAACATTTGGATTATAGATATCCGCAATATGTCGCGATAGTTTGAAATTTCTGCGGTACGGCATGTCGTCGATCACGAAAGGCGAAGCTATCGTCCTTCGTGTTTCGCTCGTAAGCCGCAACGCGAGAAAGCCGACGACGTTAGCGAACGGTTATTTTCCTTGTCTATTTTTTCCCTCGTGCTGCGACAGGTTTTCTTTGCTTGTTTCCTCGGCCGTTCTCGAAGCACAGGCGTCCTAGAAGAGAGAGTCCAGCGTCTCTGTTCGACTTCCGTAAAATCAAGCCCTGCCATTGCTTACGAGCAGATTTCCACGAGCTAGTCGTCGTCCTCTCTTCTCCCGGCTTCTTTCTTTCGCTCAATTTCTTCTAACGGCCCTTCGAGCTCGCAACGAGGACCACTTGCTCGAAATCTTCGAGAACGATGATCCCGTGGAATCCTCGCCCGAAGTTTCGACTCGGTGAAACTCTGGCGAACGGAGGGAACTCATAACCAACCGACTCGTTTCGCGTTACGTTCGATTAACGCGGGCACGTTGAAAATTTCAGCCGGCGGGATTTTCGTGTTCAACGACGAGTAAAAGCGAAAGAACGGAAACACGGAGAACAATGACAGTTTCGTACTTTCAACAACGCTGTTTTGCGTTGCACCTTTTAAATCCGGCCCTTTTTCACCGGCCTCGTGTTCCTCGTTAATTATTCATATTCAATTAAAACTTCTTGCCCGGCTTTCGAGAGTGCACGGTAAACGTTTCGATTAGCTCCGCTGCCGACTAAATAAAACTAACTCGGCTTCGCTGAAGGGTGCACGAGCACCAAATACGCCGACGTATTAAAGCCATTGTACCGCTGCTTCGAGCGAATTGAACGAAAAAAAGATATTGATATTGCGTAAATACAGGGGCTAGGGCCACGCAATCGTTCTTCGATCGCCATTCCCCAATGTTAATCGGAAGGAACCGGTTTGTTTGGACGTTTAATCTTATTTGAACGGTAGGAACAACCCCATTTATCGATGTTCGATGCGCTCGCGCTACTATATTAACTGCCTAATGAATTGATTCGTAATTTAATTGATCGATAAAATCGCTTGGTTCGACGAAACGCTGACATCTCGATAGTTTCGTCAATTGGTCGATTTGATCTCTATCGTCGGCTACGGATAAATTAATTTCGTTGCGGCACTGCGGCAAATTCGCTTCAACGCGCTACGTACTTTCCCACGAATATGAAAACATCGTAATTTCTTTTATTTTGCAAAATCCTTTGCCAACTAACCCGTATACGTTCCAGCAAAGTTGCACTCTCGGAGGAAAAATCTGTGTAAAAGCGATTTTCGCTGTAGTTGCCCCGAAACCTTCGACGTTTCGACAGCCGAGGCACTAGAAATTGCCAGTGAATCAGACCTTGTCGCTATCCTATAACAGAAATTTCCGATGTGCTGGCCGCTTCGTCCCTTGCTATCGATAGAGCCCTGTTCCAGGAAACGGCGATTGCGAAAGGGGGCACGTTTCCATTTTATCTTCTGCCATATCGTTCCAGCCCCACAGGAAGAAGAACGACGCCGAGCAAGAATCGCCCAGGGTTGGGCGAAACGAAGGGTTAGCGGAGCCCGATGCTTCGAACTTAATTGAATGCTGGATCAACAAGGCTAACGGTGACGTCAGTCACTCGTTAAACGCACGGTTCTTCGATTAAAGCATCGCTACGAATCGATAGCACGTCCTTCAAATTCCAACGGGCTTATCTTTTCGTAGAAATACGTAATGTTGCCGCCTCTCCGCTAGCTGGCGATCGGTTAAATTGTAACCGATTGTTGTTCGATGGGGTGGCGAACCTTGGACGATATTAACCCTTTGCGGACGGAGCCGCTCGATGAGGACGCGAAGTATTGGAAACGTATTTAGTTTCGCTATATTTATGTATCATTCGATTTACACTCTTGCATGGTGTTGTATCTTTCGAAACAGTCGCCTATATGCAAAGCCGCTTCAAAGTAAGTGTCCCGAAACAGTGAACAGATTCGTTAACGCTCAGGGTGAAGAGTCGATGAAAGAGTTCCAGTATGATCGCGATTTTGTTGAATGTTTATCTTGAAGTATTCTAGTATGATCGTGACTTTGAAGCATCTCGTTTACCGTGAGACGAGAATCTGTTCTTTGCGCGACTGTCGAAATGCCGTGGGCGTCTCGCAATTTGTGCGTCGTGTGTCTAGCTCGTCGATGGCGCGTATCGTAACGTTCCGTGAGCGACGTCGTCCTGTGGTCTATTGTCGCGTTCTCAACCAGCGTCAAAGCTTACGACACGTCGTTTGCTATCGAGCGGACGCGTCGAGCGCTTAAAATGCTAATTAAGTTGTCGACGTGATCCGAGTTGGAAACTTTGTAACGCGCAATGTGGAAAAATTCTAACTTCGGAAAAATAACAGATGCGCTGTTCCTATCGTAAACTTAGAATAACCTTATACCCTGAACGAGTGAAATAATTAATTTTTTTCATTTATAATCGAGTACATACACATATAGGAGA
The DNA here is from genome assembly GCA_014737475.1 of Bombus confusus. Classification (NCBI taxonomy): domain Eukaryota; kingdom Metazoa; phylum Arthropoda; class Insecta; order Hymenoptera; family Apidae; genus Bombus; species Bombus confusus. The sequence continues at coordinate 2,037,746 of JACXIV010000065.1, forward strand.
AATATACACGATCGATCTTTGAACTCGACTTGTTCATCTCTGATACGATTAATTCTCGATGACTGTTATTTACATGCTCGAAGAAAGGATAATTCCTGCAAATTAAATCGCTGTCGTACATCCAAGTTGACGACGCAGGTATACGTTGTACCAAGTCCTATCTGAAATGCGTACAACAATCGAAAAAGTTCGCGAAACTAGCACTTAAAGTCGCGGATAGCGGGGGAACGTAAACTGGCGACGATGCAAACCATGTTACGTTCGAATAAAATGTTAAGCGTCCTCCGTGAAGTTTCAGCTGGGACAATCGATATCTCGGTCCGGTCATTGAAGGGAAACTCAAGAAAACATTACCCTAAACTTGGTGAAGATTCCTCGACTCGGCAACTAACTGGATCACTCACTCGAACCGCAAAGGGTCGTGAAGCCAAAACGGAAGGAAAATTTGACGTTAACCAACGATTCGTATCGATCGAGGATGCAGTCAGAAGTTACTGGAAACCGCAGCACCGAACGTCGTGTTTCCCGCTCCAAGTTCTCGTTGGTTTAAGTCACTTGAACGCGACGCTCCTTCAAATTATAAACTTTACGCCGTGTGAAACGCTATTCCTCCGGATCGAAAGAGCATAGTTTGTACGTCCCGCTTCTTCCCCACCGTGAAACCGAAAGTACCGCGGAAGTTGTCGTACGGACGTGACAACCACCGCGGATCGCAAGACTTCCACCCATTTGTACCTGGGATACGAGGTTTTAAAAGTTTCGATCGCTGTTCGATCGTTATCAGGGAAACGGTTCGTTTGCGAAGGTCGATCGAAGCGAAGCGAGTCGACGCTTCGAATTTTGGGAAAATGATCGAACTGTTATCGCCTATGTCGTCGAGGTGTCGTTTGCTTCGCATTTCCTGGCATTCGTGTGTCGCAAATGTTACGGGAAATCCAAGAAAATCCTGTGTCGTTCGGCGGTATTTCGCGTCTTTACGCGCTGTCACGTGGCACGGTGTCAGGTACCCGGCACGGTAGTTAGGTAAGTCTCAGTTTCGTCGAGCTTTGTCGATTTACGAGCGCGAACGAGACGTCGCGCGTGTTTATTGCCGAAGAAATAAGGAAGGGAATTAGAGGCCCTCGAAGGAAGTTGGCGTGATAACCAAAGACGCGGGAATGAATATACGCGAACCGAGGTCGAAGAGAAAGAAAGAATTGCAGGCTACGTGTGCACGGTCTTTATGTCAAAAACGCGTGACGCCTGCTTCAAAAAAGATTAGCCGTTCTACAACATTCCCCTCGTTTCTTCCGGCCTTTCACAGCGCTGTTTTCGCGTTCAGCGTTCGCGTGCCTCGCTTTTCGAGCGGACTGCGCGAGAACCTCGGCACAGCCGTTATATTAAAGGGACGAAGTATCTGAAAAAACGTAGTGTGTAGAATCTGCGGCGCGTATAGCCGCTTTTCGCGAGGCTGTTATTGAATGGAAATACAAAAACGGATATATACGTCGGCGTTCTATGGCTGTTCCACGCGTGGCGACTTTCTTATTACGCTGCTACAAATCCGGCACAATCGCTATCACAGGCCACACGAGACTTACAACCTTAACGAAGCTTTTTCCTCCGCACGGGCGAAGCTTGCATTAGCATTCACACCGATAATAACCGCGCTTCGCACAATTATACCCTCCTCCTGTTTCTCCTTCTTCTTTTCGCTTTTCTCTCGGAGAAACAAAATCTGCGCGCTCGAAAAAGAAAGAAAGGCAAAGGGAAGAGAGAAAAGCGGCAAGGAAATCTGAAGCGTTTTCATTAAGGGGGCGGACTAAGCAAAACGAAAGAATTCCTTTGCGGAACCTTAACGCCGTTCGCAAATACCGCAATACCTGTATCGAGGTTGTTGCGAAACAAAAAGGAGGAGACGCGGATAACGGTAAATCGGGCGATTCCCTTGGCTCGTCTAGCCAGGAAATTTCCATAATATGCAGGAATCTGTGTTACGTAGCGAAGAAATATGTGTACGCTCGCAGCCGGTTAAACGAAATGGAAGGCCGTGTGTACGTCATTGTCTTGTAACGTCCTCCTTCGCTTCGCCCTTTTTATTCCTTTTCCAATTTAATTCTTTATTCCTGCAGCCGCGCCGTGGTAGACCGGGCCCCTTTGTCGCTTTTCATCCTTCCCACCACTACCGCCATCGCCAGCACCGCCGCTGCCCCCTTGGTCTTGCTTTTGTGCTATGAGTAATTAAAACATTTTGGTCAGACTATGAGGGTGAGAGTTCTTTGAGCTTTAAACACGCCAGAAAATTCATCCTTTGCCCACCGTTCCAACGCCGCCAGTCCCCACTTTCATACTTTTTCACTATGCCGGTTGCGCGCTAGCTCTCTTTCTCTTTCGCTTAATATACGCGGGTTCATGAAAGGATCCACGCACGTTGTGCAGAAACAAAACTCCGTTGAAATGATAAAAGCAAAGTGTCCGGCCCGAGTGGTGCCGGCCGCTTGCGCGTTTTTACCACCGCGTTGCGTGTTTAAATGTCACTGTTTTTCTTTCGAGAAGCCCGTCTACGCCTTTCCGCAATCGCCGCATCGTTTCCACCGTTTCTACGATTCTTCCACCCGCTGTCTCGCCTCTCGTAATAATTTCCTGTTTATGGTTGTTTATGACCGTTGCCGGTCATGGAAATTTTTCTCGCTCGAACGATATTTGTCGAGTCGCGTGCAATTCTATCGTCGATGCGGCTCTTTGAAGCCGCTTTCCAGCAGTCCCGACGGGCTGAGTGTTTTTATCGGTCTGACGTCCCATCTCACGCCGATCGCAGAGCAAAACGTTCTCGTTGCTCTTCCCCTTTGACGACTTTTATACGTGCAAAGTTTAGGGAAACGTTTGATCGTTAAGCAGTTTGATAGTCGATTGAATTTGTCTTTTCGTCAAAAACTTAATCGTTAGAACGAGAAGGTGTCGAGTTTGAGTCTCGTCGCCTCTGCCTCCGGAAGAGAAAAACGCACCGGGAACGTATTCACGAATTTTTGGGTAGATAAAAGGAAACGACTATTCTGATCGTGAATCGAAAATGCGTTATCCGTTATTTCCTCGATACGATAAATTTAACGGTCCCACCGATCCAGAAGTTCGACGCAATAAAACTCGCTGAATTTCGCGCGGAACGCGGGCCTACGGCTTTTTTTTTCCTGGTTTTTAAACCTTTTGTTTCGCGACGACAACGAACAACGAAAAAAAAAAAAAAAAAAAAGAACAGAAAACACAACAAATCCAGTGAGAGCAATCATCACGCTCGATAGGACAGGAACGTTACCAACAACTGGCGGGTATAAAATTCGCCCTTTCGAAAAAAAGATTATGCGCATAATCAACGCGAACGATTCTTTTTGGATCGCGAAAGAAACGACCGGAAAATGGACTAAATACGTTCGAGTGAAAGCTAGGGAAATCCACATTTAACGAGCGTTAGCAAGCCAACGAAAGAAAAAGCTCGCTTCATTCGTCATTTGTTCGCTTTCATTCGCTCTCGTTGCTACGTAAACCGGAATGCACCGCTGAAACGAATAATTTTCAGGTAATTCGTGGGACGCGTTACGCAATGACGAGGATAGGGTTGAAACGTGGCTGTCGGAATTAATTGAACATTCTTCCGGGACAAGCTGCTTTAATTCCCTCGTGAGTATTCCTGCGAATCGCGGCGACGTTTGCAAGGAGCATCTAGTGGTGGTTGCAACGGGGCATCTTCTTCGTGGGAAAACGACGAAACACCGGTTGATTAATAGTACCAGCCTGTAAACTCAAGCACCGTGTCTCTCCCTCGTTTGGCTTCTCCCTTCTGCCGAATCTATACCATTCTTCCTGTCTTCCTTCTACGTCTCCTCCCCTTTCCTCATCTTTGCCGTCGTACATCGTACGAAGCTATCTATCATTCGCGGGTTTCCGTGTGTTATCAATTTCGCCGACTGTAACGACCGTGTACGGCGAAACCTTCTTCTTAATTTTTTAACCCACCGCCCTTACGTGTGTAACAAATGGCCCGTGTCTGACGAGCCTGGAATACTTCCATTGCGCGTTCGCCGATTCCTCCTGGGAGCAACGGCGCGCTACACCGGAAATCTCACGTGCTGGAAATCTATGAACCCTGAAAATATCCGCTCAGCCGGAGCAACATGGGTTCCAGTCTAACGAAGTAATTACGGCCATGTTTGCTTCCTAAACGACGATGTTTCTACCTTGTGTTTGTTAATAACGAAGACTTTTTTGTAGATCGCGAACGCAGAATACTTGTCTGTCGTTAACCGAACACGATAAATCGCATTTTCTGTCTTTCAGCGGGAAGCAATTGCGAACTGTATGGTACACGTACAATCAGGTTGATCGAACTGTCGTGGTTATTATGGGTTATATAGATAGAGAGAAAAGCGCGTGGATAAATTGTCAGATAGTAAACTATATTTAACAAAGAAACGTTGGTATAATATGAATACAGTTCGAGCTGGTGCAGATCCGCACGCTAGCAGTGTTACCTAGTAAGTGAACACCGAAGCCATCGTTGCCTGTCTCTTGTCATATGGTTGCCATGTGGTTGTCTCTTGTCTATGGCCCGTCGATGGCTTTAGTGATTGAGAAAGCTAGTCAGAATAGATGTAGAGTTTTCTTAGAAGTGTTAACCACTTCAACACCCTCCCTAAAACTCTACATCTCCGCAAACGATCATCTCTTAATATTTTCTAACTCTTACTGTAAATATCTGAACCTTGATTTCGTCAATGACTTCACAAATACATTTGCCAGCTAAACCGATCAGATGCAGAGTTCTCTTAGAAGTGATAACCACTTCGACATGAACAAAAAGAATTTTTCGCGATTTCAAGGACTGGTCGAGTACAACTTGACTATTATTATTCCACCTAATTGTTAGCGGAACACGGAGTTTCCGACATTTATCGCTGTAGCGTCAACGAAACAGCGGATGGGTTTGCCATCCGTTTGCTGGGATTTTCGGTCCCCGATGACACCGAAAGTGTAATCTTTCATTGTTGAAAATGGTCAGAAGAAAGGCTAAATATGAAAAGGCTGGGAAATACACCGTGGAAGGTTAACTAACCTGCAACTTCGCAATCTGCATGCTCTGGGAAAGTCTTCGAAACTTTGCGCGAATTGTTACAAAGATCCGCGAGAAGACAGAAAGTGAGATGGAAAGATCTCGCTTTAAGACACCAAACACCATTCCCTAGTGATAATATTACTCTCGGATAAAGTTATCCGACCGGTCGGAATGTTATCGTTAATTTCGTAAATATTTTATGGCTTGCAATTTATTAAGCGCGTGTATACACGCATCGAGCGTTCGAGTGGACTGTTTATAAGCCTGACGAGAATAGTTATAGATCATCAATAAAATCAAAATCGATAAAACTTGATTGGGATATTCTGTACGGACCTTGTGCCCGGATACATCGCCTCTCCCAAGTAATTCGTCGTATCACAAGTAATATCGTATTGGAAAAATCTCTTCTTATTTGTCTATCTCTCTATGTAACGCGTCTTATTTATAAAAAGTGCTTCAAATGCAATTTCTAATCGGATTTCGCGTTTTGCGATAGAGATCCGTTGTATACGATGTATATTGTAACAGGTATCTTATGTTCGACGCATGTCTTTTGTTAAAACTACACACACGCTGGTGCTAACGCGATCTGTATTGTTCGTGCTACAGAACTATAAACTCGAAAAAGATTTTATTCAAACAGCGAAACACTCGCTGAAGTAAGGAATCGAGTTTATTACGAGCGTAGATCGTAAAGTTTCTTTAATTCTTTAATTTATCAACCACATTCATAAGGAGATACATTCGTAATCCGTGTCCGACATGTCTCGGATAATACTACTGCGCGTTGCTCGCTTCTTACGTGGCGCTCGCGATATTCGTGCCGTAGACCTATGAACACGAAAAAAGATTCGTTCGTGCGAAGAGACGTGGATCGGAGTACGAAAACGATATCGAAGATATTCCGACGTTCGCTACACGCATCGGTAGAAATAGTTTTGAGAGAATCTCTTCTTAAAGTATCGCAGAACGAAGAAAGTTGATTCGATAGGAAAAAGTAAATAAATTTGTTACGCGAAATAACGTTGGATTGAAAAATCCCCCGTCACTTCTAGCGCAAGAACTGCGTTCGCATTCGAAACTCGAAAACCGCATTTAATTTCCGCAACGTATAATCTTTATAATTCAACCACGCGCTCCAGCGCATGCAAAATTCAACAGATTTAAAAGTAATGAAATTTTATCCAGCCGAAATTCCTTTCCTTTTTTTTTCCTCTCTTTCTCTTTTAATTCTCGTACAAGTAAAAATGTAAAAGAGGCGAAACGGTGCACGAAGAAAATCGCGTTTAGCTCGACTAAAGCCAACCGTCGAGCATTTTTTCTAGAAAGAATAACGCGCTTCTATCACGAAGATTACATCGGTGCATCTGTCGTGTGTACACTGCTCGCTCCTGTTCGGTCGGAAGGCCGTTCAATCGAACACCGTACGTGTGTCAAAGGAATCGACAAATCCGTCCACGAGCCACCGGGAAACCGGATAATCGCAAAGTAAACGAAATATATGGTTATTTGTATTCGACAAACATTTCGCGATTTCGATGTTGAGTGGAAAACGGCGAGATAGCTTTGTCCCCGTAGAATTTCCACAAAGATCTCTGCACGGTCAGAAGAAAATTGTCGACGAAGTTTGCTTTCGACTCTCGGGTTCTCGTGATTTGGATTCTTCGTGTCAAAGATAGTCGCAGCGTCTGGCAATTGGCTAGATCAATTCCATTACTTGTCGAATCGAGGGATTGCCACCGCATCGGGGTTGCCGAAGTACGTAACGCTTGGTGAAATTGAAGTACGAACCCGGATGCTGGCCCCGAATTTCACGCGCTGCCTGCTTCTAAACTCCGCCAACAACTTACGCGATCCAACGTTTACACGAAATTCTTTCGTTCTGGCAAACAATTTGTGGAAAATATCGCCGATCGCGAGAATACCTGCCATATCGGATCGCTTACAGTTCAACGAACCTAAAGATTTTCATCGGTCTCGTAATTTCTATTTGACGAAGAAAGCGTGCGCTTGAAAGCCGTAAATCATATTTCTCGATGTACATGGCAACGGAACGTAGAAGATAAGAAGAACCTGATGAAAATTGGAACGAAGATCCTAAGAGAACTCGGTGCGTGATCGATCGCGCCGCCGATGGTGTGACGAACGCGCAACGCATAGCAGAACACTGATCAGAAATCCGAATTACCGAAAGTGCGTTCCGTGATGCAACCGATATCTTGGTGAAAACTGGCATCGAACAGGAGCATTGTGGATGTTGTTTCAGTTGGAAGAGCCGATACCCGGTCTTGTAAACATAGACACGCCGCTGTAGATACGTGCATGTGCCGCGCGCATTAGGGTGATCGATGATACTCGACGTCGAGCGACTGGCCCGTTGGTCAAGTAGATGCATCAGCTGCAATTGCGCCGACGATTCGGATTTCAATGAACGTTCGAGTCGAAATCGTATAAAAATAGACGATGGTCAGAGCGACGCTCGTTTGCGTTATTTTTTTTTTTCTTTCTTTCTTTGTCCCCCGTTTTTTCTTTTTTTTTTTTCTGTTGTCATTGTGCGTGGGTCGTTCGCTATGACGGATTAAACGGCACAAAAGCCGCGATTGGACGGGTTAGGCGTACGAATTGCCCGCGTTGTTTCGCGAATGGCTATGAAATCCTTTCATCAAAGACCGTTTGAAATTTATAACTCTCGTAATACGAAGCCCTGGTCGGCCGCGCGTATTACGCGAACGACGTAATAGGATGCATCTGTTCTACGTTGCGTTCATCTCGAGTTTACTTTACTTGCCGCTCGGAAATTTATAATAGCCAGGAAAAATATCGAACGTCCCTATGCGTGTACGAACGAAACGTTACGTGACGAACTTAGCCGGGATACGTTCCAGGCCGGCAAATCGTATAAATGCACGCTTTGTATACGCTTCTGCCGTTGAATTATGTTTATCGTTTAATTGTTGCATAGCACGATCCGCGGTCGATTTACCGCGTACGTGATAACGTTTGCTTTATGCCATTAAGCGCAATCGCTTTCGTTCCGTTTTAGAAACGACGAGACGCGGTGAACGACCGTCGATAGGAGAAAAAAAAAAAAAAAAGGAAATTCACCGCGGTCAACTTCGTTCATCGTTACCCGTCAATTTTAGTTTAACGTCATTCCGTCCTGGATCCTGTCTCGTGCGATTCAATGGAACGATTCAAATTTGAACACATACTTTTGCGACTTCAGATCCAGCGAATTGATTCGACGTTTCTCTCTACGATGCTCTCTACTTTCTACACGCCGCATTTCGTTGCGAATTATACAAATTTAATCGAACCAGTGCGTATTATCGTTTCTCCGACGAGAACGTGCAACGAGCTAATTTCGACGTGTTTAATTTATTTCGTTGGAAAGTATTATTTTAATCCATCTCTCGCTATTCACTGCCGCTTGCGTAATTATCAATTCATTTTCTCGATTACAATGCCTTTTGTCATCATCGCCGTATGATTATAGAACATTCTCGCGTTGCTGCTTCCCTCGTGGCTCGCGTCTGTCAATTTCTTGGACAAATGCGTAGATATACGATACGTTGCCGGCCCTAATATCACCGACATTGTCCGTCAGGACGACTCGTACGGCGTGAATCTGGCACGTAAATATTGCCGGGCCACGACAAATGGATATGTAGGCCACGCGCCTGTCATCAGTCATGGCAGGACCGCGTCATTAATACAACGGAATGCGCGCACAGGACACGCCGGGTAATTAATATTAACGGCACGAACATCGGTGTAATTACAATTAAATAACGTCTCCCTAATTAACAGTATTGTAGCGCGGTGTGTGGCTCCACGTAGCTCTTCGCGATTCACTCTATCACGGACGATGCTTCGATTCACCCATGCGTCGCTACATTTTCAAATTCTTAAATGACGAAACACACGTATACAGAATCGTACAAACATGAGTTTGCGCTTTGCAAAATACCAAATGCTTATAATCTTTCTGTACAAGCTTTTCAAAGGGGAAATATACGAAGAAGGTAGTTTTACGGGCTGTGTTTGATATTTCAAATGTAAGATACAATCGCGCTGCATCTGCGCGCCTGTCGCAATCGATGTTCGGGATTTCAAGTGTCAATTATTGGATTGGGAAAATCTTTTGGGAAAGAATCTTTCCTACTTGCCAAGTTGTAAACTTTACGATGCGGATCTCGTCAATGAGCTAATTACACCCTAAGAGCTGGATGGCTGCTCTAAAGTAAACGTCTGATATGAATTACAAACGCCAGAGAATACTCGAGGCCCCCACCAGGATATCCCATAGAAACAATGGTGAGAGGGGAAACTCCCTTATATTAGTATACAAGGACCAGGCCAGGCTTCTTCGACGCAGTCTTAAAGACAGCCTTCACGAATCAGTTGCGATCTGCATGAACACGAGTGTCACCTTCATCGCGAAGTACACACACGCAAATGACTACGTTTCAATATCAAGTCACTCGATTCGAAGTCAAGGTGCTTCGCGATGAAGATGTTTCCTTTTTCGAAGGTGACACTCGTGTTGATGGTTTGACTAACGAATCTTGTTTTTTTCCGGACTTGATGATCCGAATTTGATCCGGACGTGATGCCACTTTGACGGCCACTCCAAATCCCGAACAATCGATGACGATAAAAGTTTCGAATGGCACGGCAGGGGAACGAAATCGGGCGAAAAAATCGCACGAAGTTGTGCTTAACGTGGCGCGAGTTCTCGATTGCCGCTCATGAACGCGCCCAATTTAAAAAATGCGAAAGTTCGTGGTGCCGGTAATGCGCTGCTCGAAAAACCTGTAAACACTTGGCCGTGCGAATGCGTAAAAGAGAGCGAAATTTTCGCTTCATCCGGCAATAGTTTCTCCGATCGTTATCGTTCCTACGACCGTCCCTTTGTTTCGCTATGTGTTAATGGAGCTTAACGTTTGTAGGTTAAAAACGTGGCAAATATGTGATCGAACGTAGCGCGTTTTACAAAATTGAATACTAAATCTGTTGATAACATTCTTGAATGCTCGACGTTCCTGTTAAATGTACGCAGGCCGAGATGTTTTTCCGTTGCAGCAGGCAAACCTATGCAAAATGCGAATTAATTCAAAATGCACACCAACGTAAACGTATGTATCACGCTACAAATGCCAGAGATAATTTTCAAATGAAAAAAAGCCACGAAATCTAGGACGTCGGTTCGTCGGTTAAAACTGTCGTCGTTCGTTCTCCGACTTAAATTACCTTTTCAGAACGATCATTAATTCAAGCGTAATTTATCTTTGCACCTTTGTACCGCCTAAAGAGTCTCGAAAGTCTCGACCCATATTCGTTCGCGCACCGAGCGTTTCAAAGATGCAAAAGTTCCGTGCGACAAGGGGAGAAGCTGCGAAAATTGTCTTGTATGTTATAAAGATAGAAACATGTATATATGGGAATGTTTCATTAGCGCGTAGCTCAAATAGAAAATAGAAGCATAAACGTACTCTTGTCACTGGCCATTTGATGTGAGACACGTTCAAAACAAAAGTTAGTCATTAGTGGCGGAAAAGAAAAAAAATAAAGGACGCTGAAAATTCTGCTCGCGTACGATAAAAAGATATTCCGTGCGTTGATATGATCTTGCAAAAATAAAAATTTTCATCAGGCTACGCCGTTCCCATTTCAATTCAATGAATGCCTATTTAGGTTGAGAGAGGAACGCGTTGGTAATGTATTGTACCAAGAACTAAAATAACGGGATTAAATTTACACGAACATTGACCAAATTTCACGAGTATATTTTGCGGCCGTTCGAAACACAGAGAGTCAGCGGTGAAATTCGAAAGGAGAAAATTCTAGCTAACGCGATGAAACGGGAAATCAAACGGTTCTTTGTTTTATTTTCATCCGCAATGCCATCTGATTACTCTTAATCCGCAAGATACAGTTACACACGATAGAATGAAAATTATCTATGAATTACGGCATACGAACGCACAAAATCGGCTGAGCGTTTAAAACAATATTATCTACTTGGACCGATAAGCCGATTCCAATTGCTCGAATTAACGTCGTAATATACCTTTATTACTCGTTCTGCTGAATCGTGGAACGTTAGCACCGCTGACCACTTCCTTCTCTCTTATTAATACGTTGTCCGCTCTCTCTTCTCGAAATCATTTCAACGACGGTAACAAGCATTTCTCACGTTGAAGGATAATGTAGCGTAGCCGTGATAAAAGTTTATTGCGATAATAACGCATATCACGAGCAGGTGGTTGAAGAGTAGCGCATCGGTAATTGGTAAGACAAGAAAGAAGAAACGTCGCTCGTGATCGAATATACCGTGGCGTATCCTTGTTTAAGCATTTCCCCTTAAAGTAAACGAAGGCATCGTTAAAAGGGTTGGTTGGAGGGAGATCGAAGCCGCAATCCGCTCGTCTTAGAAAACACCATTATCGCGAGAAACGGGAATAGTTGAGATACCTATTGTGAAGATAACGATGTCGGTCCCGAATGACGAGTGCTATTGAATCAGATCTCCGATAAAGCTTCTAATATAGTCGCGGGGGAGGTTTATTATCGCTTCTCAAGCCATTCGAACGTATCTATAAATCCATGTGTGACGCGTCGGTACAGCTTGCATAAACCAGTTAAACTCGATATATTTTCTTCCATAGAATCATTTCACCTGTCGTTCGGTTATGATCGTAATTGAACTCATTTACTCGTTTTAGTCGACTCGCTTATTATCCCAATATACGAAACGTTCTTAAAGCGAGAAGCTTGAATGACAGTGTATTAACCGATGTTTTTCGATGTAAGGTACTATCCTGAAAAAATTCACTTTGAAATTCTTACTTTTCACGTTTTCTCCAAATTAATTTTCATTTTAGAATCAAGTGTTTTTTAATTTAATTTTACGTTGTGAGTAAATTATTGTTATTTCTATGGTATAACGTTAGAAATGGTAGAAACGTTGGTCTAATTTCAACGATCCCAGCAAACACAATTTTTTCTTCCAAGCATCTCCACTTTGTCCTTTTCCACGGCGTATATAGAAATTATTAGCGTGAGGAGAAGATTATTGATTTATTAGCCAACGAAGTAAAGAAGCGAGATAACACGCCCTCCTCAACACCGAAAGCGACTCTTTCTACTTTTTCATCGATTTGCCGAAGAAATTACTCTTACACGCTATCTCAGGATAGTTCGTTCTCGCCGTTCTCCGAAGTGAGAGAATTATGCGTTTGCATTCTATGAAAGGCCAACTACCAGTTTCTGCAGCTCCTTTCGCCTCTTGTCATTTGTCTTCCTCCGAGATAGAACCAAAGTTTCAAAGAGCTCTCCAAGTTGCGTCCCAGGCGGTTACCAGAGAACGCCTCCCTAAATTTTCTCGTTGTAGAAATTAATGGTGAAGCTAGTTTGTAAAATCTTCGTTAACCGCCTCCCCCTCGCGCCAAGTCTGTTAGAATCTATGTTTCGATAGTTTCGCCGCGAGCAAGTAGAACCGATCTGAACAGGAATGTACGCCTTAAGAACAATGAGAATCTACTGGTTACTTGAGTAGTTGCACGAAACTTTGAAAAACATATCTATATACCTAAGAATTTAGAGGAGAGGAAAATCGAGGAATTTTCGTAAGGTTTTAATAATAAGAAATTAGTTGCGTAGCAAGTTTCAACGTTTCTTTTAGTCGTGTCGGAGGTTTACACGTATCCACCACATGGGAGAAGTAGAAGGGATTTTTACTGGGTATTACCGTCAACACCATAGGTAATAAAGTCTCAGACAACCAGCAAGTATGGTCGCTGCCGGGTATGCGTAAACTGCACTTTTCCTTCCTGGCGAAAAAAAAAAAGAAAATTTAGTAGTTTCGGATCGATTTGTACGGATACCGTAGATGGTCGAATAAGCCTGACTGTTTGAGATTGTTGCAGAGTTTGTCAACTCAATTGTCAAGAGGGTGTAAGAATTATAGGTATGAAAATTAGATCGTTGAACTTTGACAACGAAATGAGTGTTGAAAGTTAGAAATTTGCAGTTAGAGATTGGAGATTATAACAGAGATTTACAGCTAATTATAACGTGTCTTGACTTTTACAAATGCGAATGCTATTATCATCCAAGCCAGCCAGACTCGTTTCGGTATATGCAACTGCACATGACATTTGTATGTTTGCTAGCTAAATCAAAGGTTGCAAAGACCCTTTGTAATTAAATGATATTTCAAAGACTGCGTAACTGTTCTGTATTTGCGCAATACTCAATTAATTTCTCTGCTTCTGTAATTTAATTATCTAACTGCAGGTATCTCTTGATAAATCTCAATGTGAATTCATTTCCTCTTCGCAGTTCTTCCTTCCATATCGAAGAATATTGAAACTGATACGATATTCATTTTTTAATTAGTAGATTACGTAACACCTGAGTTTTGTACGTTTTCTACGTGTTTAAGTGTACAGAGTGTACAAAAATGTTGGAGAAAAGCTTTGGGGCATGTAGCATTCATCGAAACGAACAAAAAGAGTCTTAGAAAACGAGGATCCAGAAGCCACTAGTTTCGGAATCGTGAGATGTTTAGTGTATAAAAGTACAGTGTATGGTAAACCAGTTGCTTTGTTAGATAGATAGTTGATACAACGAATCGAAAAACACTGCCATGAGACAAGAGAAATGCCCGGGATCGACGTGTGCGTGCTTCTATGAGAAAACGTGTCGAAGTGTGTGTTGAAATGAACATATGCCGTAAAGGTAACGTCTTACTGACAAAAACGTCTTGTAACTCGGAAATTAATTTTGGATCCATGTTTATTAAGACTGTTTTGCTTGCTTTGACGAGTACTATGTGCGCCTAAAGTTTTTCTCCTACTTTTTTTTATACCCTGTACACTGGTCTAGCGTATAATATAGTTTCAGTCTGCCAAGTTTTGGATAAATTTCGATAGGTTTCATAGTGTTACGGAAATGTTTCTGTTTGCATGTTACATAGTAGATTATACAGATACTTTGCATTGTTTCATCTCCCATCATAGTTCCAATTTCTACTACATAATCGCAAGGTATATACAACTATGAACTTGATGGCGACTACGATTAATCAATGTAGAAACGAGGCAAGCTGCGCTGAACTATTGTACTTTGTGCCACGCATGTGGCTCGTTAAGAAACCGTTAGCATAATAGGGTGTAGCGTATGAAAGCAAATATGGTAGCACGTTTTAACAACACGTGATGCGGAAAATTGCGTTCAAGTAAATTTAATTAAACCACCGTATATCAAGGACATATCTTTCGAATTCGTATCTTCATAATTTATTCTCTTCATTCGCGGATTCCACCGATAATTAAGACCGTACGTGGCAAAATTTCGCATTGAAAAGTTTGTTCCAATGTGTGGCAATTTTTTTTTTTTTTTTTTTTCATTTATTTCATGGAAAGAAAACGAATATAAAAATGTAAATACTTCTTAATGTAATTAAAACACTGTAGCAAAATACGGATGTATGGAAGTTGCAAATTATAAAACAAATTGGTTTTTTGCGAATTGAAATCCCTTTCTGCGGGAGCGAGAAAGACGTTTTAGAATACGAAATGACGACACATTAGACATTTAAATGGCGCGATGCGGGTTATTGAATCGGTACGGAAACACCTGGATCCATAGGTTCAGGTGGCTGTGAGAATCTCTGCCAGTAGAATTCCTTTGTTTTACGGAATTGCCACGACACTAGAGGACTCTCAAAGGGATTCGATCTAAGTATCGTAGCGGAAGAAAATAAAAATTAATACATCTTACACTTTTTATGCGAAATGAATTAGTTGTTTCTTCCTAACAAAAGTTCGTTCTATCATTAGTTAATATCGGTTTCGTTGGTATCTCAACGTATATTCTGGTTTTGCCGAAATTGAGAGTCGCTGTAGTATGAAGAGTATGCAAAATATGTTTGGCAATATCAGTATCTTTGTGCAAAACATAACTCGATTATTCGGAAGGAATGTCGCTTGTTTAACTAATTTGAGAAGTGTACAAATGCTAGGTATCTTCGCTTAAGATAGATAGACGTGGAACTATGCCACAATTACGCATTAAACGTACAGGGATTTATGCCTGTGTAATAGAGATTCCTCCAGATTCCGCAGCTTCTACTGCACACAGTTGATATAGGCACAACGACAGATTGGAGAGAAGTGTTACAACATTTGATTAACCAAAGGTACTGTGTTGTATTATAAGCAATTAGATAGCTTCTTTAGTATTTCTTAGTTTGAATCGTTTAAATTATACCATGTTTTGATATAAATAGCACTTAACCAAATCTAACTAAAGCTGAAACTGTATGTGCAAATTTCAAAACCATTCCAATCTCAGAGAACAACTATTTTCGTAGCATATAGTTCAACTTACAATTTCCCGAGAGGACCATTAACAGCCACTCGAACTAGTTACAGTGATCAAAGTTTAATTGCGCCCTCATTGAGTAGTTATACCTGCTGACTAAAGCTCTGACGACATGTACTATTTCACTAGCATATGAATGTCACAAACGTCAATTTTCTCGGGAGGAAAGATAAAAATATTCTTGAATAAAAAATCGCAGTAGGATTTCGACAATTTATTGGTCCTGTACATTACATTATACAGATCGTCTTAACAGTACGGAGCGAGACAAACGTATCCGGATAAACAGTTTTCGGCAGATATTCTGTTTTAACAAATGTTAAAAAAGAGAAAAGAAAATAATTGATAACACATTAATAGTTAGTCGTTAGAAAAATATATAAAATTTATACAAATAAATAGAAATATTGAAATAAGAAACGAAATGAGGAAACTATTTTTTCGAATACATTTGACTTGATACTGATGAGAACAAACTTTTTTATGACTAAGAAGATAAATTGTCTATTCTCCATTCTTTATGTAGCAATCTTTTTATGCAGTGAAAATTCATTTATTTGGATAAAAGATCAATGCCCAATTAATTGATCCTTCGCTTGTTGAATTCATTGATCTGAATTTGAGCTCCTATTATTACACGAATGAAAGGTAGTAGGTACTAGGCATAATTAGTGAAGTCCTATTATATAAACTAGTTGTCCCTCGACAAGTTCAAATGAATGAAGTTGTACTGTAATTAAAATGTAAAATACAATGAATTTATTTACTCCAACAAAATCATAAGCGTTACGCCTATTATTTTCATTCTAAAATAGTTGTGCAAGCATTTTTTATAGTCTGACAAATGTTTTACTTATATCTGATATAAATTGTCATAAACGCTGATGTAAAAATTAAATCTCAATCTTATACCTATGCTAAATTCGTAATACACAATGATGTAGCTAACGATACAATCAATTTCAATCTATGGGACGTTCCCAATTTTGTCCTTTTATGTCTGATATACATATTAGACACTTCATATGTAAATGAACACATTCGAACAAAAATGAAATCAACTTTGTAAATATAGGATTTCTGAGTACACAGTACTCAAAACATTGTGCACAGTGTCACATAAGAAATTTAGTAGTTGTTTACAAATACGTAACGTACGCTTCTCGGTAATAATAGGTTTGTTCTTTTAGGAAACTTCTTTTAGAACAAACAGAAAATGTAAAAATATATAATAACATGTATCAAATTTCTCTGAAATACGTGGAAATGATACGTAACTCTGGTGAATATGTAATTTTCTTTTATTTACTTGACTCGTTTTTGTTGTCTTTGGCGATATATGTCATTTGCGGGTGGCGGTGGTAAGTCTTCTTCTTCGCTGTCATCGCCTAAGCGCGTTCTTCTACGTTTGGATCCAATACTAACTCCATCGTTACTTTCGTCGACTATCCAATGTACGGATTTCGCTAGGTCAAACAATTTTGTATCACATCCGTTATCCGCTACTGGCAATGGAGCTATGTGAAAAAAAAGAACTTTCTTTTACAAGGGAAATTCCGTACATTGTTATTATATTTTTAAGAGTTAATTAAAAATGAAAATGTCTCCTATGACAGTATTTATAACCTTACCATGGTCTGGTAACTGAATTCGATTGAAAACATCCATGAGTAAATCAACAGCCACAAATGGTCCTCTGAAGCATCCAGGTGGAGGAAGCATGGTACAAAGTTGTGCTGCAGCTGGTGGCAATGGAAAAGATCCACCTATAAAAGTTTTTTATCATGCATTATAAACAACTAAATTTAGATATAGTACGTCTTAATAAAGGAATTTACCTGGTACTGGATGCTCTCCAGGTAATGGATTTACTTTTGGCTTATAAGGTATCATTTGTGATATATCAGGTCTTGGCAATGATGCTATAGCTTCCTCTGGATCTGGTATTCGTGGTAATGCACCAGCTGTATTTCTTCCAACGCTGGATACTTCCATATATCCGATAGACCGTAACTCCATAGCAGTACATGGATATAGATCCAAGAATTTATATCTATCTACTAATTGTGCTGTTTCCTTACCTTCGAATTCTTTGATCTAAAAAAGAGAAAAAAAATTAAGAATTATATAAATTACAAAAAAGTATCAAATAAAGGATAAGCAAGTCAATAATACCTTCTCTAATACAGCACTACGTCGTTTTTCAACTTTAACAATACTTGCCAGATCTCCAATATTAGATTCAAATTCTAAAAATCTGTTCCATATATCGCTAAAAATAATATTATATACAAGATAAATATTAAGTAACCTCACTTATAAAAATAGTTCATACATGTTTATTAATATTGTAAACAAATAGATTTATCACTTACACTGATTTTTCAGGTTCTAAACTACCAGATGATAAAACTCTCTCGAATAAAACTCTTGTATTATTGTCCTCTAAAATATTAAACGCAATTAGAATTAAGATATATAAAATACATGTAAATCTATTTCTTAAAAAGTTATCTCACCGTTCAAATGTGACAGGTAGTCGATATAACAGAGTATATAGTCAGGATTGTCCCCAAATTTCTTTAAACCTAATTCGAATATCCGAAAAGCAATATTTTTATCCTTCGTGCAATAATATTCCATTAATGCAGCAGCAACGTATACATGATGTTTACATCTTGGGTCTTCGCGAGCTCTTTTAAAAACCGTTCTAGCCGATTTTATACCTTCAGCGCGTCTTGCGAATTTCATGTATTGTACATACGCCTACAAAATGACATTCAATTTAGTAATACTCAAATCATTGAATAAAATATTTAATATTAACAAACAATAGATACTAACTAGAGTAGGATCAATGTCAGGTATATCAAGGAACTTCTGATATATTTGATGAACTTTTTCATATTTTACTCTCCCTTCTTCAAAATCCGCATGCGCAAAGTATAGTAACATATTTTTGGACAACAATGTACTTGTTGCTCTTTCAAACATTGTTGCTGCTTCATCGCTTAAATTTTTTGCTGCATTTACATCTCCTTTTTCCGTTAATATTTTTGAGCTAAGTTCTAAAAAATGTGCAGCTTGATGCCACACTGCAGGATGATGACCCAAACATAATAAACACTGTTCTATAGCAAACATTACTCTGCGAGCAACCAGAGAAGTATCTTCAGTTCTTAAAGGGTTACTACGTTCCCATGCAATATATTTCTTCCACAATTCAACCTAGTAAAAAAATATCATTTTGTTATGTTTAAACATTTATACCATAATATTTACGATTTACAATAATTAATATTTGCAGAGTAGTTAAATAATTACCTGTTTAACTTCTTCTGGATGACCGGTTGGAGGTACACTAGGAGCACTTCGATTCAACCCTCTTGTTACAGCTTCTAATTCTTTGGCAACTCGTCTTGCGTTCATATAATCTCGAGAACGTTCAATAGCCATTTTCTCTGCAATTATTGGATTAATATTTTGTTCAAAAGCCATATAATCTTTCCATAATTGTTCCATATTTATCATAGGATTAATTACACCTCGTTGATACACCTATAATTAACAATACCAATGTATGAAGCAAATCAATAAAATATATCAACATATAATCCAACAAGAACACATAGTTCATTACCTTCCTCACTGCACTGATCTTCTGGTTCTCAGCATATGAACCAACAGCTTCAACACTTTTAAGGAATGTAACGTAATCATTCCATATACTATAGGAATGTATATCCATACCAATTTTATCCAGTGCAAAGTCATATGCTTGCGCCATTTTTTCCCTATAAATAAATCATGTAATAAATCTTGCTGCCATTATTTTATTAAAAACATACTTAAAGATATAAATACTTACTTGTATGTCGCAAGACTGGCTTTTGTTTCTTTCACGTAAGAAAGGTAAAGTTTCCACAACTCAATATTTAAGATTTTCATGAGGCATCTTTGGAAAAGCTGTCAGAGAAAACAAGTACTTTAGAGGAAATATAAGAAAATAGCGTAACATCTGTTGAAACTCATTTAAGTGTGGTTACACAAAACATTACATATCTACCACCTTACTTACCCTTATAGGCAAGTCTTTTTTTAAACACATATTTAAACATTATTGATAAAATTCACATTGAAATATCAGGAAATAAAAATTCAATAATTTATTAAGCAAGTCTTTAATACAATCACTACTACAATATTATTTGCATGTAATGGGAGAAATAATAATGCACCAGTGCATCAATTGAGAATGGTTTATTGAATAAACATGTTTTCATCGGGAAATATTTAAGGAAAAATTTTCCAGATATGAGATTATAAAGGTAACATAAAATAAACCCCATTGAATAAAAAGTTTATTTATTTTTTATAAGTGGGGTTAATAATATAATTGACCTATGTGGGATCTAGAAATGAATGATCCCAAAACATCATAAAAAAATTTAGACAATTTGAAGCAACATATGGTGACAAAACATAGCAAAATTAACATAGGAATTATTTATCTCTACTGTATATTATAACCATGCAGTGAATTAATGTTTCAATGTATTCATCACCTTATGCTACCTCTATAGAAATTTCACAATATTTGAAGTCTCAAATACTGTGCTGGGGGAAGGAAAATGATGTAATTCCCAAAGCATACTTATGAAATAATATTTAGAAATATTAATCGTCTCAAAGCTACATGTAATATCGAGACTGTAATATGTGTGTCATTAATACTTTCCTTATTTGCAAAAAGGTAAATATACTTTACATAAATATAATTCGATCGAATTAATGCTTGATATTTGTTCATAATATTTTTATTTCATACTGTTTTTAATAAGATATCTACACTTCATGTAATATGACTATTATTTTATTTTATTTTAAATAACATAATCCAAGCACACTAAAAAATGTATTGCAGGAAGGAATACAAGGCTGTTACATTCAGGAAGTTGCCTTCGTAAGTTGATTTATACTAATAACTTATATTTATTATTATTAAGCTTGTTATATCAAATATATTCAATGTATACATCATTCAACAAAGAAAACAACCTCCCAAATATACCAACAGATCAATCGTAATCAATGAGATATTTGTGTATGGTGAAATATTGTTTTTATTCACCTCATATAATATGAAAAGTGCTTAGAATCACATTGTATGATAATATTTGATCACAATGGGTTAATAATATCCTGCCATTATTAAATGTAACCTTATTACACTAAAAAATTAAAATAGACCTTTTTAAATACCAATGTTTAATTAAAAATTATATTATTTTATACAATGGTTATTTAATCTATAACCATTCTTGATTAATAAACAAACATGCATATCAGGAATCTATATTAAAAAAAAAAGTTCAACCAATACTTTTATTTTAAAATCAATAGCGGAAACTATGTATTGTCTCAAACAAACAAATTGAACATTATATATGACTAGAAGTTTGATAATATATAAAGTGCTTTCATTAAATTTTGAAACTCAGACAATTAATATTAACATACCTTTTCCACTTTTTCAAAGTTGCGCATTTTCATCTGAAACAGTCATAAAAATTATAAAATAAACTTTTTATTTCAATAATAATCACATTACTCGATAAAGAATTATTTATATTGATAATTTTTAACAGATATAGTTCATTGAAACTGTAATAATGTTACCTCTTGTTCTATATAAATTTTCCAATATCGACCGGCAGAAGGAAAAACAGACACAAGCTTTTCGAAAACCGGCCTTACTTCTATAATAGGTCTGTTTTGGGCTTCTCTGATAAGGATGCTCCATGCTTCCAAATCATAAGAAGATTCGTCTACTGTTTTTTGAGCACGTTGCAATTTCTCATTTCCCCAATCCTATAAATAAAGAAGGACAAACAATTATATAAAATGTACAAGCGAAACGGAGCGTTGTAGAAAGTGAGGTTATATTCACTCAATGAACGCTATCGCGATAATACGCAGTACTTACAAATTCTGTTTTATCGTCTGTCATTTCTAACTCTCCGAAACTATTCTAATATCCTGAAGTAAAAATTCCCACGTTTGGGAAAATGGAATGGAAAATGGATGAACAAGAAAACACAACACCCAGCCTGTAATCGCCTACGAAGCTTAAGTAAGTAATGAAGTTCAGAAATCAGAATATAGATGACGTTCGATATATCGTTCTAAGAATTCGTTCGATATATCGATCTAAGAATTCGTTCGATATTCGACCTGCATCGATAGCAGCCATTTTAGTGCGTCTTTAATGTGCGTCTTTTCAAATGAGAATATGCTAAAAGAAAATTTCTATTAATTTATACATTTTTAATCTAATAAGATAGAGTTTTATGTAAAAAGTGCGAATATTATACACATAACGAGTAGAGATGCTTATAGTTAAAGAAAAAAGGCCATTGCAATTCATCGATGAGCAACTTTGAACCAGTATGGAATGCCCAACGTCTTGGTAAGAAAATGAATTATGTATTCACTTCTCGTCATTTCTTTATTATATAAGGATTAAATATGTAAAAAAATTTAATTTCCGTAAGAATGTTTCTCTTATTTGTAAAATCGGTATTATAATTTATCACGATACATATATGACGATTATAATCATATACGTAGATATATCGAATGGTAGACATACGTAACGTATTCAATGTATAAGCAAGTTCGTACTAATTAAGTCACATCGCTGATAATACAGATTCTAAACTTTATCAGATTTCGTTGTCTAACAATGTAACAGATTTTTGCTCTTCCAATATCCCACTAAGTGGATATCTGATTTTTGACGTAATCGAGGTTCATAATTTCATTGATATGATTCATTATGAATATATATATATATATATATACACATATGAATCATTGATCGTTGAATGATTATAGTCTGATTCATCCCATTCATCATCTGTCAATTGTATACTGTTTCAAATTCGATCCGAACAATCGAAAGAAGACGTTTCGATTTTTGATCGTAAGTAGCTATGAGAATTGAAAGTTACCACCGCTGAAGTATCAGTCACGATCCAGTCAAATCTACTGTGACGAGTTGGTCGATCAGCCCGGGGCGCGAATTTAGAATCGATCTCAGGTGAACACCTATCTTCTGGTACTGTTATGCCACAGAATCTTGAATAGATGCTCGGGAGGTTCACATCGTTTCGTGTACGATATAATAGTCTGAATAATATGTCTGGAGGAAAACGATCGAGCATCCATCGTAGTGCATTTGATTCGACTCAATCGTGAGAACACCGTATGATAAAAGGTCCTTAATATAGAGAGAGGGATATATATATATAAAGAATCTCGATAATACTATGATATTTCAATAGAACTGGTTACGATATGGTTAAAAAAGCTATGAAATGTTTCTTCCGAGAATAAGTTCGATACTTCGGATATTCTGTAAGACAATGATAAACACAGTTTTTCGGCGAGCTCGATCTCGTAAGGAGATTCATTATACACAGAGTTCCGAAGTCAGAACAGATCGATTAACGCGTCAATTTGCATTTAAGCGTAACTAACTTAATGCAGCCAGCAGATGCATACATGCAAACTAAGCTGTGCCTTACAAATGATGGCTCGAACGGAGGACCATTTGTTACTCGTGCACCGAACAAATTTCTATTTTGCATAATGATGCAGATAGTGCATGCTCTAGAGACCTTTCTAACGCTGTTTCCAAAGTAACCATTTTTCTACGACACTTCTGATTTAAAGCAGTCCTTGAGGAACATTATTTCTTCGAAGAATATCGTTCTTTCGTCAAATTTTGTTTAATTGTACTTATTCCTATAAAAAGAAAAAGAAAGAAACAAACGCGGTGGACGCGGAGTAAGATGACGAAAAACATTGAACCCTAAATTAAGACAGTGGCCGGCGGTACAACGAGGTGTCGATAATGAATCTCAGCGTTAATTAGAGCCCAAAGGTGAGACGATAGGTAGCCGGTCGTGGCATACCGATATCTTCTTCCCAGTCTTTCGCACACATTGCAAAGTAAAGCTTAACTGAAACGTCACGCCACTTGTTACTCGTTAGTGTGTACGATGCCATCTTTACTGCTGGCCACTGGGCCGGGTTACTCCTACGGCAGCCACATCGATACCAGCACGGCCGTGTAATTAACAATGTTCTCCGCCTTTGTTCGGCCTTGTCGAGCTTCTTCGATAGATTTTCGTTGAAGATCGAACGCAGCAGCAGTGTACCTGGCAACCGTATCTTTAGAAATAAGCAGTAACTTCGATCCACATGAAAGATCAGGATGAGAAATCGTCGAAGTTCTAGGCGGTCGTTTACATACATTTATATAGGCAAAGAAAGGTGTGATTTTTAGAGAAACTCCATGATTTTCCGACGAAATTAGACGGGATTAGAGAAGCTGTTTGCTAGAAGAATCCTGTACAGTTGTTAGATCGGATCAGATGGAGTTGGTTCGTCCAGCGGGACAAGGAGCCTTGGTCCAATCTCGAAGGTATCTTTCGAGCGTCGACAGAGAGTGCTTCCATTACGCTGGGCGGTGGTCCCTCGTTATATCCGGGACAGGCAAGTCCGTGGCTGCTCATCTGATAGTCCGAGGATTTATGGCGGCCCTGATGGTTCATTTAGCGCTGACATGACTGGACAGGGGCGGGTCGAGACGGTTTTACGTACGTTGTGTGCGTGCGCTAACGCGACAATACGGAAATATCTTGTTAAAAACAGGTTGAGTAACGCTATAGATTGGCCGATTTAAGTGCATACGCATCATCCGTCAAGTGCATCAATTGGGAAATAAGCCTAAACTGCGCCTCGAAAAACCTTTATTAAATAGTTGCTGTTCGTTAATCGCAGGGACAGGGAGTATCGACCAGAATTTGTCAACGCTTACATATCACGAATTATGACAAGGAATGCTGTACTTCTCGTATTCTTTCTACGATAGTAGATACGTAGTAGGGTTTCGGGAAAGGAAAGAGTATGATCGCGGTAAAGGGTGGGCAGCGTTAAAATTAACAATCGACGAAACAACGATACCAAGGACTTACGACCGTGATTACGCATAGCTAACTAAGATGGTAAATTCAAGGATATGTTACGTGTCAAGGAGTAGAATAAAGTGGAGTTAATCTCGCCGCTTCAATGAGAATTCTCGACGCAAAATCGAAATGTTACGTTGAATTTATGTAAATTTCGCTTCTTTCGATCTTCCAATCCAACAGACTCCACGCTTCACCCATCGAAGCACCTTCTTCCATGTTATCGGGCCGATTCATCTGTGCTCTTGCAGCTGAACCTTCCAAGCAGTTTTGCAATTTTCGCTCGGACATACCATAAATATTACACACCGTTGATTTTCCATCTTTCCCGTAACTCCTCTGCGAGCCGCGTCAATGTCGAAATTCTCGTTTGGACGGGTGCGCGTGTAAATTACCCGCGGCTAGTAGCAAAACCTCGAGGAGCGTATGTTCTCGATTCGATCCCTTCGACGGTGCTCGACTGTTACTTTCCAAGATTCATGCGCGATAAACGCGAAACTGGCGTAAACCGCACCTAATCCGTTAATAACGCCACGACCAAATAAGCGATATTTGACGGATCGTGAGACGAGGAGGAATGATGTTCTTTGAATCGACGGTGTTGACTAATAATCGAATCTGGCGAGGCACGATATAAACTACGGGGCACACGGTTGGTGATCGCGAACCATCTGTGAAATATAATCTATGCGCATCCGCAATGCTGGGAGAACTTTACGTTCGCTTCACGTGGAAGTCTTAAGATGTTGCGTTGTCTTTTTTAGAAGCTTTCGCGCGGCGATAGAGCTTGAGACGCGCTGCACTTAACGATTAGAATTTGAGACTTCGATTGGACGATAAGCAGAGAAATTTAATAGGTCATAAATGATTCAGAGTTTTGTGCTCCAAGAGACGTCCTCTTTGGTCCAAAGTTCTATCGCGAATAGACTCGATCCAAGTTTCTTAAAGCTTTGCTATACCGCTTCGAGCATCGATGAAGAAACAGACTTATTAAACGGCCTTGTCAGCGAGCACATTCGAGCCACATTCTTTCGAAACAAGGAAACGTCAAATCCGTTGGTGTTTTGCGAAACACATGGAAGCTGCGCGAGTTCGCTGCAACCTTGATATATCCATGTGTCGTGTAGCGAGTAACTGGTTAAGGTAAAGCTAATAATCACAGCCGCAAACGCTCGTGTGTAAGTACCTTTCTACCATGCCAGTGAACTGATTTCCGAGAGCTATATCATTGTGCAACTGAATTCGTTGGTTGCAACCTTGGCTACCGTAAAACTCTCCTCGTATTGCTTATCATTCTCGATGCTCTTTGAATTCATCGGGTTGCACCATCGCCCGAGCCAAGAATATTCCTTCTATCCGTAGTTCAGACCTTCGTTTACATAAATACTTGCTCGCTAAAGGAAAACGAGCGTTTATAGATACGTGAAACGTCTGGAACGAAGCGTTATGTAATTATTTGAAAACGGGGAAACCATCGTTCGCGAGGGAAGCCGAAAAGTTCAGTTCGGTGATTAAAATCATCGGGACGAGAGCGCGTCGGTCCACGCGAAATAAATATAAATCTGCTTACGGCCAACAGCGGTGGCGGCGGCATCTCGATAGAAAAATATGAGCATTCGCGCGCGGAGCTCCCTTTCGTCGTTCGCCTAAGAGGGAACTGCGAAATGCGTAAAGAACATTTTATGGCGGCGAGTTTCTTGCATGTGCGTATGTATGCAACTCGCAGTGTACCGCCGCCGTGGGAAACGTGACACGAACTCGCTCCTAAACCTGAAAAGCTGTTTCGAGACCGTAGATAGAGGTCGTTGGTAGCCGTAGGAACAGCTGTACACGGTTGACGCGGAAGAATAAAAAAACAGGAAAAAATAAGCAAAGGAACGAAAGGTCCCGATGTTCGAGCGCAATAAATTACTCATTTGCCTGTCGCCAGACACGGCCGAGCGTCATCGAAACGTCACGCGGCCCTTTATGAAGAAACGGGCATCCTGATCGAGAAATTCATCCGATCGAATGCCTTTTCGATATTTTTAAACAGATGCTTCTTGGGAGAAATGTCGTCACGCCGTGATAGGGGAAACGATGATCGATGATCGTTGTTGATTAAAGCATCGATACGTCAAACGCGTTGAAGCAATTATAAATAGTACGATTTTATATATATTCACGATAGGTGTCGATAAGACAGTAATTGCGTGATTAATATGCAGTTGCGATAAGTTTTCTCAAGGTCTGCGCATTTTTTCACATCTTTCGATGCGATTCGTTCTCGCAGTCCGCTCCAATGATGCGCGGCGAATCGACATCGCTGGTTTCCCTGTTCCTCCGAGATCTTCTCGGACGACGTATATTATGCATGGTCGATCTGTTAGAAGCAGGCGTAGCAGCAAAATAGATCTTTTCAGGAGACGGCGTTAATTTTTGCAAAGGTGTAAAAATTGGCAGGTTTCTACATGCATATGTCACTCTTGCAGCGAACCAGCGATATATGTAATACGCGCGTGATATTCAACAAACACGGCACTCGACATTTACTCGCGACTTAATTAATCAAACGAACCCTTCAACGCGTCATTCGCGTTGCAAAGTGTCGACGATCCGGCGATTACCGTAACAGACTGGTCGGCCCGCATCTGACCACGCTGCAGAACGTTCGTTTTCATTGGTAGATTCAAGTTTGTCGTTGTTTCTTGCTGGCCTGGCTGGCTCGTAGTCGTCGTCGAACGATCAGCTCCCTCGTAAAGATCGTCAGATATGACATGCGTTATGGGCTAGCGTGGACTTTCTGCGACGGTAGTTTCGTAGAAATGCAGGCGTGTATGTCTGCTTATGTCTACCAACGTATACTGCGCGATCTTTTGTTTCGCAAAGTTGCCTCGTTATCCGTGAGTTGCGAGTCCGGTGTCATTTTATCGGCCGTACAAATACGGTGGCGAAGTTTCCCCGTCGTCGACGATGATCCATCTCGCGAAAGAAATATCAACTTTTTCTTATGCTTTCTATAAGATCTATAGAGAGATCGAATTGCCTCGCTCCATTGGTACGGGAATGGCTTAGCCGATTTTCCCCATGAAAATGTTGCTTCTTTGTAATTGACTTCGGCTATGCAAGATGAAATCACGATGACACCATAAAGGGTATTAGTATGCTATTGAGTAGACAAAAGCGTTTACACCGATCGTTTTAGGAACGACCAATGGCCCAATAATGGTGAAATAAGCGACACGATTACGATAAAATTGTCACTCGTTCTAGTTACATTCGTTTGGCAAAGTATTCTCAAGAAATACGCGGTACGTTCCCACTTTTTCCTTCCTATCTTCGTGTGGATTTCCATAAAACGAAAGCAATCGTCTAAGTATAAGCAGCCGGAAGAAGATAACGATTTTATCGCTATTCGCGTTACGTGTAATTCTGGTTTTAAATAAACGACCGATTTTCACGGCTGTAGCCGATCGGAAAATGTGCACGTGCAATTTTCGTAATAAATGTAATTGCTTCGATCGTAATCGTTTGCATTTGTAACGAGACATTTATTGCCATCGACTTAATAAAATTCATTGTACTACCATCGATTTGAACGTGTACTCAGAATTTTCTACGTGTTTTATATTTTTCCGGTTTCGTACTAATGCGCCACGATTGTTAAAATGCTTCAAATTAAACCTAATCGTAACGAGTTCCAATCCCTTTTACGAGCTGCGAACGTTTTCGTAATTCACTTTCTAATGCCCGGCTAAAATTATATCGTCACTTTTACCACTCGGCAACGGACCCGCACGGTGTAGTATCCAATCCCTTATACGTATGCAATCAAATAGGCTCGCCACGAATGTGCACGTGAGGCATGATTTATAACCGCGTGCAACACCGCAAAAAGATGTCTCGGTTTCGTTCATACATCGCCGAAACGTTGGTAGCTCCAGTTGAAGCTGTAGCTAATATCGGTCTCATTCTCTTCGATTCTTTCTTCTCCATTGAACGATCAATCCTGTAAGATTCGCTCGAGATTTAAAAATTCCTATTCGATTAATAATTGAACTTCTTTCTTAAGAAATTTCTTTTAAATATCTATCGATTTCTTTCTTTCTCTTCCGTCACTTTGGTAATTTGTTACCGTGCAGTTAATAAGGAAATAATTTGAATTTTCAAGAATTTCATAGTACTCTTTCTACGATACTTTTATATTATAAACGTACTATCAACTTAAACGTGGTTTCTGCGTTTCGCTAGGGACATTTAGGTTTACGAATCGGCTCGTCCGAAGATACAATCGCCGATCGATAAACGGCGCCGACGTTTCTAAATGCAATGACTCTATAAGCCAGGAATTGTACCGCTTGCGTACAAATATATTTGCACCTCGCACCCACTAATGATGACAAATATATATCCACGCGAGCCAGTCTGAGCGATTAATAACGAGCGCGAACACACCGGGCCATTCGTTACGTTCAACTATACGCAAACGTATATTTCAGTGTAACGGTAATCACGCTGCTTTATGCGGTGTACCCTTATTCGCGACCGATGACTTTTTCGCGTTATCGTGCCAACGATCGTAGAAAAAAAATTCGATACCCGTGATAAATGACGCGTACTACGGTTTACGTGTCCAGAAATATCTAAACACATCTATTCGAATCATCTTGATTGCTTATCGAAAAGCTTGATTGCGATCGTTTATTTCTTCGCTGCAGGTAATCAATTTCATGAGAAGAAAATCGTGTTATTTTAGACAATGTAGTTTTGATATTATCATCTCGAAGATATAGGAAATTGAGTCGTTTTTTTTTTTACTTGCACCGTTTCATTCTCTCGAAGTAATTCCATTATCGAATAAAAATAGAAGGAATAGCGTTAAAGTTGCATTCTCTAGTTTTCTTTTCTTTTTTTTTTTTTTTTTTTTTACACAGTTCAGGTCTTAAGTAACTCGATGGTAAATAGCCGAGAGTTAAAATAGCTAAACGCGTGCAAGTACAGCGATAGCCGTTTTCAAGACCAGAGTCACTGGAACTCAGGAAATGTTCAATTACCATACACGCTAAAGAAGAATCAATTCATTAATCGGATACGATCAATCAGCCCATTACGTTTATTACGAACCAATAAGGGACGTATAAAAAGTTGATCGATTACTGCATACGCGATCTATGAATCATTAATTTATCGGTTATCGTACATGCTCGTGAACGTTAAGAGTATCGTTACGCTGGAATCGGTGTTGCTAATTGCGAACGAGCGAACGAACGAGCGAGCGAGCGAGCAAACGATCGACCCTGTACCCAATAACTCTTCTGTTTCTCTTCTTTCGTTGGTCGCCGGCCCAATTACCCGGCACAACGGTAATCAACGTTCCGCCGAGCATCCGTTACCTATCGATACCCTATAATTTCTATTAGTAAATTTAATTACCGATACGTCCGATCCTCGCGATGAGCCGCGCGCTTACATTTCACTCGCGACGGCCACTATCCTTCGTCTCTGTTTTTCTGCCGCGATTCACCGGCGCACGCCAATTTGTAACCGTTTTGTTGATAGTTAACGGACGGTTAATAGAAATACGGCTATAAGGTTAGTAAGTTATACCGTCATTAGCGTCGACGAAATATACTTCGGGGCCGGTTCGAATGGAAATCGAGTGGAAGCGGGCGCATTAAGCACGTTCGTGCCTCGTAGGGCTCTGATGCGATGGGAATGTCACGTGGCCGTCAACAGGGGCTCGCGGAAAATGGACGACGTGGGTATACTGGAGCGGTTCGTAAATTCAATTATGGAGACTCGATCCCATTAGAAGCAGAGCGAGCAGTAAAAACGTCGTGAGCGTACACGGTACGCCGGAGCGGATTCAGGGATGCGTGCCGCAACAACAACCAACCATCGATTGCTTCTCTACGCGGCGCGGCGGCAGCACCGACAGCATGCAGATATCCTTCTTTCGAAACACCGCCGTGCGAATGCGTTTTCCTCCCGATCTCGTTATTGTTCCCAACAGTCCCTTCACCGTTTTCAATTAACGATATGATCTATATAGGCGACTGCACGCTCGCCGCGCACACGCCGCTTTGCCTGAAATTGCGATTCCGCCACGCTTCGATCGTTCCTTCTTTCTAGCTTTACGTTGTTTCTGGACGGAGGCCGCGCTATCAAAATAAAACCAAGAGAAAGCCAACGATTGAGAATCTTTTAACGTGGCATTCGATGACGCGCATTTCATTTATATTTCTTCCTTAAGAGCGTTCCGGTTTCTTCGACCGATAAATACCACCCAATGGAGGAAGAAACGCGACCACCATTCGAATACCACGACGCCAGCAAATACGAGTTCCTTATCGCCGCTACCATAAATGATTTCGCTCCTTGTATATTTTTTGTCGACATCGCCCAAGAACTTGGCACAGGTGGTAGAGCTTATTTGAGCGGACAAGGCGAATCGTCACGTACGCGTCGCGTTACTCGTCCATGGTTTTGGTTGGTTCGCGAAAACATGGAGAACAGCCAAGGAGAACGTCGAAAGAACCGTCGCAAAACGCGAGCGATTAATTAAGTATACCCGTAAGATCCGTTCGATCGACACGCTTTCATTTACGAAGGAAACGCTGGTTTCTAGACGGCCAGGTATCAGCACGAAAGGACGTCGTGTCGTCGTTGATATCCACAATTGCACCGACTCGAGAGGGAATTCCGGCGAGGACTGGAATCAACGACGGTATTCCGCTTAAGTTATGGCCTCGGTTATAGCCGCCGTTCGGACTACAAATTCTCCCGGAGGTATACGGTAGGATTTGTACTTACCTAGTACGGAGACTACCTACAACTTAGTGGAATACCAGTGTGCAGAAATCTTGTTGCCAGACGGGACAAATACGTGGCCTCGGCAGAGATATTGCGTCTTAGGGCGGTACACTCTGGAAAATAGCCTAATGATCGTATTGTGACTGGCCGGTTGTCACAAAACATCTACGAGGCTTGCCCGGTTTTGCGGCTTTATTTATCGTACCACGACCGTCTAACTAGCGTGTAACGGGGCAAAACGTTAACGAGGATGCAGATGCATTTATATGGGAGCGAGACTGGTAACGTCTTCAGAAAAGGTTCCACGTTCTCGGCTCGCTCGATAATTTTTCAGCTGGACATTCATAACAGGTTCGCGTTGGTAAACCGTCTGGAATTATTTGAATTTAAGCGACCCGATGTCGACGGACTTGATTAACGAGGACGAGAGTAGAAACTTTGACATGATATTTCAAATAACGTAAATAACGCGTTAAGAGTGGTAAAACGATATCGACAATGTTTCTATTGATTCATTAGTTCCGATTGGTTCGGATTCATTTAAGAGAAAATTTCAATGAGGAAATGGTACAAGGATCGCTGTCAGGTAGTTAGTAAAAGTCGTTAGTCTTTCTTTTTTTACGATTTTAATGTCGTAACCCTGCCAAATACAATAATAATAGTAATAGTAGCAATTATAATAAGAATCGTAATAATGATAATGATAATAGGATTATCTAAAATATGTAACCATCATTTCGATAATAAGATTATCGACTGGCGCGATATTGTACCGCACAGGACGCACGTGACACCTTGTGTGCTAGCGATTATGTCGACGATATAATTTATTTAATGGACACGTACGGGGCCACGGACCGCCCTCTTACGATACAATAATTTTTACTTCCTCAGTAGGAATCGCGAAGTACGATATTTAAATATCCGCTCGACCGTACCGTCACAAACGTGATTCACATTTTAGGACTTTCACGCGACGAGACGCGCCTCTCAGACGTGTCCTCGCGTCGATAACGTTGTATAAATATATAATTTCGTGCGTATTAATAATATTTCGCTATTACTTCAATAATCACTTTGCTCTTTCTTTCTTTTTTTTTTTTTTTTCTTTCCCGCGGTATACGATAATTACACGCTCTTCGTTTCGGTTCACATCGCAATAAATAAATTATCCAAATCAAGGACATCGATATATCGATATAACAGTAATAAGATTACAACCACATTTACAATATATATCTATATTTATCTATATATATATATAGATTTTTATTTATATATATATAATATATATATTTTTCTTTTAATGCACTAACGAACCTCCCCTGCCGACGTGCGCGGTACGAATAGCGACCGTCCTCAAGCGACGCGGTTAATGTATAATTAGAAAGTACAAAGTTATAATAATGCCTTCGTTTATACAGAGTGAGTCGTAGTGTAATATATTATATTATCGATCCTACGCAACTCTACGCGACATATACAGTTACATATATTCTTATAAAGTAATAGTTGGTGGCGCGCGACTGTTAAAACTGTCCCTTTAAACCTTCCCAACTTCGACGACAGTCGAGCGTTCGCGTGTGTTCCGGCGTCCAATAGAAACACGTTCATCGACGACCCACGGATTTTCATCGCGTTAGATCCAACGTATTCGTGTTACCATTCGATGCGATCGTTTACACCTGTTCTAGGAACCTGAAAGCGTTTTCGCGCGAGGTTCGATCGTTCTCATTCGCTGCTCGCGTTCGAACGATCGACGAGATGCACGCGCGACGAAACTATGTACGTGTATACTGTGTGTGTATTGTGTATGTTCGACTGCGCCAAAAATTCGCTGAGAAAAAGGGTACGCCACGCGCCTCGCAGTGTATAACACCGTGCGAGATCCGAGAGAGAATTACTGGCCCCCATTGATTACATTATTGCGAGAAAAATTATGCTACGCTGATCCGTTGCTTTACTATCGGTGATGATCAACGGATAATTTTACATACTATGTACAAGTAGTTACTCCGCTAGTATCTATCCTTACGATCTAGTAGTTCCGTTTTATTCCTTTTTTTTTTCTTTTCTTTTCTTAGCGAGAATTTCCGTATCTAGAGTAAATTATTAATCACCGGCCTGTGTTTCTGTTCGCGTAGTTCTTCTTCATCGTTGGAGATTCTTGGACCACGTAAAACGCGACAATTCTTTCGTAGAAGAGAAATCAAAATCGACCAATTGGATTCGTACTCGATAGCCATTTTCGTTTCCTGAGTTCGAAAGTGATTGCGTTTTAAAGTTGCGTTTCGGGCAATTAACTAACGTTGTATAACTCGTAGAATATACTTAACTACGTGTGTAAATATATTACTCGCTATTGCTTTTCGTTTCCTATGTGGCTCGACATCTCCTACACGCAAACACGTGCACACCTCTTGCAACGATACCTTTTGCGCTCCTGCGTAATGGATCTTTAAGAATCGACCTCGTATTGTCCACGATGTACGCACGTCAAATTCAACGTACGAAAGCACCAAGAGAGATTGAGCACCGCGCATGATCGCAGATTAAGGATGCAATTTATACGTGTGGTTGCTTCGTAAGGTATGCATGTTAGTGACCGACGTGTGTGTGTGTGTGTGTGTGTGTGTGTGTGTGTGTGTGTGTGTGTGTGTGTGTACGCGTTGTGTGTATCGTTTTACTGGCCCTTGAAGCGAAGAATGGAAAATCATCGCTAGTTTGACGGACTGACCTGTCAGCTACGTCTTCGAAAAGCTCGATACATCGTGACTTTTTCCTACTCTTTTCTTTTTTATCAGACACGTTTTCGAAGGATCGCTCGCTCGATCTCTCGCGCGGCCATTAAACATCGCTCGAACGCGCTCGTTAAGAGCACCTCTTAAATTATTAATACGCCACGCTGGAATTCTTTCCGACAGCCGTGTAAGCGCACGAGAATATGATGAAATCAACGATCTAACAACGAATTCAGGTACGTCGACACCCATCGAACGATCGAGCAACGACGATCCAAACGATCGACGTCGGAGGGTTGAACTTTTGAAAGACGTTGTCGAAAGACGAATTCTTTTTGAGAAAATTCTTTGATTTAAAGACTTCTCCTTTTCCCAATCTTAAAACTTAATTCAAATTAAAGAACGCGAACAGATGTTTTTCTTTTAACGATCGAATACCGAGATCTTCCAACCGATTTATACGCTATTTGTAAATCCTTCGCACGAATACACAAACGTACCGCGTTTCGAATTATCAATCATCGCCAATGGAAATTTTATGCCGATCCATTTTTCTCTGCCCCTCGTTCCCACTTTTCGTCGCCTTTTTTTTTTTTTTTTTTTTACCGAAGTGTGTCAACCGAGTGGCCGAAAGCGTCCATTCGATCGCAGAAGGTGATTTCAATTCGAACGCGTAGCCTCGATTAGTTAGGTGTCAGTTGACGTCTGTTAAGGCACTTGAAATGCTAATTTCTCTAGGTGGGGCCTTTGTAGAAAATCGGTCGCGTTCAATTCCTTTACCCGGTTTCCTGTTTCACCGACGGTACACCTTCTACGGGAAATTGAATAGCTCCGCATTAACATGAAATACAAATTGCCGATACTCTTTGTCCGGGTTTTCGCGAATCTATCGTACGCGTGCACGACCTAGGAATGTGTGTGCTCGTGGAATGTTCGTCGCTAACCTCGAGGGACCTCGATAGGTCGTTATGCTTCTTACAGAAATCCCCGAATCCTGTCTCTCGGCTTATCGTTAAAACGATTCTTCCACGATAATTGAACAACTATTGCGTTTGTTGCTACGCTTTAAAGAAGATTGGAATGTGGTTGAGCGATCAAATTTTTCGGATCGAGGAAAGCGATTCGTGTCTATCGTATATTTCGTCTGATCGAGTTCTGAAAAGAAAGAAACCTACGTGAGTTTTTGGCCGAAACGGAATTTTACGACGAAGAACGACGGGGTGATTCCGTGCGAATGTTACGAAGACGATGTATGTTAATACGTTTGGCGAACGAGAGGCTTCGCTGGCAAAAGTTAACCGGAAACAATATCGTTTTATCACCCCGTCGACAATTAGCCGAAATGAATCGTCCCGAGGTGGAGATATAACGGCACAACGTTGGGATGTATCGTTAAGAAGCGTACGACTCGGCACGAGCTCACAGTGAAAAAAATGATAATGATCAAAGAGGGTGTCGGCATGACGTCAGTATGCATTTCTCATCGCCCTCGCTCTGCTCAGATTACTGACGGCTGTTCCGCCGAAGAAATCCCTTACAGGAAAGGTACAACGGTATCAGTCATCAAGATCGTAGAGTGGCATCCTGGGTGGCACCTCGTTCATTTTCGGATTGAATTTCGCAGTGACGATCACACGAAAATTATTCATACGGTCAACCAGGGGCGTGGTCGTCCCTGCGGGTCTATAACGGAGTATGTGATAGTTATGTATTTTGTCGTTCGACGCAAATCGCTGGGAGATTTACGAAACGAAAGGATGCTTCGTGAACAGGTGAGAAATATCTGACGAGCGTTTCCAACGAATTTTTCCATCGAACGTGATTCGTTGTTTCGCGATCGATCGTTCGGACGAAAATCACAGATAGAATGATAGAAATCGTAGATGTCGAAGTAGGATGAAGACGAAGCGATTGGCAACGGTGAATCGAAGGAGTGACAACGAAAGCAAGGATCTTGAATTAAATTTACGTAAGATATGAAGATCCGGGTAATACGATTAGCGAAATTTTCCTCGTTTGTTTCGAACGACATTTAAACGAGAGTATCGAGAATCTTGCAACTTGATTTCCATGAATCTCGACCGAATAAAGCAACGCTTGATATATCTCACTGGTCCTCTGGACGAGGATTCGAACGGTCGCGTTATGAAATGTGTACAAGCACGAAGATTCGCGTGACTTAAGGCACTAACAGTATACTTAAGGCCTAACGCAGCGTTCTCTTCCTTAACGTTAAAAGGCACTATTCCCTATCAAAATACAACACATAACAAGTATTAATTTATCAATCTTCGCACTAATCTTACACGTAGAGGTTCCTTTCTTCTTTTTTAACGATATAAACTGGCTCTAGCATATACTGGCATCTTGTTCCATCGTATTTTTTTTTCCTTTTTTCAACTAGCTTCGAAATAGTTTCTTTTTTTCTTTTTCCTTGTGTTTTGCCTACCTTTAGCCACGTTACTCATGCGGTGGCAAAGGGAACAAAAAAAAAAAAAACAATAAAATGAAAAGAAGATACACGAAGAAAACGGGGGAATGCTACACATGTGCTATACGTACGCAGACGTCGCGTTACTCAAGGTTTCTAAACTATTTACAAGCTTGCAATTCGCGAGCTATCCGATTCTCGTGCGATACATCTGGCTAACGCCACGGGAAACTTAACTTCCCCTCGACGTAGCTACTCGCAGGAAAAAATGCAATAACGCGGTATCGCGCGATACTTTTAGCGTAGCCAACAGACCCTTAACGTAACACCTTGTTTCCTATCGCACCTTCTCCTT
Organism: Bombus confusus; assembly: GCA_014737475.1. Classification (NCBI taxonomy): domain Eukaryota; kingdom Metazoa; phylum Arthropoda; class Insecta; order Hymenoptera; family Apidae; genus Bombus; species Bombus confusus. The sequence continues at coordinate 2,074,581 of JACXIV010000065.1, forward strand.
CGAGTAGCTTCGTTCAAGAACGCATCGCGTGACGTTACCGTGGTTTTACACTTGCGACGCACAGAGTCGATGCCTTCGTACGATATGTTTTGATATATATATTTATATATATAGAATTTCTTTGATAACGTTACTTTCAGGCTCGCAATTCGTTTATGCACTTGACGCATTTAGATTGACGACAATTGAACAGCCGACTCGGTGCATCATCAATTACACGAACTCCGATACACGTACTCTTTTTCTCAAAACCACGAGGAACGTAGACATACGTTCTGCGTTTCTTTTCTTTGTTTTTTCTTTCTTCTTGTAATTTTTCGTTCGTTTCACGAACGAAAATTAAGTTCTTTTTATTGGCCTCGAATGTATTTTCCTTGAGCTATCTCGTTTCGTAGTAGATGCCAAAATAAAATGTGCAGAGATCGAGCAGGAAACGCTCGATTTTTCTTCTCGTGACGATGCTTGACACGTGGCACGATTCGACGAGACGTGTATCGCGGTGACGTGTTCGACGAACGGGATGCAAAAGCGTTTAAAAAATAATTCTTCGATCTGCTTTCTTCTCTCTCTCTCTCTCTCTCTCTCTCTCTTTCTCTCTTTTTTTTTAACAATTGAGCGTAATGTATCAATGGACATCTTCGTTCGCACAATACGTTTGCACCTTCTACTTTGGCACCTTGTTTGTGTATACGCATGGCTGAAAAGGCATATCGGCTGCTTTACCGATACGACCGAAGAATTTTTTGCATGATCGAACGAAAGAAAGACTCGTAAAAGCATCGCAATGCCGTCGATAGTATACACAATTCTATTGCTTAATGCACACGTAATACTGGCTTTCAGAGCGTCAAATTCCCTTGTTTTCTTTGACAATGAAAACATCGATGATTGTCCGTCCCTAAACGCGAAATTCTTTGTGCATAGTCTGATAAATCGCTATTTAATGCATTAAAAAATGTTTAACGATCACGATTTGTAGTTTATTTAACTGAGCATGCTAAGTCCCAAGCTCCGTCACCGGAGTTCGATATTCTCTTTAATTATTAACCGTTTAATTACCTTAACGATATTACTTCTTTCTTCTCCTTTTACTGGCTCTATTCTTCGCAATAGACGATACATATGGTGCTCTAGACTAGTTGAGCTGGCCTTATTTAACCGTACAAAAAAAAAAAAAAAAAAAAATTGAAAACAAACTGGACATACGAACAAGTAAAAATTGGCTAGAATTAAAAACAGAAGTGACCGCGTGCTACTTGCGGAAAACCCGCAGCAATCGCTCCTCTCTACTATCTACGCTCGGTTTTTTTTTTTAAATCGTCGAAGCTAAGCTTCGTTCGATATCCGTTTTTTTTTTTTTTAAATACACCTGCACAAAGAATAAATAAATTTCCATCGAATATTTTAAATATCAACGATTCTTACGCTACGTACGTTCGCCATAAAAACAACGCAAATCGAAAATAGAAATTTGTCTCTCACAGAGGCAGTACAACAAGAAACAAAGTAAAGAAATTTCAACGACTCGCGTTGTCACGATTGCTAGCAGGCTCGTCGCACGATTATTCACCAATGATTGCAATGATACTTCCATTAGATTAAACCTCTAAACCTAATGAACGATTCGTTTGCTTCTTCATTTTTTTCTCCTAGTTTCCGCCTCCGACTCTTCACGTTCTCGTTGAAAACGATTCGAGCAACGATGCGAGGCTCTTCAGGTCCCGAATGTAAAAAAAAAAAAAGAATCATCGTCGTCGTCCACGATCACGATTCGTGTCCCGGTTTCCCGGGACAAAACGGTCTCTACCCCTTCTTCGCTCTGCTCCATCCTTCCTCCAACGGCTAGATGGTCCTCTTTATCAGTGCCTTTTCATGTGAAGCGATAAATGATCGCTCCGCGAAAATGATCGCTGACAAAGATGGCACTTGAACGGCTTCTGGCCCGTATGTTTGCGGTAGTGTCGTGTTAATTCGTCGGAACGAGCGAATTTCCACGTGCAACCCTCCCATGTGCACTGGTACGGTTTTTCGCCTGCAACAAATCAGTGAATCTTTATAAACCTTTGCTCCAAACGTAGAGCGAACATAGAGTGAACAATGTTTTGGTTAATATCTAATAGAGATGAGATTTGAGTTTGCTATAGGAACGTTGCATTCGAAACGATAGAAGTCAATAGGAGAACGATCACCAAGTTGCATCGGAGTAATCGCGCGAAGAAAAAAAAAAAGGAGATGGTAGGATCGTTCCGCATTGTCGTGTAATTTGCGTTGAAACGTAATGAGAAGCGCAAACGCGGTGAAACATAAAACCTCGTGCTGGATTCGCTTTAGATTTACGGCCCGATGCGTATGCACACGTACGTCCGATTCCTTTCATAATCTCCTTAGTACAGCCACTTATTTTCTTATGCGAACGAAAGTCCACGTCCTTGGGCAATTTATAGGGATACGTTTTATGCGTTTTCAAATTTACGATCAAAAGATATAATTGAAAAGTGGTGTCGGTCATTTGCCAGCCTTTATGCACCTGACTGGCATCTAATGATTCTTCAGGGGCTTCGTTTCTGAACAAAGTATCGTCGATTCGAAATATCGAACGGGCGAGCAACAAATTACAAAGGCGATACGATAAATTTACATCGCGTTAAAATTGAAAATGTCCAGACAAATCGCTCGAATATCCCACAGAAAGCAGCATACGCGGCGATAAATTTACCACGATGATCAACTGCGATTTCCTATAGTTATTTCCACAGTGTGTTCGTATAAGAAGGTAGCACGATAACAACGTTCCGCCTACTGAAAGCGGGCGATTATTTCCGAAAGCCAACGTCGCTCCGTTCTTCGTCCACGTAAAATACTCGATCGAAGTTTGGCGCGCTTGATAAGCATCGATGCACGCCGCGATATCGTCTCGGTATTCGCGAGTATACGTCGATACAGGTACATTTGCGAGCGTTTACCCGAGGTGACTCGCGTCACGACGGTGTGCCCGCGGGTTTATTCTCGACTCTTATCGAGCCGAGCCGAGCCTCTCTCTCTCTCTCTCTTTCTCTTCGGTAAGGACGTCGTGACAGCTGTCGCGCGTTGCAACGACTCCGGATCCCTCAGAAAACTGCCCATCACTCTCTTCTATTGTATGCAAGTCACCGAGCGTATTTCTCAGTCCGGTGTTCTGCACGATTTGCCGAAGAAAAGGAGCGAGAAGGAGATGTAGACGGCGTGTTCGCCAGAGGTGGGAACGGCCAGAAGGAGAAAGGAGAAAGAGAAAGAGACGAAAGAGGCAGAAATCGAGAGTAAGAGGGCTTAGGGTCTAAAAACGTAGCCGTCGTCGAGCCGTCTAGATGTAGAAACAGCCTGGTCACAACTCGATGACGCAATCGCCATCAAATTCCGTCGCTCGAGAGACCGGAGACGAAGACGAACCGGAGAAAATCGAACGGTGCGATCAGGCAGCCAGTTCGCGATCCCATTAAACCGCGAGAGTGGACGTGGATAATGGGGGACGACGGGACGACGACGTTGCATCGCGAGCTTCTATCTCGTGAAAAGCACCAACGTTTGATCGATATATTCGCGCGTGTCACCGTCGGATCCCCGATCTCTTTTACCGACTCGGACCAGCCACCTTCGCCGCGCGATTTCCTCGTCCCAGATAGACGATTACGCGTTTTTCGTCGTGCTGGAATTGCTGTAGATCGATGCTTGAATAAGTCAGGGATACGGTTATCGGACATCGGTGGCTCGGTCCGAGCTCGACTGTTCCAGGTTTGTTGGAAGCTCGCTCGTTACTCGGTTAATTACAACATCAAACGTGTCATGATTTCTCTGATAACCGGCATTCTGTGTCGAATATTATCGTAGATTATACACGGGAACACGGGAGATGATCTTTCGGTATTTTATATTACACGTGTAGGCTCTGTTGGTAATTTATTAGATGGGTTTTTAAACGATCGGTACGATGATAGGAAAGAGCCAGGCAACACGGATGTACCGCATGGACGTTCAAACACAGGCTGTGCTTTCCGAGAGTTATTGCTCCACGTAGGATCAAAAAGCGGCGGAGAACCGATTCGTGGCGCGACAAGCGCGAGCGGACCGATCGTTTGAAACGAAACGATGGTAGATATCTAAATCGGTCGTTTTAACGTTTCAACGCCCATTGACTGAATATTATTATGTAATTCGCTGGGAATACGAGGAACTAATGACGAGGAAAAAAGCCGTGCTCTCGGCCGTTACGTAATTGCGAGTAATTAGTCCATTTACGAGCGGCACGAACACGTACGCCACGAGACGTGCATATGCACGCAATATCGGCCAATGTGCAAGCACCGGCGCAAACACGCCGCCAAGAAGGCATTAATTTTCCTGTTATTAATGCATTTTGATTGGATTTTTACGTAGGCAGCGTTACGTTTATTGCACCATAGATTAACGCCGCGTTATACCGTCCGGCTCCATTAATTAACCGCAACAGCGAACTTAGCCACTCATTTGTAACGTCACTCTGATGTCGCGGCACGTATAAATCCCATGTTATATTAAGCCAACGCGATGCGTGTCGAACTTTTTCCTTTTTTCTTCTTTTCGTTCCGTCCGCTCGCCAGAAGAAGATCTCCTCTCTTATTCTCTTTCTCCGTACTGGAACAACGCGCGGTATAACGAGCTCGAGGAAAACGAACCGTACCTTTTTCCAATTTAATAGCCGTTTTAACGTTAATTGGAACGGTATCGTGTCCGTTTACGTAAAATATCGCAAGAATTAACGTCTGTGAATCGAAATTGAATCGCGAAACGCGGTCTAATCCGGCTAGTGGAAAAGAAGGAGAGAGAAAAGAAGGTCGTGATCTCGTGAGAAATCGTCGATTAAATTAACGTCATTTATTAAAGTGAAAATTATCGATTACGAGAAAGGAGAATCACATCGATACGACTTATTGAACAACCTCGGCAAGTGGGTCAACGATAAACGCTAATTAAAAACGACATGGCGTAATTAAACGTGATATCCTTCGCGGTACTTTTAACCATATCGCGACTTCTTCCTGCAACACGATTCGTATTATACCTTAATAATTCAACGTAAAAAGAGAGAGTATACCAGAGCTCCGCTTTTAACCAGGAATTATTCTTAATGAGTTTACGAGCGTGTATCTTCCGATGTTCTTTTAAATCCGACAGTCCAAAAATCATCGTGACATTTACGGTTCTTCCTCGTTGTTGTGCCCCGCGGTACCAATGGAACAAATAGACGTCTTAATTCCAGATAAATTCGTTCATCAACGAAACGCTCCTCCGTTGTTCGTCTTCTTTATTCGATGATACAACAGGATTTTTACGACGACAGTGAGTTTTTAACAGAACTTCTTATTCAACGTCTTGCGAGACTTTTACTTAACGGAATCGTTAAACGACAACTTGCCGCTGGCTACCTTTTCCCCTCGTTCTATCGAAGCGGAGTGGAGTTACGGAGTAAAAAGTAAAGAAGAATATCGCTCGGATAAGTTCGACGTTGATCGCGACTTTCCCATCTTGTAAAGCAAAAAGACAGACGATAATTATTCATCCTCGGAAATTTATTCGAAGCTGGTAAGGCAAAATACAACTTGAACGCATATTCGGTTTTGGTTCAACGCGCGAATCGCCTTATATTATTTATAAGAGGAGGAAGAAGCTCGTCGTTTCGTACGGATAGGTCGAGGAGAAGAAAAGGACAAGGAGTACAATCGATGGCGATATTTTACGAGGATCGAGGCTCGTAACTCGTAAAACATGGTGAGTCGAATCTGTCGTGTCGATGACACGGGGGACAACGATATTTCGCCCGTTCGATCGTCGAACGTGGAGAGAGAGAGCGCTTCCCATTATCGTTCGAGAATCTCCTGCAGGGGTGATTAAGAAACCAGCTCGGATGTATGTATCTCTGGCAATTATCAGCATCTCGGCGAGACTCGCGCGGTAACGCGTTCCTCGTCTCTTCGGAACAGTTCCGTAATATGTAATTATATGGGCGACAAGTGCTGTAAAGATGAATGAATGCTGCCCTGTTCTTCAGACCAACAAACTTCCTGTGCATCGGCTACGAATGATGAATGTTTTCCAACGTGTAAAAGAGATCGCGCGATTGTTCGAGACGTATCAATTTTGATTAAGTCGGCAATTTCCCTCGAAAGCATAAATCGTCATTCCTCGACGTCCTCGTCATTACCCACGACGGACACGACGTAATCGTGACCGCTCCGGTAGCCTTAGAATTGAATTTCCAAGGTCTCCTAATTAACTCCCATCATCCTGTCTTCTCACAATCCTATATCTCAAAGTATTCTATTTTTTTGCCCCCATAATTATTACATCGAGTGTCCGGTGAGAAAGCAGCGGGGCGAAGCGTCGCGATGCGTGTCGGTAACGAGCATCGAGCTGACAAGTAATGTAAGGGGAAAGAAGGGGGGAAATGAGAGGAAGAGAAGGGAGAGAAAGAAAGAAAGAACGAAACTCGGCGGTAGTGGTGGCGTTGTAGATACAGAAAGGTAGACGCTGCGCTGTCAACTCTGCGTGGCGTCTGCCTAATGCGCCCTCCAGCTACTCCCGCGGTGTACGGGCTTCTTGTAAATAACAACACTCGTTAGCGGCAAGAAATACTGCAGCGATGTAATAACTCGCGGACGCGCGATTCAATTTAATCGCGGTCATTACGCGCCATTCATTATTTACGCCGTTATCGTGCTTTAATAAAATATAACAGTGGGATGCTCGTGCGTTACTCGAGAAGCTTCAATTAACCGCGCCGAAGCCGATTCATCAACGGGCCACCATTAACGTTGCGGCGAGTTCAGGATTCCCGAGACTTAGCCGGTTTTGAAGGGAATTAAATAATCGCCGACTGCCTAACAGCGATATTTGTGAGCGTGTCTCCGCTGGGAACAGCTTTAATTGTGTTTGCCTCGCTCGATTCGAGAAATAGGCCTTCCTGAGAATAAACCTCGAACCGTATATACCTTTGATCGCCGGTTACTTCAATTAATGTTGCACCCGATAGGAAAGACACACACCGGGCAAACTAATGAATTTTAACGCGTTACCCACTGAGAAACCGTTCTGCTACCTTCTTCGTATGGGTAGCTGCATTGCAAACATGCTCGTTCCGAGTCGTATGGTTTAACGTTTACTGTTACCCACTTTGTTTACACAACCAATTTATTTAGTAATTCCATTCTTTCTCACGGTGAAGCATATGATCGTTGATTCTTGAATAACCACCAGCTATAACGCCAACGTTTTTCTCCCTTTTCTAAAAGCAAAAGAATAAAAGAGAGATCCAAGTTGCGATCGCAACGATAATCACCGCGATACCGATAATCGTGGCAAATTACCCGTGGCGGAACGGCCCGAAATCCACCGACCATGGCCGATCGAAATAAAGAAAAAAAAAAAGAAAAGAAAAGGAATTTAATTTAAAACCATGTTCAAAGCGGCGGCCTCGAGATAACGAGAGTACGGAGATCAAGCTCGTAAGGAAATTGTGCTCCGCAAAGGTAATCGTAGCCCCGAACAGTGATGCATAAGTACATTGTTAATGGTAGGTCTGATATACCTCGAGTCCACGAAGGGACGAGAAATCAGTGTTTTCCTTCGATACACGGAGAGCTCGTTGTCTAGTTTATACCGAGGCTAAAAAGCCTTAATTAATACACGAGATCTTGCCGAAACTCCCGTTGTTTATCAAGAGTCAGGCTGTTTCGTCTAGCGATTCTCATGTCGCGTCGTTCTTTTACATACGCCATTCATGGACCAAGTACGATCGCATCGTACAAACCGAGCGCTTTTCGATAATCTAGGGATTAAGTATTTATTAGCGCCGGCTGCGGGTGTGTTTCACGTCGATCAGCGCATCGTGAAAGCGGCAGCGCTATTATGGAGAACCGTAGCCGGCATTTACCGCATCCTCGTAATATTTCGCCTCCCCTGGCCGCACAATGTAACTTCCGATGTTCGTGGCGTGTGTTCGGGAAGATACACGATATCGAAAGCGGTAGCAGCGGCCCGCTATTACTCCATTATACAGTTTGCGAGCGGCACGATATAAATTCGATGCAAATTCTACTGTGTTCGAGCCGTGAGAATCATCAATCATGGTTAGCTGGCTTCGATTCGCTGTTTTTCGGCTTGTTGGTTGTCGGAGCCGATCGATTTCGGAACGATGGCGCTCGACAACGACGGTCCGTGTTGCCAGTGGCAAAAACTGGAAAGCTTTTTTTGGTTTCCGATAGAGTTTCGGAATTTCATTCTGATGTTAACTTGAGAGAAATCGCGTTAATAAATGAAAGATTTATGCGCTGCAAAGCACGCCTTTTAAAACCAAACGTTATCGATCATTCGGTACTCGTTCTATCATCAAAAAGCGTCCAATTTTCGAGTACCTTTGAATTCCTCAATTTTTTCCCTCTTTCGCCCACTTTGATCTTCGTCAATCGCGCGAGACTCCGCGACTATACGTTATCGCGAGTTCAGCAGACGGTAAACCGCGTGTAAAATTATTTAACAAAACTGCCACGGCGCCTCTGATAACCCCGTTTTCCGCCGACCTTTCGGAACAATAGGTTATTCATACGAGACAAATTCCAACACTTGGAGGAGCAGACGGAACGACCGTTGCGCCGCGAGCACGATCCGCGGTAGAACGATTTATGCCGTGGAATGGTAGAAATTACAGTAATCAATGAATTGGCATTTCCCACATCCAGAGTGCCAGTATATCCGCCATCGTAAAGATATCTCGATGGCTGCATAATATCGCGGTGTTAGAATGATGGATAGACATGCCGGTCCACGTTTCTACGACCGTGCTGCACAATCGCTGAAACAATTATTACAGCAAGCGTCGCTATACGACGTACTGCAAACGTACCAGGCTCTGACATTTAAATGAAATTTAACATTTAACATCGTCTTCGTTGTCGCTGTCTAAGCACCGTAACAACGCACCAATTCCTACTTTATTTTTGCCACTTTCTTTTTCTTGTCGTTAACTATATGTAGAACGAAGCAGAAGCACACTGTTGGAAAGTTAAAAGCAAACGGAAGAAGGAAGGGAAATCTCACGTCCCATTATATCTCTAAAACTAACATCCATGGTAGAGAAACGCGGCGGAATTATAATTTTTCGCATGAGAATCCCACGGCCGCGACCGTTCGGGCCAGGTTGAGCACCGCGGTTACACCGTCTTGGTTGAACCATGGACCAGACAAAAGATCCTGGTTCTCACGACCACGCCCTCTCCCCGCCGCCTCTGCACTCTGTAGACGGCGGCAATGCCTTCACGAAGGTACCTATCCACCGGAAATTCTTCAAGCCGCGGCTCCTTCGACGTTGTGTACACACATGTGTGGTTGTGGCCGCCGCGGTGTGTATAGACCGAGAAACGAACGGTGTGTGACCTCTTCCAGGTTCTCGCGAGGCGATAATAAATGGCCGGCTACGACTGTACCAACGAAACGCGGGGGCTACGTCTAAAAATGCATACTCGATGGATAGTATTCAGCGTGTAGTCACTTTGGCCGTACTATCGAATTTCTAAGCGGCACCAGGCCATACGATTCGCCGTGCGAATGTCGAAGACCCCTGACCCTCTTCTTCGTAGACTTCCAATTGGTCGCTTGAAAAACCCACTCTATGGGACGAATATGCTTGGCATTCGGCGAGCGTCGCCAACAGCAGCGTGAGCAAACAGCCAAGCTACCGAATCCTTCTGCCGCATAGAGTATCGATAAAAATTCCTGAAATCGCGCGACCAGTCACGAGGATACACGTGACCAACGCGACTTCTGTTCAACGCGCTTTTCCGTCCGAGTATCTCGACTGAGAATCAAAGGCGGTCCATGAGTAATGGCTCGCGGTCGCGGCTCGTTGACCCATCCGATGCGACAGGCCGTTTAACCATCGGCTATATGTTAGAGTTAAGTATTATATCGGGACGAATCTCGCTATTTTATTTGTTAATAACACTGCCCCCGGTGGAGTTAACGTGGGAAGATCGGCTAATGACTAAGGGAGCACGTTAAAGCGAGGTCAGAACTGCGGCGAACAAAAAGGAGAATTTCCTTTTACCATTTGCGTCGGATCGCAGGGAATATCAGACCGCGGAGTTTTGTGCAACGCAACGAAAGCGCAAAGAAACGCGACCGCGTGGAATCACAACGAGCCATTCACGGCAATATTGTCCCAGCAATTAGCCTCTGTTCGTCGGTCGTCTGTTCAAAGTGTTACGCGCCGCTCGCTCGGTTTCTTCTCGTAATTGTGAGCACACCTTGCGCCGTCACCTTGAAACGGTAACGTCACCTATGAACCGGCGTGATCCCTCGCGGTGAGAGAAAAGAAGGACCGCAGCTCACGATGACGAAACTCGCGTTCTACGTCCGTGATCGTTACGACCAGCGTGCGTGAATCATCGCCAGGCAATCAAGCGCATAGTGCTCGATCGAAGTACCAAACGAAATAAAAATGGGTAAAAATGAAACTAGCTTCGAGAACCTATTTGGATTTACGCTAAATTAAGTAGAGTAATTAAGTAAAGTAATTACATCAAGTTAAGCGAAAGTATTGATTTCATATTTACACTTACCGGTGTGAGTTCTCTTGTGAGCTTTCAGGTGAGAACTCTTCGTGTACACTTTGTCGCAGCCCGCCACGTCGCATCGGTGAACTTTGCGTCTCTTCAACGCGTCGCCGCATTCGTTGTCCACCGCCAAACTACCGCCGTTTCCTCCAACACCGGCGTTTACTCTGCCGCCGATTCCTATTCCACTCGCGAGCGCCGGACGCTTGTGAAACACCCTGAAATTTCAAACAAACATCTTCAGATATATTTACGATCGACTTCCATTTAATTCGGTAAAATAAATGGCTTTCGAAAGAAGAAGAAGAAGAAGAAGAAGAAGAAGAAGAAGAAGAAACGAAAAGATTCTTTCGTAAAAGTAATCCCGGCCAATTACGCAATACGCGAAACAATGGAAACCGAGTTTGACAGCGAGTGACCACCTTTTAGCGGCGTATCGTTGTTCGATTCACCGAACTATGTCCGATTCCCGCAGCGACGCTGATTACGACGAGCGAAAGAGCGGCAAGAAATTCGAGGAACGGTCGCCCGCCGTGATTTCAATTCAGATATGGATAAGACGTCTTCATCGTTATTTTATCTTACCTGCGTACGACTATCGACCAACCATCGTACTTTATTTCTCGTTCGTCGACGGGCAGATTCCGACAGATCCGGCCGCATTCACCATGGATTTATACAGAAAGTTTTTGGTATGCATTATTCATTGATCGATGTGTTCCGATGCGTTATGACCGGTTCGAACTAAGAACGAGTGAAATTGCTTGCGACGTGAAACGATCACGGAACAAATACGTCGGTGTACACGCATTAGAGAAAAAGAATTTGCCTTATGAATAACACCATGAGCTCTGGCCGCTGGTGTGGAGGAGGGAAAGAAGCGGCGGTCATTACGTTAATCTGCGCGATTACATGGAAGCGTACACAGAGCAACGGAACGGTTGGTCGCAGATCTTTTAACGGGATGTACGAGTTACACGGTCGTATTAAAAGAGCTGTCAATCAGCCGCATATATTTTCTCAAGTGCTCGACCGACGACCTGTGATTTTCCATAACGGATTCATAGATTTCCAAGTATGTAATAATCGGTTGTTATCGATTGATGACCAGATTGTAGCTTTCCAGGGAATCTGAAGACAACGGAGGCGAAAATGTTTAAATCCTTACTCATCGATGTATGGTTACGGGAACGTGAAATTGAAATATGAATTAATAAGAAGAACTTTGAATCGATGCGATTCATTAAGCGAAGACTTTTAAGAAGGTTTCATCGCGAATGTAGTTAAAGAAGTGGTAATCGTTAAGCGCAACGATGGTTACGTAATTGTATCAAGTTTCTTTATTAAGTTTCTTTTCAAAGCCTTAATATCGTACGTAAGCCTGTAGTGGCGCGTACACTTTAAATGCATTCATAAATCACAAGCCCCTTCGTCGAAACGTGGTCCATTTTGCACTCCATTCCCATGCATATTCATGAATTATTTGTCCATTATACCGTGGCCAACGGGGGTAAACGTTGATACTCCATTATCGTTTGCAATCGGCTCGCAATTTACGCGGCAGTTTATTATAATTTTAAAGCACTTAGATCATCGAGTAACTAATCATAAAAGCACATTGAAACTTCCGTGCGTTTATTTTAAAAGTAGCAAAATGATACGTTGTGCTCCTGTCAAGTCTATTCGGGAACGTATGACTTGTGTAATTATTTTCTTTCTATTTGCACGTAAACCTTAATTGTTTTCATATGATAAATATGTATATTCTCGTCGTAGAAAGGAACAAATGAAAACTAAGTGAATACGAGATAAATTAGAACTGTAGAAACAGGCTAATTGCTATAGATTTTCTCGTTAAGCAATGATGATCGTTTTACGACTCTGGAATCACCTCTTCTTATCGATTCGAGATCACCAACGATCATCGACTAAAAGATTCTTCTAACGACGTGCACCGGCTGTTCAACCTCGTCTCCAGCTACTAAAAAGAAGCGAAGCGCGTCGAATCGATCAATCTTGCGACTCGACACCCGGCGAAACTTGTTTCGCAGCCAAATTCGTACTTACGGTCAATTGTCTCGCCTAATCGATCGTCGCGGCTAACTGTTAAAAACATAATTCAAAGTACCTCACGACTTTATTTGATTCGATGAAGCAACTTGCTCAAGACAGTGAAACGATACCGTTCTCGGAACTTTTACATTGTTACAAAAATGCGTCTATGAAATTTCTATGAAAAATTATGAATCGATCGCTTTGAAAGCTAGTCTGACGTTTCCAGTATCAAGCGGTCGTATTTCAGAATCGGTACCAGTCCACGTGTGAAGAATTTACACTGACGCGTTTCTATCCTCGAAACCATGTGGAATTCGCGTTTCAAGTTAACTGGATAAAACGGCACCAGTGTAGCACTGACGCATCCCTGGCCAGACCATATTTCATCGGGACGAAGCTTGGCCTCGCACGCTTCGTGCCGTAAACCAGACCCGCAGCTCGCTGTTTAAACTGGCATAAATCTGCTTCTACTCGCGATAATCCGACTCGCTCCTATCCCGAGAATCCTCCCGCTGCCGGAGAACAAAACCCTCTCGCACGATTTCCCGATTTTCACGAGCTCGACCTGCGTTTACGGCTTTATTCTTTCAAACGCAGCTATGAGGTGTTTCTGATGGCTTCGCACCTAGGAAGATCGCGTAATTTTATGGACGATACATAGTGGCATATTATTTGTAAGCCGCGTCGGATATTTTATACTTACGATAAGACGTAGAGACGATACGAGCCGCAAACATGGCCCGGGACTTTTCTGAGATTTAAAATTGGATTTTTAGATCGAAAGAAAATTGGGAATTGTTTGTTACGTCAACGTAGAAATAAACGCTCTAAAGAAACTTGTATAGAGAGGAGAGATGCTAAAAAAGATTAATCATGAGAATAAACGGTCTTCATCCGTAAGTGAAATTTAAACAAAATTAGGGAGGGAGATTAAAATAATTCTTATGATTATTTCGCGACTAAAAGCCAAGAGCTGGGATCTTGGGTGGGTATAAAAATAATTTTTAACTAATATCTAACTTAACCTGGACAAATTTAAGGTAAATTTGACGTGATTTATTGGACAACTGACTAGGTAACGTTTCCTCGTCGTCGGAATAAACACTCTATAACCGCTCAAAATCACCTCCACCTTTGACATTGAGTAGGCTATAACTAGCGCATTCAGGTATACATATATATTATATGCTGTATCAATGTTGGTATGTAAAATACTAGTCGAAAAATCACTAACGGTGAAGCAGTCTTGAATCTTCTCCAAATACTTTAATCTGATCGAGTTCGGATTACGTTAATAGTGTAAGATACTGTCTATGATACTACAATAGTGGAAATAATTAAGGAATTATCAGCAATGGATCACTTTCGCGTTAACACGTTCAGAAAGCGCCGCGTGGTAAACTCGTACCGTAGCTGTTTCCTCGCGATAATTAATATGCCCATAGTTCCCGACGACAATACAGAATCCAGGCGGCAATTTATTCCGCGATAATTCCATCAGCTTCCTCGGCGTCGAAATCTCCTGCACCGCGTGTACAGGAGGACTACCAAATGGATCATTGTTTCGAAGACGAAGCCGTAACCGCGTGGTTGGCTGGAAAGGCGAAGGAGGAACTGGAAAGTACATTTGTCGTGAAGTATTGCTGCAGGCTTGCGGCAGTTCCTCCGCAGGAGGGCCCTGACATGCGGGTACCGATGTACAACGGTGCGTGTACACGTGCGTACCTGGCTCGCGTATGGAAGTCGCCAGCGTGCACGTACATCCAGACGGAAACAGACAACGAACCAACCGGTGGAGATTTATGAGAAACGTAAAGTATAACTATCGGTTAACGGCATTGGGACACGAGAAGACAGGCCTCGATCCGTGATACTGGTGACGATTTCACGGTACGCGTGATCTACGGACACGATCCGCGGGTACCATTATTGGCATCGATCTGTCCAAAGGGGCGAAACAACGTAAATTCACAGTTATATCAACTGTTGGTTACAGTGACAAGAGTTAAAGTCGGAATAAATGTACTATATAGCCATATAAGGCCACATTTCCGAGCGCGAAACGTTTCCATAAACGAAAGGAGAAGAAACGACAGCTAAGTTAGCCTAAGGACTTGTAGGGCCGTTCAGAAGCTCTAATAAAGTCATTGACACCGTAGCAATCAAGGATCAAGAGGCGAATTCCAAGATAGGAGGATAGACCGTTATGTCATCGTCCGTCATCGTGGCACTGAGAGACGAGGTAAAATTATTATTCACGGCGATCTGCGAGACTCGTCATCCAGTCGGTACAGACGTACACACGTTGGAAAGAAATCGTGACGCTCTGTATGAAATGAGGTTTGTTAGCGTGCACCCGGGTGTCACGAGATTACTATGTTTTCTAACGTCGGGTCTTTTCACCGAGATCGGGTACAGAACGCTCGCTTGACAATGGAAAAGACACTCGCGAGCGCACGAGAGCAAATTAAACGAGATTTACAGCGGGTGCACGATCTCGTCCTATTAACCCTGGACGTGCTTGTACATTCGATGAAATATGACGGCACGTAACCATCGCATCGGCGCGGCGACCGACCGGCCGCGATATCCTGCTGTTTTCGACCGATTGTAAACTGATAATAAAGTCAGCCCTGGCTAGCCGGATGGCAGCCTATGTAAATCCTTTGTCGACTCCATTCAATGGCGTAATTGACGCTTACGTTAGATTCTCAATCTATCCTACTCCGAACTGTCACGTATTTAAGGACTATTACCGATTTCTATGAAGCTTCGTGAATGTACAACGTTCGCAGACGACTGTTACGATGCGAGAAAAGATAGTAAATATTGCAACGTAATCTTTCCACTGGAATATAAAATTTGATCCGAACGCTTAATTTGCTTCAAGCGCGATACGGTCGACGATGTTGCTTCTAGGAAGAAGCCAGCAGCCGTATACTCCGAGTTCTACTTTCTTCGATAATAGAGCACATCCTGTTGCTCGTTTGTAAGAAGAAAAAAGCGTAGATACGAAGGTGTACGCGCCCCCCGCTACACATCTGTCAAGAGCGTGGTAAAAATCGGCTCGTTCGCCGCGGTTACCGCGATACGATCGGTAAAAGTACTTACAGGGACGTTTCCTTTATCCTCTGTAACGCGAGTAGGGCCGCCGAGGGGGAAACGAAGACAGGATCGAGCGGTTCCATCATGCGGACCGACACGTCCCGCTCTCTGTCCCTTTCCCTGTCCCTTTGCCTCTCCCTATCGCGATCCCGTTCCTTTTCTCGATCCCGCGGCTCCCTCTCTCTGATCCCTGATTCTCTTTCTTGCTGCCGTTCCCTGTGCTCGTTCTCCGTGCTCCTCTCTCGCACCCTCTCGCGCTCTCGTTCCCGGTTTCTCTCCCACGCTGTTTCTCCCAGAGGCGGCAAAGGCGGCGACACTGTAAGAAAAAAAAAAAAAAACGATGGAATATTAATTAACCGGCCACTGGCGCAACAGTCGAACAACCTGAAACACTGCCAACCTTATAATCTCATTTATTTAAGAGTATTTCGTCATTTCATCGAGCTTTATGTACACGAAACGTCCAATGGATCGTTAATTCATTGGCCGAGCGCATAAATGTGGAAAATAGCTCGAGTTCGTTAGTGTTGCCCGTTAATTACTATATTTCGTGGAATCGTAGATTATCCAGCGAGTGACATATATGGTTCTAAGGAAACGTTACCACTTTCAGTCAGGGAATAAAAGCATGCGTTTGGTATAGGATACCGCTCGAAGCGGTCGGATGCATCGAACGATCGAAGAAAACAACCAGTCGGCCGTTATTAACGCCGGTTTTTTCCACTTGTATATATTATTTAAACGTGCGATTTATGCCGACGTGCCTCGGCACCCGTGCAACATTGTCGTAAATCTTGCGTTATAAACTCTGTTAATCTACAAGCCACGGGTTGCAGGCAATGTTTCCCGGGGTTGAAAGGAAATTTAGCTGAAAGTTCAATCGTTTCACAGGCCTTGCGAACTACCTCCCGCAAAAACTGCGCTAATTACGATTGCTACTACTTTTTGTCGCAACCCGTGTTTTATCTACCATCTCCTACTTTTCTTCTCGCCTTCCTTCTTGACCTAGCTCCACGAGCGTCTTTTATCTTTCTTCATCCCCTTTTTTCCCTCTCCTCTTCGATCTATTTCTACTCACTTTTCTTCTCCTGCTTCGCTTCAGAACTAACTTTCACTCCCCATCGATTCTCTCCCGACCGCTCACCCACGTGGCCACATGCAAACTCGTCCGTGACATTACTGTTACTAATTAATACATGGCGAGGCCAATAGATTCGCGATCGATCGACGTTGCAAGCTGGCTTGGAACGAGTGCGGAATATTGACACGGTGGTTTAACTTTTGACCGCGGTTCGTTGCTATCTGCGCGTCTTTCATTCGATTATCGAAGTCGCCGTTTCGATCGCCGCGTAATCGATGTAAAATTGTAATTTCCAAGGCTTACCTCGTTACGTGGTAATGGCTCGTTTGCTGGTAAATACTGGTAATTAGTGCCGCGTAATTTCGAGTACACGAAATCGCCGCGGTATCGTTACTCGTTACTCGCAATTTGTTCCGGCGGAGAGAAAAACTTCTCCTCCACGATCGGACACCATCGAACACGAGCAACATCAAGGTGGATTAACGCGGCTAAATGGCTGCTGCTATGTGTTCCTATATGAGGCGTTTTACAATTTAATCAACCTTCTTCTTTTCCCCTCCATTTCAATCTTTTTTTCCTCCATCGCTACTCACATTGTTAACCCTGTCTCGATCCAACCGCGTACTCGTACCTGCTACTTATTTTCAACGTGGTTGGTTTTATTTCGTTAATTTGAGAAAGTAAGGTGCGAAAAGGAATTGAGAAATATTATTTCGAATGAATTTTCTTGCAACAAATTATTTCAAACGCATCTAATATCAAAGTTCAGGGATCGACGTTCACCCCCTTCGGCTAAAAGCTACCAAGAACGATCGTACTCATATCGTTGACCTTTTACCTTATGCGATGCGCCGTAAATACCTCTTAGACGCTTTTCTTCGTTCCAAAATAATCACCAATGATAGCCAATCGAGCGTCGCGCTGAAATTAATACCGCGACAAGTAGTCTTCCGTCGTATTTAGAATCCGCGTAGCACGAATGTATACATCTTACACGGAACGAGCAGATCTATGTTCACCGACGAACGTTTTATGTTCTCGAAATCTTGTTCCTCGCGCAAAAATTTCGCTAGAGAATTCGATAAAGTCGCGCGAGTCACGGGACGCGCGTACGCAATTCGACGGAGCGAGGATGTATCGGGAAACCGGTTTCGTTTGTCGTTTACCCGGTGGCTGACTGGAGAAAAAACGCAGAATACGTTAAACGATACTACCGACTATCGTAAAGTTTCAAATTTTATATTTTTTAATCGACGACGATCTTTTCATACATTTCGCTCCTCGATTTCGATCTTTTCATAAGGTAGGCCACTTTGGTTTCCTGGTTCTCGTAGAGACGAAGAAACCCGTGCGAGATAACGGGATTAAGAGGTAATCGATTTCGTTCGGTGGGAGAGACACGACGTGTTCGCGGAAGAGCGCGCGGTACAACGCGGAATATTGCGTAACGCACGCACGCACGCGAGTCCCTATCGTTGTTCGCCGTGAATCAACGACCTGGAGATTTATGCAAACGGCCGTTGTGGTTGCTCTGGTGCACGCCAGCTGGCCAGAAACGCGTTCGACCGAAGATGCATGAGTGGAAAACGAACGCGAACCCGTGTGCCCCCACCTGTGTTTCGTTGGTTTGATGGATCGTGGCGGAGATTGATTTTTAATTGAATCGCAGCCTCGTATTTCAGCTGACCGACCTTTGAATTCGAGACGTCGTAAATACTGGGATTGACACAGCACGCACGCCTCGCCATGCCGCGCTCCAAAGCCGTTTCCCTTTTAGTATTCGAGAAGTCGCGAGTTACCGAGTCGAAAACGTCCAAGATGTTCTCGCGATAAGCGAATTAATCATTATAATCGCGTTACGCTCGCAGCGTAATACGTTCCTTTCGAAAGTTGCGCTCGTCTGTTCGATACGAGTAATAACGATGATCGTAATGCATGGAGGACGCGCGTTTCCAGGAACGTTTTTCCCGTGGCCCTGGAATTCAGCACGGAAAATTTTCGTGTAAAAGTCAACGTTACAGATACCATCTCCTGCCCTCGTGTTCTCCAGTCGTTATCGCTAAGGAAATCTCGGGAGAAGACTACGGCCAGGCCGATCGTCCAATCGTATCGAGGAATCATTATGAATACAGTCGGTCGAGCTCGGAACGTGTACTCGCGCTAGCGAGCGCCACCACGGTATTATTAACCGTAATTTCTGTACGTTGCCAGTACGGGCGGTTTCGCTTAATTAGCTTCTGCTTCGGACACTTCTTCCCCCACCGATACACGAGCTATTTCTCCCTCTCTGAATCTCTGTGTTCTGGACGTCTCGTTAGGGTTATTAACTCTTGCCGTAGCTCTGCTCGAGGTCTATGATCTTTGGTATCTAATGGAGCACGAAGTCGTCAGAACTTTCTGACAGCGCTTGCCCAGCTCTTTAACCCGTGTCCGATTCTTCCTGCTTCGTTGTCCTTCTCCCAATCGTTACGAGTCGTCGACCCTTGGTCGAAGTCGTGATAAGATGTCGCGTCACACAACGTTGCTTCGCGTGTTGTTCTCTTGCCCCGAAGAAAATTTGTGAAAAATCCTAAGCCCTCTGGAAAGTCGTTGGAAAATCTTCCTCTTTCCTATACAGAACGTCTCCCTCGATACAAACTTTGCTCTTCTTCCATCGACGCCTCGCCTATGCCGAGTTAACCCCGAGTATTACCGGTAATAACGCGGTTTTATCGCGTCTCGCCTTCCTATTCGTTGCATCTTCCCACCCTTCTCCGCGTCTTCGTTACTCCACGTTTTCCTCTTGCTTCCTTCCCTTGCGTTTACGAGCACCTTTCTCTCGCGCGCACACGTTCAAACACTTTCATGACCCGGCGAGTCTACAGTCAAGAGGGTAATTGATAATGTTAAACGCGGGGTTAATCCGCCGATTTATGGGCAGAGTTTGTACCGTGGATTTTTCGAATCTGCCAAATTGAGGGATAATAGGCGGACATTAATGCCCTGCTGCCAGCAATCGAACACAGCGAGGCGGTAAAGAGAGATAAGTGGAAATCGCCGGTGGCGAACAAACCGTTTTCGATTAATTCACTGGCAAAGTCGCTTCGGAACTTCGTAGTCGCAGTCTGGAAAATTAACGCAATCGTTCGAACAGGAATTGCCACTGTACCACCACCGTTCAATTTTGACAACTTCGTGGAAATCACTTATCGGTAGCTTGTATACGTTCAAGCGTAGCAAGTAGCGTCGATTCCGCAATTCTCCGTTTTTTCCTTAAGAATCGCTCGATTGAAATATTCTCTACTTTATCCCCGAGCTGTCTCGAGTGTCATCTTTGGAGCGACGAACGGCGCCAAAACCTTCCACATACAAGACCTCGCGTTACGAGATCTTTATCGCGCCTTTCTAAAATAATCAACTAGAAAATTCATCAATCCCCGGAGGTGGTCAGGTCGAGGCTATCGGAAATGCTATCAGCAGGAAGCGTTCCGCCATCATTTACGCGAATTCAAAGCGGCGAGGACAGCGGCACAATGCCTGGCTGATTGACAATCATTAAACGCGCTTCGCTCAATTAATCAATATTAATTACGGAAAAAAGTGGCGCTCGTATTGAAATGATAACCCGGTGTTCGAGTTCACCCCGGTTCCGTCCAATGATGAATCGTGTTTCGTTCGCGGTAACCTGTCGTGCAGCATCATCGATTATCATATATTGTACGATCAGCCGGACGTAAGCCGTGGCGCACGGAGAAATATGCGCGAACCGTTCTCTTGAATACGCGTGCACGAATACGAGCTAGGTGGGTGGACATGCCACCCGCATCGCGGAACTCGTTAGACGCGAGTTTTCAATTAAGTTTCCGGTTTCG
This sequence comes from Bombus confusus, assembly GCA_014737475.1. Classification (NCBI taxonomy): domain Eukaryota; kingdom Metazoa; phylum Arthropoda; class Insecta; order Hymenoptera; family Apidae; genus Bombus; species Bombus confusus. Next base: position 2,095,292 of record JACXIV010000065.1, read on the forward strand.
CACGGCGAAACGGAGATTAGCCGATGACCCCTCTTGTACCAATTAATCGTAGATTAAGATTTTTTTCACCGGGCTCCTTTCGAATTTATCGACGTTCACTTACAAAGCGGACGCGGAGTGAAGTTTGCGATAAAATTAAATTTAGCCCATCTGCGTGGCAGATACCTTGTCAACGGTAATAGCGCGATTAACTTGGCTGTGTATCTGGAGAAAAATGTCTGGACGAACGTGAGATTGCTGGGAAAGATCGTAGCGTTTATGACGATTCAGCCGATGACAATAGGTTCCGTTGTACATTTAACTCGAGCGAAAGGAGATGGTTTATAACGACTGCGTAACAAATAGGAAAATATGCATGATCGAAGCAAAAACTGTTCTTGATTTAAAAGAGAGTCATTGAGAAGTTATCCGTAATGAAAGTGTCGTTTCGAAGTAAAATAACGTTAGACCAGAAAGCGTAGAACATTAATTAGGGCGTTTTATTGAATCTACTGTTTCCACCGGAGAAAAGAGATACTACGGTGCTTTAAGATTCTTCCTAAGAAAATGACAATTTGTTAGAAATTAAAGCACTCGGGGTATAATTAGTTCTTTATGCAGGGATGGGTTATATCGATGCCGGAGGTTCGTAAATTCGGAGGTAGAAGCTGTACGATGGCCTTTAATTGAACCGCGTAACAGCGGGCGAAGCAGAAACGTAAAGGAATGCATAATAAAATCGTACACGCCCAGAAAGGGGCGATTATCTCTTCGCCGAGCGTTGCATTAACGTGTCTTTATTATAATTAACCGCCGCCTGGCGCACGCTAATTGACAAAGGCGTGATTATACCACTACGGTGAAAGTAACGCGGAAACGGAGCCTGTGCATGCCGATTCGTATACGGTCGACGTCGAAACGAGCACACGCGGCGCTTGAATTTCGAAGGTTCACGATATATGAAACTTTATTACAGGACAATCCCGGTCGTTTAAGCAATACCCGTTATAAAGTAAAATCCATTGAATTATTCCATTTATGCCCCTCCTTTAAATTTACCATCTACGATTCAGAGGTACAGTAATCGTCGCCGTTGATTTATCATCGTGAATGTTTAACTTTTACGCGGCTTAAATACTATCTTTTCGAAATTCATATCGCTGGAAGAAATATCATGCAAGATATGCGATATTAACGAACGACCGCGGCATAAACATCGCCAGTCCCTACGTGTTCTAACGTTTCTTCGTAAAACGCAATTAAGGAAAGATATACGTTAAAATTACTCGTTCAAAGGCAGGGTATAATATTCGACGAGCGGCGTTCAATTTGCAAGTGGGGACGAAAGTGTCGAATTCGGAGGCACCTTAAACGACGATATTGCCCCTCGTCAGATCGTAAACGTCTGTTAAACGACCACGTCTCGGAAGGGAGAGAGCGCCAGAGCGAAGCGTTTTGCGGGCGAAATCGCTCGCGGCTAGCCTCGAATTGTTCCACCCACGCCATGTGATCCCGTACGAACTCTTCTCGCCGATGAGCGAGCAGGAACAGAGTGAAGAAGACGCGGACGCGTCGCGACGATCGAGCCAACAGAGATCAAAGGCCTATACGAAAAAGCGCGAAACGAGATATGGCTCTTTGTAATTACAGAGGACCGAAAAAGTTTCGGATAACAAATCGACGCCTCTCGCGATGTTGCATTGCGAAGCTTTACTGGCATTACAAGCCTTCTGTCCTGGTACCTTGCAGGCTCCAAATGAATTATGCGTTTGCGATCGAACGTTCGAAAGTTAAAGTAACGTCTTACTCGAATCGCCGAGCCGTAGGTCTCCCCTGTGATTACCAGACCCGGTAGAACCAGGAGTGAGACTTTCGAGCTTCGTATATCGCGGTTCCGTAATCGGATGCTCGTGAATCGGTACATTTTATGGAGCCACGGTCCGCTCGCAAAAGGTATCGCAAGGGATTTAGTTGCACATGATCAAAGAGGCAGTTGCAACGTCAAATTTCATCATTACCACGCTTTTGCGTTATTATTTCTACGTATCAGAAGTGATTTAAGTAATGCCGGGTTTGTGTTGTTGCAAACGTTTTACTGCTGCCAACATTTGCATTTTAATGTTCGTCAAGAAGCTTCAATTTATAGCGAACAGGTACGGTCCACCGTGGGCAAGGTTCAGAAGGAACGCTTGTTTCTCTTGATCACCGTCTTCTCTAGTACGTGTCGACTCTCGATAACAGGAATTATACCGCGCCCTTGCTGTAAAAATGACGCAACACGTTCCCCGAGTTGTCACTGCGACAAAATCCTTCGACGTATTTCACATTACGAAGCGCGAACGATCGAAACGCTGCTCCACGCTGTTCGACTCTCTTGCCAATTTATTTTGTCACGGATTTGATCGACGGATTTCTCAATCGAAGCTTCTATTAAGTAATCAGGAACCACGACGAGAATTCGTGGACGACTGAAATATTATCGATGGAGTAGAAACTTACGCGAACTCGTCTGCTCTGCAGGGAAACGAGCACGTTGAAGAGTACCGAAGACAGGCTCGACAGTGGGACTCGCGATCTTTATTGCATTATCGGCAGATCCGTCGGGTCCGCGATCGTTAGGTGAAAATGATCGTTAGCGGCGTAGCATTGAACGCTGGCTACGACGATGAATCTTCCTCGTCATCCGGCCTAGACGTTCGTCGCGGATCTGTCCGCTTCGGCTCCACTTCAGCCCGGCGAAGGTGTATAAATTGTCGAAGGCTAGCGCGGGACGCGAAGGTGCCGATACTCGATAAATCTATCCGGTCCGTGATAGACGAGCCGAGGTGCAGGTTGGCCTGACCGCGCCAAGCCGTGTGCAGTCGCAACGATGCGCCTCTCCTCTGCAGGCTAGATGCACATGCACGATGCGTCTCCCGATGCACCTTCACCTGTGATCTCTCGCGGATGAGCCTGGTGAACGACAGCACGTCGTGCCGCCTCCTGCCTCCCACTTTCCTCTTCGCCTCAACTGCAACCTTCGCGTCCGTTCGTTCCGTTTCTTTAATTGCCCCGTTTCTCTTTCGTAATTTCGCGTTCTCACACGACGAGCGAGTTTCGATCTGCGTACGTAGTCGCTTTCCGCTCTCGCGATAAGCCTATGTTCGATAAGCGTAATTTAGTTAGAGAAATGCAAACGATCCGTCCGGCCGTCGTTGTCGTAAGCAGCGACGAAGAATTTCTTTACGCGAGTGATTTCGAAGCCCGTTGTTTAGCTGGAAACCGTTACGTCGCGATTACACTGGTTCGCAACGTTGCACACGAAGATGCATCGACAGATAGCAAGCAGATGACGGCAGGATTAAATTGAGGTGGAAAGATAGCGGTAATATTTCTATGACGTTTCGAAGCTTGGTTTCATAGGCTGCATCGATTGCGCGCCTCAGTGCTGGGACATAAAGTATCTCATACACATTTATCTCGCGCGTGAATCCAACCATTCATAGCGTGCAACGTGATTCTATATCGTTCTAATCGTCCTCTAATCAAAGATTAAAATCTCCCGTCGCTTCTTCTTAAAAATACCGATCAGTAAAGCCTAAGGAACCACGTTTGTTTGTATCGATACTTTTTGTTTGTAACGACAGAGCATCCTAACTAAAATTTATGGCGAACGTCAGTTGAAGTTCTATAATGAAATGATCACATGGCGAAAAAACGTGGACGAAATATAATCGTCGTACATTGTAATCCTTATCTACGAGTCACCTTGTATTTAGCGAAAAACGTCCCGTCGATAAAAACTGCCGATAAAAGACTCTTTAACCCCGCTTTCCATCGCGTAAATTAACATCGATCGAGCATTCAGAGCGACACAATGGTGCTGACGGTGACACGCGACAACTGGTCGATGCATAGGTAACGCTGGTTCGGAAAAGGTCAGCCACGACGACGTTGAGCGTCGCTGTCGAGCATTGTCACAGGTGTTTAACCTTCGCGAGAACGGGCTCAGGTGTGTTTCACCTGCGCCCAAGCGAGCGAGTAACCGAGCACGCGCTCGTACGTACGCGATCTTCGCCAGCCAGTCGATAAATTCCGCATTTTTCCGTTTCCTGTTCTTTCTGTGCTTCCAACTAGAACCTCGATGCCTAGAATCATCATCTTGCAGGACGAACCTTGCTCTTTTTCCTCTTCCAGCTTTTTTGCCTTCGCTGCGCCGCTTCCCCTTCGTCTTCTTTTTCATTCATTTCTTTTTTTCCGTTTTGCGGCATGACGCTTAATTCGTAGCGCGAAGTACAGCCACGGCAGGCAGAGAAGGACTGCGATTACAAGGATAATAAATTAACGCACACGACCTTATCGAGCCGTATAATTCATCACGGGCTTACGTGCCTGCTCGCGTAGGCTAGAGTACGTGTACGCCGAGGCAGACCCGTGTGATCCTGCTTTTGCACATTAACCTCGTAAAACTCTGACGGCGGTTCGACCTCTACACCTGTGCAACGATCGTAGGTCCGCGCGATGTGAAAGTTCGGTGCATACGGAGAGAACCACGGCGACGAAAAAGCGCGCTCGTTAACCGAGCGTTATCGTCGGCCCTCGTTAACGACGAACCCAGTCTGAATCCGGGAATTTTTCTCGGATTATTAGAGGGAGCGGAATCGAGCCTCGCCGCACCTCGAACTGCCTCAACGGAGATTCTGAATTTCGTGGAACACGACGTGGATAGATCGGAGGGTACGTTCGCCGTTTATGCGAAGAGGTTAATCCTTCTGCAGTCGCGAAATAGATCGACCATTCTCAAGCGCTGAATTATTCCTCTCGAAGAGAAACGTTGCTGAAATAGTCGTGAATTTCGAAACGAAACGTTGACTTTTTACTCCAATAAAATGTTACTTTTATCGTGATGAAAAGTTATCGCGTGGCTTGTAAACGGCTGATCGCACACTCGATTCCAGGAACAAACGAAAGCTAACTGCTAAAAACTGTACTGTGTTCTCGGAGCACCTATTGTTTTGAAGTACATACATTTGCGCGGGGTAATTGAAAAAATTCCGAAAATCGGGCTATTGGGAGTAGCATTGACAGTCGAGCAACATCTTGATAGCGTGTCCACGAACATGGGACTTCGGATAGTATTATGCGAACTATAACGGGTGGCCGACGCGGCGGTACGAAGTAGATACGGTTCATCTTGATCAGACGCCAGGCAATAACGCCAAAGCAGTACGAAACCTCGAAGTTAACGATTCGAGAGGGAAATAACGAGGGCCCCGGTCCACCAATGGACAGCAGCTGCCATTATCTCCAAAAATAGAAGTAACCCTGTACGCGCAATCGTGGCTGCATTCGCTATATCCGAGGTTCATTAAACGTTCGTAAAAATATCGATCAACATCGATCGATTTCCCTTCTTTTTGCCTCTGTTAAACCTCGGATATGTCCTGGACGAATTTCTTATTAGCCGAGCGCCGAGGAAACCGAGCTGTTTGCTCCGAAATAACCGAACGTTCCGCTTCATAATAGCTTCGTTAGAATCAATTAGACTGCTGTTTCCACAGGCTAATCGACAAATCGATTGCGCGACTGACCATCGACTGTCCACCGGATCGATGTCTCGCGGTTTTTGAAGCGCGTTAAGAATACGACACGCTTGAATTCGCGATAATTGTGCGCGAGACCTCGAGCGGGGTGTCGAGCTGAGCTTTGCTTTGCTCGTCGCCATTTAAGGCGATGCCGGAAACGAAGAATTGCATAATTTTTGCAAACGACTTGTCGGTTTCTTGGCTCGCGTCTATTCGCATTTATACACGAACGTTAACGTCAACGAGGTGTGCAATACGGACGAAGGATAATTAATTAAAGGCGGTTACACCGGACACTTTTCTTAATAAGATCTGTCGCGCCGCTCTTGGTTTGTCACGCGTTAAACATTCGTTCCAACGCGTCACACCTTCAGGCTGAAAGCCTTAATCGACTTCCTTCTCGCGTTCCCGTGAACATGATCTAATTTTACGCGTGTTCCTGCGTGCCGAAGGACCCGTACTCGTACTCGCAATAATTGCACGGTCACGGGCCTGTTCCGTAATTTATGCGGACACGGGAATTCATGTGTTTACGTTTACTCGTTACTTTGTAATCTGCGTGGTCGCTTTCGCGATGCTGCGGGGCCTTGCAACGTTCGTACAACATCGTCTAAATAGAAATTCTGAATGTTGGGCTTACGTAATGGGCAAGTCGTGCTGCGGGCAACCTCTCGAGGTAAACATGCAATGCAGAGGCGAGGGATCCCTTAACGAATAATTTTCTTGAATTTCCACATGCCAATTATAGAGCAGACAGATTTTACACCCGAGTATTTTTAGACTATTTACCTTAAAAAATGGAATACTTCGAGAAGAAATGTTTAAAAACACGCAAAATATACAAATACGCAAGTTTTCGTTTTCAGAGATAAATTCTATCACAATTATTATAACAAATTAACTATCAACGAATTTAATAATACAACGCTTCTGCGTGTAAATTACGCCACTTTCCTCGTACGACACCAAAACGTCGCGAACATCGCGAAATTCAATTTCACGAAGGGAGAGAAACTACGGTGGAACAAAGATGAAGCGCGTTGGTACTCGCTGGTTAGATGCGCGCGTTTCCTGGTTAAATCGCGGCACGAATAAGAGATCCCATTACACGTGGTGCATTAACAAATCACGGCAACCGATAATCCGTTTCGACCTTCGTCCGCAACCTGCAAGATTGTTGTTGCAGGCCGGCGCGAGCGGCCGTGCGCTGAAGCCGTATCTTCGAGCCGCGGAATACATTATCCCGAAGATTAGTGTGCGAACGATACAAGAAAAGGCATCCACAACACCAATGGGGGTCCAAGTGAACGCGCCGCGAACACATCCTCGCGATTGCACGAGCGCGCGAGCGCATCTACCGCTGTTCAATTTACGATTGAACGTGACGGCAGAGCGTTTACGAACTTGGTAGAATCTTTAACAATTTCACGATTTTTGATGTTAACGCTTAGCTTAGGATTTATTGCGTTTACGATAAAAAAGGAAGATTTATTTTATAACATTAAAAACTTTGAAATATTTTACTCGTTGCTTTCAATTCCGATAACTTTCGACAGCTTATTTCGGCTACACGGGACTTGCGTAGAATTACAAGCAATTACCGCGAAATATTACTTTGAAAAAAGATTGCGTCGTACGCCTAAAAAGGGCCGAGGCGGTTAACTTACATCGCGTAAATGTGATATTGCGTTTTAATTTAAGGAAATTCCGGCAAGAAACGTTCGGAAGAAAATTGGGATTTCGAGGTAATAACCTCTGGAATCGATTTATCGGTAACACGATAGTATTCGCGCAAGCGATCGTCGGTGAAAATTCGACGGTAGTTTCTCTTATATTTCGCGGCGCATTACGAATTTCATTCGTGAAAGTATAAAATTGCGCCCACGATCGTACTCGGGAATTGCTCTTTTCCAATCGAGCATTAAACCTTTCGCAGCGTTTAAAACGAAAGGTAGCCGCGTTCGCCGATTCGTTCGTCCCGAATATCGTAAAACCAGCTGTAAAGGGTGCTGAAGCGCAAGTTAAACAACTATCCATACATATCGTAAAGCGTTGTTATTGTGAGCAGCGTGTAACGTTACGAGCCGTCACGGGGAACTATACGTATAGTAAACTCATAGCCATACGCCAACAATAGTGCCGTGCGAATCGTTGACGTCGATGATGCTCATCCAGTGGTGAACGAAACACTTGTCAGCGTCCAAAACATTGTCAACAAAATGATTGTTTGCCATATAGGGATGTTATAAGTACATGCTTTCGATGTTACGAAATTTGTATAATTCACGTGTCATTAATTCCTCGATCGAATAAATCAATTTTCTGATTTACGAATAGATACAATTTTGATAAAAGCTCGATTTTTTTTTTTGTAAAATTCTGTCAGAACACGAGCAAATCGAAGCTACGCGTCTCCAAAGTAACGATGATATTTAATAATTCTATTCTACCTGCAGTATCGCTATCCTTCGTTCCACGAACATCGATCAAAACGTGGACAGATTCACAGACACGAACACTTGGTGGAGCTATCGGGAATAGAGTTTCGAGGTCGAGTCATCTAATCCGAAGTCGCGTAGCCGCGATCGATTCGTGATTAAATAAATGTCAATAGCGAGCAAAGATCGATGGAGCGCCGGCGAAACTAACGGAAGCGGTAACGTACAAGCAATTTTTATCTAAACGCGTAGATATTAACATAATAATAGCGTAGCGATAAACGTAAGAGGAAAGCAACGTTGTTACGAACAGCATCGACTTACTATTATTCTATTAAGACATAAAATCGCGAGATGTAGAAATCATCGATTCGTCGGAGCTCGGTCGATTTCCACGGACAACGGAGTCATAAGTTAGGCCACGACTTTTATAACTGGGACCTTGAAACCGGGGACAGGCAAACATCTCTGTGCCGCGATCGATCAGAATTGCACAATCGATAACTGGTAAACGCCTGGGACCTTTTCAATTATTCCTTCTACCCTATGGTCGCGGTTAAGCCGTTCGTTTAGTAATCGCGATTGCAATTTTATATCGACGATCCGATCGATGGTGGAACAAGGAGAAGCAATAACGGGAATATAATGGACGGAACGAGCGATCTCCATAGTGGAAGTAGAAGAAAAAGCGAAAGAAGTTCGACTCGTCGAGTGGTCATTCGATACGACACCGAACGACTCGTGGTAGACGCGTTAAATGAACTTATCTTGCGTTGCTACGAGAAAATTAAGTCGACTCTAAATTAGCTAGAGGACTCGCCGAGTATAAATCCGGCAATGAAAGCCAACAAGCAAAAGGGTTGCAGGTTGCGCCGGTGTGTGCTCCGTAGGATTTCCTCCGATGCTCACGGCATTGCTACAACGGTATCCCTTTCATTGCATCCTCTCCATTATACGCTGCTTATAGCACGTAATCTCGGTCGCATCTCTGATTTCAATCTGGCCGCTTACAACGCACCGCGCGCGACCGATCTACAAATCAGCCTCGTTTTCTTTTCTCCCTCGAGTAGGATCTGCGTGAATCGTGAACGTACGCCGATATATACATACGTTAGTTGCTACGTACATACGCACATATACACGCGGCTACACGGGGGTTGCGCAATCCGAGTATTATACGGCGAATAGCCGCGAGCCTGCCCCAGGCTCCTCGCGCCCGCTTCTCGTATACGCGTCAGCCTCAGCCAGTATAAAGAACGGGCCTAAAATTGTCCGGTGCCGACAGTTATTCTGGTCCTGTCCCGGAAACGACGAAAACGCTTGCACGAGGAGTATCGTTCGTCCCAGGGATAAGGGACTCTCGTTCCGCTCGTATCGTATTTTTGCCAAGGTAATACGTTTGACGGAAGATCGACGGTGAACGCGTTCGTCCAGCCGGATTCTGTGCACGAGATGATCGAGGGGGTGATTTCGTTTAATGGACGACGTTTGTCTCGACCGTAACCGATTCAATTACCTTGTTTCTCTTTTGACCAAGACAATGGCGAATGGAAAGAAGATCAAGAAAGAGATGGGCTTAAACGATCGTAGGTGGGTTTGGAAATACAGCTTTGTAAGAAAGATACGACGACGACGACGACGAAGGAAATTTTTATCGGTTTTGGAATATTTTCAGTTTGCAATTTTATATAAACTTCGGAGTTATTTCAGAGTCAAGACAGTTTTAATGGTATGGATGGCAATAAAGCCTAGTTGTTAGCCACGTTTTCGTAAGAGGCTGTAGAAGGGTAGACGTAACGGTTCGACGTCCGAGGACCGAAGAGCGTACAGCCTTTTCTCGTGATTTTTAGCGCAAACGAACCGCACATTCGAATTTTGCAATTGCGTCCACCGAGTCTGAGAACGAAACGCTCGGATCAACGATTCGCAAATCCCACGAGACGCACGCCGTGTATACGATTATCCATAGATGGTCAAATATTGCAGCTTCTGGTACAACTAATTCGATGGAATTCGTTCACCGCTGAAGCGCCAACGCGCTCGTTGATCCTCTGTAGCCGTTCATCGAATGTATTCTTGAACGCAACTCAGACTTCTCAACGAGAGTAATCTCGATTATAATATCTGTTGGGTTAAACCGACATAGAAGCTGTAATTATGGAATGGCAGAGGAATAGGAGTGTAATCAGGCGTGAAGAAAGAATTTTTCCAGGGGATCGTACGATGATTCCTCGAACTGTGACTAACGTCCTTCTCTGGCTTAGACAAAGAAAGAACCGGGCTTCTACGTTTCAGAACGGAGAGGCGCGACGATGTCCTTCGAAGGATTTTTCACGTGCAGCCGACACAATGTAAGGCGATACGATAATCATATTGCACAAGAGCCGTGTAACGGCTGAAGGCCGAGGCGTTACTTGATTTCCAAGCTTATTTCCCGTAAATGGAAATAATCGAGTCCCGCGCAATCTTCACTATACCTCGAGCTTCCCACGTTTCGAGATTCATCGAATTCCATCCTGCTGATGTTATGAAAACTTTACGATAGTTCATATGCAGTTGTCGTATCTCTGTGATATTTATAATTCACCTTCGTGATAATCGTGGTACTCGAATCGGTGTCCGATGAGTCAGGATAATTCGTCGCTCTTGCGACTGGAAATAAAATTTCGATTTCGAATAAACGAAATTGCGCGTTCATTGAAAATATCCTTTCTCTATGTTAAGTTTAAGGGCAACGACGAAAGTTTCACTTTGTACCAACTTATAATTCCCTTGTTTCTTTGAACGTTTATTTATACAAGTACTCGACTACAACGAGGTACTAACCAATGCTACTATCAACGCAACACGCTTTTTCTCTCGGACATCATTTCCATCGATTTTCTCCTTGTGTAAGAAACGTTTCACCTTTATGAGATACCATTACTTGCCAGACGATGCACCAGGAAGACGTGGTTTTCCAGGAAATAGAATAGCGCGTTTTTCGAATGTTTTCGATCTTCCCACGCTCGACGACTCATTAAAGAAGAGAGAAAAAAGGGAGGACTCGTTGGCTCGCGAACAATTCACCGGCGGTACCAAACGGCGATCGAGACGGTGCGGCGACCGCGTGAAACGCGCGCCGCGTAAAACACTATAAATCATCGAGCACATTTCCGTTAGCGTTAATGGTACGGGTGGTTCATTAAATTCAACGATTTACGCTTTAACGACAAACCAAGTGCGCGATCCACTCGCGAATAATGCTCCCGTTTACTGCGTCATTATCGCGATTTTTACTCGGCCGATCGAGGTGCGAAATGGCAAATTAATTTCAATCGTGCCTCTTACGAAACACTCGGACGAGTCGTCTTTCATACCACGGGGAAAATGAAAGTAGAATATCCATCGTATACGCGTCGGGCCTTTTTTGTACCTTGAAATCGCGACCGTTTTTCTCGATTCGTTTTACTCGATCATCTTTTACCAGCCACCGTTGCAATGAATTTCGCGATGATTTAATGTTAACGATATTTAAAGAAATCGAGAGGCAGTCGAACAAAGAGAAGGGAGAAACGCGTTAACTTGTCCTTAATTGAGATCGATTTATGGAGGATGAAAGGCCGCAGACTGTTAAAATATTAATTCGTTCGATGTGCTCTTCGAGTTTGTGTACGAGGGGTATCGGACGCGTACGGAACGGTGCGATTCCCTAGACACGATTTGTCAATCTACGTCCATTACATCAGCCAGGGGAGACAGTTTGCGATCGTGACGAATGCGATCGGCTCGAAGAAAAGTACCAGAGGATTGCGAAGAGCTTGCGCAGCCTCTTCGAGAAAGGGGGTCTCCGAGCGAATTGTCAGAAGACGCGTGCTTGTGACAATATTGCTGCATTCTTTATAGAAATACACTCGAAGCTTCTTCTACGTTCTTGATCTCTTGTGAAATTCCATAAATATAAGGATTTTTACACCCAGTTTTTTAAATTCAACTATTTCACAACTGTTGTACCGTGGTGTTGAAGTGGATTTCAATTTGGTCACAGTCGTGGGATTTAGACAATGGCTCGATTATCTAAATGCTTGTTTTCTTGTAACTCGAGCGATGGGCGCTTTCCCACGATCCACTACTGTCATTATTCTTATCCTTTTTCTCAAGTTCAGCTGAATTTTTTCATCCGTGGATTTTTTCTGTGCGATAGAACGAGACTTCGATGAAATACGATCGATTACGAAAGAACAGATTCATAGATTCGTCAATTTAGATTCATAGACTCTTCTTCCCTCCATATTACTTGCTGTGGAAATCCTATTACCTGTGATTTCGTACGCCTCGCTTTTTATTTGAACCGGTCTGTTGCGCCTTTCGCGATAAACGATAAAGAAATCGCGAATCTTCGCTCGAATCGGAAATCTCGAACAGCTCCACGCAAAAAAAAAAAAAAATGGATCTTTCGCCTTCTTCACCTCGAGGTGGAACTATTACCATCCCTCTTGGTATATGCGTGGCCATTGACCATACGTAATCTACTGGCTCGAGAAGCTGGTCCACGCGAAGGCGGCTAAACGGAGACGGAAAGTGGAGCATTCTCAGTGATCCTCAACTCGTTCGTTCATTCGCAGTCCATTCTCGAGCTACAAAGAATCAATATCGACTGCGATATCGTTATAATGATAGGAAACGAGAACAGGCGGTTCTCTTGATTCTTTTAATTGTTCCTATTTGTAATCGTTGGAATTTATTTGATCTACTCCATAAATTTCCTTCCTTGCTATTTTAGAGACGATTAAGCTTCTGCGATTTGATATGTGCTTGCTCGGTATACGTATACAGTAGTGGTTTCAGCCAACTACCAATTACTTAAAAAGAAACTATC